>PUFA01000392.1:0-730903 GCA_003508835.1 Eonycteris spelaea
TTTACAGAAAGGATTTGCAAGTGAAGTAACAGCTGAATTCTTTCAGTAAGAAGAGTAAAACATAAAAAAGCAATGGAGAGAAAATGATATGACTGAGTGATAGATGTGAGCCTACACTGTTAATAAATGATCACAAGTCCTCACATGCATACATAAAAGGACTCAATGACAAACAAGAAACTTTGTGAAAAAAACTCCAATTCCTTGTTTAAAAGAATGCAACTAAAAACAGGAATAAAAACACTCTGACCGCACTGTACAAATGCAAGAACTTGTACAGACAATTTGCAACAGAGAAAACAAATGAATAACTAACCCACAACTATATTCAGACCACAGGTAATAAAATAATTGCAAAGCTAATCTAGTTAGCAAATCTCTTTTTATTTATCAAGTAAATCTTTTTTCATGTGAATACCCAGAGTGAAAGACGATATTGTGAAATGCATGTCTCAGGCACTACTACTGCAAGGTGATACTTGCAAGCAATATATTGGATCTGGATCTTGTCAATATGGAACATAGTCGAATATGCCCCATCATAAAAATATAAAGAACTGCCCTCATTCACTGGACATCCCTCCACACCCGATTCTCTATTTTTCTACTTCTTTTAATTGCAAAACTCATCGGGTATGTTCTACTTTTAAGTGAAATATTTTTGCCTCCTATTGCCACCTCGAATTGGGCTTACACCAATTAATTGTCAACAATTACCTATGTGTTACTGAGTTCAATGCTCACTTCTCTTTGTAGCATCACAAACAAATAATTAAGTAGTTATTCAGGCAAGCAAACAATCGTAGAGATCTCTAGGCTCTGGGCCAGGCTGTCAAGTGACCTCAGGTAAATATGATTGACTTTGATTCTTTCTGACTCTTTCCTGCGGTACCTATAGGACTCTCAGACTTACCTGACTAGTAACTCTGAGGGAAGGTCTCCACGTGAAAGCCTAACCTCCTGGGTGGCTGGTGATGGAGACTGAAGCACTCTCCCCAGACAAGACAATAGGGAGTGGTCAAGCATTGGTCTCCTAGATAAACTTAGGACTCCCAAAGCAACACCCTGGTTTCATCCAGCCCAAGGTCTCACATGCTGAGGGACCGGAGATGAGGAGGTATTTACAGCTCCCTGTGTCTGCTCATTAGGTACATTTCCATCTTGTTACTCCAACCTCTAAGCGTATGATTTCCCTGTGGATCTGGATAGAAGGGGAAGTTTTTCCTGGAGGTTCTGCATCCTCAAAAGACCAGCTTAGAAGTCAAGTGAATCAAGTATTTATTAGTTCTTCCTCACGAAGTCTGCTGGCTTCCAGAGGGCTAGCCTCCTAGCATCTTATTCCAACCCTGATTTAAAATGTTTTCCAAATTTAAGACTGAGAATTCAGCATGGATTAGGAACCTCGAATCTCCAAAAATCTGACTTTAGTAGAGCCACAACCCCTGATATTTGTAGAAAACTGTTATTTTCCTTTTCAACAAGGGGGAGAACTGGATTCTTTTGGTATATACACTTTCGGTTTACACACTGGGTTTCATAACACACTTGCCAAGACAACTTGGCATTTCATACTTATATCACAAGTTAAGAGATGTCATTTAGTCCCTCACTATGAAATATTTTGTTAATTATAAGAAATATGTTTAGATTTTTTGCCACTATAATCTAAGCTTGGAATAGAAAAGCAAATAGATTCTTCCCTGTGCCTCCAGAAGAAACTGAGTCCTGTAAACATTTTGATTTTAGCCCAAATGAGACCATTTCTTGTTTCTGACCTCAGGAATTATAAGAGCATATACATGCTTGTTTTAAAATTGCTAGTGTGATAACTTTACATTAGCATTAAAAAATTGAATACAGACATTTGAAATATTTTTCAACTGTAGTCGACATTCAATATTATTTTGGTTTCAGGGGTAAAGCATAGTGGCTAGACATTCATATAACTTATAAAGTTACCCCTCCACCCCCTTATAAGTTTAGTACCATTTAGCCAACAAAATTTTATTCAGGAAACGGAGAATTCAGCGTCTCAGTTCATTCATTTAGCCTCCCCTGGGTAAAGGAATTTTGTGCTCTAATCCCACCCTAAATTAAGTAGAAGAAATTCTAATCAGTTTGGAGATATTCAGCTTCTTTAGCTCATAGAGAATTTCTCATTGTATAAATGTAAACATGCTTCAGATTTTGATTCCTCTGCAGCATTGAGATAGTGAAAGTAATTCATCATTAAATTTTTGCCTACCATTTACTTTAAATCTTTCTGTCTAAATTTCGACATCTTTAATTTCATGTTAATTCAAACATTCATTCTTTTCACTCTGTCCTCCTTGACTTTCTGTCGTTTCCCTTCAACATAAAGAATGAAACTGTAAGTCTGAGTTTGTTACATGTATGTATTTGCGTATTTTTATTTGAAAGAAAAATATATACAATCAAACACAGTATACATATACACAACTTTACTTTTGAACATTTTCTTTGGACAACAAAATATGCATACACATTTAATTTATTTCTTGTGAGACTTGTCTGAAGTCATATTTACTATCTTACATTACCTTCAGAGATAGGAAATTGAAGGTCAGGATATTAAATGTATAACAATACATTAAAAAGCATTAAAGATTATTGTGTACTTGACTTATACACAATGCGAACATGAGGTATAGACTGAAATTTTTATATAGCTCCTTTTATTCATCAAATTGTACATTTTATTTATATGCAGTTTGTATTCTGTAATTACACACCATTAAATTACTTAGAAGGAAAAAACTAGCAGTGCATGGATCAGAGTAGGACCTAGAGCACAAGTAGCTGATTCATACTGAGAAATAGTAGGAGATATCTCTTCCACCTGGGAAAAAAGAGAAATGTCAGAAATGGATATAGAAACAGTAGAAGTTTAAAACAATTCACATTTGGTAGTTTTTTAAAAAAATTGAAGATAAAACTAGATAGGGAAATAGAGTAAAGTGATATTGCTTCAAGGAGAAGTGTACCATGGCCACACACAACATCATGAGTGAGCCTTAGAAACACAAGTAGAGACTCACAGCTGACTATAGATTTATAAGGAGACCAGCAGAGTTCAGAACAACTCTCCCTCTTATAATCTCACTTGGTAATAAAGCATTACTTTAAATAATTTGCTCTTCGGATAGTTTGTTATGCAGCAATAGCTAACTGATACAATAATCAAAGTGAACAGAAGTGAGGATAATTATAATAATCTGCTACTGATTATTGTTGGCATCCATTCTCATTTTTGAAGACAGCATTCATGGTTACTGTGTTATTAAGTTTATTTCAGACAACTGTATTTCAAACTCTCTTTGGTGTTCATTTCCAGGTAACCAGGAGAGGGCGAAAGGACACACAAGTGTGTATAAGAAAACGGTGATCAATTCACATGACTGGACAGGAATGCAAGCTCTCTCTTGAGTCATTCTTTGATCATAAAAGATGAATAAAATCCTGAGTATAATGGAGATATATAATGGGCGATGCTGATGACAATTGTTCACCATCCCTTCTGTGCTTATGAAAAATTTAGGAGTGGAAATCCATTTTTTTGCAGTAATGAAAAAGTCATATTATATGCAGCATCGAAAGTTTTCAAGCAGATACATAAAGATAATTCACTAAAATATAGAAAAACATGAACCAATCTTTAACAATGTGTATAAACACCATTTACACATGGGCACCATTCCTCCGTACACCAATGAATAGAAGATAACACGAAGAATAAATATAGTAGTACAATGTGTGATTTAAAATTTTGCTCTATCATATTGAAATCATCTGTGATTTTAAGGTGGTATGAGGTCAATCTATTTTATTAAAATTTACCTTTCAGTGAAGACTCTTCTTGGAGACATGTATTTGATAATCATTTTGCCAGTGCCATTGTGGTCTCTAAGCTAAAGGAGAACAGAATCCTCGTGAGGAAAATAAAACCCAGTGACCATCTACAAACACACTAGTATGTTAGAGTCTACATTTGCAGTTAAGATAGTGGTATAGAAAGGAATGTCAGACATAAAAGTGAAAAACAGTGGTCTCAGAGTTTCCTCTCATATAAAATTATATAAATTGCCTTGGTCATCAAGTATAGTTTGGTTTTTTTTCCCATTTGAGTACTACTGCTCATGACGATTCTTTCAGGAAAACAAAAAGAATTATTTGGTACTGCATATGCAGTTTGAGAAAAATTATTTCTAAAACAATCCATGTTGTCTCATTAGTAAATGAGAATTTCCAAATATTTCAAATCCATGGTTAATAGATTTGGGAAAGTAGGAAAATAAAGGGGAAAGCTCTTGGGTATCAGAGAGAGCGAAAAGCTTAATTAATTGAGTTACATAAATTGAACAGAAGAGATGAGGTTAAAGAAATAGAAATTCCAGGAAATACATAGAAAGAGCAAGTCCTACTTCTTAGTCTGAAATAATCACATTATCTGACTCTGAGCCTTTGACCTCTGCAATCATGGGCACTTCTTCGGTCTTAGGACAATTGGCCCGTTTGTAGGTTCCTTCACAAAGAATGCTTTTAGAGGCTTGTTTGATGTCTTTATTCCTCAGACTGTAGATGAAGGGATTCAGCATAGGTGTGACCACGGTGTACATCACCGAGGCTGTGGCACTTGAGTGTGTGCTGTGGGTAGCAGCAGAGCTGAGGTACACACCTAGCATAGTACAGTAAAATAAAGAGACGACCGACAGGTGAGATGCACAAGAAGAAAATGCTTTTATACTTCCCCTGAGCTGATGAGATTCCACGTATGCATGAAACAATCTTGGAATATGAGTAAAGGATCCCAGCAAAAGGACCACCACCAAGCAGGAGAGCTGCAAAATACATCACCATGTTATTAAGAAAGGTGTCGGAACAGGCAAGTTGGACCATCTGATTGAGTTCACAGAAAAAGTGTGGGATTTCCAAGTTTGTACAGAAGGACAGTCTCAGTGCCAGTAAGCTCTGTAACAAGGAATTCAGGATACACATGATCCAGGACACCAGAACCAGCAGTCCACAGAGGCGGGGGTTCATGATGACTACGTAATGCAAGGGGTGACAGATGGCCACATAGCGGTCATAGGCCATCACACTCAGGAGAAAAACATCTAACACTGCAAAAAGTATGAGAAAATAAATCTGGGTGATGCAGCTTTCATAGGTTATGACTTTGCTTTGTGTCTGGATGTTGACCAGCATTTTTGGGATGGTGGTGGAGGTGAAACAGATGTCCACCAAGGACAGGTTGGAGAGGAAGAAGTACATGGGCGTGTGGAGGTGGGAGTCAGAGCTGACGGCCAGGATGATGAATAAGTTTCCAAGCACAGTGATCAGGTACATGGAGAGGAAAAGCCCAAATATCAGAAGCTGCAATTCTGGTTTCTCTGAAAATCCCAGAAGAAGAAATTCTGAAATTTGTGTAAGATTCCCTGGTTCCATGTGGTGGAGGTGACTACCAGAATAGATGAAAATAACATGACTAATTTTCACACAAACTTGCATTACTTACATATTTGAAATGCTACAATTTATATTTTTCTGTCAAGATATTACTTTTAATATTTTCTATATGGATATGGCCCCTTTCAGGGATCCCCTGTGCCACTTGAGATACGGTTGACCATGTTTAGGCACTGTCTAGGCTGTGAATATGGGGTGCTGAGGAACAAAAGTTTCTACAGTTCAATGATGGAGGAAGAATATAGGAGCTAATAATAAAATTATAAATTATTTTAGATGGTGACAAATGATATAAAGAAAAGGAAAGTAGATCTAAAGGTGAAAGTGATTAGGCATTGTATTTTTCATGGGTATATAGGTAAAATCTGCAAACAAGGTGACATTTTAACAGAGACCTCAAGTAAATGAGAGAGGAAAAAGTTTTGAGATGTCCTAATTAAGTTAGAGTGGGGTCAGAGAGTGAGAGAAAGGGACAATCTTGGGGCCACCTAAAAAAAGAATGCTCACATTCCTCAATGTTCATTGGAGGTTTGAATCAACTTCTGTAGCAACCATTAGATGCCACTGCATCCTGCATGTGTATGAACTTTCGAGACCATTGCATGTAAACAATCAAAAGTTGTAAATATTTCTTCCTTATAGATTGTCCTAGAACTGCCCCCATTTCACCTTTCCCAAGCCCCCTTATCTGTAGCTAATGTAAATTCTTTCAAAACAATTTACATCTTTCTTCTCTAAAACATTATGTATAAAAGAGCTTGTAAACTTTAGGACAGTGGGCACGTTTGTTTTTTTCTACCTAGCCTGATGCCAGTGGTTTAGACTTAATGGCCCTGGACCCGGTCCTTTTTTGGCTAGAATTTTGTCTAATAAACCTTTTCTTTTAGAAAAGCTTTTTGCCCTGACATTTTTTTTAAGTTTAACATATGAGAATAAGGAAATGCAAGGTTTTATGGAGAAGTGTGTGCCTGGCAGAGGGACTGGACTTTGCAAAGGCCCTGAGGAAGGTGCTTGTTTCAAATGTTCAAATCAAAAAAAGTAAAGCCAGTATTCAAGGTGAATGAATGTGAGGGATAGTGATGAGAGATGGTGTTAGACAAGCTGAGGAGTGAAGTGGCCTCTCTGATACTGCTGAAACCTCAGCACAGGGACTTTCTCGTCCATACTACCTCTTGCATTTTATTGCTCTTGTTGCAAAGAAGTCCCATGCATGGAAGCAGATCCCTCCTTAGTACCTTCTTTTACTGAGTTCTAGCTCCTGTAACTGCAAGAGTAACCTGGAATATATGATCCCTAGTCCCCCTGTTCTGAGGACACACACGCACGCGTGCGCGCAGACACAGCATACCATGGCCTCCCGCATACGTTATTTCCATTTCGTCTTAGCCTCAGCTATACTGATTGTGCTAGTAATGGCTACAACTTTTGCTGGCCAGATCAGTGTTCTTTCTCTGTTGTCTACTATAGAAATAGTTCCCAGCAATTCCAATTCTTAAGCCTCCCGTAGTCAAACTTGAGCTCCGAACTGGGATGGCCATTTCTGCTCTGTATTTACTAAAACATAAAAAAATTCTGTTCAATAAAGGTAAAGGAGAGAAAGAGAGTAGAAGGGAGAATGAAATGGATAGGGATGAATAGAGATTCAGTAAGCACAGGTTGTCCTTAAGAGACAGCGAGGAAGAACTCTTTTCTTTGGTTCTGGTGGCTTTCTAACCCCGATTACATTCACTTGATGCCCAGAAAAATAATAAAAGAACAAAAATGAATTTGTTCAAAAGATCAAAGAGGTGTTATCTTTATAGTGTCAAACATTTTACAGATTATACACCCAAGAGAACATGAGCAAAGGGATAAAGCAACACTTGACAAAAGAAAACACATTAAGTATCATGAAAGTTGGACCTTTTTAGTATCAAACAGTAGAAGACTTGTTTTTCCTGTACCTATTTCATAGTTATTTGACCAGTGTTCTTATGTGGTCCAAGAGAGCATGAGGTTAGTCCTCTCTCCCTCTTCCTGTGTGGCATCTTTTCTGGGTTTTTCTTGGATTTTGGGTTTTGATCTCTTTTGTCACAAACCAAAATGAGCACATTCTAATTCTGGTCTAGTCTTCATCCAGTATGCAAAAATTTCCCCAGACCAAGCTTTGTAAATTCCATCACACCATAATGGTTCTCTTTTTATTACTGAATACCTTTCTTCACATGGTTCTGCCTGAGGACATTATTTCCAACACAAAATGATTTCACTATTCTTTGTCCTTGCTGGTATACTGCATGATCTAAAAGAGCAAGGACTTTACCCACTCTGTTCACTTTTGGATTTTTCACAAAGGTGTGTGAATATATGTGAACTTATATAGAAGGAAATATAAGGATATGAAAAGTGATAAAATGAAAAGAATGAAGGAATAATGAAGCCAGATTAAAACGAGTAGTTCGAAAACAACTGCAATAAGCCAAATTAAACGGAGAATTAAATACTAAGTGAAAGATTTAGAAACAATAATTGAATGTTATCAACATAGATTCATAATTAAATTGTCAAAGACCTGAACATAAAAGAATGTGATAGATAGTTCAGTGTCTTTGGGGACAAAATCACCCCTGATTAGAATCTCGGTTCGAATTTAATAATTTCAGCATATTTTTCTAGCATTGACATAATAGCAATTTAATGATAAAGAATATGGAAGGGCATCAAAAGTGTGAGTAGCAGTCATACTGTGAACTATTATATAACCACTGAATAAATACATTAACTAATTAATCAAGCAAACAAACACATCAATCTCTTGCTTCTGCTAAATTAAGTTGGCTCTGAGTTGACAACAGATAAATGGCCTTGGCTTCCATTCTCAATGATCCTGTCATCTAGGGTTACCTGGATGGGAACTCTGAGAGGAAGGGTTACCTGGATGGGAACTCTGAGAGGAAGGTCATTGTGGAGGAATCTAAATTGCTCCCTGGATGGTTGATGATGGAGACCGAGCTCTGTTCCACACAAGACAGCAGAAAGAAGTGAAGCATCAGTCTCCCAGCCAGAGGTAGGACTCCACAAACAAACAAACAAACAACAACAACAACAACAACAACAACAACACAACAACAACAACAACACAGAAAAATCAAAACCATGCCCCTTTCAGTCCCAGGTTATACACTTCGAGAGACTGGAGATGAGATGTTTACAACTCTCTGCATCTGATTATTAGACTCATTTCCCTCTTGTTATTCCCACCTGTGTGGGGAAAATGGTCTGGACAGAAAAGAAATTTTTCTTAATGATTCTCTGTTCCCAAGAAACTAGGTTACAAGTCAAATCCATCTACTTTTTAATCCTTCTCCATGAATTTCCTCCCTTCCAGATCTCTAAATCTCCTAGCACCTTACCTCAACTTTGAGTTAAGCTTCCTCCAAGTCTAAGACTAGATCCTTTGACTCTTCAAAGCACTGATTTGTGATGAAAACATAGCCCAAATATCTCCAGAAATGTTCTGTACCCCTTTTCAACAGGGGGAGAACTGATTCTTGTGGTAATAAACCACGAGCACCACATGCATTAGGCTTTATAACACTTTTGCAATTATAATCAGGAACATCATACTTACATCACAAGTTAAACTTTGTCATTTAGTCCTGCATTATAAAATGTTTGTTAATTCTAGGAGATATATTTAGATCTTTTTATGCAGTATAAACTGAGTTTAGCACCATATAAGCATTATCTGATTTAATTTTTATAAGCATCTTATCCATGAGGAAGTACGTTTTGAACTCCATTCTCCATTTAAAAATGGAGAAGTTTAGTGATCTGCCTAAAATTAATATCCTAATATGTGATGGGCCTTGACTATAATTATATCAGGTTGCTTCTAGACAGTGGTTCTAAACCAGAAATGAATTCTCTCTAGAGATGTTGGCAACGTCTGAAGGGATGCTGCTAGACAGCTACAATCCACAGGAAAGCACCACTCCACACAACACACACAATTGTTATTCTGTCCTCAATGTCAACAGAAACAGATGAGAAACCTAGTCTACATCAGCACTTCTCCAAATTCAATGTGCCTATGAATCTACAAGGATACTCCCAGAAATGCAGAATCTGATTCAACAGGCCCTGCAGGGCCCAGAGATTCTGCTTTTTCTACAAGCTCCCGGGTGGTGCTGAAGCTGCAGGTCCTGGTGTGTGCACCACTCTCTGGATAGCAAGTCTGAGGTCCTGTGTTAGAGGCTAGTGTAGGTAATTTTAGGGTTTCTGATCCAAATATTATATATGCATGTAGTTTTGAAGGAATAGTATATTTGCTCACTCCAGAGGTTTTGATTCTTTATATAAGGGCCCTTGAGTGTAATAAAATACAATATACATCTGGAGAAGACTTTGTAGTGGACAGAATAAGGACCTCCAAAAGATGCCTACACCCTAATCCCCAGGGCCTTTGAATATATTTTTACAGCTAGGGAGGATTAAGTAGTAGGCAGAACTGGGTTGCTAATAGGCTGACTTTAACATAGATGATGAACCAGAATCATTCAGGTGGGACCAAGGTAACCACAATGTTCCTTTAGAAGCAGAAGAGGAGACAAGATGAAAATGCTACACCACTAGCTTTGAAGATGGAGGAAGGGCCTGAGCCATGAAAATAGATGGTCGGTCAGCAATACAAATGGAAATTGGAAAGAATCAGATTCTCCTCCAAGTCTCTAAAAGGAACACAGCCCTGTAGACACCTTGATAAACCCATGAGACGCACTCAAGCTTCTGATATCCAGAACTGTAAGACCATATATTTTTATGTTTTAAGTAACTAGTTTGGAAGCATTTTACAGCTACAATAAAATCTATATATAGACAATTATTCAATAAAATTTGTTTAAGGAAACTGAGTGGAAGTCTCTTCATTCATTAGCTTCCTTAGGTAAGGGCATTTTATGTTAAAAATCCACACCAAGTAGAAAAAAATTTTAAATAAATTTGGAGATATTCCACCCTATTAGGAGGTATAATGAAGTCATCATTGCATAAATGTAAACTGACTATGATGCCCTTGTGTCATTTAAGATTTAAGGTATGCAGTGACCTTAATTTCTCCATTATTAAACTACACTGACATTTTTTCTCAGCACACTACAGCTTTGCCTTGAAGTTAATCAGGTCTAATTTATATTCCCCAAGTGCACGACAGAATTTCTCATTAAAAATACAGAAGACAATGACCACTGGAGGAAAAGGCTGAGTGTGGATTGCAATTCCTACTAGTTGTTCCAACAGAGAAATCAAAATAACAAATCCCAAAAATATAGGACAATAATGAAATAATTCAACTATTATTCCTCTGTAGACTTATTACATAATTATTTTCCATATGAATACCCAGCATGAGAAAAAGCTGTTGCAAGGTACTTTCTGCCTACACTGGTCTGATCTTTTGGGTGAATACAAAGCAAGTTCAAATACAGCCCATCTTAGAAATTCAATACAAATAATCTCACCTCACTGCACTGTCTTTCACAGCTAACACTCTATTTCCTGCTCCCTGACCAGCAAAACTCTTCAGATGTGTTTTTATTTTACTGCAACCATTTAATGCATCTCACTCATTCTACAACTTCACCCAAGTGTACATCTATGTCCATCAAGTAATTATCAACTATGGTCCTTGTAGTGCAGATTCAAAGAGACACATTTTACTAATGTATTAAATAAATTAATTACAAATTAATTACTTAACCAAGAAAACAGACATGGTGATCTCTTGTCTCTGGGCTGGGCTGATTAGAATCACTGTGAATCGGGTAAAAATTCTCAGATTGATTCACTCGGACCGTTTCTTGATGTACTTTCGGGCTCTCAGACTCACCTGGTTGAGGTCTCTGAGAAGGAGGACTCCGTGTGGAAGTCTGTATGCCTACCTGGATGATTTATGATGGAGACTGAAGTTCCGTTTACAGACAAGACAGCAAGAGGGAGTGAAGCTTCAGTTCTGAGCCAGCTTACGAGTCGTAAGTAACCGTATCCTGTCCACCGACGCTGTACAAGCTGAGAGACTGCACAGAGGAGGTATTACCACTCTCTCTATCTGCTCATCAGGTGCACCTCCTTCCTGTTATTCCAACCTCTAAGCACATGATTTCCCTCTGGGCCTCCGGAATAAACAGAAAGAAATTTTTTCCTAATGATTCTCTGATCTCAAGAGACCAGGTTAGAAGTCAGATGAATCCAGTTTTTATGACTCCATGTCCTTTAGATCATCTGCTTTCCAGATATCTAAATCCCTAGTACCTTATCCCAAAATGAAATTCACATTTTATCTAAAATCTGAGACTAAGAAATCTGTCAGGATCAGGTCTCTTTGATTCTTAAAGCATTGATTTGTTGTGGAGACGCAGACCTAATAGCTCCAAAAACTGCCATTCCCTCTTCAAAAAAGAAAGAGCTGTATTCTTTTGATTTGTAATCTTGGGCACCACACTTCTTGACTTCATAACACATTTGTCAAAATAATTAGGAATTTTAGATAGAAGAATGCTGGAGTTCCGGTCAAAATGGCAGAATAGGTAGGTGCTATGTTTGCCTCCTTTGATAGCCACCTCAAACTTACAACTAAACTACAGAATAGCCATCATTGGGAGTCCCCTGAAGTCTAGCTGAACAGAAGTACTGCACCTGGGACACACAGGTAAGGCCACCTTAAGACTGGTAGGAGAAGTGGAGATGCAAAACATCTGGTCGCACACCTGCACGTGGCAGTTAAGAATCAGGAGAAATATTTGGCTGTGATGGTGGCCCTAAGTAGTGAGAGGTTCCTGCCCCACACCAGAGTCCCCGGCTCAGGATTCCAGTTGCTGGGAAGAGAAATCCCATAACTTCTGGCTTTGAATACCAGCAGCGATTGTAGTTGAGTGGGATGGAAGGTAGGGGAGTTCTAGGCATTCCTCTTATAGGGCCTACACGTGGACTTACTCACTGATGCACTCATTCTCTCTGAGCTCCAGCACTGGGGCAGCAGCTCAAAATGCACCAGGGACATACAAGGAGGAGGTGAGTTGTCTGGCTTCAGGGTTAGGGCTGGAGGGGCAGGTTCCCCCCAGACAGAAGGGTTGGCAGAGGGCATTGTTTCTTTGATGAGCCCTCCCCTCCCTAGCTTGAGACCGAGGTGGGCACCATATCTGAGATTCCATCAACATAGCTAACATTGGTGGCCCTGCCATGGTGATTCCCTGAGACTCTGCCCTACCGAACTGGAGAGCTCACCCAAGTCACTTCCATTGGATTTTCCATACAAGGAGCCTATCTTGCCTCATGCAAGAGAATTTTCTAAAATTTCTCAAAGGTTTACAAACCCCAAACAAGAAGCATTTGTCTCCGGTTGCCTGTACCTGTTGCTGAGAGTCCAAACATGGCACTAGCAGCAGCTAGAGTCAGTTTGTGGCTCAGCCTCTCCCAGGCATCTCCATGCTTAGCATGAGAGGCAACCAACTACAGATCACTTCGTAGCTCATACCAAGTGGACCCAGGCAAGGCATAAGCTGAAGCTGACCTCACCCTCACCAGAACCTCCCCAAGAGACTCTGCAACCAACACACTGGTGACCAGCTTTGGACCACCAGAGACCAGAGCAGAGTACTACCCAACCAGCTCCACAGATAGAACACCCAAAGGGCAGACTCAGCAGGCACCAGAGCCACACTAAAGTGAATCGTGTTCCATAGGGTCAGCCCCTGCCACTTCTCCACTGTTGTCAAAGCCTGTCTTTGCAAACAGTCAGCCGGAGGGGAAATCCCTCCCATTGATGTGCCAACAGCAGCCAAGGCTCAACTACAATGGGGGCACACACAACCCACACAAAGAACACACCTGGAGCACCAGGTGACCAGGGAGACTTTGCCACTGGGCCCCAGAGGACACCTACTACATAAGGCCACTCTACCAAGACTGCAAGACAAAGCAGCTCTACCTCACACACAGAAACAAATCTTGAGAGACAATCAAAATGAAGACACAAAGAAACATGTCCCAAATGAAAGGAGAGAACAAATCTCCAGGAGACACCTAAAGAAAATAGAGACAAGCAATCTACCAGATACACAGTTCAAAACTCTGGTATAAAGATGCTCAACAATCTCAAGGAGAACTTCAACAAAGAAAATTGAAACACTAAAATGAAGATAGAAATCACAACAAAGAACCAGTCAGAATTGAAGAATACAATAACCAAAGTAAAGAATACATGAGAGGGAATCAGTAGTAGAGTAGATGAAGCAGAGAGTCAGATCAGCGATTTGAAAGATAAAGTAGCAGACAAAAGCAAAGAAAAAATCTAAAATATTAGGATAGTTCAAGGATAGTTTCTGGGATAACATAAAGTACACCAACATTTGCATCATGGGGTACTGGAAAGAGAAGAGAGAGAGCAAGGAATTGAATCTCTATTTGGAGAAATAATGACAGAAAATTGTCCTATCCTGTCTAAGTAAATAGACATACAAGCTCAAGAAGCACAGAGTCCCTGACAAAGTGAACCCAGGAGGCGCACACCAAGAAACATCATAATTAGAATGCTAAAACTTAAAGACAAAGAGAATCTTAAGAGCAGCAAGAGAAAGGCAATTACTTAGTTACCTACAAGGGAGCTCCCATTAGACTGTCAGCTGAGTTTTCCAAAGAAACTTTGCAGGCCAGAAGGGATTGGCACAAAATATTTAAAGTGATGAAAAGTAAGGATCTACAACTAAGGTTACTGTACACAGCAAAGCTATCATTTAGAATTGAAGGACAGATAAAGAGCTTCCAGATAAGAAAAAGATAAAGGAGTCCATCACCACTAAGCTAGCATTACAAGAAATGTTATAGGACTTCTTTAAGAAGAGGAGGGCGAAAAAGATTTAAAAATATGATTAATTAATGGCAATAATTTCAGATCTATCAATATTTATTTAAATGCAAATGGAGTAAGTGCCTCAATCAAAAGACATAGTGTGGCTGAAAGGATAAGAAAACAAAGACCTTTATATATGCTGCCTATATGAGACTCACTTCAGAGAGAAAGACACCCACAGCCTAAAAGTAAAAGGATGAAAAAATTTTTATGCTAATGGAAAGAAACAAACAAAAAAAGTGGTTGTAGCTATACTTATTCCAGACAAAATAGACTTTGAAACAAAGACTATAATAAGACACAAAGAATGACCCAGCAATTCCACTTCTGGATATTTATCCAAAGAAACCTTAAACCGTAATTTGAAAGGATATATGCATCCCTATGTTCATTACGGCATTATTTACATTAGCCAAGATACGGAAGCAACCTAAGTGTCCACCAATACATAAATGAGCCAGGAAGAAAAGGGTACATATACACAATGGAATATTACTCAGCCATTAAAAGAATGAAGTCTTGCCATCTGCAACAACATGGATGGAGGGTATTTTGCTAAGTGAAATCAGTCAGAAAGAGAAAGACAAATCCAGTATGATCTCACTTTTATATAGACTCTAAGGAAGAAAACAAACACAGAGAAACAAAGTCATAGATACAAAGAACAGTTTGATAGTTGCCCGATGGAATGAGGTTGGGAGATGAGTGAGAAAGGGCAGGCATTTAGATGTATAAATTTCCAGTTATGAAAACAGTCACAGGAATGTAAAGTACAGCATAAGGAATATAGTCAGTGATACTATAACTACGTGTGATGTCAGATGGATTCTAGACTTCTTGAGGTGATCATATTGTAAGTTATATAAATGTCTAAGCACGATGTTGTACACCTGAAAAAATAAAATATTGCATGTGAACTGTAATTAAAAATAAAAAATAGTTTTAAAAACAAAAGAAGAAATATGGTATGAGCCATTAAAAGTAGCATTATGAAATAAAATTTACATAAGGATGTGTTTGTAAAAATAAAGTACTATACTATTTCTGTTAGGAAATTAAGAGAATAAATTATGTAAAAAATGTATTTAATATGTGAAAAGTGCAATACCCATGAGTTTTACTTGCCAATTATTTTATCACCTGTGAGGAGATATACATATATATATATATATATATATATATATATATATATATATATATATTATACACACACACATATACATATATATGTGTATATATGTATATATACACACACATACATATATATACACACACACATATATATATATGCATTTATTAGCAATTTACTTTCTGGATGAAAATTGTCTGTGAGAGCCCTTTGCTTTTGCATGGTGGGTTTGAAGTGTTTGCATTTCTGTCTCAGACCACATTCTTTCAAAAGTGATTTTTTTTTTTTTTTTTTTTACAAAATGAGTGCTTTCTTATTTAGTTCTTTTATGTAGTATAGTTATATTTGTGGAGCCATTTATAAAATATGCAAACACATTTATAGTATAAATATACAAATATACACATCTATATGTGTGTGTGTATTATATACATACACACACACATACACAGACTGTTAGGAATTCTAACTATTAGGAATCTTATTATCAAAATGACAAAAGATAATAAATGCTGGTGAAGATGTGGAGAAGAGGGAACACTAGTACACTGTTGCTAGGAATAGAAATGGAAATAGAGCAATAATAAGATTCAGGAAAGGAAATCAAAGGAAAGGAAATCATGCTCACAAAGATATATCTGTGCCCATGCCATGTTTTTTTGCTTAGTTACTCACAATAGCTTAATGACTCACAAGGAAACAAACTGAACCTCCTCAATGGATTACTGGATAAAGAAAAAAAATGTGTATATATATATATATATATATATATATATTTTTTTTTGTCATTATAATTATAGAGTATATTTAATTATATGTGAAATTATAAATATATAGTATCATGAAATACTATTTGGAGATGATAAAGAAGGAAATCATGTCATTTGTGACAACATGGATGTATTTTTAGGGCATTATAGTTACTGAAATAAGTCAGAGAGAAAAAGACTAAATTTTATCATCTCTTTTATGTGCTACCTATAAAGCCATATTCATAGAAATAAAGACTAAGTAGGTGGTTGCCAGGGACAAGAGGGTGAGGGAAATGTGGAGATATTTGTCAATTTGTCAAAGGGTGTAAAATTCCATTGTAAGATGGGTAAGTTCTGGAATCTAATATACATCATTGTGACTATAGTTAACAATAGTATATTTCATACTACGTAATTGCCGAGAAAGTATACTGTAAAGGTTTTCACCACAAAAAAAGATAACTATGGTGATAATTTCACAATGTATGTGTAATTAATCATCATGGGGACTTTGAATATACATGATTATATGTCAATTATAACCTCAGGAAATCTGAAAAAAAATTTAAAGTCTCAAAGCAATTAATAAGGATGTACAGTTCACTAAGAGAATGGGGGAATGAATCAATCATTAAAAATAAATTCTACCCACAGACACATAAGCATTTCATGCTTCTTTTGACAACAAACACTTGTAAATTATGTGCTACAGACTTGCAACCAGGAAGAAAGAAAGAGTTAGTGGAATAATTTCATTCATCAAGGAACAGCAGTTTTTACAGATATTCCCCAAAGTGGAATATAGCAAACAGTAAAACAGCTAGTGGGGGTCCATCAATTTTACTGTGGCCATTGTTTGAAGCCAGCATGAGGCAGTTAGAATCTATGTCACTGATAAACACAGCATACATAGATCAGCGGCCACTCTGTGCTCCTTGTGTGACTCCTGGGAGGAGGTACCCCTTCAAGATCACAGCTCTGTGTCTCCCAGGAACAGGGCAATCCTGGACCCACTTGCTGTCCCTAGAGATTCTCTGGTGTCACAATGAGCTTAGTAAGTGCAAAACTGGGCCATGGTCACAACGTTGCTATAGACTGAACGTTTGCTCTGTCTCAGTAATTTTCCATCATCCTTTACACATTACTAATTTCTCACACCAAGTCCATTACATAGGTGGAATTTCCCTGTTTATTTATAAGGAACCAGAGGCCTGATAGTTTCATCTCCTGTGAAGAGAGACATATTCCAAAGACACATGTAGACGTGAGAGTGCATAAACAGAAAACCTAAGGCCAGACCTGGGGTGTGTGGAAGGTTCTTGGTGGAGAGGGCCAAAAAATACTTACCCCGAAAGTAATGCTTGGCCACAGCCTTGATACTCAGATGGCCCACAGGCCAGAACCTGCAGTATCTATATCAAGTAGGAGGTGGTTACAAATGCAGAATTTCTGGGTCATCCTAGACCCGCCAGTCAGACTGTACATCTGAACAAGATCCCCAGGTGATTCACATGCAAGCTGATATTGGAGAAAGTTCTGCTCTAGAATGTATTTCTCGTCTCACCACTGTTGAGATTTCTGCTGGATAATATTCTGTGGTGGGGGTTGTTCTGTACATTGTCGGATGTTGCGCTGCATCCCTGGCCTCAAACCACTAGGTACCAGTAGCATTTTCCCAGCTGTGACAAACAAAAATTGCGCCAGACATTGCCAAATGCTCCCTGGAGGCAAAATCACCCTAGTCAGACCACCGGCCTAGGGTTAAAGAACTGGAAACATCTTGAGGGAATTCCAAGTAAAACCAATCCCTTTCTCAGTTTATAACTTAGGACAGACCACTTAACCCTTCTGAGCCCAATTTCTGCAAACGTAAAATGGGATTCGTAATAGTACTGACCACACAGAACGGACATTTGTAAAACTGAAATAAGACAATTCATATAGGATTCTAAGCTCAGTTCATGGTGCATAAAAAGATTTAAATGTATCTTATAAATGAACATTTTTAAGAGAAAGTAAAGAATAGCTCTGATCTAGGTTCATGTACTCACATACAGCATGAATCTCCTAACTGATTTGTCAAAAGCCAAGGATTATAGTTCTCATTGTTTTTTAGCAAAGGAACACACCTCTCGTCGAAGAGGGGTTACCAATTTTCTGGAGATATCAGGAGCTGTTTCCTGCCATAAGACAATACTTTGGAGGTCCGTGGGACCTAGTCTAGTCTGGCTCCTCAGTTGTAGATTTGGAGAAAATAGTAACTGCAAGTTAGAATAAGGTGCAAGGAGATTAGACCACTGGAAGGCAGGCATGTTCATGGAGAACGAACAACAAAAGTTGGATTCACCTGATGTCTAATATGGTCTCTTGGGAACAGAGAATCAGCAGGAAATTTTCCTTTCTTTCCAGATCAGTGTCTCACGGGAAAATACTATGCTCAGAGGTAGGAATAACAATGAAAACAGTGCCTGATGAGCAAGTATGAGAAGCTGTAAATACCTCCTCTGCTGCAGTGTTCGGTGTGCAACCTTGAGCTGAAGACAGCGTGTTTATTGCTTTTGGATTCCTAAATCTGGTTGGGGACCAGTGCTTCACTCCTTCCTGCTGTCTTGTCTGAGAACAGAGCTTCAGTGTCCAGCGTCGACCACCCAGGGAGGAACTCAGACTTCCACATGGCGTCCTCCCTCTCAAAAACCCCATTCTGGTGAGTCTGAGAGCCTGCTAGGAAATTGAGGAAAGATTCAGAGAGAAATCAAGTGGAGAACTTCAACTCGAGGTCACCTGAGAGCCTAACCAGCCCAACCCATAGCCGAGAGATGGCCATTTATGTGCTAGGTAGACTAATGAATTTATAATTCATTTAATGTGTTATAAAGAGAAAGCATGTTGAATCAGCAGTGCAAGGGTAGTTGTTGAAAATTAAGTTATGGGAATACAAGTCCAGCTGGATGAGATGAGGAACGGATGGGAGACGTAAAGTGGTTTCAATACATTAGGACATAATACGGGAGTTTTGCAATTAAGGGGAATAGGGGCATAGAGTAACTGGGGACATTTTTAGAACTTTTTAAGGTGGGATGTATTTGAGCATGTTCTGCATTTGTCAGAAAGACTCAGGCCCGTGGAAATAGATATTACATGGCAACGGCGATTCTTGAGACATACATTTCACAGTACCATCTCTCATGTTGGATATTCACATGAAAAATTGTGTTTAATAAGCAAAAAGGGGTATGCTGATGTTGGAGATTACCTTGCAATATTTTATTATCAAGAGGTGGGGAAAGGATGGAGACACTTGCGAAGTAGAAAATAATCAGCCAGGTATCATCACCAGTGATAAGTATTCGTTTAGTGACAGGAAGGAACTGTGCTAAGCGTTTGAATGAAGCTATAAAGGTACAATTACTAATTGAGAATGATTCTGCTGTCTCTCTGAGTTCAAACCACTAACATGTGGTAGATTGAGATTCAAAACTGACATTCTTTTTTCTGATTCAAAAAGTTTCGCACCTAAAATCATTTAGAAAAACCTTTAATCATTCATCTTTAGGAGTCCTCGTCTGTTGTAGATTATATATTTTCTTTTGTAAATTGTATGTTTGTTCCCTTTGCTTATTTTTTCAGTTGATGTTCAATCAGTAATATGTCTTGACATGGTAAAGATATTACTCCTTTCTCTTTGAGATAAGTTTTTTCTTGCTGTTTTATTAGTTATTCTGGGCATCAAGGGATAGCACCAGGGTTGGAATGTTGCCAGAACCAAAGAGCTTTCTCCTCATCACAGTCGCTCAGGAGCCATCTGAGCCATTAGGTCTTGTTTTTCTCTCACTTTTTTCTAATGGTTTTTAATATTTTGAATGGAGGCACAGAATGGCCTTATTGAAAAGAAGCCTCATGTTTACATGTTCATGGGAGGCTAAACAACTTGAATTTGGGAACAATTTCCGCATTCTTCATGGTCAAGATGAGTTGAATTCAACAACATGCCTGTAGAACATTCTTTTCCTAATTCTTTCCTAATTCTTGTGGCTGGAAGTGAGAAAAACCTGGCAGCAACATGGCCCTAGGATGCCATCGTGTGCTGTATCTATGTTTGAGTGTGTGTTTTGTGGGGCATGAGCTTTTCTCTGGGCAGTGGGTCCTAAGCTGATATACTCCAAAATATGTCCCTTAAATACAGATGCCAGAATATAAATCGATAGATGAAAATTAAGGAGTCATGTCAGATCATAGGAATTCTTTAGCAAAATTTAAAAAGTAAAAGGAAGAACATGTGGAAAAGACTCCTCGTGACGTGAAGCTTCAGCAGCTACAGGGAGACCACCTCCTTCCTCCACAGTCTGTGATACCTTCTTTCATCACTCTCCCTCTTGCTCATTCCCCTGGATTCTCTGTATTCTCTTTGAGTGCTGAGTATCTGAAACAAATGCCATCCTCAGGGCCTTCGCACTGACTCTTTCCACAATAGGCAAACTCGTCCTCAGATAATTTCATGACTTCCACTCCGTCTTCCTCCTGGACTCTTAAATGGCACCCTGTTTGCAGATCTTCCTGAACTTCAGTGAAATATCACATTTTCATTTACACTCTTTTATACCTGTTTTTTTTTTTCCATAGCACCTCTCACCAACTGACATGGTATATATATATATTTCTATTTTCTAATTTATTTCCTTTTCCAGCACGGTATACTCTTACCCTAGAAGATGGTCGGCCTTCAAAAATTCCTCAAGTGCATAAAAAATTTTGCATTAAAATGGTATATTACATGACCTGCTGGGAAAAGGATGTGTGTGGTACAGACTCCTAATTGCAGGTGTCACAGCAGATTCCTTAAAGGCAATATGATCGATATAAATATTTATATATATCATATCTAATATATCTATATATATATATTTTGCCTTGACTGAAAGATATAAGACCTAGTATTTTTTTTTTAATTCTAGCATTTCATATGTTAATGCCCACATGTGTATAAATTAGTCATGTTATTTTTCTTTTCTAGTTGTGACAACCACCATATGCTACCAGGCAACGATACACGAATTTCAGAATTTCTCTTTTGGGACTTTCAGAAGAACCAAAACTTCAGCCCCTCATATTTGGGCTTTTCCTCTCCATGTACCTGATCATTGTGTTGGAAACCTGCTCCTCTTCCTGGCTGTCAGCTCAGATTCCCACCTCCACACGCCCATGTACTTCTTCCTCTCCAATCTGTCCTTGGTAGACATCTGTTTCACCACCACCACATCCCAAAGATGCTGCTGAACATCCAGACACAGAGCAAAGTCATCACCTATGAAGCCTGCATCATCCAGATGTATTTTTTCCTGCTCTTTGCAGGTTTGGATGTTTTTCTGTTAACCGTGATGGCCTATGACCGCTATGTGGCCATCTGTCACCCCTTGCACTACATGGTCATTATGAACCCCCGGCTCTGTGGACTGCTGGTTCTAGTGTCCTGGATCATATGTATCCTGAATTCCTTGTTACAATGCTTAATGGCTTTGCAGGTGTCCTTCTGTACAGACTTGGAAATCTCCCACTTTTTCTGTGAACTCAAACAAGTGATCCAACTTGCCTGTTCTGACACCTTTTTCAATAACATCATGATGTATTTTGGGGTAGGGCTGCTAGGTGGTTGTCCTCTGGCTGGTATCCTTTACTCTTACTCTAAGATAATGTCCTCTATATGTGGAATCTCATCAGCTCAGGGGAAGTATAAAGCATTTTCTACCTGCGGGTCTCACCTCTCAGTTGTCTCCTTATTTTATTGTACAAGCGCAGGAGTATACTTTAGCTCTACTCCTACCCACAGTTCACGGTCAAGTGCAACAGCCTCAGTGATGTACACTGTGGTCACACCCATGCTGAACCCTTTCATCTACAGTCTCAGGAATAAAGATATAAAAGGGGCTCTAAAAGGAGTTTTGAGGATGGTGGCTATAAAAAGCCAATCATCCCGGGGCTGAAATAGTTCCCATGATTGCAGGGCTGAAAACATTTTAGAGCCAGATATCAAAATTCTTTGATCGGATTGTGGAAAAAGCACTTGCTCTTTCCATTTATTGTCTGAAGTTACCATTTCTTTGATTTAAACTTCTTTTTACCATTTGATAACTCACTTGATTAAGCTTTCAGCTGTCTGATGTTATAGACTGTTTTCTATTTATCTATTTTCCTACTCTCCCTATTTTTTTTCTCAATCTTGGATGAGAAATATTGGAATTTCCATTTCTTTCATGGGACAAATTAGATTTCTTAAAAATAGTGCTTTCTAAAATGAAATCTATCTTCCTAAACAATTTTTTTTTACAGTTTTGCTGAGGGAATGATTATGAACTATGTTCCACACATGGAGTAAAAGTATACTTCGCAACTAAAGCCACTTATATACTTTTATTTCAGAAGAAAATCTGAAGCCAAGGTTTACATTTAGGGTCCGTCATTCTTTTCTATATCACTACCTTAACTGTTCTTACTGGTAATGACAACTCTAACATGCTACTGAGTTTTATTACTGGTCTCCTGGTATTACTCTTTTATTCAGCCTAGTGTCCCACTGCCTACGGTAGACATTGACAAAAATTGATTGTCAAACATATATCTCTAAGTAGAGTCTACATTGAAAAGCAAATTTGAATAAACAGATTGACTTGATGTGGTCTTGGTGTCAGAGGTGACTTTACATTTGAAGAAGCAAAATTTTTAAGCACACATTTTATTATTATGAAAAATTTTCTTTTCCATGCTATACATCTACTTGTTGAAGTATGGAGGACTGGTGTCCATGTTCGAGGGTTTTTTAAAAATCATAGTTGACATACAATATTATATTAGTTTCAATTGTACAACATAGTGATTAGTCATTGATATGAACCCCCAATCCTACTTCTGGGTATCTATTCGAAGATATAAGAAACACTAACCTGAAAAGATACATGCACCCCTATGTTTATTGTAACATTATTTAGAATATACAGAAGGCTTCTAGGAGCCCATTGATAGATGAACAGATAAAGATGATGTGGTATAGACACCCATGTTTGATGGGTAAAATTTGGGAGGGGCATCACAGCTGCAGAAGTCCTCCTTGAGGATGGAGCCGTCCCAGCCTCACGCCCAGCTCCCCAGCCCAGGGTACCAGTGCTGAGAAGTCCGCATAAATTTCTGGCTGTGAAAAACAGCAGAGATCATGGATGAGTGAGATGGAAGACTGCTGGAATCCCTGGTCTTCCTCTTAAATGCCCTGTGCATGCCCTTATTTGCTTAAAGACTCACTCCTCTGATCTCCAGTACTGGGGTAGTAGCTTGAGAGGCACCCAGGATGTATGGGGAAGAACTGAATTGTCTGGATTCAGAATGAGGACTGGAGAGGCAGCTTCCTCCCAGACAGAAGTGCTGGTAGAAAACTTTGTTCCTTTTGTTCCTTTATTCAGCCTGCATGCCCAGGAGGTCACCGTATCTGAGGCTCCATCAACCAGGCTAAAACTGTTTGCCCTGTCCTGGTGATTTTCTGACTTATTGCCATGCCTAAATTATGGGCCCACTCAAGCTGCTTCCAGTGGCTTTGCCCTACAAACAGCCTGTCTTTGTGCCTGCTGTGAACTTTCCTAAAACTTCTCCAAGATCTGGCCTTGGTGTGCCCATACCTATTGCTAAGCCGCCTCAAGCCTGGCGGTAGCAAGTGTCAGTGTGCCGCTCATCCTCTCCCAGGCACCTTGAGCATAACACAAGGGGCAACCATCTGCAATCACTTCGTAGCTCATACCAAGTGGCCCCAGAAAAAGCACAGGTTGCAGAGACCTTGGCCTGCACCAGAATTCACACAATAGACTCTGGAACTAATACACTGGTGGCCAGCTTTGGACCACCAAAGGCCATACCAGAGCTCCACCCAACCAGTTCCACAATAAAACACCCAAAGAGCAGACTCAACAGGCTCCAGAGTCCCAATAAAGTGAATCTTGCTCCACACGATCAGCCCCTGCCCAATAGCTCCTCCACCGTGGTCAATGCCTGTCTTTGTACAAAATCAGCCTGAGGGGACATCCCTCCCACTGATGTGCCGACGGCAACCAAGGCTCAACTGCAATGGGGGGCACACACAACCCACACAAGGGACACATCTGGAGAACCAGCTGAAGAGGGAGACTTTCCCACTGAGCCCCACAGGACACCTACTACATAAGGCCACTCTACCAAGTCTGCGAGACAAAGCAGTTCTACCTCATACATAGAAACAATCCATGGGAGGCAGCCAAAATGAAGACACAAAGAAACATGTCCCAAATGAAAGGAGAGAACAAAACTCCAGGAGAAGACCTAAAGAAAATGGGGACAAGCAATCTATCAGATACAAAGTTCAAAACTCTGATATAAGGATGTTCAATAATCTCAGTGAGTACTTCAACAAAGAGATAGGAAACATTAATATGAAGATAGAAATCATGACAAAGAACCAGTCAGAAATGAAGAATACCATAACCAAAGTAAAAAAAAAAAATCATTAGAGGGAATCAATAGTCGTTTAGATGAAGCAGAGAGTCGAATCAGTAATTTGAAAGACAAGGTAGCAGAAAACAGCAAAAAAAGATAAAAAATAAAAATAAAAAAGAATCCAAAACAATGAGGATAGTTTAAGGGGCTTCTGGGATAACATCAAGTACACCAACGTTTGCATCATGGGGTACTGGAAGAAGAAAAGAGAGAACAAGGAATTGAAACTCTATTTGAAGAAATAATGACAGAAAATTTTGCTAACATAGGTAAGTAAATAGACATACAAGCTCAGGAAGCACAGAATCCCAAATAAGGTGAATCCAGGAGGCCCACACCAAGATACATCATAACTGAAATGGCAAAAGTTAAAGACAAAGAGAATCTTAAGAGCAGCAAGAGAAAGGCAATTACTTAGTTACCTACAAGTGTGCTCCCATAAGACTGTCAGCTGATTTTTCTAAAGAAACTTTGTAGGCCAAAAGGGATTGGAACAAAATATTTAAAGTGATAAAAAGTAAGGGCCTACAACCAAGATTACTGTACCAGTAAAGTTATCATTTAGAATCGTGGACAGATAAAGAGCTTCCCAGGCAAGAAACAGCTAAAGGAGTTCATCGACACCAAACCGGTATTGCAAAAAAAGTTAAGGGGTCTTTTAAGAAGGGAAAAAATATATAAATAATAAAATGACAATAACTATAAATGTATGAACAATTTCTTTGAATGTAAATGGATTAAATGCTCCAATCAAAAGACATAGGGTGGCCGAATGAGTAAGAAAATAAGACCCTTACATATGCTACCTATAGGGACTCATTTTCACATTGAAAGATAGCCACAGACTGAAAGTAAAAGGGTGGAAAGAAGATATTTTGTGCAAACAGAAAGAAAAAAGGGAACAAAAAAGCTAGTGTAGTAATTCTTATACCAGACAAAATGGACTTTAAAAAAAAACAAAAGGCGTATAATAAGAGACAAAGAATGACCCAGCAATTCCACTTGTGAGTATTTACCTAAAGAATTTCATATCATGACTTCAAAGGGACATGTGCATCCACATATTCATAGCAGCATTCTTTGCATTAGCCGAGATATGGAGGCAACCTGGGTATCTGTCAACAAATGAAAAAATAAAGAAGAGGTAGTATGCATATACAATGGAATAATACTCAGCCATAAATATAAAGAAATACATACATACACATATACATATACATATATATATACACATACACACACACACACACACACACACACACACACACACACACACACACACACACATATATATATATACAAGCGTACAAGAAATCTTGCCATCTGCACCGACATGGATGGACCTGGAGGGTATTGCATTGAGTTGTTGGCCAGACAGAAAAAGACAAATGCCATATGATTTTACTTATATGTGGAATCTAAAGATAAAAATAAACAAAAAAAAACCAAACCAGGAATAAACTCATAGATACAGTGAACATTTGAGGGTTGCCAGATGGGAGCGGCATTGGCGGATGGGTTAAAAAGAAAATGGGATAACAGATACAAATTGGTAGTTACAAAATAGTCATGAGTACGTAAAATATAGCATAAAGAATATAGTCGATAATATAATTAAGTAGGGAGGAGGCAAGAAAATTAAAATGTTCATCAAGCCACTGTCAGAGGCTGCACCATGTTGATCAGCTCTGCAGCCAGGCCAGGAGGACACCTTAAGAACAAAAAAAGATGTCTGCTGGGATTGCTAACACCCATTCTCCACACCTGTGAAGGGGAAACAGAAACCAAGAGTCATTTCCTCTGGCTAAAAACATGGGGGAACCTATGGAATAGAGGCTAGGAATTGCCAGCAGGCCTTACACTCTACATTTTCGTACCTTTTCACAGCTACATATTCTTCCCCTTCCTCACTGTATGTCCATGTCAAAGGAAATAGAAACTAAAGAATGACATATAAACTGAATTCCCTGAACACTCAGGGTTCCTCTCAGTGCCTTTACTCTTACCTCTCACTGTCCTTGACTCTCTGTTGTCACTGTCCTTCTTAATGACTTTACTCCAACTCTCGCTGTCTCTCTCACTGTCCCTGAGAGAAGACCACAATCTGTCTGTGGAGTGTCATCCCTTTTCTAATACACTTTCTTTTTGACTCTAACTTTGGCATGTGTGTTGAATTCTTTCTTCACTCTCTGCCAGAGGACCCTTTTCTTCTCTTGGTGCAGGGCTTTGTCTCCCTCCCACTCGGGGAAATTTGCCTTATCCTGCATCATAATAATAGCTAAATGTGGTGTCATATGGGTACAAGATTTCTTGGGGTGATTGCCTTGTAAGTTACAAAGATGTCTAATCTGTATGTTGTACACCTGAAGGTAATATGATATTGTATATCAAGTGTAATTGAAAAATAAAAAGTATTAAAAATAAATTACAAAAATTCAACCAAGTAAATTTGAAGAGCTAATTTTTTTATTAAGTGATTCATGAATTGGGCAACATCCCATGTAGCAACTATGAGGGCGAGCTCCCAGGGATTGAACAAAATAGAAGTTTTTAAAGGAAGAAAGATTGGCCAAAGGAGCTATTAACAAAGAAAAGAAAGGATTGTTTTGGGTCCTGACATCTTTTCTTTGGGAAGAGAAGAGGAAGGGTTATTATCATGCAAATTCCCGTTTCTTTCTAAGGGGGATCCAGAGGGCCCAAGTGACAGATTACTTTACTGAAACCTTACAGAAAAATTCCAGACTAGTTGCTCAAAATTATGTTTTTGGAGAAGTTGAAACTTCCACTAGATCCATATTAAATCTAAGTTTGGCATCATGGGCTTCTGATTTTCTCTTTAACAGTAGTATGGATGTTTTAACAATATTAATTCTTCCAATCAGCAAACACGGAATATTTTTCCATTTATTTATGTCTTCTTCGATATCTTTCAGCAATATATTACAGTTGTCAATGTACAGGTCTTTCAGCTGCTAGGTTAAATTTTTCCTATGTATTTCATTCTTTTCTAAAATTTATTTTTATTAAATTTATCATGATGTCATTGGTTAATAAAATTATCTAGGTTCCAAACATACAACTGTATAATACATCATCTGTATATTGCTTTGTGTGTTCACCACTCAAAGTCAAATATTTTCTGTCACCTTATATTTGATACCCTTGACCCCTTTCCACCTCTCCCCTCCCCGCCCTCTCTCTGGAAAGCGCTATATTGTTGCCTGTGTCTCTGAGTTATTGTTTGTCTTGTTCTTTGTTGTTTTCAGTTTTATATTCCGCGTATGAGTGAAATCATATGGTTTTTGACTTTTTCCGTCTAGGTATTTTCCTTTTTTGATGTAATTGCAAATGGGATAGCCTTCTTAATTCCTCTCTCTGACAGTTCTTTATTAATGTATAGGCAACAGATTTCTGTATATTGGTTTTGTATCCCACGAAGTTATTAAGTTCGTTTTTCAGTTATAACGTATTTTTTCTTTTAATAATTCATTCGCGTATGATGACATGAAATAAACTGAGTATACTTAAAATGAAAAATTCGATAAATTAAAAGAGCCAAATGAAAATTAGCAGTATTTACTGCAATGGTTTATTTACATATAATTTAAGAAGGTGCTCAAAAGTTTTCAGTGCTTTGTTATATAATTGTAAAAAATGTAATCGCCTTGATCCTCTGTTTTCTTATTTCTGATAATGATGTGGGATGATGAACTTAATTCAGGTGGATATTATTAGGAATAAGTAAAATGTCTGAAAATGTTTGGTGAGTCTAAGAACTCTTTTACAGGTAAGGAGCATATGTATTTACATATATGTACATTTGTACATGATTTTCTTTCAGATAAACATGCTTACATGTATGTGTACAACACAGACTCATTAATAATCTCACCCTTAATGTTGAAAGGAACCTTGGGAGGAATTAGAAGGAAAAGAAATGAAAAGAATGACAGTTAAATTCACATGAAACTAAAAGAATACCGAAATTTAGACATAATGATTTAAAATAAAATAATTACCTTAATTTTAGTAATAAAATACTTAGTTTAAAGCATAAAGGCCTCCACGCCAGAATCACATTTATTTCTGTACCCCAAGAAAGAGTTTGTCTACCTGTGCCACCTGAGTCAAACACTGCACAATGAGAATCACAGTGGAGACATCGCCTCACTGGCAGCGCTACGCGAGGAGAACCAGAAAACTAACCCTCAAAAGCACAAAACACCCACCCCACTTATTGGCAGTTGAAATTTAAAGATGAAATTGCAGGTAGGGTCTTCAATGCGTGGTCAGCTGGTGAGTACGTCCTGATTGGTTGGATCTGGTGTTACAAAAAGCTATTTTAGGAGTTCTGCTCATCAGCCTTCCCACACCAGCTAGTCTGGGTTTTATGTGACAGTGGTCAGTGAGAGAAAGCAGTTTTCTCCCTGGTGGAGGTATTTAGTTCTTGTAAAAACAACTCAAGGTCTGTGTCAGTACGTTATCTGTGAGTCCAGAGGGGGAACTAGTGCTCCAAGACCCTGATTTATGTCTGAGAAAGTTGACTTAGGTGAATATAAGAAAAAGGGGGCTCAGTATAGTTTCTTGCAAGCCCGAAGGTTGTGGTGGGGGCTTCGTAAAGAATGGATTCTGGTTTGGTTTTCGCTCTTAGGAAAGGGGATTTCGTTAGAGCAGCTCATGCGGCAGAATCACCAATATCTAGATTTTAGATTTTTTTTCTACTTAATGTTGATATCAGCACAAATGCCCTTACCTAAGGGAAGATAACAGGATGAATTAAGAGGCTGAATTTCATTTCCACCAAAAAAAATTTTTGGAGAAATGTATGATATTTCTACTGTTGCGGTAACATATCACAACAGTGGGGTATGAAAGAAACCAACTTTGCTCTTACTGTTTTCAAGATGAGAAGGCTGAATTAGACCTCAATGGACTGAAATCAAGATGTCTGCAGGGTCGTTTTCTTCTGGAGTTTCCAGGAGAGAATCCGTTTCCGCTCCTATTTCAGTTTTTTGTGGCCACAAGCATTCCTTGGCTCATGGCCCTTTCTTCACCTTCAAAGCCAGCAGCGTAGCATATTCCAATCTCCTCTGATTCCAACTACTGTCCATTCTTTTTTCACATTCTGGGACTGCCATGATGACATTCGTCCCACTTGTTAAATCACTGCCAGTCTTCTTTTCTAAGTCAACTGATTAGCCAGCCTAATCCATCTGCTATCTTAATCCTTTCTTATTATATAAGAGAACACATTCAGTTTTTAGAGATTAAGATGTGAACATCTTTTGGAGGCCTTTATTCTGCCTATTACAAATTCTGTTTCAGAACTATATTATTTGGTGTCACTCAAGGGACCTTATAAACACATACTATATCAGAGCCTCTGAAATGAGTGACGATAGCCATGTATAAATAATAATGAGGGACCACATATGCAAAGGTGGTTTTCTGGTGGTGGGGCAAAGGTGTAATGGCCACTGTACTGAGAAGGTATCTTAAGCCTGACAAACAATGTAGACAACTCTACACAATATAACAGAATTACTTATGGGAAGATTGGGTCACTACAGAACAGATGGATGACCCAGAAATTCTGCACAGATGATTTTCTACCAACCAACCCCTCAGATACTAATTTTTGACAAAACAAAGGGACAAAGAAGCAGCAGCACTATGGGCCATACCACCTGGTGGTCTTGTGATATATAATTGTTTATAATCCAAACTATCGCCAGTTTGATACTCATTGTGGTTGTTACGCCATTCTGGCTGTTATTAACAAAATATTTATGGCTATTTTTTAAAGAACATGGGTAATCATCAACTAGAAAGCTTTGATGTGCTTACTAAGGACAGTGAGGTTGGTCAAAGGTCACAGCAGGAAAATTAAAAATGAAATGAAATTCGGGACAGAGCCAAAGTTAGTTTGTTCACATCTACATCAATACTGAGGTCCCAGAAGATTATAGTGCTGATGAAGAACGCCTATCACTTCGTGACATCGTAGCCACGGTAACATCTCAGCGCAATGTGTTCCACACTCACCACTGTGTTACACTAACTTACAGTATTCAGTATAGTAACATGCTGAACGGGTTTGTAGCTAGGAGCTACAGGGGATGAGAATTTGTCAACAGAAAATATGTCTCTTTGGCATTACAGTTATTTAAAGAAGGTTACTTTTAAGAAAGTAGAGGCAGGGAAGCTCTGAAAACCAAGTACAAGCACCCTTCCTTAGGGACATTTACATTTGTAAGGACAACATCCATTTGTAAGTGTGTCTCCAGGGCTGTACCAGGATGAGGGGGTGACTTTATCTGTAGAAACTCTTACCAAGGCAGAAGACAGTGACTTAAGTCTGCTTTACATCTTTATCTTGTTTACTGTGCTTTTCCTGATAACCTCCCATAACTGACTCCCTCTCTCCTAATGCCTTCTTCTGGCTGCAGCTAGGCCATTTCAGGGAGTTTCTCAGTTTCTCTGGATCTCTCTCATGTCTACAGGAAGAATCATATTATTAAACTTCTATTTATTTTTCTCCTATTAGTCTGTCTTTTACTACAAGGATGTATCAGCCAAGAACCCAGAAGCGTAAAAAGAAGTTTTTTTCTTCCCAACAGGGCAATAGGCTGTACCATAGCCTAGGTGTGTAGCAAGCTAGCTATGTAAGTTTTTTGTGAGTCCACTCTATGATGTCACCTAACCTAACCAAGTATTTCTTACAAATCCCCGTAGTTAAGTGGTATAAGACTGTATGCTTTTAACCCAAACTTCTATGCAAATGCAAATTGGGGTAAAGACACCTACTACAACTTGCCCCTTACACTGTCATAGAACCTCAGCTTTGCTACTCATGTTGTAGCCGCCAGTCCCCAAAAAGCACATGGACCACCAGAACTCTGTGAGTTATAGGAAACACACTCTTTATTCAGCCTGCTGGGTCTGCCAGGGGTATGCAGACCCCAAATGAAGCAGCCCAGAAATGTAGAGGTACGGGGGTTTTAAGCCCAAAATCCCATTCTTCATTCTGTCTAAACACAAAGGTCTATCCTTCTTCTATTCATTACCTGTCAACTCACAGGTCAGGTGTGTAAGCGGGGGTACAGAAGCAGAAAGCTTATTGTTAGAATGTTATGTTCCTATGGGTGACAGCCTATGTTCCCATGGACATAGCCATGTTCCCATGGACACAACCAAGCAGTAGTTTTTCTGCAAGTAATACATTTCTAGCAGTCACTTTTTAGACATTACACTCACAGTGTGTCCTCAGATCAGGACCTGCAGCATCAGCAATTTTACCAATTTTAGCACTATTATTGTCTAATTTGGTTTTAAGAAAATGAAGTTTGGGAATCTCAACAGTTTCCCAGAGTGGCCACTGATTTTCTGAATCACTTTCAGTCAGAACTGCCCATTTAGTTAAGTATGTACATGAAAATTGCCTGTTGCTTTTAACCATGAATTCAACTGTGGTCCCTGGTCCAATATTTTCATATGGATCTGGTACCCACCACCCAGCCACACTCCCTGATGGCTTATAGACAAGTTTTATAGAGCGAAGACCATGAAGAATCATGAGTAGGGGGTTTGGGATGGTGGGTCTCGCTGATTGGTTCTTGATTAGATAAGTAGTTAATTTTCATCTCCTAGTCATCTGCTTCCCTCTTGGCATTATCTTATCTGATTTTAGGGATATTTTGGTGGGGTGGCTGTTGGCTTTGTGGGCTGAAAAACATTTAAACAATGTGAATCAGTAGGTTATCTTTGGTGTGCGGGAGCAGAAGCTATATGTCTTGTGCTCTTACTCATCACATGCTATTATTAGTATCTCCATTATCTTGCTTACCTGTCCTTCCAGCAGTCTGACTGGTCAGTCCTTGTCTGAGTACTTTCTGTAATGGTTAACAGGAAGCCAAGTGACTTCCTGCTAGTGGCTTAGTGTAAACTAACTTAATAACTTATTTTGTATTCAAGATCCTTTTCTGAGGGTATTAATTTTCTGGCTTCACCAGGACCTGTGAGTAATAAAGTTACTTTTTCATAGTTTCCTGGTGTTTGCTGCAAATATAATAAGACCAAAGGGCCGGTCCAACCGCAACCTTGTGTCTGGGTTGAGTAACAAGCAGTAGGTGCTTAGGCCAGTGCCTCAGGCTTTCCTCATGTATAGCATCACTGTCAACGACTGAGACTTAAAGGGAATATTGATGAAGTCTACATTATCAGGGAGAGTGGTTAAGGTTCTGATGTAGACAGAATGAGGGACATGAAGTCAAAACTGTGGTTTCAAATTTTTCCTGGAATTAAATTATATGAATGGGCTTAGTAGCTAAGAGTACTTTTTTTGCTACATGAGTAATATGACTACTCTATCTGTAAAACAAGAACAAATTACTTACAATAATGTATGCCATTGGAGAAGTAATTATTCTTCAGAAATCCATATTGCCCAGGCAATGAAGTAGTACTTTCAAATATTTCTGATTAAGGCTGGAAAAAAAAATGTGAAGGTAGAGAAAAGGACAGAGGGGAAAACAGAGCAAAACCTTAATAAAATGCTTACTTAAATTGTATAGAGAAGTTAAACTCAAAAAAATGGAAATTCCAGGACATAAATAGAAGGAGAAAGTTCTACACTCAAATCTGATTAAAAGATCACATTTATGGTTGTGAAGTTTGAAGCCAAGAATCAAGGGCACTTTTTCCGCCTCAGGACCATTGTCCCTGTAATAGCTGCCACCCCAAAGAATCTTTTCAGAGCCTCTTTTATGTCTTTATTCCTCAGACTGTAGATGAATGGGTTCAGCATGGGTGTGATGACAGTGTACATCACTGAAGCTACTGCAGTTGATTGTGAGCTGTGAGTAGCAGCAGAGCTGAGGTACACTCCTAGGCTCGTGCAATAAAATAAGAAGACAACTGAGAGGTGAGACACACAGGTAGAAAATGCTTTATACTTCCCCTGAGCTGATGACATTCCATGTATACAGGAAATGATCTTAGAGTAAGAGTAAAGGATACCAGCCAGGGGACCAGCATCCAGTAGAACAGTTACAAAATACATTACCATGTCATTAAGAAAGGTGTCAGAACAGGCAAGTTGGACCATCTGAATGATTTCACAGAAAAAGTGGGGGATTTCCAAGTCTATACAGAAGGACAGTCTCAAAACCATTAAGCTTTCTAAAAACGAATTCAGCGCACTCACAATCCAGGCCACCAGAACTAGGAGCCTACAGAGCCGTGGGTTCATGATGACTGTGTAGTGCAGGGGGTGACAGATGGCCACGAAGCGATCGTATGCCATTATGGTCAGGAGGAAGACATCCAATACTGCAAAAAGTAGAAAAAAATACATCTGTGTGATGCAGCCTCCATAGGTTATGACTTGGCTCTGTGTCTGGATGTTCAGCAGCATCTTTGGGACGGTGGTGGAGGTGAAACAGATGTCCACCAAAGAGAGGTTGGAGAGTAAGAAGTACATGGGTGTGTGAAGGTGGGAGTCTGAGCTGACGGCCAGGATGATGAGCAGGTTTCCAAACACAGCGATCAAGTACATGCCGAGAAAGAGCCCAAATATGAGGGGCTGCAGTTCTGGTTCCTCTGATAGTCCCAGAAGAAGAAATTCTGAAACTCTTGTAAGATTCTTTTGTTCCATGAGGTGGAGGGGACTTCCAAGAAAATAATAATAGTAATTTTCATACAAAGTGACATTACTCACATAGCTCAAATGCTAGAATTCATATTTTTCAGTCAGGAATAAATTTCAATATTTTCATATGGATCTGGTACCCTCTTAAGGTTTTCTCCACCATCTAAGATTAGGAATTTTGGGCCCATTCTGCTTCTTTCCCCTAGAGATTCATGTATTCTACTGTGTTAATGAGAAATTCTTCATGTATTTCAGGAATATTAGTCGTTTCTGACCAGGTTTTAGGCACTGTCTTGGCTGTGTGTATTGAATGCTGAAGAACAAAAGTTCCTACAAGTGAATGATAAGGAAAGAATGTAGGAGAAAATAATAAAAATATATTACATTCTGGATGGTCACAGGTGGTATGAAGAAAAGGAAAGCAGATCTGAAGGAGAAAGTGATGAGGGCATTGGGTATTTCAAGTGTACTTAGGAAAACCTGCAAACAAAGTGACATTTGAACAGAGGCCTCAAGAAGGGGAGGAATATGCCAGATTATGTGGGCAACTGCGTACCCCACAGAGGGAATGGCCAGTGCAAAGGCCCTGGGGTGCAGCAGAGGGGTTGGTAATGTGCACAAAGTTAATAGCAGAGTATTGTTGGGCCTTGATTATAATATTTTCAGGTTGCTTCTAGGCAGTGGTTCTCACCTAGAAATAATTTTCCCCCTTGGTATCTGGCAATGTCTGAAGGGATATTGCTAAATACCTACAACCCATAGGAAACACCTCCCTTCAAGTTTTTCTCTGCCCCAAATATTAATATTAAAAGGTAAGAACACCCAGTCTAGACCAGCACTTCTCCAACATCAATGTGCATTTGCGTCACCCTGGATTCTAGTTCAAATGCAGATATTGATTCAGCAGGTCCTGCAGGGCCCAGACTCTGCATTACAAACAAACTCCCAGGTGGTACTGATGCTGCAGGTCCTGGTCTGAGGACCACTCTAAGTAGCAAGTCTGAGATCCTGTGTTAGAGTCAGGTGCAGGTAGTTTAGGTTTTCTGAATTAAATATTATCTTTGCATGTAGTTTTGAAGGAATAGGTATTTAGCTTCCCTGGCATAAGGGCATTTGATGTTGAAAACCCTCACGCAGTAGAAAAAAAGTTTTAAATCTCAAGTTGGAGATCCACCCTATTTGCTGTTATAATGAAGTCCTCTTTGCATAAATGTAAACTTGGTCAGACTATGATGACTTTGTGGCATTAAGATTTAACATTCAACAGGTGACCTTAATTTCTCCATCACTGAAATATAATATCCTCAATTTATATTCCCCAAGTGCATGACTGAGTTTCTCATTGAAAATACAGAAGACAATCACCACTGGGGGAAAAGGCTGAGTGTGGGATAGAAATTCCTACTAACTATTCCAACAGAGGAAGTAAAAGTATAAGAAGCCCCCAAATGTGTGCAGTTTCGCCAGTAATGAATTAATTAAAAGTAAAACTAATTAATATTTCTCTTTGGACTTATAAAATTTTTTCCATGTGAAAAGCTAGCAGGAGAGAAGATACTGCAATGTATGTCTCACTAATGGATGTCATAGATAGTTTCTACCTTCACTCATCTGTATTTTTTCAATGAATATAAGACATACTCAAATACAGCTTGTCTTAGAAATTTAATACAAACACTCTCACTTTACTTCTCTGTCCTCCACACCTGACCCTCTTTTTTCCTACTCCCTGACCAGCAAAACTTCTCAAATGTGTTTTTATTTTACTTCAACTATTTTATGCATCTCACCCATTCTACATAGTCACCAACTATACATCTATGTCCATCACTTAATTGTCAACTACGGCCCTCATAGCGCAGATTCAAACAGACACATTTTACTAATGTATTAAATAAAATAATTACAAATTAGTTACTTAACCAAGAAAACAGACACAGTGATCTCTTGTCTCTAGGCTGGGCTGATTAGGATCACTATGATCAGGTAAAAATTCTCAGATTCATTCACTCTGATCTTTTATTGATGTACTTTCCAGGCTCTCAGACTCACCTGAATGGGGTCTCTGAGAGGAAGGAAGTCTGAATTCCTACCTGGATAGTTGATGATGGAGACTGAAGCTCTGTCCACAGACAAGACAGCAGGAGGGGAGTGAAGCACCAGTTCTGAGCCAAATCAGGAATCAATAGCAACAACCGTATCCTGTCCACCAAAGCTATACTAGCAGAAGGACTGCACAGAGGAGTGTCGCTCTCTCTCTATCTGCTCTTCAGACACATCTCGCTCCTGTTATTCCAGCCTCTAAGCACATGATTTCCCTCTGGGTCTCTGGAATAAACAGAAAGAAAAATTTTCCTAATGATTCTCTGATCTCAAGAGACCAAGTTAAAAATCAAGAAAATCCAGTGTTTATTTTTCCATGTCTTTGATCTCCTTCCTCTGCAGAGGTCTAAACCTTCCACTGCCTTATGCCAACCCTCACTTTTTCTCCAACATCAGAAACTATGGAACCATTTAAAACCAGGTCCCTTTATCCTTAAATTGTTAATTTGTGATGGGACACAGTTCTGATGTCTCCAGAGAATTGCTACTCCCTCTTCAACAAGGGGAGTGCTGTGTTCCTTTGATATGCAATCCAGGACACCACACTCTTAGGCTTCATGACACATCTGTCAGAATAATTAGGAATTTTGTACTTATATTACAAACTAAGAGCTGTCATTTAGTGCCTCATTATAAGATACTTGTTAATTATGAGAGATACATTTCAATATTTTTATGCCATATAATCTGAGTTTAGCACCTCATAGACTTTTATTTAATTTTTTAAAAAGTATATTCTATGATGTAGTATTATTATTAACTCTATTCCCTTATGTATAAATGAGGCTTGAAGGAATTTAGTGGCTGCCCCACGTTACAAACTGAGTGACGGAATGGACTTGGATTAGAATCCTGTTTTCAGGAAGACGCTTCCAGTTTTCAAACTCTGGGCGACTGGTTTCCAACCTGAGATGATGTTGCTTCTGGGCTATTTGGCAACATCTAGGAAGACTAATGAACACCTATAACATGCAACACAAGTAATTATTCTTCCCTAATTCTCAACACCTGAAGGTGAGAAAACTAGTCGAGATCAGCACTTTTCCAAATTCACTGTGCATATAAGTCACCCAAGATTCTACTTCAAATGCAGATCTTGTTGGTCCTAGAGATCCTGAGAATTAAACAATTTCCCAGGTGATGTTGATGCTGCAGATCCTGGTCTGAGGACCGCTCTTTGAGTAGCAAGGCTGTGGTTTGTGTTAGAGTCAGGTAAGATAGTTTTTGGTCTTCTGAATGAAAAAATGTGTTTGCATTTAATTTTGAACAAATGGTGTATTCACTTACTCCAGAGACCATTATAAATTCATTGTTCAGTTATTTTATATAAGGGTTCATGAATGACATTATATAATATACTTCTAAAAATGCCTATTTTGATTCTTTTATATAAAAGCCCTTGGGTGACATCATATAATATTTTACTGAAAAAAGTTATATAATAGGCATATAAGTGCCTCCAAAAGATATCCTCATTGTAATCCCCAGAAACTTGTAAGATGTTATTTTCATTACAAGGCAGGATCAAGATAGCAGATGCAATAGTTTGGCTAATCAGCTGCCTTTATGATAAGATTAATGGTGATTATGCAGGTGGGACTAATGTAATCACTATGGTCTTAGAATGTGAAAGAGGAAGGAAGAATAATTGGAATCAGAGGGAGATTGGAAGATGCTACACCAGTGGCTTTGAAGGTGGAGAAAGAGCCGTGAGCCAAAAAAATGCTTGTGGTGACAAGAAACTGGAATAGGAGAGGAAATGGATTCTCTCTTGGGGCCTCCAGAAGGAACCAGTCTTGCAGACAACTTGATTTCAGCCCATTGTCTCATCAGGCTTCTGACCTCCAGAACTATAGGCAAATAAATTTTTTTCTTTTGAACCCTAGTTTGATGTTTTGTTACAGCAGCAATAGCAATGTTATACAGATATTTATACAATGATTTTTGGGGGAGGAAACTGACTTTAAGGGTCTTGATCCTCTCATTTTGCTTCCCTTGAGTAAGGACGTTTTGTGTTGAAACCCCCACTAACTAGAAGAAAAAAAAATCTAAAGTCAAACTGGAAACTACCCCATTAGCTGGTACAGAGAATTCCCCACTAAATAAAAGAAAACGCAGTCTGACTTTGGGGTCTTTAAACATTAAGGTGGAAAAATAATTCAATATTAAAATTAAGGACAACTATTCTACATTAAAATTTTTGTCTATGTTTTTATGTTTTTCTTTTTATCCTCTCCAATTTTCTCTCAAATTTCTTTTTGACATAAAAGATGGGATTATTGAGTCTGTTTATGTACATATATTTGAGTGATTGAGTTTATTTATTAAATAAATATATTTTAAAACACAGTTACATAAACACACTACAAACCCATTAAAGGGTCTTGGGCTCAACAAAGTATTTCCACAGATTTCATTTATTCATCACCACATTCATCTGAATTAAGCTTATTGTTTCACATCACCATCAGAAACAAGGAAACTGAGGATCAGGGAGATTCTATTTTTCACAATTTTATAACAATGCAATTAAAGCTTTCACATACTTCCTTGGATTATGTGTAAATAGACCCATTCGACATGTACTCAACTTTGTAAGTGTTCTTTAATTCAGCATATTGTACACTTTAAATATGCACAGTATGTTGCATATAATTATACTCCAATAAATAAACTAACAAGAAAAAATCTAATGATGCATGGCTCAAGGTCGGATGTAGAACATAGGTAACTGAGTAATACTTTAACAGTGGGAGGGAGAAATATCATTAGATAGAAAATATATTGTCTTATATGGATATAAAAACAATAGCATTAATTTAAGACACATTACCTTTGGTAAACTCATTTTCTTTGTAAGCAAGAAGATTAAACTACGTATATAAATAAACTGTCATAAATTGGCTCAAGACAGGGTGCACTACAGCATCACGTAACAACATGGATGAGCTAGAGACACACAATGTAGAGACACCCAGCTGATGCAGACTTATAAGTATCTGAGCAGAGATCAGAACAAATTCCATCATATAATCCCATTTAATATAGCATTTAGGTCAGCTTGTTATTCAGCATTAGGTACATGATACAATAACTTAAAAAAAGTAAACGACAGCAATTATAATAACTTGCTGTTTTTTAGTTATGGGTATATGTTCTGATATTTGGATATAGCATTTATAATCATTCTGTTATTCAAGTTTATTTTGGATAACTGGTTTAATAATTGACTGTATTAAGGGTCACTTCCAGGTAATCAGGAGAGGTTGGAAGGACATGCATTTTACCAGAAACACTGCTGAGCCCATATCTTAAGATGGGACAAGAATTCAAGCTCTCCTGTGAGTCATAAAGATGGAAGAATTTCTTGCATATGAGGAGCTATGAAATGGATGAAAGTGACATTGTTCATTTCCTATCCAGTTCGTGGTTATTACAAAATTAAGAAAAGTGGAAATATTTTGTTTAGAGCTATAGAGGAGTCATATTTGTAGGCTGCACTAAAATTTTGAAGGATAAACAGGAAAATAATTTAATAATAAAAGGTACGTACATCAACTATTCTTCATCTCAATGAAAACATACCCTAACACATGGAATCCATCTTCTATAATTTAGGAGAAGATTACAACATGAAAAAGAAATATTTTGTATAGCAATCAACTGAATAATGCTTCCTTGTATTTAAGGTCACTTTTTTTTTTTCTAAAGAGCATATTAGATGAATCTGTTTATCAAATTTATCTTTCTCTATGGACTCTACCTGGAGATACACATTTAATAATCAATTTTGCCAGGGACTATGAGAGGTATTGTGGACGCTGAACTAAATAAGAGAATAAAAGCAGGAGTCCAGTTAAAAACAACAGAAAGTTAAAGTCTACAACATCAGTAAGAACGGTTAAGGGAGTGAAACGGAATAGAAATACAGATCGAAAGTTAAGACTGTATTTCATTTTTTTTCTGTGCAAAATGTCACATAAATTAATTTGGTAAACAACTGTAGTCTGTTATATATGAGTTATATAAACTCATGAATACTCTTTAGTAACACAAAAGAGGATTCCTGAGACAATTTAAGCCATATGAAAAGAAATGATTCTTAAGAGATTCATATGGCCTAAAGAAATAACTGGGATTTTCCAAATATTTTTTATTCAAAGTTGGGAAAACTTTGTGATGGTGGGAAATGGACAGAGTGGAGAACTATCTATACATATTAGAGCAGAAAGCATGAAAACTGAATTACTTACATTTTATAAAGAAGCTGAATTTAAGTAAATGGAAATTTCAGCAAGTAAATAGAAGAGGCACATTCTACTTCCACAATTTCCAGCTACAAAGCTGAAAATTTAGCCTCCAACCATGGGGACAGCTCAGCTCCGGAACAATGGATCCATTTACACTTGCCATCTAAAACAATCTTTTCAGAACCCCCTTTATGTCTTTGTTCTTTAAACTGTAGCTGAAGGTGTTCAGCAGGGGTGTGACCATGTGTACATCGCTGAGTCTGTGACACTTTGGCTATGAGCTGTGGGTAGCAGCAGAGCTGAGGTACACTCCTAGAATTATAAAATAGAATAAGGAGACAACTGAGAGGTGAGATACACATGTGGGAAATTGTTATGCTTCCCCTTAGTTGATGAGATTTCGCATATGGAGGAAACTATCTTAGAATAAGAGTAAAGGATCCCAGTGAGGGGCCAGCACCTAGCTGTAAAATATATCACTGCGTCATTAAGAAATAGTCAAAATAGGAGGGTTTGATCATCTGCTTAATTTCACAGAAAAAGTTGGGGATTTCCAAGTCTGTGCAGGACAGTTGCAATACCATTATGCTTTATAACAAGGAATAGAGGGCATGCATGATCCAAGACACCGGAATCAGCAGTCCACAGAGCCAGGGGTTCATGATGGCTGTAGTGCAGGGGGTTGCAGATGGCTTCAAAGTGGTCGTAGGACATCACTGGCAGGAGGAAGTGCTCCAATATTACAAAGAGTATGAAAAAATACATCTGGGTAATGCAGCCTTCATAGGTTATAGCCTTGCTCTGTGTCAGGATGTTCACCAACATCTTTGGATGGTGGTAGAGGTGAAACAGATATCTACCAAGGACAGGTTGGAGAGGAGGAAGTTCATGGGCATGTAGAGGTGAGAGTCTGAGCTGATGGCCAGGAGAATGAGCAGGTTTCCAAACACAGTGATCAGGTACATGGAGAGGAAAAACCCAAAGATGAGGGGCTACAATCCTTGGTACTGTGAAAATCTCAAAAGAAAGAATATTGTAACCTGTGAATAATTTTCTGGTGTTATGGGGTAATGTTACTACTAGAATGAAAATATACATGATCAATTTTCAGTCATCACTACCAGCATATTGAAACGCTATGATTTAAATTTTGCAGTCAAATGTATGTATAATATACACGGTGTTGTAGAGATCTGGTCCCCTTTAAGTAATGTCGTCCCATGACAACTCTGATTAGGAATTCCTGTCTCACTCTCAGCATTTTGCCAAATAAATTATGTTTTTACAGGTTTAATGAGAAATTCTTCCATGGTTTCAGAAATATATGCTGAGTCTGACCATTCTCTAGTCAAGGAATGTAGGGTGCTGAGAAACAAAGTCCCTATAATCCAATGATGAAGAAAAAATGTAAGGAAATGAAAAATCATATATGATGTCAAGTGGTACATGTGCTTTGAAGAAAAAGAAGATAGGTAAAAGGCAGGGTGGATATGTGTGTTATTTTTAATGGAATTGAGAGAGACCTGCAAACAAGGTGCCATTTGAGGGGACCTCAAAAAAGACAAAGTGTTTTACAGGAAGATTTCTGGAAAGTGCATACCCTTCACGAGAAAGAGCCAGTGCAAAGTTCCTGATGTTGGCACTTGTCTCAAGTAATCAAGGCTCAAAAGGAAGCCGTGTGGCACAGGAGAGAGAATGATAGCGATGGTGTGAGAGAATGTGGAGGAATGAGATGGCCTGTCTGCTACAGATGAAACTTCAAGATGCAACGAGTTCCTCAATCACATGTTGTCTTTGCACTTTATTCATATTGTTTCCAAGAGATCCTATGAGTAGAAGTGATCACTTCTTTATTTTGATCTGTTGGTTAACACTCTGGCGACTGTGTCTTCAGGAACACATTTTGGAATATATGAGCTAGGTACCCCTGCCCTGAGAACTGCTCATGCTCCATAAACCAAACACACTCACACCCACAGACACACACACACTAACACCTATGCAGCACACACACGTGCACACACATATAGAATCTCAAGTGTCTGTGTGTATCCATACCACCCAACATAAGCAATAAAGACACAATGGACACATTGAAGCCTTTCGTGGATACTTCTTGAGAAAGGATCATGCTGCTGGATTTGAAGTGTTTTTACACAGGAAAGCCAAAATTTTCTGGGATACCACACCACCTTCTGGCTGTAATGAAATGAGCAGCTCCATCCATACATACTTCAGTTTGAAAGTTCCCACTCTCCAATAATGTTGAGTCACTTGGTCTGAGGTGTAGCTTGAGCATCGCAGTTTTAAAAGCTTCCAGCTGAGTGTGTATTCAGTGCTAAGAACCACTGAGGACTTGAATAGTCTCGCCATAAACCTGGAGCACACATAGGAATGCTGTATTGAGCATGTCTCTGCATATTTGATGATTTGACATTTTGGGGTCTTGCTTGAAGAGAGACTGCTCCTCCCATGGCTAGTTAATTCCTAGAGACAGCAAACAACTCACCTGCCAGTGTGCTTTTCTTTGCAACCCAACCAGTGCAGAGCCCACATCCCCAGCCATCTATATTATCAGGCTGTAACACTCAGGGCCACTATTCACCTGCTCCAATCACGCCAGGGACAGATGCCAGACAACCGGGCCAGCTACTACGCCTCTGTGCCCTCTAAATTATGTAAACTAGCCCATCCTAAACCTGCCTACCTGCCTCACTATCTTCTCTGGAAACCACAATAATGGCTCCTGCTCACCTACTCCCTCACTCCCTCTGTTTCCCAACCTTCCTATGTGGTCCTCTTGAAACTCTGAGAAATAGGTTATCTTTTAATGTCAATCTTCTCCTGACCTGTTGACCTTGCCATACCTGAATTCTTATCATTTGGAACTGTCAGTGGGGCTGGGATAGTCCGGCATTTTTTAGTCGTCTGTGACAATGCTCTCTCTTCCACTCCCGTGATTAATTAAGAACTGAGCATAACTGTTTTCTAATGCTCTCCTGGGGCAAATTTTAGATGGAGGGCCCTTGACTCCGAGTGCAGTTCATGTTCTCTTCCATAGAAAATAGAAGCCAGAAGAGATGTGATCCTTTCCCCAGAACCTCCATCCCTTGACTATTGGGTCATCACAGCTTGGGTAAAGAAGGTGCTGGTGAGCTAAGCAGGGAGTGACTCATTCCAGGTCACTGGGAGTGTGGTTGGGCATCTCTCCCTGAGCCCACTCACTGCCCAGCTGAGTGGACTCAGAGCAGGGTAAAGAAGAGGGAGACTTTCACCTTTATCCTGGGACAACAGGATACACTAGGCAGTAATGGGGCCTGTTTTCCTAGCCTGCAGCCCATACATTGTGATAGTTCACATCATCTTTCTTCTTTAAGTCCACAGCAGTGTGAGTTTTTGGTGAGACAGCTCTCCAGACACGATGGAACCAGTCCCACTCCTGTGTGTCCTCACACAGAGTTGGTATAGACAGCTGAGTTTGGGGCAGGTGTGTTGCTGAGAGATAAGTCTTTTTTCTTCCTTCCTTCCTTCCTTCCTTCCTTCCTTCCTTCCTTCCTTCCTTCCTTCCTTCCTTCCTTCCTTCCTTCCTTCCTTCCTTTCTCTCTTTCTTTCTCTCTTTCTTTCTCTCTTTCTTTCTCTCCTCCTCCTCCTCCTCTCCTCCTCCTCTCCTCCTCTCCTCCTCCTCCTCCTCTTTCTTCTTCTAAATCCAAATTGTCCCCATTTACATAAATCTCTCCAGACTTTCTATCACACAAAGTGTTCTATGAGTTTAATCTTCTTGACAAAACTTCTTTTGGCACCTCTGAGCTGCTTCAGTCTGAAGTAGCTGACAGCTATCATCCTACAATCCCCCTCCACCATAATCTTAGGGATTCCCTTTGGGGTTAAATCCTGTTTCCCAGAATTCATTTCTCCTCTTTTCATTGATACCCCCATTTACATGGCACATATGCTCTCTGATAAAAAGTGCAACGAAGACAGGTTTTTTTTTTTTTTTTTAAGATCCACCAGGTCTAAAGATGTCTTTATTCTGTTCTTACACTTAAATGGTTATTCAACCAGTTGTAGAATTCCAGGTTCGAATTAATGTTCCCTGAGCATTCTGAAGAGATCACTCCATTGCCTTCTAGTATTTGGTGTTATCCTTAAAAAATTTCAAGACCATTCTCATTCTTGATTTTTGTGGGAAAACTATTTTATCTCTCTGAAAGCTTATAGGGAATATACTTTTCATTTATACTTCAAAAAAATTCAAGCTTGAAATTTACAACTTTCATTCTGGAAAATTTGCTTGCATTATTTCTTTGAAGCTTTTTTTTTTTTCTCCTCCAATATTTTCACACATCACACTTTTGTTTTGATGTTGGGCCATCTGGATTGATTCTCTGATTTATTTATCATTTTTCTACCAGTTTCCTCTTTATCTTTTTGTTCTTTTGTGATGTTTTCCTAAAGTTTATGTTTCAATCCTTTTACTATGTTTTTATTTTTCCTACAATTAAAAACAATTCTAACAGCTTTTTATTCTTTAAATTAAAGAAAAAAATCTTCTTTATTTCATAGATTCTATTTTTTTTAGGTATAGCTCAGTTCTATTCAGTTATATCTCTAATATTACTAAAAATGTCTTTTTAATTTCTTCTTCCCTCAGAATCTGCTTTCTTCAAAGTACTTTTATTTTCAATATGACTGTGTTGGTCTCTGTCCATTGTATGAGATACTGTTTGGTTAACTGGGTAAGAAGTTGATTGGAATCTCTGTGCATATGAATTTCCTTTATTACTTTGGTTTCCTATTTAGGGTGGCCTGGCTCGGCTGTCCCCTTGAGGATAAAACTAGTGGTGGTTTTATTGTTGTTTTCTTTTCTAACCTGGCTGATTCTCAGAGAGGGATCCGTCACACAAAAGTCAGTCCCTTGGGTGAGCCCTGCAATGCTGGAATGTTAGACAGATGCTCCCATTCTTTTATTTGTCAGGAAGAAGTCAGGATTTGACTTTTCTTCCCACTTGTTCTGTGCTAGGTGGGGAAAGGTTGATGGCTGGTGAGCACATGCTGCTTCAAACCATTGCCTTTGTTCTCCCAACCTGGACACTTTCTATCAGTGCTCAGACTCAGGAAAAACAGAACCTGTCCCTCAGTCAGCCCCTCAAAATGTTAGAACTTTGGATATAGTATCCAGTTCTCTCTTTCCTTCCTCCAGGTACCACGGGATTCCTCCTGATTATGTGGTGCTATGGTGGGAGAGGGCTGGTTCCTGTTGGCTATGACACTGCTTGTTTCATGCTCAAGTGGGGTACAGAAGCCTTTCAACTGGTCCCTGGATTTTTCATAAAAGGAATTGACCTATATATTGTTGTTGAATTGGTGTGTCCACATGAGGAAGGAAGTCTGGGGTTTCCTATTCTGCCATCTAGCTGAAGTTACCCCTAATCTCCTCTTTGAGTAAGAGCACAAGTCATATTGGGTTAGAGCATACCCTAATGTCCTCATTTATAGCCTACTTACCTTTTTAAAGACCCTCTGTTTAAATGTAGTTCTGGTGTACTCAAGATTAGGATTACAACATATGAATTTTGAGGGAATATAATCCAGCCAATAACAATGGTACAACATGGACGAATCTCTAAGAAATTATGCTAAGTAAAATAAATCAGACACAAATATATATTATTTAATTCTATTTATAATAACAATCGTTTAAAGGTGTATGGATGTTCCTTCAATTTTTCTATAAGTTTAAAATTTTTTAAGTAAAAATTAAGAAAAACTGAGAAAAACTTGGTGTTTTATTTATTTTTTTTTAGCTATTCCCATCATTTTAGGCTTATCTTTTCCAAAGGTAAATAGTGATGGCTTGTCAGCATAAAAGAAGAAATTAAGCCAATTCTAAAATAAATACATAAGTAAGTAGGTGAGTAAATAAATAAATAAATAAACGTTAGCAATTAAAGAAAAACACAGGTGAAACCACACAATTTTGGTTCTTTTCTGTCTGACTTATTTCACTTAGCATAGTACTCTCAAGATCCATGTTCTTCCAAATGGTGATATTTAATCCTTTTTTTTATAGTTGAGTGGTATTCTATTGTGTGTGTATACATACACATATATATGTATTTATCATCAGTGAATACTTAGGTTGCTTCCTTATATCGACTATTGTAAATAGTGCAGCAATGAACATAGGAGTACGTATATCTTTTTTGAATTTGTTTTTTAATATTCTTTGGATAAATACCCAGAAACAAAATCACTGAATTATATTGAATTATAATGCCATATACCTAAAACTTATATAATGTTATTAACCAATGTTACCTCAGTATAAATAAATAAATACATAAATACATAAATAAATAGGCAAACAAACAAACAAACAAACAAATAAATGTAAAACAGGCGTGTTCTGCAGACTATCTCTCTGGTTAAAATTTTCCCAGTAGAATGCAAAGTCTCTTGGCGATAAGGCCCAAACTTCATAGAATGTGTGTATCTCTCAATGTAATGTTTTCTGGTCCACGTTATATAGGGAAAGTTTATATTTACCTTGAGCTAAATATAAGACTTCACATAAAGCAACACATAGAAAAGTATCCAGAGTGATAATGAAGGAGAGCGTGTGTCTCTGATATTATCATTGCTGAGAGACGTTATCATAATGTCACACTCAGTGTGAGTCACTCCTGGCTGTCATGTGCTTGTCCTGGACTTGTTTCCTCAGGACCTTCTACATGTTGGCAAATGCAAAGGTTAATGTTCCACAGTGAGTTCTCCAAGGTTGAGAGAGTGAAGAAAATCTTGGAAGAGAAATATGACCTCATACCAAACAACTGTTAACAACTGTGTTAATTTTGCAGTCAACAGGAAGGAATGTTCTAAATGTTTCATATCCTAACATGATGGTTAACTACTGACACATAAGCCTTTTATTGGTTTTAGCTACATTTCAGGAAATGAGTTGAGAGTTTTGGATTGATTATAATACAAGCTTTCCATTTAAAATAATGAAATATAAGGTCTCAATGGACAGTTTTGTGTGTATCTGCTTTTCAGAAATAACTGACATGAAGCAGTAGATACTTGAACTGAGAAGTGTGAATAGCATTTGGAAGTGACAAAACTGTGAAGATGGTATGCAAAGGATTAATATATGAGGCACACATCTAGAGCACTAATACTTCCTTTACCATTTTTTCTTACCCTGTTCTTTAGAACTATGTGACTTATTCACAATAACTTTAATCATGGCTTATTCCATGCATTTCTACATCCATCTGCCCATCCATTTGTCAATCTATCTATCTTTGAAGCAAGTCAACATGCCTGGTTTTGAGGATCTGAGACCCACTGCCCATTTTCTTATATCTTGATTTTTCTTTCCAAACTCTTATGTGCTCCAACCCTTCTTGTTCAATGAACACTGATGTGTTCATGTGCGTTAGGTACCAGTTATACAGAAATGAATAATAGCAGGTTCCTTGCTGTCAAGGAACTCATGGTTCATGGTGGTGTTACTCAAAGTGTGGTCCAAATTGTTACTGGCCTTAAGGAAAAAAAAGACCTTGGAATATCCTGTAAATACACAACATCACTAAACTTTAGTGCAATTGACATTTATTCTATAACAAGATTTTCTCAATGAAGGAAGCAGTATATTGAATTACTTTCCGGTGCAAGCTCCTTAACTCTATGCAGACAGTTGCAACTGCTCTAAGTACTGGTCTAGAATCTGCTTGAAAAGTAGATTTTATGACAAACATGAAATCCAATTGGGAAGGTCTAGATGTATGGTGTGCTGAGTTGAGAAGCTCCATCTAGGCTCAGAGGTAGAAAACACTGCGATAAATTACTAGTGTCTGCCATGGGCCTGAGACTAGAGAGTGGTGGCTCAGTCCAAGGAATATGCTGAGTGTTACCTGCTGTATACCAGGTCCTTAACATATGTCACTTTTATCCCTGCTTATACCTTGGATCCTCCTTATTGCCACCTGGTCTCAGTAGCACTCTTGGTAACTGATTCTGCCTTGGCCTTGCCTGTGACTTCCCTCAGTGAGCTACTGTTCAGGGTAGCCTGGATTTTAGGTCTCTGCCCTTAACCCTGGAAACCTCTGGCCATGGAAACACAGTAAACTCATGGGAACAAGAAGAATCTGTTTTTAATACCATTGTATCTCCTGAGCCTTGGAGGTCTCTCAATAATGGAGTTTAGAGGAAGAAATGTCCTGACCCAGAGATGCTGCCTCCTGTCTGTTCCATCACCATCACCGCCTCATTGTTTAACTCAGGGTAAAACACCTGGACTTCAGAATTTTTTTGAGCATAGAGTCTATTTGCTGTAATGGATTTCCACATCTCTCCCTCTTAATTATATCTAAACAGAAAGACTTGGATATCTGTCACATTTAGTTATCCACATCAGTGCTGCCCATCCTTTCTGTGCTTGAGAGATGAGTAAATGTTTTTCCACAGTTCTCCAGGGACAATCCAAATATCCAGGGCTCTAGGTTCCCAATGCAATTAATTTTCTCTCTAGCAGAAACGGAGACCCAGAGGGGTTTCTGATGTGACAGCTCTCTCTCTCTGGAGCTTCCATCCTCAGAAGGTGACATCTATCACTGCATAAACAGGGGCAATATTGCTTACACCCATGATACTGGAATCCAGGAAGGTTTTAACAGGGTCTATCTTGGAATGAGGGTGGTTGTCATGCTCATGGGGTATTAAGGAAGGTTGCTCACTCTTCACACAGACCCTGGTGAGTTGGAATGAGAACTTGGAACCCAACTTTGTGAGGATCTTGAGGCTCCAAGCACTATTTAGACATTAGTGGCAGGAAGGATCCAGAGAATTGTTAATGTTGTTTTCCATAGAAATGGTGGGTTGAGTGTATATAGGTAGTTAGATGGAAAGATAGATTTCTGTCTACTTTTTTGGATATTTGTCAACATACAGGTAGATGTATTATTATATTGAATGCTTATTTTTTCTCTGACTGTCTTCACTGATGTGAACCCAAGAAAGTCAGGCCTCTAGACAGCAGGAAATCATCTATGTTGATGTTCAATCCCAAGCCATCTAATGTGGACCTTTCATAAAAACTGTTGGAAACAGACAGGCATGGGCACCTGACCTTGATCATGGGGCTGGTACCAGAACAACCTATCTGGCATAGGTTGAGGTCATCTTCAGCTCACCTTCTGAGGCCATCCACAACAGTAATTCCCTCCCCAGAGGAATTCTCAGTTCTAAACTCCTGGGCTGAAGAGATAAGCATTAACTTTAAGAAAGATGCAGCATTCAGAGTTGAGAATGTTTAGGATTTGGAATCTAATGGGGGTTCAAATTCTAACATGCCTTCTTAGTTGCTGTGTGACTTTAGGTTAGTCACTTACCCTCTCTCAGCCCATTTGTCAATAATATTAGTTCCAACAAAAATATTGTTTCTCTTGCAGAATGTATGTATTCAACATATATTTTTTGAGCAAGCTCTGCTACAGATCCTTAAGGTGGAGTAATTAGATGTGAAGATTAAATAAATAGTAAATGACAGTGTTATGCAAATTGTCATTCGATTAATTCGGTGACCAAGGATATAGGTCATGCCTGGTCATAGTGAAGAGGAGTGAAAACGTTTTTGGCACAAGAAGGTTAGTAATGCTGGTACCTTTCCCCTGGTCACTTGGCAGCAGCAGAGTCACCCCCAGACCCAAATTTTGACATCATTTAGGAAAATGGGAAAAGGAAGAGGTGAAACCACAACTTGGAAATTTATCAAAGGAGCTCCTCTTCAACCCACATGAGAAGTATTAATTTAGGAGTCACAGTGAGATCAGCCCAGATTAAAGTGACTCACGACCAGCTCTGCCCAGCTCTGACTGTCTGCCTGACAGGAAAGGAGGGAGACATTTTTTTTTCCAAAAGAGGTCTTGAGGGGGATGGAGAGAATTCATTAAAAACTCAGGACACAATGGGATCACAGCCAGAATCTCTAGCCACAGGGGAACTGCTGGTTAGAGATTGTAAAAACCCAAGTGTGTGTCTTTTTTAAAAGATGGATTGATAGCAGTGGGACTACTTGGACATCCTGAAAGGAAAGGTAAGTTTGCAGGCATGCAGGCAGTGTGTGTGTGTGTGTGTGTGTGTGTGTGTGTGCACGTGCGCACGCGCAATAAATGCATTACAGTGTTTGCGGTGTGTGTTGAATGCAAAGGGAAAAGCAGGGACTTCGAAATCAGATCCCTCTTTTGTTCAAATGTTGGCTCTCTTACTTCCTTGCTGGGTGATGTTGGATAAGTCACTACACTTCTCTGAATGTCTGTCTTCTCATACAAAAGATATGGATAAGTAATATCTACAGGTAGTGATTAGTTTTTTTGTTGCAATAAGATATACATAACAAAATTTACCATCTTAACAACTTTCAAATGTACTATTGATGCCATTGAGTATATTCACATTGTTGTGCAACCTTCTCCACCATCCATCTCCAGGACTTAAGGATTAAAGCGTTAAGCATGTAAAACACTTGATACCTGCTATACAGTCAGCACTCGATTGGAATCAGCTTTTTTTCAGAGTGAGCCTATGTGAGTGGATGAAGCGAGGCCAGGTTCATTTGGATACTTAAACAGTGCTTGGAGTTTGCAGTAAAAGTTATTCTACCAGCTGGGAGACTTTGTGATTTGGGGATTGGTTAGTTATACGTTGACGGTAAGGATTAGTTTTTTTTTCTGTATGAAGACATAGAAATTGTACAATATTCTCAGGATTTTTGCTGGGTCTGAGCTTAATACAATTTTAGAATAAACATCTGGAAGAGGAGTTGCTGATTAGAGTCCAGGTTACAATTATTCTGTCTCTAAGCCAGAGATTGCCAACTAGGGGTGATTCTGCCCCTCTAGGGGACATTTGACAATGTGTGGAGCCATTTTTGTTTTTCATGACTAGGGATGGAGGGGAGTGCAACTGGTATTAAATGGGTTGAGAACAGGGGTACTGCTAAACTTTATACAGTGCATAAGACAGTTCCCAAGAAGAAAGACTTATGTGTCCCCAAATAATGATAAGATAGGAAAACCCTGTTGTAAACCAATGGAGTTGGGGATGAATGAACTGTTAGAGACTCTGCTAAGGGATCTCAGAGGCCAGAGAAGGGGTATGTGGTTTTCTATCTAGGAAATCATAAAGTGGCACAGGCTTGACCACAAAAGAGGTCATAATATAGAACACTGCAGTCCCTGCTTATCCACAAGGGCTACATTCCAAGACCTTCAGGGGATGCCTGAAAATGCAAATAATACCAAACTCTCTCTCTCTCTCTCTCTCTCTCTCTCTCTCTCTCTCTCTCTCTCTCTATATATATATATATAATATATATATATATATATATAATATTTTTTCCTATACTTACACACTTAAACTTCTCTTTGGCTTATCTAAATTGCCAGCATCACTACTCTTGTGCTTCAGGGCCATTATTAAGTAAAATGAGGGTTACTTGAACACAAACACTGTGATACTAGAACTGTTGATCTAATAATTAAGTCTGCCACAAAGTGACTAATTGTGGGTAGGATAGACAGTGTGGATACACTGGACAAAGAGATGATTTATGTCCTGGGATGGACAGAATAGGAGGGTGTGAGATTTAATCATGCTACTCATGCTACAATTTAAAACTTATTGTTTGTTTCTGGAATTTTCTATTTAATATTTTAGTGGTTGACTACAGGTAACTGAATGTTTTCCCCTCAAGAAAATTAGTAATAATTCTATAATTATACAATTTGTATATATTATTATAATATATTTAATAATTATGTGTATATTTATAATTTATTGAGCACTTGCCACATGACAGACACTAAGCTCTTAATACTTTATCCTTTTGTTTAATCTTTACAACGATGCCTGTACTCAGATTATTTCCACCTATTTTATGGATGAAGAAACTGAGTTTGATTAGCTACCCAAGGTCAAAGTACTTGAGCTGTGATACAAGCTCATTTTAATCTTACTCCTCCATACATGCTCCTAAACACCAATCCATACAGCCATGTGCTAAATTCTCTGGTCTGAAACAACTTTCCCACATTTAGTTGCCTGAAAAACTCCTACCTGACCTTCGAAACTCAAGTACAATGCCTCCTCCTCTGTGAATCCTTTCCTGACCTGATCCTAGGCAGATGTCCATCCACTGTGTACCCAAAGCATTGTGTATGTGTCTTTATTATGTTGCAGAGAAGACTACTATTCTGAAATGATGTGAACAATGTTCACTTTTCCTTGAACTCTAAATTTTGTAACCATAGGACTAAGTTATCTTACTCCCATATGTCACTGACTGACTGTGGAAAATGACACCAGTGGGGCAGCCCATTCCATTTTTGGTTGGATTTCATTGTTACAAAGTTCTTTATTAGGATGAACCACAAGCCAGCCTTGTTAACATCTACCTCCCAGCAGCAGGAAGCAGTACCACATACATCCCTCTCATTGAAGATTTTCAGATACCGAGGGCATGCCATCTCTCCCAAGAGGCTTATTTGATCATGTCCTGTGGTGTCCCCAGACATTTCCTATGAAAAATTCCACTCACTTCCCTCACTGTACTTCCCTATATCACAAAGATCTTGTCCATTTATCTCCTTGTTTGTCGCTGAAATCCTGATAGAGACTGTGGGGTTCAAGACAGGGAGTACCTTGCTTGGGTGATGAATGTCTTATGTCCAACCTAGCATGTGACAAATTTTGTTGAGTGCATACATGAATAGTAGGTTGAGGGCTTGAATGTGATAGGAAAATCATCAAGGAGAATAATTAAAGACAGCCTTGAAGGTCATCTGTGTGAGAATGGCAGCCTTAGGACAAAGAGCTCCAGTGAGGACCTCAGTAGAATCCACTTGCCTTTAAATGACCTGTCTTGCTGCTTCTTAAACTACCCACAGTTGGGAATAAATATTCTTCTGGTTCTGCTTGTTCACTGTTGGAACTGTGTGTGGTGCATGGTATTCCAGCGCAATCTGAGTTTACTTGGGGTCTTGGAGGTTGTCAAGTGTTCTTAAGTATTCCTGATATAGGTTTGCAGCTCCTTCTAGTTCATCTCATTCCTATCTGCCTCATTCACTCAGGCAATATTTATTAGAGACTTAAAATCTTGCAGGCCTGGTGCTTTACTCTAGTCCTTGAAATTGAGTCAGACTACCCACAGGTTGCTACTCTCCCATTTAATGCAACTAAGTCAGCAATAATAGCTGAGCTCATTGATAACTGTCTCATCCACCTAATCCCATGCCATTTGATCCCCAACATGCCGTCTGTCACTCAAGTGCCTCTATGGCCCAGACTCCCTAGATTCACAACTTCACTTTTACCCTAGTGCCGGCTAATAATACATTTCTCTTTGCTGCAGGTTTTCATCCAGGTATTTGGACCAAGGCCCATCTCTCTGTTTTCTTGCTTGGGTTGTTGCTTCAGCTCCATCATCCCCTATTTCACCTCCCAGCCTTTTCGGAATTTCACACCTGCTTTGGCCCCGGGATCACTCAGATAAGGGCTATTGAAATATTCTCCTAGGGCTGTGTTAATGTCTTTGATGTGGATCTCAGAATTTGGACTATAAGAGTCAGTGGGAAGCCCTTGATTGGATGTGGCCAAGTATCTTATTCAGAAATTCAAGTGACTGCTCTCCCATCTCATGCCTGTGACAAATATCACAAACTGATTATTGCTTTCCCCCTACTGATTTCAGCTGTGACCTCATAACTCCTCTCAAGATGGCACTCTAGGCAGCCACTACCAATTGACAGCCATTGGCAGGTTGAAAGAAACTTATTTGCCATCCCCACACAGGCTTCTTGCCATGGTTTCCTGTTCTTCTTGCAGCAAAGTTATGTCATGTAAAACATGGGGGATGTGAATCAAACGGTGACCTCTGACTTTTTTCTGGTGGGCCTCTTCAGTTGCTCAAGGTCGCCACAGCTACTCTTCTCCCTGGTGGCTGCCATGTTTATTGCGGGCCTCCTGGGCAACACTGTCCTGCTCTTCCTAATCTACATGGACTCCCGACTCCACACACCAATGTATTTCATGCTCAGTCAGCTTTCCCTGTTTGATGTCGTCTTCCCGCTGGTCACCATCCCCAAGATGGCCTCAGATTTCCTGCAGGGAGAAGGTTCCATCTCCTTTGGGGGTTGTGCAGCTCAAATATTCTTCCTCACACTCATGGGTGTGGCTGAGGGCATCCTGTTGACCATCATGTCCTATGACCGTTATGTTGCTGTGTGCCACCCCTTGCAGTATCCTGTGCTTATGAGGCGCCAGGTATGCTTGCTCATGGTGGGCTGCTCCTGGCTGGCAGGTGTGCTCAACGCCTCCATCCAGACCTCTGTCACTCTGAACTTCTCCTACTGTGCCTCCCACATCGTGGACCACTTCTTCTGTGAGGTACCAGCCCTGCTAAAACTCTCCTGTGCAGATACCTCTGCCTATGAGTTGGCATTGTCAATCTCGGGGGTGCTGATCCTTATTCTTCCCTTGTCCCTCATCGCCACCTCTTACGGCCATGTGTTGAGGGCCGTTCTACGCATGCGCTCAGAGGAGGCTCGAAATAAAGCTTTTACCACTTGCTCCTCTCACATCACAGTCGTGGGGTTGTTTTATGGCGCAGCGGTGTTCATGTACATGGTACCAGGTGCCTACCACAGCCCACAGCAGGATAACGTGGCCTCCCTCTTCTATGGCCTCATCACTCCCATGCTTAACCCCCTCATCTACAGTCTGAGGAATAGGGATGTGCGAATGGCGTTAGTCAAGATGCTCAGCAGAGCTGGCCTCAGGCCAAAGTGATGACCACATAGAGGGCTTCTCGTGTGATTTCAGCGGTTCTCCATCCCACGGCCTGAAAGCACCCACTTGTGATGCAGCTGCTAAGCTTTCATGATAAAGGCTAAGTGTCCAACTTCTCATCCTGTGATGGGCTGGGTTCATGTTTTCTCCACGGACTTACAGAAATCAACAGTAGCAGACCCAATCACTTCTGGTATATTCTTTCCCTATTCTTTAGTATTATTTACATGAATGGAAGGCATAGGGAATATAGTCAGTAATATTGTAATAACTATGTATAGTGTCAGGTGGGTACTAGACTAATTCAAGGAATCACTTTGTAAATTACATAAATGTCTAACCACTTTGCTGTACACTTGAAACTAATATAAAATAACATTGAATGTCAACTCAAAAAAAAAACAACTAGAATTGAAATTTAAAAACTCTAAAGGAACCAGAAGAAAGCATAAAAGACAGTATATATAAACTATATATTGTACCTAAATATGAATCTTTACACTGTCAGTTGATGAAAGAAAACAGAAGGTACATAAAGGGTTATGAAGTGAATTTTTCAGGATAGAGGAGAGACCGAAGCAGTAGAGGATGTGCTTAGAGGATGTGCTTACTGTATACTTAATGGTGGAAGAAATGGGTACATTCAATAGCAGAAGTTTGAGGACAGCCATTAGTCTAATCTAGAACATCAGTTGTGAGTCCTTATGGCTGAGGGGAGTTGTAACAGAGACTCTTAATAAGAGAGGGGAGGATCCCTTGATAAATCAATGTAAAGCAGTCCCAGTTGTTTTCTAATATCTGAATGAATGCACCACTCATATGTATATTATTTGTCTGAGTTATTGTATATCTGAGTTTATTTATTATATGTATTTCACATAAATTTGAAAATCAATATTTCTATTTTTTAAAAAATATATACCATAATTCCTTAATAGCTAGTGAAGTTGAGCATATTTTCACCTATCTGTTGGCCACTACATTGGATGAAAGAAAATGACTATGATATTCTAAAATATCTTAACTATTGATGAATTTAAATATATATGTGAGAATTATCTGAAAAAATATTCACCTGAGGCATTTTAGGAGGAATTTTCTATGGTAATGTAGTCACTCTTGTGAAAGTAGTTTTGTTTATAATTATTTATATATTTATATATTTATATATTATACATATTTATTTACACTTATTTATATTTTCTATGAAAATAAACTTTATTCAGATCTCCTAGTTTATTTTTAGAGAGCTCAGCAAATAGTTCCCTCCAATTTTCTCTAATTTTCTTTTTCAGCAGCTACTTCTCCTTTATCATTTCCAATTTTCCATTTGAATATTATTTTCCTTTTTCTGAATTAGGTTAGCTAAAAAAATATCTTGGATGTCTAAAATAGTTGTCACTGTTATATGTTTCTAAAAAAAAAAATTATACATCATGATCAATTAGGGCCCATTCCAGAGACCAAGAATGGTTCAACATACACAAATTGATCAATGTGATACATCACATACACAAAATAAAGGATAAAAATCAAATGATCATAGACCCAGAAAAAGCATTTGACAGCATCCATTTATGGTTGACACTTAAAGTGCGTATAGAAGGAAAGTACCTCAACATAATAAAGGCCCCATGAGACAAACCATCAGCTAATATCATACTTAATGGTGAATAACTAAAAACCTTCCCTTTAAGACCAAGAACATGACAAGGCTGCCTGCTCTTACCACTCTTACTCCATATGGTATCAGAAGTCCAAGCCAGAGCAATCAAGCAAGAGAAAGAAATAAAAGGCATCTAAATTGGAATGCAGAAATCAAATTGTTACTTTCTGCAGATGACATGATTCTCTATATCAGCGTTCCCCTTTTTGGCACTGGTGCTCCAATGAGAATCTAATGCCTGATAATCTGAGGTGGAGCTGAGGCAGTGATGCTAGAACTGGGGAGCACTGTAAATGCAGATGAAACTTTACTCGCCTGCCTGCCGCTCACCTCCTGCTGGTTCCTAACAGGCCATAGACTAGTACCGGTCCATGGTCTAAGGGTTAGGGACACTTGCTCTATATAGAAAACCCCAAGACTGCACTAAAAACCTATTAAAAACAATAAACAAATATAGTAAAGTGGCAGAATACAAAATCAACATGCAAAGATCTATTGTGTTCCTATACACTAACAATGAAATTTAGAAAAAGAAAACAACAATTTCTTTTGCAATTGCAAACAAAAATAATAGAATATCTAGGAATAAACTTAACAAAGCATGTGAAGGACCTATACACTGAAAACTATAAGACATTATTAAAAACAATTGAAGACGACACTAAAAAAGAAAAGATATTTTATGTTTGTGGATTGAGAGAATCCACATAATTAAAATGGCCATATTACCCAAAGCAATATGCAAATTTAATGCAATCCCCATCAAAATTCCAAAGGCTTTTAAAAAAAAATAGAGTAAAAAAAAATCATCAGATTTGTATGGAATCACAAAAGACCCTGAATAGTCAAAGAAATCTTGAGTAAAAAGAACAAGGCCAGAGGTATCACATTACCTGACTTCAATGATACTATAAAGCAAAAAAATCAAAACAGCATAGTATTGGCAGAAAAACAGACACAGATCACTGAAACAAAACTGAGAGCCCAGAAATAAATTCACATACATATGGGCAAATAATTTTTGACAAAGGAGCCAGAAAAATATGATGAAGAAACGAAAGCTTCAATAAATAGTGCTGGAAAAATTGGAAAGAAACATGCAAAAGAATGAAACTAGACTGCTGTCACCATACTCCAAAATTAACTGATAATGAATCAAAGACCTAAATATAAGACCTGAAACAATAAATAAATTTCATAGAAGAAAACATAGGTGCTGAACTCATGAACCTTGGGTTTAGAGAGGATTTTATAAATTTGACCTCAAAGTCAAGGGAAGTAAAAGCAAAATAAATGAGTGGGACTATCAAACTTAAAAGCTTCTGCACAGCAAAAGGAACCATCAATTAGACAAAGAGGCGAACAACTGAATGAGAGAAGGTGTTTGCAAACAATGCCCTTGATAAGGGCTAATACCCAAAATATATAAAGAACTCATACAACTCAACAACAAATAAACAAATAATCCAATTAAAAAATGGGCAGAGGACCTGAATAGACACTTCTCCTAAGAAGACATACAAACAGCCAACAGACATATGAAAAGATGCTCAACTTAACTAGCTATTAGAGAAATGTAAATTAAGTCACAATGAGATACCACCTCACACCATTAGAATGGTTATCGTCAATAGGACAAGTAATAACAAGTGTTGGAGAGGTTGTGGGAAAAAAAGAAATCCTCACACAATGCTGGTGGGAATGTAAATTGGTATAGCCACTATGAAAAGCAGGATGTAGTTTCCTCAAAAAATTAAGAATAGAATTATGATATGACCTAGCAACCCCTTTCCTGGGTATCTACCACAAATGTTTGAAAACATTTTTTTATAAAGATATATGCACCATGTTATTCATTGCAGCATTATTCACAGTGGCCAAGACATGAAAACAACTGAAGTGCCCTTAGATAATTGATTGGATAAAGAAGATGTGGTACATATATACAATGGAATACTACTCAGCCATAAAAAAGATAAAGTATTACCATTTTTGACAATATGGATAGATCTTGAATCATCATATTAAGTGAAATAAGTCAGACAAAAAAAGTTCAGAACCATATGGTTTCACTCATATTTGGGGTATAAAACTGAAAGCAACAAATGAACAAGACAAATAAAAACTCACAAGACACAGACAATAGTTCAGTAGTTACCAGAGGGAAAGAGTGTGGGGAGAGATAGGTTAGGGTGAAAGGGGTCAAATATATGGTGATGGAAGGAAATTTAATTTTGGGTGGTGAACACACAATACAATGTACATATGACATATTGTATTGTGTACTCAAAACCTACATGATTTTATTAACCAATATCATTTATTTAAATTAAATAAATTTAATTGTAAAAATTAATGGTTTTTTTCCTCATAGTTCTTTTCTAATCATTTTCTTAAAATTGTTTTGGTTTTAGTCTAGTTTTTGTGATTTCAACCTCAATCTAAACATTTATAAAATTAATTTCTATTTCTTAATACATTATTCTAGACTAGATGTTTTCATTTAATGAGTGCTTTAGCTGGTTTCCATTGATTTTGAAACATCAATGTGATTTTCTATATAATGTGCAGTTTTATTTTGTGTTAACTTTAACTAAATATTTATAACATATTTTTAAACAGTTCCCAAATGACAGCTTTATTTTTAACTGAAGTCTGTTTTATCATTATGCTGAAATAATTTTGTCTCTATTATTCATACTTTTGGAATTTGACATTTTCTTCTGTTGCCTAAATGTATGGTCAAATTTTATTACTTTCCATAAATATTTGAGTATATTACTACTAACTTAATATTTATTATAGACTCAAAGAAAACCTAAAAGTATACAATAAATATTTGAAAAGTATAACAGAAAATCTTTTTTACTTGGGATAATGCCAAGATATCTTTGATATAATAACAAAGCATAATGCACAAAAGAAAACAATTGTTAAATTAGATTTCATGAAAATGAAGTTTTCCTGTTTGGAAGACACTATTGAGAAAATAAAAATGTAAACCACAAACTATGAGGAAATATTTGCAAATCACGTATCTAAGAAAGGACTTGTATCTAGAATATATAAAGAATTCTTAAAACTTCATAAGAAAACAACAGCAATTTTTTAAATGGGCAAAATATTTGAATAGATACTTCACCAAAGAAAATATATGGATCTCAAATAAAGAAGTAAAGAGATGTTTGACATTTAGTTATAAAGAAAACATAAATTAAGAATTCAATGTAATATCAATACACACTTATTAGAATGGGTAGAATGAAAATACTGACCACAACAAACCATGTCAAGGTAGTGGGGGGACTGGAATTCTTATAAATTGCGAGTAGGAAGGTAAAAGAGAACATATGCTTTGGAATATTTTTTTTTTGGCAATTTCTTATAAAGTTATGATTCCTCCATTCAATTAAGTATTTACTTAAGAGAAACAAAATTACATGCTCATAAAAACATATACCTAAATGTGTGTAGAAGCTTCATTTATAATAATCAGAAATTGTAAACAAATCAAATATTCATCAACAGATGAACTAGGTAAATGAACTGTAGGATAAATGTACAATGGAATGTTACTCAGCAATAAAAATAAATGAAAATTGACACACAACAATATGAATGTATATTAAATTATAGGTGTTACATGAAAGAAGCCAAGCTAAAAGTGGTACATACTGTATATGTATAAAAATGCAAAGTAAGCTATAGGTCAGAAAAGTAATTGCTTGTTGCCTAGGTAATGCAAGTGAGCATCAGAAATTTTCCAAGGAAACATTTGAAATGATGCATATGTTTATTATCTTGAGTAACATATATCCATAGGTATATGCATGCATCAAAACATAAAAAATTGTACACTTAAAACAGGCGTAAAAGAGATGCAATATAATTTTCCAGCATTTATTCAATGTGATCTTATGATTGAGGTTTCTCTAAGTGGTCACACTTCATATTCACCTTGGGAGATTTTTACCTGGCCTGGAGCTTCTAATTCTGTAGGTTTAGGCAATATGGTAGGGCTGGGAATGTGTACTGTTTAAAAGCTTCTAAAAATTTGTATAAAAATCAATTATTTGAATTTTCTGTATCTGGTCACATTGAAACACTTCCCCCAAAAAACCAAACCAAACAAAACAAACAAAAACACCTCAATATCAAATTATCTGACAACACAAGAAATAATTAGGAATACTTAATGTAAAAATTTAAAGATGCCAAACAATTTACTAAAAATTGTAAAAATCTTTCACATATTTTTCTTGGAATAAATCAGAGCTCTAATACCTATTAAGGGACTACTTAGAATAAACAAATTAGAACATGAAAGATAAAAATTAGGGAGCAAAAAACCATCCTTGAAAGGATATATATAGCTTGACATATTAGTAAACCACAAGTGATGTAATCAAATGATTTATGCTTTCAACCAAAAAGGTCAGTAGGAAGAAATAGAAAATAGAAGAAATAGAGACTAAAAGTATAGTAACAGAAGAAAAAGACTGGAAAAAAAACACTGTGAATACATTGGCATGCAAATTTATAGTAATTTTATGTAAGATAGGTGTGACATTTCAAATTAAATACTTATTTAAGTAATGATATTGGTTCATTCACTGTCATTTGAGGAAAAACAAATAAGATCTCTAGTTCCCAAATATATCCCATATAATTTGTATGTGGCTTAAAGAAATATTTTAAAATAAACTTAAAACGGAGAAAATTTAACTAAGACAATTCAATGGGGGAATAGTTTTGTTTGTTAGTTTATGATATAGAATCTCTACTTCATACCACATACAAAAATTAACAGAAAATGGATCATAGACATAAATATAAGTGCAAAAACTACATAACTCAGAAGAAAATAAGAGTAAGTCTTTGTAATCTTATGTTAGGCAATGGTTTAAAAATGACACCAAAAATTCAAATAACAAGAGATAAAACAGATAAATTGGACAACATAGAAATTAAAACCTTTTGTGTTTCAAAGGATGTGATCAAGAAAGTGAAAAGACAACCTGCATAATGGAATAAAATATTTTCAAATCCTTAACATTGGTCTTGGCAATGACATTTTTGGATATAACACCTAAAGCACACACACACACACACACACACACACACACAACACACACACAAAAGCAAAAATAAATAAGTACATCTACATGAAACCAAAATCTTCAAAGAACGCATTAATAAAATTAAAAGGAAACCTATAAAATGGAAGAAAATATATTTCAACCATATATCTGATAGAAAGATAATATTCAAAATAAAAGAAACTCATACAAGTAAATAGCCAAAAGCAAACAAACAAACAAAAACTCCAATAATAATCTAATTTAAAAATTGGCAAAGGACCTAAATAGTCAGTTTTACAAAGAAGATATGCAAATGGCTAAGAAGTACATTAAAATGAGTTCAACATCACTAATCATTAGGAGAATGTAAAATTAAAACCACAATGAGATATCACCTAACCCAGGTAAGAATGGCTATTATAAAAAGACAAGAGATAGTAATTGTTTGCCATGATGTGGAGAAAAGGGAATTATTCTGGTACTGTTGGTAGAAATATAAATTGGTGCAGCCACTATGTAAAACAGTATGGAGGTAGCTCATCAAATTAAAAATAAAACCATTTAATTCAGCAATCTCACTTCTGTGTATATGTCTAAATTGAATTAAATCACATTCTTAGAGAGATATCTGTACCCTCGTGTTTATTGGAGCATTATTCACTAACATGGACTCAACATAAGTCCATTGACAGATGAATGGATAAAGAAAATATGTCATATGTTAATAACTTTTTCAGCTATAAAAATGTATATCCTGACATTTGCAACAGCATGGATGGACACTGAGGTCATTATGCTAAGTAAAATAAGTCAGAGAAAGACAAATATGATCTCATATATGAATCTGAAAAAATTTAAGTCAAACCCATAGAAACAGGGAATGGGAAAGGTGGGGGAAATGGATGATAGTGATCAAAGGGTACAAACTTCCAGTTATAAGATGAGTAATTCTGGGGACCTTTTAATGTAAAAGTATGATGATTATAGTTAACAATACTCTATTATAATCTTGAAAGTTGCTAAGCAAGTAGATCTTAAATATTTTCAACTGAACACATAGCCCAAAATTGTAATCATGTGAGATGATGGATGTGTTAATTAACTTTATTGGGGTGGTTATTTTGCAATATATATGTATAACAAATTATCACATTGTATACCTTACACAATGTTATATGTCAATTATATCTCATTAAAGCTGGGAAAAAAGTGCCAGGCCTAATTCTAATCAGTCAGCCTATGTCACAGACCATTGTTGTGGCGCGATCAAATTTAAGACCCTTGGAGCCAACTGAGATGAATTGTGAGCCTTTATTAGCCGGCCGCGACCGATTCTCCCCCCTAGAGAATCAGCCCTGAGCTTTCAGAGGAGGTAGCTTATAAAGCCTATAATTACATTAAACAAGCAAGCACATTTACAGTAGCAGAAGTTAACATTAGCATATCTTTACACAGGATAACTTCACCCTTAACATTAGCATATCTTTACACAGGATAACTACACCCTTAACATTAAACAATGGAAGCAGAGGTTGGCCATTTGAAAATTTTCTACCCTTAACAATTTGAGCAGTTTCTGGTCAGGCTATCACACATGGTGTCATTAAGGGCATCTAGTGCATGTTTTTTGGTGAACATATGAGTACATGTATGGTGTAGGTACCTAGGAGCAATGCTGCCAGTTTCCCAAGTGGTTGTATAAACCTGCCCTTTTACCATCATCATAAGAAAGTTCCAGATTCTCTGCACCCCCTCAGAGGGTTTTAAGGTGAAACTGGGGTTGAGAACTACAGCTCTGTGCTGTGTATTCAGGTGCATACAAAAGGCACACATGCATTTTCTAAACCACACAGGATACGTGACCCTAGCTGTGCACACAGAAGGTGTCACCATGTAACTGTACAGCAGCCCCTGCTTCCCTCTGCTGGCTCTCTTGCTACTGCAGCTGCCTGGACTCAGTTGTAACATCCCTAGCACCTGCATTTGAAAGCTCAAAAGCCTCTGAGTTTGGGAGGAGGCTGAGGGTGGGAGGGGTCTGAGGGTGGCTGCAAGACCCCTGCAGGTCTGGCTCCTCATTCCACTGCTACTTGCTCCCCTCCTTACCTGGTCCCATGGTGAAGGGACCAGGTTTCACTAATGAGGAGAGGGTAACAGTTGGGATGTCTTGAGGGAGGGATAGATGATTGTTAAGGGCCTTCAAGAGCCACACAAGGTGATTTTTTTTTAATGGGAAACAACCTCTCCCCAAGCTCAAGATTTCCCCAAAGTGAACAGGAAGGCATGGCTCCAGGACCTGTGGTCAGATGGGGTACACTGTGTGGTTGGGGTTGGGTCACTGCAGATTTATTTCTAGTGCCAGCCTCTGATCCTGCAGACATGGGGGCATGGAATGAAGCTATTTGCAGCATGAAATATCCAGTTCCCTGTGGTCCTACTTGCAGCTGTGACCTCACTTAGAGCAATGGTGACAGTCCTTAAGGTGGGAAGGGTCTGGGGAACCTAAATGTGGGTGTGTGGCTGAGGTCTCAACACTGGCCAAGAGGCACCACTAGAGAGGAGCATAACCTCCTTCTTTTACAATCTTCCATGGCTCCCCATTGCTGTGTAAAAGAGCCAAACCTTTCCTGGTTCATTCCTGTCATAAGTACCCTCAGTCCTGCCTCTATCTTCCCTGGGCTTCAGCTTCACCTCCCTCTGTCTCCTGGCTGAGACCATGAGCCTCCCAAGGGCAGGGTCAGGAGTGCTGTCTGCTGTCTTAGGTGCCCAGAACAAGACTTAGCCGTGTTTACACTCAGCGAACACAGGCCCCAGGAGTGCAAAGGGTAACAGTGATACCTGCCTCCAGGTACTTGTGAGAAGGACCCAATGCCATAGCACCTGTAATGTGTTGGTCATGGGAACTAGACCTTCAGGATTTGGTGGATGTCAGCCAGAGTCAACTCAGCACAGATAAGTAGCAGTTTCTGCCCTGGAGGGCTAGAGTTGAACCCCACCACCATATACCAGCTGAGATGCCTGTTTTCTCATCTTTAAAATGATAATGAAAATTGTATCAGAGAACCTTGTAGAGTGGTTTTGAGGATAAAAAGTGAACAGCTGTGGAAACATTTAGTCCACACCTGGCACTAGCATGATAATGGCCAATTCTTCCTTTTCAGATGTGAGTGATTATAACAAATATTCTCCTGCCTTCTCCTGATGAGCAAATGGTTTCTGAAGCATAAGGAGGAAAAATAGGCCATGCACTCAGAGGAAAATGTGTCATTTCTAAAATCTAAATTCATGTTTATGAATTAAAACATAATAATAGGCCTCTACGGTACTTCTTCTCAAGTCTTATGTAATAAGAAGCAAAGCCCAATGACTCAGCATGGAAATGGAGGAGTTGTCTTTCTGTGGCTTCAATTGCTGCATGCTTGGAAAGTTTGCTGGTGTTAAATGTCCCATGACAGAAGGTAGGGGAGTGAAGACAGAGCCCAGTCCATGTTCAATCCCAGGGCTTCTGTGAAAGAGCATCAGGTGATGGAGCTCCTCTCTCTGTGTTTCCCCCTCCCACTCCTGGGCCACTTGTGAGCTAAACAAGGAATCCTGCCACAGCTGAAATTAAGGACAGGACTAGTCAGAATCCAGGTGTCCTTGCAGACCCTCCCCTAATGAACTCTTTTCTGAGTGACTCTCTGGGTCACACAGCCCCAAGGACTCTTATTAATTAATGAGTCAGCTGCAATTAGCTACTTAAAGTCAAACTATAAGGCCGTTTGTTAGTGGGTGGTGATTAACAGGCAGACTCTTTGTCATCCTGGGCCTGGCAGGAATATTCTATTGAACTTCAGGGACTGCAGCAGTGAAGTGGGATATGTTACATATGATGGACCACGTGCTACACTCTTTCCATGGAAACCCTCATAAGTTTTAAATAAGAATCATCTGTAACACTGTACAACATTCCCACACATTTTGAAAATTAAACTAGGCACTTAAAAAAAAAAGAGAAAAACCCCTGGCTATAAGAACTTCCTCCGGACAGTTAACTCTACCAAGTAACCCAGAAGACACTTTCTTCAGTAAATTTTGGTTTTACATGTTTGATTGCTCACTTTCTTTCCTACATGGAAAACCCAGAAATTGCCCTCCAAATTTTTCCTTAGATTTTATACCAATAATTATTGACACAATGCCCATTGTCCAAATCTAGGTACTTCATCTGCCATGCCGCATACACTGTGGCCCAAGCCCTGCGTGAAATGATTTTGCTGAAAACAGAAATAGATCCTACGGGACATGCAGACCAACCCATGCTTCTTCCCTGGTTTACATAAACATCCCTCAGAAGCAGGACATTTATTGACCACTGGATGGCATCTGGGGTTATTATACTGAGATACAACATCATGACCATGTTTTGGTCTCAAGATCAACAAAATTGAGCAAAATGGATTTAGGGTTGTTTCACACTGGTTATGAGTTTATCTGTAAGTATTATGTCTATTTGGGGAATTCTGTCATTGGGGCTTAAGTTTCAAACTATTAAATAGAAATTGTATCAGAAAAATATTTTCTAATGTAGGATGAAATGCTGTCAAATATCCAGGGACAACTCATGACAAAATATAGGGAGATCAAAATTAGTCAAATTTATACTTTTCTTAGCATGTATGTTATACCAAAAATATTGACATAATGATATCTAACTCCAGCCATTTCATCTGTACTTCTGTGTATAATGTGCCCAAATTCCCTGGGAAATGCTTTTACTGAAAATAAATGAGTTCTATATGATATCTGAAAATAATTCTGGAAATGAATTGTTTTTATACATAACTATTCCTACAAATCCTGCAACAATCATGGCAGCAAGTAGTAAGATCCCATTTTTAAATGTGAGAACAGTGGTGATGCATATAACTAAGGATAACTCATTCCTCTGGATTGCAAATCGGTTTGTCTGGATTTTAATGCTGCGGCTTCTCTAATCTACAGCCCATGTACAAAAATATTTATAAACACATGTCTTCATGAACAAGGGACAAATACATTAATCAAATTTGTATATTAAATAAAATAAATGTATCAAAATTTGTATGTAGACAAAGGCAAATATACACATCTAAAATTAATGTAAAAATGTTAATTTGTCACTTAATTTCTATTTTTACTAACAATAGTTTTTGATATGTAATATCAAGCTTTTGTAGAGTTGACTCAGAAAGAAAGGTGACTCTTATTCCCAAAATGCGATTCTAAATTATTTAGAATGCTTCTACCCAAAATAATTGAAGACTTAAACAATAAATGCTTGAACAATAAGGGGTTAGTTATTTCCCACAACAGTTTCTTGAGCCCCAGAAGTTCAAAGTTTAACTGGCTGAATCCAAAAATTTATTAAAATTCAGAAATTTTGAATTTTTACACTGTCATAGATTGTTTCATCCCTTGACAAGTCACAAGATTGTCTCACCAAAATGAGTCAAAAAAAAAAGGCAAAAACACACAAACAAACCAGTTATGACATTTTCAAAGTATAAAAAATAACAGACTTTGTCAGGTTGCACCAGAGCCCATGTCTAAGTCACCCTCTTGACAACATTCTAGAATTTTTGCAATTGGATTTAAGTGCTCCCTCATTGTTCTCACAAGAAGAGCATGTGGTGGTGAACACATAAACAAAACTGAGCATCTTCCAGAAAGGAACCTGAGAGTGAGAGGTGGGGAAAAAAAGATTGCTTAAGAGGTATAGGCTTCTACCTCCAACTTGAAAGCACTCCTTATTTCCAAACTATGCCTCTAGCTTTACCCATTTCTGATGAAAATCCAATTTATAAACAGTGTTGGGGATCACATATCCTTAGGTGAAGAAAAAAAACCATGAATTTTTCTGCTGGTCTTGGTCTGCTAGTTAAAGTAGAGGAGTTTATCTCCAATAGTCAACATGGTCAAGGCCTGGTCATTAATGAGGAGATGATAGAATGACCTGTTGGATTCACAGAGGTATGAGGTCATTTCAATATTGGAGATAGAGACATATAGAGACATCTGAGCAGAGTCCTGATATGGGCGTGCACCTTTTTGACACAGCACTAAATTAACATCTTGACTTCATTCTACATATTACCTATATACACATATTCTCAGCTAATGCTTATAGAAAAGGTTTGTATAAGCTATTGTTTTTAACTGATTATATCTATTCATGAAAGTAAATAAAATGAAATGAGTAAAATGAATAAAATTAAAAGTTAGAAAGCTCTGGTCAAGATGGCAGAATAGGTAAGTGCTGTGCTTGCCTCCTCTCACAACCACATCAAAATTGCAACTAAACTACAGAATAGCTATCATTGGGAGTAGCCTGAAGTCTAGCTGGGCAGAGGTCCTACAACTGGGGACACACAGATGAAGCCACCTCAAGACTGGAAGGAAGGGCAGAGACACAAAACAGGTTGGTCCCATACCTGTGTGTGGCAGTTGAGCATTGGGAGTGATATCTCAGCTGCAGTGATCCCCCCAGAAAAGCAAGGGGTCCTGATCTTACACTAGGTTCCAATCCCAGGGTTCCAGTGCCAGCAAGAGAAGTCCCCACAACTTCTGTCTATGAAAACCAGCGGAGATTGTGGCTAAGTGAGATGGAGGGCTGCAGGAATCACAGACTTTCCTCTTAAACGGCCTACCTGAGGACTTACTGCTGACAGACTCACTTGTGCTAACTCTAGCACTAGGCAGCTGGAGCCACAGACAAATGGGGAGTAACCGAGTTGCCTAGCTTCAGGACAAGGGCTGGAGAGGCAGCTTTCTCCCAGACAGAAGTGCTGACAGAGGGCATTATTCTTTTGTTTAACTATCCCTCACCCAGTTTACAGACACAAGCAGGTGCCATATTTGAGTTTCCATTAACATAGCTAACACTTGTTGTCCTACCCTGGTGACACCCTGAGACGCTGCCCCTCCCAGTGTGCAGGCCCACTCAAACTGCTTCCAGTGGATTTTCCATACAAACAGGCTGTCTTGGCTCATGCTACACACTTTCTGAAAATCTTTCAAAGGTTCACAAAACCCAAACAAGCAGCATCTGGCCTCACTATGCCCTGTATCTCTAGCTGAGCAGCCCCAAGCCCAGCACTAGTGGCAGCCAGCCTGTTTGTAGCTGAGACTCTCAAGGCGGTTCCAAGCTCAGCATGTGTGGCAGTCATCTGCAGACTGCTTGGTGGCTCATGGCCCTGGGCATTATACCAGCTGCAGCTGAATGTGGCCTGTGGCAGGGCCCCTTCTAGAAGGCCCTGACCTGCACACCCAGTGACCAATTTTAGTCTCAGCTGGAGCACCATTGGGGTCACATTTGAGGACAACTTACCCAGTGGGCAGACACCAGAGGGCAGAGCCCTGCTAAATTGAATCCTGCTCTATAGGGTCAATATCTCCCATTGATGAGCAAACAGCAACCAAGTCTCTACTACAATGGGAGGGCACACACAACCTATACAAGGGACATAACTGAAGCACCTGGCTCAGGTGACTAGGGAAGACTGTGTAACTGGGACCCACAGCACACCTACTATATAAGTTTACTCTACTAAGACCCAGAGACATAGCAAATCTACCTAATACATAGAAACAAACACAAGTAGGCAGCCAAAATGAAGAGATAAAAAAACATGTCCCAAATGAAAGAACAGAGCAAAGCTCCAGAAAAAGAGCTAAACAAAATGGAGACAATTAATCTACCAGAGGCAGAATTCAGAACACTTGTTATAAGGATGCTCAATGAACTTAGGGGAAAAGTAGATGAACTCAGTGAGAACTTTAACAAAGAGACAGACAAGGACTTAACAGTAGTTTAGATGAAGTGAAGGACTGAATAAGTGATTTCGGAAGAAAAGTAGTAGAAAACACCCAATCAAAGCAGTAACAAGAAGAAAGAATCTAAAAATAATTAGGTTAGTTTAAGGGCCCCTGGGACAACATCAAGCTTACCAACATTCACATCATAGGGATACCACAAGGAAAAGAGATAGAGCCAGGGATTGAAAACCTATTTCAAGAAATAATGACTAAAAACTTCCCTAATTTTCCTATTTCCCTGGTGAAGGAAATAGACATAGAAGTCCAGGAAGCACAGAGTCCCAAACAAGGTGAACCCAAATAGGCCCACACCAAGACACATCATAATTAAAATGCCAAAGTTCAAAGGCAAACAGAGAATCTTAAAAGCAGCAAGAGAAAAGCCGTTAGTTACCTACAATGGAGCTCCCATAGTACTGTCAACTGATTTTTCCACAGAAACTTTGCAGGCCACAAAGGATTGGCAGGAAATATCCAAACTGATGAAAAGCAAAGACTTTCAACTAAGATTACTCTACCCAGCAAAACTATTATTTAGAACTGAAGAACAGATAAACAGCTTCCCACATAGAAAAAGCTAAAAAGAGTTCATTATCACCACATCGTATTACAGGAAATGTTAGAGGGACTTCTTTAAGAAGAAAAATATATATATATATATATATATATAAAATATGAATAATAAAATGGCAATAACTACATATCTATCAGCAATTACTTTAAATGTAAATCGATTAAATGCTCCAATCAGAAGATAAGGTGGCTGGATAGATAATAAAATAAGACCCTGACATATGCTACTTACAAGAGACTCACTTCAGACTGAAAGATATACACAGGCTCAAAGTAAATGGATAAAAAAAAAAAAAGATGTTTTATGAAAATGGAAACAAAAAAAGCTGGGGTAACAATACTTATACTAGACCAAATAGACTATAAAACAATGGCTATGACAAGAGACGAAGAATAACCCAATAATCCCACTTCTGAACATTTATTTGAAGAAACCCAAACATAACTTTCAAGGGACATGTAAATCCATGCGTTCTCTGCAGATTTACAGTGGCCAAATATAAAGGCATCTTGGGGATCATCAGTGGAATGAATGGATAGGGGTGGTGTGAGAAAAACAAATGTCATGTGCAGAATCTAGAGAAAGTATAAACAAATAAACAGAAATAAGATCATAGATACAGAGATCATTTTGATGGTTGTCAAATTAAAGGGTGGGGTTATGTGAAGGAGGAAGGGATTAAGAGGTACAAACTGGTAGTTACAAAATAGTTATGAGGATGTAGAATATAGCATGGGGAATATAGTCAGTACTATTATAATAACCATGTGTTGTGTCAGATGGGTACTATATTAATCAGAGTGAACACTTCATAAATTATATACATGTTTAATCTCTGTATTGTATACCTGAAACTAATATCTGTTAACTATAATTGAAAAAATAAAAATTAAAATTAAAAATATAGAAAACAGGAAAAAATGTTAATGTGTGTGAATAGACCAAATATATCCCTCCACATGTCCTGAACTTTAAGCTTTAACAACACATGGTCAGACTTTTATTATGTTTAGATGTATTGTGAATACATTTACAGAAGCACGGTACTAATTTCAATCACTGCTTCGTAGACACCATTCACATTTTCCTTTGTCTATTTGCATACCAGTCATCACCTTTATTTTACTTAACATCTCAAAGTAATCACTGAGATTTTTATATAATATTTCCACAGTTGAACAATTTAGGCAATTTTACATGTGATTTATATAAAAATATGCTTTGTACCCATAATATTTCATTAATTTTTTGAAAAGTGGTCCCACACTTGGACTCAAGAGCCCAGAACTGGATTATACACAATGAGTCATAAAAAATTCTTGTGGCTTCTCTGTTGGCCCGTATTTATTGTTTTAAGTGGATATTTTCAGTAGTGTGTCTAATTATCACCTCATTAGGTTCTTTCGTCTAGAACCCAAAATGTTCTACTAATCCAAATATTAAAGCATGGTAAGAATGTCCTCAGGCATAGGAGTTCTCAGCATCATTAATACACAGAAATGTGTAGAAAAGATTTTGGATAAAGTGGGTAATCCAAGGAGAGAAAAACCCTGGGGATATTGACATTTATTTACAAAATAAAAGTGATCAGATGTCTTGGTAATATTTGTTAAAACTTTAAAAGAGGAATGATAACCATATTAACTCATAATTAGATGTCTAGGTAATATCAACAAAGTGGGGGTTGGGAGGAAACATAGTATTCACCTTCTATTGAATATCAGAGTTCTCTCTTATGAGGCAAGAAATAATAGACATAATTCCAAAGCTACTAATAATGTGTAAAATTATGATCAATAATTTTTCCCCTGCAGACATCCCAGTCTATATGTAGCTAGAGCTGTGTTCCAGGATTCAGGAAAATTCCACAGGAAGGAAAGCCAGTTTGCTGCTTTAATTGTGTCTTTTCTCCCAGGGAGAAAATTTTCCAATCGGACAGGTAGAAAATACACAACTATGCTATGATAACTCTATATCATAAATATTCCTCACTAAAGAGGAAACCAAAGGGATTGGCAACGGGGTTATAGTGCACCATTGTTCTTGATTCATACATTCACTCAATGTTTCAATAGATACATTTTATAATCACTATTGCTACCTCATGATATGTAAACTGCTCTGGCTGTGATGAGCCTATTAAGCTCCACAGTGGCACTGATTGCAATGAACATCCTTCTTTACCACCCAGGGCTGGATGAGAAGATCTCATTCTGAGATATCACGGTAGACCATGCTAAAGTCTGTGATGAACTATAACATATGCAATCATCAAGGCAACCTGTAGGTATCTTGAAAGCTTGAGACTTATACTTTTCATACCAACATGATAAGCACTGAGGAGTACATACAAATTGTTATAGAAACATTTTATTGCTTTATGTATCAGGTTCTCAATACTGTTTAAAATTTCAAGTGTGCATAATAAGTCCAGGACCGTACTTTTTTGGAATATTGTAACACAGTAGGGAAGAGTAACATGTAAAAATCAAAAATTAAAGAAAAAGAAAAAAGAAAAATGAAGACACAACATCCTAATAAAAGCCACAACTGAGAAACTCTGAAAGTAGTCATTATATGGGATATAATGCAAGAAGTTATATATCAAAGCAAAATGAGTTATTGTAAAGTATAAAATATAGAATTAAATAATTCTCTTATGTTCTAAAATAGAAAAAACATATTTTGAATTTTTCTACAAATACTATGCAATTTTAATCATCTAACAATTGGAATCATTAGGTTTCAATTACTTGGCAGAGTAAATAGGTATTTTCAGGTATGAATAAGCTAAAAAAGTTATTCCCCTTTTCATGAATGTGCTGAAGGATGTGCAATGCCAAATAAGAGTGCAAAACAGAATGAGAAACAGAAGACAAGACTAACGATCCACAATATAAATATACATTTGTGTGTTCTAAGCATATCTCAGGAAGAATAGAGATAAAGCCAACAGTAGCTGTTGAAGAGGGAATGGATATCTGGGGAAAAGAAATGTGAATAAGAATTACTCTAATTATTTTAGAATTTTGTACTATTGTATGATTACTTATGAAAAATAAGTCCTTTAAGGGAAGAGTAGGCAAAATCCCAACTTATTTAATAAATGTAATTGAAAAATGGCTATGCCCATTAATTTACATATTGTTTGTAGCTGGCTTCTGCTTTACAGCAATAGGTGCAACAGAGACCATATGGCCAGCAAAACTGAAAATATTTACTATCTGCCACTACAAAAAAAAAAAAAGAAAGAAAAAAAAGTTGAACCATGCTTTAAAGTAAATGAATAAAAATTTAAAAAATATTCACCCTATGCTTCCATGATTAAAACATCAATTAAAATATCTCCAAAAATGTAGAATAGGAATACAAATCCATTCAGAATCCAAATTAGTTCAACTTGATCAAAACATTCTCAACATTTATACGGAAAAAAATGTACAAGAATAGTCACAAAAAATGAAAAAGTATAATGAGAAAAGACTTGGTTTACCAGGTATCAAGTTTATACATTAAAAAAAAAAATCAGTAGAAAGTAGAGTAGTAATGAAAAACATTTCCCACAAGAGCTAGGTGAAGTTTCTTCCTCAATATGTGAATAAAGAAACCTTTAACTTTGCCCCAGGAAAATATCAGAAACCATGGAAGTAAATATTTAGTATGAAGAGGACACTAGAGACAGCAGAGAAAAGAGCTAGGAAGAATCCACATTCTTGGTGACATCACTGAACCGCAGGATGATTCAGCCAAGATCCACCATATGCCAAAGATCCAGTTTGACTGTTTAGTCTTAACATGTAGCTGAAGGCATTCTTCCTAAGATACAACTATAGAAACTTAATTAGGTGTGTCTGGGTATTAATCAGAGACATCTATATGCACAAAGACAGCAAAAATGACCATTTTTTAAACAGGCCAGAAATGAACTCGTAAAACTGAAATGATGAGTCTGCCTTTTCCTCAGGTACAGAGCAGCGTACCCAGCACCCAGCCCAAGAGTATCCAAACAGTGAGAGAAATTGCTGTCTCTCCAAGGTTGTGACCTTCCCGGCCTTCAAGGATTCTTTGGGGATGGCTATGGCCTGCACAGCTCTGTGCTTCTGTGTTGTTACAACTTGGTTTTGTGGCTCTTTGTGAAGCATCAAGATACCCTCATAGTTGAGGCCAATAACCTGGCTCTCAGCTATGTCCTGCTCAACTCCCTCTTCCTGTGCTTCCTCTGCTCCTTGCTCTTCATTGGTCATCCCACACAGCCACCTGCAATCTCCGACAGATCACATTTGGAGCTGCATTCACTGTGGGTGTTTCCACTGTTCTGGCCAAAACCATTACCATGATTCCGGCATTCAAAGCCATAAAACCTGCCTCTCTCTCCTCCTGCCACCCGAGATGCCAAAGGTAAATCCAGTTTGAGAAAACACCTTACTTTTGGCATTGAACAGGACGTCTAGCCCCAATGGGACCTCACTGCTGTCAAATGGCCCTGCTATATTTGGCTGCAGTAACAAAGGGCTGTTCTCTATAAACACATGAAAGAGCCTCTTGTGGTGAACTAGTTCACCTAATGACAACACACACACCCAGAGGGTATGAAAAGGTTTAAGACTTCCATAATGGGAGTGTCTGTGGAGGACAGGATAGACCCTCAAGCAGGTGAAACATGCCTTGAGAGAGCAGGGAAAGGAGCTCGGCCTGGGTTTTTTATTGAGCCTGGGGATGGGCTAGGGTGAGAGTTCAGCACAGGAGCAGGGCCTCTTGTGGATTCAATCACTTGCCAGAACCAAAGGAAGGGGCACCCAGGCTTTCTTATCACCAGGTACAGATGTGAGGCACAGGCGGAGGAAGGAGGGATAAAGGTTTAAAGCCACAAGCAGTAAACATCAAAAAAGGAGTCAGACACTCTGTTTCTGGTTTGTTGTGTGAGCTTAGAAGCTAGCTTCCAGTTCTCAGAAGAAAAATCCCAAGAAACTTAAAAGCAACAATTCTATCAGAGAATTGAGATCATAGGGTAAACTGTTGTCTCCAAAATTAAAAGAGACCATTTAAAAATATGCCCAGAATCTTCTGTTCTTAATAAGGCATGTCCTCAAAACAATATATTTCACAAGAGCATAAGTGAAAATTTCCCAGAGCCTAACTGACCTGGGGAGTGGGGAAATAGCCAAATTAAGTCTACTCTAGCTTTTTCTGCTCTAAAAGATGCGGCCATTATAAAGATGGTAGTTTTTTTCCCCACTCCTGACACCAAATACACAATGTCTGTTCCAACACCACTTTGCAACTATTTGTCAACAAGTAGGTGTCCAACAATTCATTTCAATTCTAGAGTTCATACCAGAGTTTATACCAGACTCTACAGATTAAAAGCTCAGTCCCACACACTGCTCCTGCTTTAGATATCAGCCATAAATGGGGTGCTTTGTGTTACCAACATTTCTACCAAACTGTCTACAATTTGTAGATTCCTTTGACATTTCCTCAGGTTTGGTAACTAATTGAAACAATTCTGAGAACTCAGCAAAGTGCTTAACAGTAGTGTCCCCTTTACAACGGTTTTTGCTCTCCACGGTTGGACCTGAGGTCCAAAAATATTAAATGGAAAATTACAGAAATAACCAATTCATGTTTTAAATTGTGTGCTGAGTAGCGTTGTCTTTATTCATCCAGCCCAGATGTGAATCATCCCATTGTCCAGCATCCATGCTGTATATGCTACCTGTCCATTAGTCACTTAGTAGCCATCTCGATTGCCAAATTGACTATCAAGGTATTGCAATGCTTCTGTTCAAGTAACTCATTTAATAATGCCCCTAAAGCACAAGAGTAGTGTTGCTGTCAATTCAGTTATGCCCAAAAGCTGTAAAGTGTTTCAAGTGGCAAGGTGAAAATTTTAGACTTAAGAAAAAGTTGTATAGAGTTTGGTGCTATCCAAGTTTTCATGCGTCCACTTGGGGTTTGGGAATGTATCCCCCACGGATAAGGGGGATTACTGTATTATTGGTTTACTATAAAGGATTCAACTGAGGATTAGACAAAAGGTAGAAATGCATAGGGCAATGTAGGATGGTGGTGTGGATGAGGGGAATGGAGGCAGAGGGACTGCAGAGCTTCCACATCCTCCCAGCACCTGGATGTGTTTACCAACCCATAAACCCTCTAAATCCTGTCTTTAAGGATTTTGATGGAAGTTTCATTACATTGGCACACTGTATTAAAGCATTGGCCATTGGTAATTAACTGAATCTCTAACCCCTATCTTCTCCTAGAAGCTGGGTGCTGGGGCTGAAGGGTCCAAGCCTCTAATCAAGATATATGTCTGGTGCCCAACCCTGTGCTGAAGCTAAGAGCTGGCCACGAAGTTCTGCTGTTTTTGTGAAGATTTCCTCAGCTATTGCTTCAAGTTTATTCCTGCACTCTTTCTGATGGGTTCAGCTAATTCTTTCGAGTGTGCTCTTGCTGTATTCACTGTTCTATTGTTTCTTCATAACAAATCAGAAGCTTCTCATGGTCCAACTATTGAAGCTTGTATTTAGCTGGGTACTACAAACATGGAAAATTGGTGATGGTTATTGCTAACTAGTCAGAATGTTTCATTCCACCAGAACTACAATCTTGAAGAACAGAACAAAGTGACAGAAGCTGTTAAAGGATCTGCTTCATTGAACAAAAACTTGAGAAGGGCCTATATCAGACATGGAGAAACTTCTAATGATCTGGATCAAAGATCAGACACTAAAGCATTATCCCTCTAGGCATCATGGCCAGAGTAGTTTTGTGATGTTGAAAGAAAAAGCTGGACTAGACTACAATTTTGAATTTACTGCGATCTCTGGATGGTTTAAATGACTCAAGAATTATTATTCATTGAATAATGTGAAGGTAAGTGGTGAGTTTGTGAGTGCTGATGTGAAGGAAGCTAAAGAATTTTTGGAAACTAGATAAGCTAATTGTAGAGAAAAATTACTTGCCAAAGTGAATATTCAACACAGAGTAAACCTCCCTATTCTGGAAATGAACACCATCCATAAGGAGACAATGTCAAGGCCAGGTTTCAAGGCTTTTAAGGACAGAATAACAGTCTAGCTTGGAGGAAATATTGCAGGCTACAAACTGAAACCCTTTGTGATCTGGCAGTGAGAACCCCAGGGCCTTCGAGCACATCAGTAAGCACTCACTGCCAGTGTATGCCAGTCAAGGATGACCCAGCTCTTCTAAGATGCCCTTCTGTATTATTATGGAAGTGAAATGGAGAAGTTTAGAGAATAACCTACATTTCAAGAGTTTACTTATTATTCAAGATGTTCCTGGATATCCTTTTTTAACTGGTGATCTTCATCACAATATCAAAGTGGTGCTTCTCCCTCCAAACACCACCTTTTTCAATCAACCAGTGAATTAAGGAGTTATAACAGCTTTTAAGTCCTATTACCTGAAGACATTTGCCCAGACTATTGCTGCAACTGAGGAAGACACTGAGAAGAGACTGATGCAATTCTAAAAAGATTAAATCTATGACTACATCAAGAACCTTGCTTGGGCTTGGAGATGTTGTCACCAAGCAGTACATGGCATCTGGAAGAAAACACCCGAGAGTCCATGACTTCAAAGGATTTGCCAAGACTAAGAAGGTTGTTAAAAATGAAGGTCATGGTTGAGATGGCAAACAACTTTAACCAGAGTGTGGGTGAGGATGACACTGAAGTACTCATACAGGTGGTTCCTGAGGAATTGACTATAAGGGGTTGTTGTAATGAGAACAGAAACGCAGAGCTGAAGAGGCAAGAGAAAAGAAAACTACAGAAGACAAAGAATCTCACAAAAAAATCATAGTGAAGGGTCTAGCAGAAGCTTTTGCAGACCTCAATAGGATCCTTAAAGTCTAAACACATGAACCCCAATGATTTTCATTAATAGACATGTTTATGGCACACTATCTGCTTACAAACATCTATGATTAAAACAAAAACAAAAACAAAACCCAGCAAACCACCATAGACATGTTTCTGAAAAGAGTGACACCTTCTCAGGAAGGTACTTCAGGAGGGATTCCAGAAGGCAGCTATCATAGGAGATGACAGCTCTATGGGCGCTGAAGACCTTCCAGTAGAATAAGTTGTAGTGTAGAGATGGAAGACGGTGGTATTGATGACGTTGACCCTGTGTGTACACCTAGGCTAATGTGTGTATGTTCAATTTTTAACAAAATAGAAAACAGCTTATAGAGGAAAGATATAAAGAATTTTTGTACACCTGTACAATGCATGTTTAAAGCCAAATGTTATTACAAGAGTAGAATATTTAAAAGTTTACAAAGTAAAAAGTCACAAGCAAGCTAATTTTTATTGGAGAAAAAAATTAAATAAATTTAGTGTAGCCTAAGTTTACAATGTTTATAAAGTCTGCAGTAGTGTACAGACACGTCCTAGGCCTTCACATTCACTCATCACTCACTCACTGACTCATCCACTGCACTTTCCAGGACTGCAAGCTCCATTATGGTAAGTGCCCTATAAGGTGTACCATTTTTTACCTATTATACCATGTTTTCCTATACCTTTTCTATGTTTAGATCTGTTTAGATCTGCTTAGATACACAAATATTTACTACTGTGTTGCTACTGCCTACAGTAATCAGTACAGTAACATGCCATACACATTTGTAGCCTAGGAGCAATAGGCTATACCATACAACCTAGGTGTGTAGTGAGCTAGACCACCCAGGTTTGTGTAACCACTCTATGATGTTTGCACAATGATGAAATCACCTATGATGCATTTCTCATAATGTATACTCATCGTTAAGTGGCATGTATCTGTAATTGTTAGCATTTGATTTTTAAAAATTAATAAAATATTTTGATGGAAAAACAACAGAAGCATTCTTTTGACAAAAAAATGCACAAGTTTTAATCGCATATCAAACATAACTGAAGACATACTGAAGAGATGCATTCAGTGTCAACTAACAGGAAACACCCACAGTCTTCCTGACGTGTGGAAGTTTTTCTCACATGGAAGGACTGGGTCAAGACAATGTAGTAGAGAAACCCCCATATTGTCCTTTTTGACGGCACCACTGTAGAGATCACAGTGAATAGGAGTTGTGGTCTCACTAGCACTGTTAACAGCATAAGGTGTTTCCTGTACAAACTAGACCTCACAAAAATATAACCTAAAGAAAGGAATTAGACAATACTCCTAAGAAGAAAGCCTGATTTAGTTTTCTGGTAAACACAAGAGGGCTTACAGAAAACTCCATGCTGATGAGCCCTTGATGTGGATCTTATGAAGACACTGGTGGAAATCTACACCTCTCAGAAATTGGTATCAAACTGTAATCACATGCAAGTGAGGCTATTAATGAATTCTAACATGGACCCTGAAGGGCATCAATCCTGGAAAACCTAGTTCCTAACATTACCCCCAGGGCAATATCTCCAGCTCTAGATTTTGTTGCCCTGTCACAGGGCTCTCTTAAAGTCTATGCAGCAACTGACAGACAGTCAGCAAAGAAAAAGCAAAGGGCTAAATATAAAAATAGTAATTCACATAACACTATATTCTTTCATAAACTTTCCATACAAAAAAAAACTATTACAATTGTTTATACATATGGAAAATGGACAAAGGCTCTTATTCCATTATCTAAAAAAGGAGCTTTGTCATAAGAAAGATTGAATATATATAATAAACTACAGATATTCAAGATCTGTCACAAGGCCAGTAGGAAAATCCCAACACAAATCACCCTGTCAAATTTCAACGGCCCCTTAACAAAAAACAAATAAGACATTATAAAAAATATTAAACCTAACTGCATTTTAGAAATGTACTTCAATTCACCTATGGATCCAATGGGCTTCAAAATATAACTTAAAAAAATTTATTAACTGTTTTAAGAGAGAAGCACTACCTATTAATCTTAGGTATTATTGTTGAAGATGACTTGCAGAATCTCACTTTGATATTCATTTCTGAAATTAGTAGAAATTCACATTCCAATGATGTACCTTAAAATACAGACCTGATAAACAATATATTTAACACTTTATTAACAACTCTTCCATGTTGAAAGTTTTCTGGAACGTTACAGGTAGATTAATTTCTATCAAGGTTTCTTTCTCATGTTACTTACATTTATATTTCTTTTTGGTGGAAGTTTACATGTAAGGATGTGAACCACCTGATGACTTTCCCACAGTATATATTCAAGGTGTTTTCCCCAGTGAGCTATTAATGCCTTTGAAAGAAATTGGGATGACTAAAGTCTCTCCATATTCTTTACATGTATATGATGTCTTTCCATTGTGCACTCTCGCATCTTCCAATGGTTGTGATGAAGGCTTTACCATAATGTTTGCATTCATAGATTTTTTTCTCTAGTACGAGTTCTTTACATACTTAAAAATCTAGATAAGAAATAAAAACTGTATGACATTGCTTACATTCATAGGGTTTCTTTCCTGTGTCATTTCTTTTGCATCTTCAAAAACTTTGATAATATCTGCTTTCCCAAATCTTACATTCATATGTTTGTGTGTGTGTGTGTGTGTGTGTGTGTATAAGAAACTATAATCTGTAGGCTTTACTGCATTGTTTACATTCATAGGGTTTCTCTCCAGTGTGCAGACTCATATGTATTTTTAACCTTATGTTTATAAGGAAAAGGCTCTCTCACATTCCTGGAATTCACAAAGTTTCTCTTCAGTATAAACTCTGTTGTGTGTTACAAAGGAAGTATAATGTTTGTAGGCTTTACCACATTATTTACATTCATGGGTTTTCTCTTCAGTATGAATTACTTTGTGTCTTTTTAAGTAAGTACAATTTCTGTAGTCCTTACCACATTGTTTGCATTCATAAAGTTTCTCTTCAGTATGACTTCTTTTATGTTTTTGGAAAGAACTGTAACATCTATAAGTTTTACCACATTGTTTACAGCCATAGGGTTTCTCTCCACTGTGCACTGTCATGTGTACTTTTAAGGCTTGGTGATAGAAGGTTCGCCCACATTCCTTGTATTCATAGGGTTTCTTTCCAGTATGAATTCTTTCATGTGATTGTAAGCAAGAGTAATAATTGAAGGCTTTACCACATTCTTTACATTCATAGGGTTTCTCTCCAGTGTGACTCCTTTCATGTATCCAAAATGAACTGAGAATGTGAGAAATGAATACTTTCTCACATTCCTTACATTTATAAGGTCCATCTCCTGTGTGAATAATCATATGTTCATGAAGGCTGGAGAGCTCACCAAAGGCCTTCTGATATTCCTGACATTCATAAAGTTTCTCCTCAGTCTGAGTTCTTTCATGTTTTCGATGAGAACTGGGATAACTGAGAGCTTTTCCGCACTGTTCACATTCATACCATTTCTCTCCTGTATGTGTTCTCTCATGTGTTTGAAAAGTATAATTATATCTAAAAGCTTTACCACAGTTTACATCCATAGGGTTTCTCTCCGGTGTGCAGTCTCATGTGTACTTTAAAGGTTTGGTTATGGAAGAAGGCTTTCCCATATTCCTTGCATTCATAGGGTTTATCTCCAGTATGAATTACTTTGCGTCTTTTTAAGGAACTGTAATTTGTGTAGGCCTTACATTCACAGGGCTTCTCTACAGTGTGACTTCTTTTATGTTGTTGGAAGGAACCGTAACACCTGTAGGCTTTAACACATTGTTTACATTCATAGGGTCTCTCTCCGGTGTGCAGTCTCACATGTACTTTTAAGCTTTGGTGATGAGAGAAGGCTTTCTCACATTCCTTGCATTCATAGGGTTTCTCTCTAGTGTGACTCCTTTCATGTATCCAAAATGAACTGGGAGACAAAAATGCTTTGTCATATTCCTTACATTTGTAAGATCCTTCTCCAGTGTGAGTGAGCATGTGTACTTGAAGGCCTGTCAGATCACCAAAGACCTTCCTACATCCCTTACATTCATAAAGTTTCTCCTCAGTCTGAGTTCTTTCATGTTTTCGATGAGAACTGGGACAACTGAGGACTTTACCACATTGCTTACATTCGTACTGTTTCTCTTGTGTGAGTTATTTTGTGTGTTTCTAAGAAACTGTTATCTGTATAGCCTTTCCCACATTCTTTATAGTTTTCCTCTCCATGATTTCTTTCATTTTTACCAAAAAATTGGAGATAACTAAAGGCTTTATCACGTTTCTTAAATTTATATGGTTTCTCTCTGTGTTTGTGATGTTTGTGTTCAGTGTGACATTTCATGTGCTTATTAAGGGATGAATGATGCAAAAAAAATTTCCACATGAACCACATTCATGTGGTTTTACTCCAGTAATTTTCTTATTCAGATTCATATTTGGTATAAAGATGAAGTTTTCTCCACATTGACTACCCTCTTTAATTTCAAAGAGTCTCCCTACTACATATTTTCTGTAAAAAAAAAAAAGAAAGAAAGAAAGAAAGAAAGAAAAAAGAAGTTAGCATTAATGATTTCTTTATTATCAATTTTACATTATTTAGAAGGGTATTTAAAATACCTTTTAAAAATTTGTATCAAAAGTGTACACTTTCTGCCTTGCCTGAATTGTTTAAAGTTAAATATAAGGAATGCTCTATAAGAATACTTCACCCTTACTTTTATCAAAACAGTAATATCCATATGTAAAATTTATTGATACCATTTTGAAGTGAACTATTTTGAGGATACTATTTTGACACTGACCAGCTAATGTCACACATTAAAAAAGTAAACTTTGGTAAAAATTTTCTAAAAATAACTAAATTTAAAGCAAAGTTTCTTGGTTTTGTTTCCTTCTTTTTAGACTTTATAACATAACAGGATTATCACATGAGTCACTACTTTGTATTGTGAGTGTGACTCACCGTAGTATTCTCCTGTGGTTTTTGTACTGGTCTTCATTGTCATGATCCTCCCATTTTTTTCCTAAAATGCAGACTGAAAAAAAAAATCCAAAATATTAGAAATTAGAGAAAAACTATTAGACTCTAGGTTGATTTTTAGCTGTTGCCATATCTAGTTAATTTAGCAACATCTTAACTTTCCAATCCCAAATCTTGGGAAAATGTCGATGAGTGTGAAACACTTGACACATTCTCTGTCATCCTTACCGACTGAGGCCAAGTTCCTGAAGGTTTCCCGCATCACAGTTTCTTTCGTGAAGAATCCAGTAAGGTCCACTCCTCCAAGGTGAAATTCACAGCCACATCCTCAATGTCCATTGATTCCTAAAACATTCAACATATGTGTACAGTAGGATGTGTGAAAATGACAGTACAATATTTTTATAAAAGTCACATATGATTCTGTCAATCCCAAACACTTATTCTATAACAGATCATCTGAAACTTACTCCCTGTCTACATTTACTGCCTTATAAATTAATAGTATCATGAGCATATGGAAATTATTTACATACTTTTATACTGTGGTTATATTACATCTTATTTCACTCTAATGGCAGGGTCCATAGCATGTTAGAAAATAAAATGACAGAAATGCTATATGAAATGAAATAAATATTATTTTAAGACCATTAATACCTTGTGAGAAAAACTCTTTCATCTCCTTATTACCCACCATTTTCAGCACTTCATGAGGCAGAAGATCAAATCTATATAAAATTTAATCAACAAAAACAAAGTGAAGAATAAAGGCTTTTTCTTCCATTCCTATAACCACAAATGAAAGTCCAGGAAAGCTATGAAAATCCAACTTCTAATAAATTCCAGCTGGCTATATTGTCTATAAAGTACCCCAGGTCTTTAGAAATAGATGCACTGGGGGAATAAAATATTCTTGCAGGGAAGTATTGTTTTTAACTTGTGCAATATTCATAATGGGCTGTTTTTCCTTTTTCTCTTTGATATGACACGCTAGAATGTTAATTAAAACATAGAGTTCAGACACAAGGAAAAAGGCATGAAAAATTACACCACAAAATCCCTATATTCCTGTGCCTCAGGGCTGCTTAGAGACAAATTTTTGGCATACACAGTAACAAATATGCCAGAAAAACTCTTCATGGCATGAAAACACTGTGCCATGTGACTTTGAGGAACAGGTTGAGAGTTGCTGATTGCAGCTGCATTCACTGAAAATCACTATGGTTTGATGGTAAGTATGCCCATGAATATAACACACATGAGGGACTCAGCAATGCTTTCCTTTAATCAAAAGAACATAAAGTCTTTAGTCTCATATTTACAAGAGGAAGTATTTCCCAACTGGCCACCATAGAGGCTGCACTCCCAAGTTCTTTAATTCCCAAGCTCCCTGATGGAGTAAAGGTGCATGTATCTTGACTCCTCAGCACACAAAATCCTTAGCTAATGACACCACACACCTCCAAAAGCGTATGAAAGGGTTTATTATGTACATAACTGAGGTATCTGTGGAGAAAGCAGGCAGGTCTCTCCAGTAATCTTGAAATGGCTTGAGAGAGCAAGGAAAGATGCCTGGATTTTTTGTAAAATTGAGGTGAGGGGTGGGTTAGGGTGAGGGTTCACATACAGTAGCAAGATCTTACCAGGACTGAATCTCTTGCCACCTACAAAGGAAGGAGCATCAAGGCACTCTTATCACATTTTGTAGATCTGGGTCAAAGGGGAATGAGAAGGGATGAAACTATAAAGCTGTCATCTGTGAATCATCAATAACTGGGCCAGAGAAATTCGGCTTCCAGTTCAGTATTTGAGAAACTTGGAAGCTGTCATTCCTGACCCCATAGAAAAAAGCAAATACCACCCATCATCACCATCATCACCACCACCACCACCAACAACAACAACAAACCCTTGAAATAAACAACTCTTATTAGATCCATCAGAACATTGAGGTCACAGACAAACCACTCTCTCCAGAACTAGGAAAGAAAAAATAAAAATGGCATTTTAAAATGTCCCGAATGTTGTCCTCAACAAGGCCTATACTGAAAAGTCTATTTCATCCGAGGCTAGTGCAAGGTCAAAAAGAACAAACAAGACAGAATACAGTATCCATGAAATGTAGAACAATGACAGAAGGTTGAAATACACATGATGAGAACACCTGCAGGAACAGACAGACAGAAAAGAAACAGAAAAAATAACAGAAGTAATAATCATTGAGATTTTCCAAAAATTAATCATAGATAGTAAACTGTAGATTGAATAAGCGCAGAGAACACTAAATATGAGGGGGGAAAGCACACTACGATTATTATATTCAAACTAGAAAAAAATTAGACACAAAGAGACTTTTTAGAAGACAGAAGAGAAAGTATACCTTGGTTATAGAGAAAAGAGATTAGAATTAAAAAGATTTCTTTTTAGAAATCACGCAAGCTACATGCAAGAGAGTGAAGTAAAATATTTAAAGTTTTAAAATGAAAAAAAATACTCTCTTTGTTTTCAAAACAAAAGCTGGCCCTTTGAAAAAATTAACTCAATAAAATTGATAAAAATCTAATCAAGATACCTAAAAAGACAGAAATTACTAATATTAGAATTAATAGACGACTAAAGGAACATAAAAAGGGACTTGATACCATCCAACATCCATTATATTAAAATTTGGTAATAGAGGGGCTTGACCTCCCCTTGAGAAAGAACAGCCACGGGACACCTGTAGCTGACATCATACGCAATGGTGAGAAACTAAAAAGTTTTCTGGTAAGGTCAGGAATACAGCAAGGAGAGTTCCTCTCACCATTCCCATTCAACACTGCAGTGGAAACCTTAGCATGTAATAAGGATAGGGAATAAATGGTACATGGATTGGGAAGCAAGAAATAAAACTTGTCTTTGTCCCCTATGATGTGATTGTGTAAAACATGTGAAAGAACCCGTAACAGAGATAATGCCTGGAGTTAAGAACAGTATAGCCAGGCTGAAGGATACACATGTCAATTGCTTTCCATCTACCCCCACAAAAAGAAGTCAACCAATAGTTGACAAAGGAGTAAATGCAATTTGATTGAAAAATAAAGTCTTTTATATAAGTAGTGCTAGATATACTGGACACACACACACACACACACACACACACACACACACACACACGAAAGATAAGCACAGACCTTAATCTTTTTACAAAAACTAACTCAAAATAGATCACAGGGAAAAACTCCTAGAAGATAACATACAAGAAAATATAGGTGATCTTGTCTTTAATGATGAATTTTTAGATAAGACTCCCAAAAAATCCATAAAAGGAAAAATAATAAGTATCACTTCATTAAAATGAAAAACTCATGCTCTGTAAAAGTATTAAGAGAATGAAAATACAAAGAAATAGCCTAGGAGAAAATATTTTGTAAAACACTTATCTGATAAATGACTGCTATCCAAAACATCCAAAAAACTCTTAAACCTCAGCAATAAGCTAAATAAAAGTGAGCAAAAGACCTGAAGAGACAACTCATCAAAGAAAAATATAGTTGAGAAATAATACAAAAACATGCTCAACACAGGTCACTAGGTATTACAAATAAAACAAAAATATCACTACATACTTATCAAGTGCTGAAAATTTAAAACATTCAGGACACCAGGTACTGGTGCAGATGTGAAGCTGCAGGCAACCCTCATTCACTGCTGGTGGGAATGGAATGTGGCACGTCTATATTGGAAATAGGGACTTTTTGTCAAAACTGAATATACCCTCACTGTATATAGTAATATCTAGCAATCACGCTCCTTGGTATAGATAAATGTATCGAAACCTTATGTTCACACAAAAATCCCGTACACGAATGTTTGTAGGCCCTTTATTACTAATTGGAAAGAGTTAGAGTTAAGCAAGAAGTCCTTCAGGAGGCACAGAGATAAACAATTGGGGGTAAATCCGCACGATGAAATACTATTCAGTAATAGCAAGAAATGAGGTATCAAGCCATGAAAACACATGAAGAACCTTAAAAGTACTGTGCTACAAGAAGGAAGCCAATCTCACAAGGCTACACACTGTATGATTCCAAGTATAGGACATTCTAGAAAAGATAGAACATGAGCCAATAAAAAGTCCTCTGGTTGTGAAGGATTTGAAGTTGGAGATAGGGACAAAACAACAGGAGGGGCACAAGGAATTTTTAGGGAAGTGAAAGACATAGTGTCCCGACCCGCGGGACCTAGTTATTTGTGGGGACGAGGAGGATCCGACCTGAAAGAAAATGGGGGCGAGAGAAGAGCGAAGGCAAGACAATACTCTGATCAAGCCTTCAAATTTTATTGTGAGACGGGGTATATATACACTGGTGTTCAGGGGCGGAGTGGGCTATAGGATACATGTAGGCAGGGGATTGGCCGCGTAGCAGGGGTGGCAATAAGCTACATTCTGATTGGTATATGATAATGGGGAAGGAGGGGAGAGAAGAGTATCTTTTGGCGCGCGCGGGCTTCATTGTTGGCGCGCGCGGGCTTGCAGCTAATCTCCAGGAAGTGAAGCAGGAACCTCATGAACCGTGGCCATCTTTTTGTCTTTGTGTGGCTCCCGACATCTCCTCCCTTTCTATTTATTTTAGAAAGGTGGGCCTTAATCGAGTGAGGGAATAGAGGCCTGGCTCCTCCAGCAGGGTAACATCCTGCAAATGCTCTCGGTATCTTTTGGGGAGGAGAGGCAGAGCTGAAAGCCAAATTGATCTTAATATATCAAGGCTTTATGTACATATGGATACCAACCTCTATGCAAGCCAGGCGTATTCTCAGGGAGGACCAGAGAGGTTCTAGGAAGAACCCTCCCTTGCGGTACTTTGTCTCGCACTCATCTCGATGCCCATACCCTCATATACTTAGGGGTATGCCTGGTTCTGGCGGACCAGCATATGAGCCATATTAAGTACGCGCCAAAATCGATGGTACCACGGTCGAGGCGCCTGTAAAGTTGAGAACCGGAGACCTGGAGCATTGGTTGGCTCGATGCAAGACTCTTCATCACAGGCTGTAAGTCTGTGATAATGAACAGCAACCGCTGGCTTGACGAGCTGGTCAACCTGCTCTCGAATAAAAACTGTCAGTTTTCTTAAGGCCCAGGGGCCAAGAGACACTAAAAGGAAGAATCCTGCCAAGGGTCCAAGGATGGCGGGGATCAGAGTAGTTAGCCAAGGGGTGGCAGAGGTCCAGTTTTTGTACCAGGCCTCATCTTTTTCTCTTTGTTTTTGCCTGGCCTCTAGGTTTTTCTTAACTTTATCGATGCTATCTTGTACTAATCCTGTTTTGTCTTTATAAAAGCAACATTCTTCTTTAAGAGCAGCGCAGAGGCCTCCTTCTTTCAAGAAGAGGAGGTCTAACCCTCGGCGATTTTGGAGCACTACCTCTGAGAGAGAGACAACAGATTCCTTCAGGCTGTCTAAACCCTCTTGCAGATTTTGTATGTCTTTATCAATAGCCTGACTAAGAGCATAATATTGTTGTTTAGAAGTAATTATGGAGGCAATGCCTGTTCCGGCCCCAGCTGCTCCCAATCCTAATACAGATAAGGTAATGGCGGTTACCGGCTCACGCTTAGTACGAGCAGAGCCCGAGTAATATGGAAGGAGGTCTTCGGTGGGATGTATGGAAATTTTGGGCATGAGCATGACTAAAACACAATATTCATTGTTAGATATTAGTAAGCGCGGGTTAACGGAGGGCGTTATGCCAAAGGAGCAAGCAAAATAAGTACCGTTGGGTGCGACAAGAATTCATAGGACAGCGGGGGTGAGAAGGAGCTGTTACAAATGGGTACTAGCTGAGGGGGTAGACGCAAGAGGGGGCTATGTATACAGAGGCCTATTCCCGAAAGCTGAGCCAACGTGAGACCCGGAGAGGTCTCTGAAAAACGGAAGGGATCTGACCAGCGAGTCTTGCTGGAGTCATTGGTAAGTATGAGGTCTGCTGAGGTATTGACTAAAACTGCTATCCCTTCGTAAAACGGGGGAACGGGGGAGAAACATAACCAGCACTCGCTATATCCAGTGGAGTTAAGGGATTCTGCAGTCACATTAGCCAGGCCTTTAAGGATTTCGCCTGTAGAGGGTAAAACCGGGGGGAGCAAAGCCTGGAAAACAGTACTAGCAGACAGGGGGGAAGGGTTAGAAGGTTTTGGGTCTTTTGTCTTAGGGGCAATAGGGCCAAGGATAACGTGCTTGTTGGCGTTTGGAATGGATCGAAGTAATTTGATTTTAAAAGTGAGCCCAGGGTCAGTTCCTGAAATATAAAGCCTTAGCCCCCATTCATGTCCCCTGAGCCATCCATCAATAGGGGCCCTTTTTCCCTTGTCAGTAAAGGCAATGGAGAGCGGTGTACATCGTCCCCTGTGGATTGGGTTTTTGACATTCTGGGTACGGTTGAGTTACGCTTGGGATTCCAAGTCCTACTTACAGTTATATAATCCCAAGTGGAGCTAGGCTTCCAACTAGCGTCTCCCGTGGTCTCACACCCCCAGGAGCCACAGAAATAGGAGTCTCTGTATCCACATTTATAGTTAAGGGTTCGATCTCTATGAGCTCCAGGGCAAACATAAAACTCTGCTTCTCTGAGATAGGTTCTCTACGGGGTATTACACCCAGGGAGGTGGTAGATTGTAGGGTAGGTCAGGGGAGGTGGGAGGGAAGTAAATGTCTGGGAGTCCCCAGGCCGCGGAAGCTCCGGCAGCCAGATCACAGAGATCAGGGGTAAGAACGGGCCATGGGGGGGTACTTGCTAAGTGGAGAAATTGAAGGCGACGTCTCCTGCTTCATTGGTGACTGTCCAGGTGAAATTGAGAATTTGATGGGTCCAAACGGGGCGAAGGGCCATGACGAGGATCAGTAGCGTGCATGTCTTCATTTTTGCCTCCTGAAAATAAACAAAAAGGGAAGGCTTCTCAGGGGTTAATATGCCCTGGATTGGAATTATTATTGTTTTTGCTTTTATTTGTGTCTAGGGGTTTAATGAGTCTATCTGGGAGCCATCGGGCATTTTGTACCTTAGCATCATATATACAAGCATGTCCTTTCCCCCATATGAGTACAGGGTCAGGCCCGTGCCATGTGTTGGTCATCGGATCTTTCCACATAGCCTGTGCATAGTTATCTGCCGTGGAGGGATGCCAAAGGCGATCAGCAGCGGTTTTACCCGCGGAGTCATGGGTAAGAAAATTGAGAACAAATAGTGCATGATTTAGGAGTGTCTTTGCATTACCTGTTTTCGGGTAGAGTGCTTCTCCCCCCGACTGAAGTTTGAATAACATGTTTTTAAGAGTTAAGTGGGCTCTTTCAACAATACCTTGGCCTTGGGGATTATAAGGAATTCCCGTTATGTGCTTAATACCTAACTGTGCACAGAACTGTTTAAAGCTAGAGCTGGCGTATCCAGGGCCATTGTCAGTTTTTAAAACTTTAGGTTGTGGCAGATATGCCAGGCATGAGAGAACATGGGTAATAACGTTTTTAGTTGCCTCTCCCGTTTGCAAGGATGCACATAGAAAACCACTGCAGGTGTCAATAGACACATGAATATATTTTAATTTACCAAAGGGAGGGTAATGAGTGACATCCATTTGCCATATCTCTCCTGGGACTAACCCCCGGGGGTTGATTCCGGTATGAGGCTCTGGGAGGAGAGTTAGGCATCCTTGACATTGCCGAACTATTTGGCGGGCCTGTTCTCGGGTGATTGAAAATTTGAGTCTAAGAGTGTGAGCATTGAGATGATGTAGTTCATGAGCCCGTTGGGCTGCAACCAAGGGTGAGTCTGACGTGACAGAGGCTACTAATTGAGTTGCCAGATCAACCCTGTCATTGCCTTGGCAAGCGGCCCCGGAAGGCCAGAGTGAGCGCGTATGTGCCCGATGAAAAAAGGGGCACCGCGGTTTAGAATTAGTTTTTGTAATTTTGCGAATAGGGGGGAAGCATTTGTAGAGGGACGTATGTAAGGCACTGTCTCTAATAGGGGAACAGAGGTGGCTACATAGGCACTATCAGTGTAAAGGTTAAAGGGGGCATCTATTAAAAGCTCAAAAACCTTGATTATTGCAGTTAATTCAACAAGCTGTGCAGAGGAGAGGTCTGTCTGTATTCGAGTAATCTGCCCATTAATGCTGAAGCGGCTATACCGGAGGAGGACCCATCAGAGAACACCATTACGGCCCCAGCAATTGGTGTGGTTTTAGTCCTTTTGGGAAAGACAACCGGGGTCTTTTGAAGGAACTGGACTAATCTGTCCGCAGGGTAATGATTGTCTATTGTCCCCTGGAAGGAGGTGCAGCTGATTGCCCAATCATCATCATGTTGAATAAGCCATTGTAACTGAGACGTGTTGTATGGGAGGGTTATAACTTCAGGGTCTCTCCCGAACAACTTGAGGGCTGCCTCTCGGCCTAAACGTAAGAGGGCAGCAACTAATTGAGGATAGGTAGCTAAGACTCTAGGGGGGAGGCTGGCAAATGAACCCAAAATAGTGGATGGTTTTGCCAAAGGACTCCTGTAGGGGAGAAGGGAGTGGGAAAAATGAGCAGCCACAAACTTAAATGTGGAGAGAAGTAGCTAATGGTCTGTTCAGAAATAGCCCGCTCTACAATGGTTAACGCCCTTTGTGCTTCTGGTGAAAGCGAGCGGGGGGAGGAGGGATCAGGATCTCCGCGTAGGACATCAAACAAGGGCTTTAACTCTCCGGTGGTCAGTTTTAAATAAGGTCTAAGCCAATTGATGTCTCCTAGCAGACGCTGAAAATCATTAAGAGTGTTTAAGGAGCTTCTCTTTAGCTGAATTTTTTGAGTGAGGATTTTATTAGAAAATAATTCAAAGCCTAAAAATAGTTGAGGGGGGTGGACCTGGACTTTTTCTGGGGAAATGTGTAGTCCTCGATCTCGGAGGGCAGTGACTAGTTGCTGACTGGCCGCATAGAGCTGTTGCTGGTCAGGACCGGCAAGAAGAATATCATCCATATAATGGATAATATACAAAGTGGGGAAGAGCAACCTAAAGGGGTCTATAGTCTGGGCTACAAATTTTTGGCAAAGAGTAGGGCTGTTGGCCATTCCTTGTGGGAGGACTCTCCATTGAAACCGAGGAGAAGGCCCTACACAATTGGTAATGGGTAAACTAAAGGCAAAACGTTTGCAATCATCAGGATGTAAAGGTATGGAGAAAAAGCAATCTTTTAGATCAATAACTAATTTGACATACCCTTTAGGGATGGCTATTGGAGAGGGAATTCCAGGTTGTAATGCGCCCATAGGGACCATAGTCTTATTGACCGCCCTGAGGTCTTGTAAGAGCCGCCATTTGCCTGATTTCTTTTGGATTACAAAGATTGGAGTGTTCCAAGGGGATGTAGAAGGTTCAATATGTCCAGCAGCCAGCTGTTCCTGCACTAACTCTATGGCTGCATTTAATTTTGTAGTAGTAAGGGGCCATTGATCGATCCAGACAGGAACATCACTTTTCCAAGTAATCTTGTCTGCTTGGAGTGCAGGAGGAGCAACGGCCCTTACAAAAAATGTTTTTCAAACCCTAAACCTGAGCGGTCTGTCTTAGGCGTAGCCAGTATTGGGCTGGGATCTCCCTGTTTTAGTTTGCCCAACCCTTGACCAGGGAGGTAACCTTGTGAAAGCATCTGCTGTGCTACAACTTCATTAGGGCTACACATGATGACCTTCATTTGGGAAAGGATATCTCTTCCCCAAAGATTTACCGGCAACCCAGGAACTACGAAAGGCTGAATGAATCCGGTATTTCCTACTTCATCTTCCCAGTTCAATAACTGTGAACTTTGTAAAGTGTTTCTTGACTGCCCAATTCCTTGCAAATGGGTCAAGGAGGCGTGTAAGGGCCAGCTGGGGGGCCATGAAGCCTGAGATATGACCGTAGAGTCGGCCCCCGAATCTAAAATCCCTCAAATAATTTTCCTTGGATCTTAAGTTTAAGGGTAGGGCGTTCTTTAGTAATAGCCTGGACCCAATATAAGTCTGAAGAACCTGGGGTAGAGGGGCCTCGCTTTTTATGGATAGCAGGGTAAGATGTACTTAAAGGGAGGGGGAGCGCCTGCGCAAGGCGCTGGCCTTTCATAATACTGACAGGGCACTGAGGGGCACTAGCAAGAATTTTTATTTCTCCAGTATAGTCATTGTCAACTAAGGAAGGGTGGACAATAAGGCCGTTTATCGTGGTGGAAGCTCGCCCTAAAATTAGAAAATAGGTATCTTTTGGAGGTGGGCCATAAATTCCTGTAGAAATAATTGTAACTCCCTCTTCAGGTGTTAATATTGTTGAGGAGGAGGCACAGAGGTCAAGTCCTGCACTCCCGGGTGTGGCCCGATAGAGGGCGGGAGTGCTACAGCTTGGCTGTTCCCCGAGGCCGGCTGGAATGGAATTGGCTGGGGGGCCCGGGGCTGGCCCCTCAGCCCGTTTCCCTGAAAGGGGGGGTGAAAGGATTTGTGGTGCTGTAAAAAGGATTTGTTGGATTGCTACGGCACTCTTTGGCCCAGTGCCGCCCCTTATGGCAGCGAGGGCAAATGCCGGGGATTGACCCAACTCTAGGAGGAGGAGCCGTGGTAGGGCATTGAGCAAGGATGGTGTCGGGCTAGGGGAGGGGGACTTAGCTGATTTTGGAGCAGGGGGATCGCCCGAAAGAGACGATCTTGAGGCCGCCCGAGATAGAGGGCGAAGGCAATATTCTGCTACTGACAAGAGTTGGCGTTTATCAGGGTCAGTAGTTTCAACAATATCTCTGATAAGACCCCAGTAAGAAAATACCGAAACAGGAACAGAATCGGGACCGTTTTTGATAAGATAATCATTTAAATCTCTACCTACTTTCTGCCATTTTTTAGGGTGAATTTCGGGGCCATTAACAATAAACCACGGACAGACTTCATCAACAAAAATAAAAAACTTTACCAAGTCTTTCTTTTTAACTCGAACTCCTCTCTCCCTAAGTGAACTTTTTAGGTCTCTTATGAAGACCGCTTCTTTACTTAATCTAGTTCCCATTTTCTTGTAAGGCGGCCGATACTCACCAGGGACGACGACCTCCGTGAGCGGCGAAAGGCGTCTCCTATTGCATCAAAAAAGGGGTCCGGCCGACGATATCTTACTCGGGGGTCCGCCTGCGAAGGATCCGAGCCTCGAGCCCCACGTTGGGCGCCACTTGTCCCGACCCGCGGGACCTAGTTATTTGTGGGGACGAGGAGGATCCGACCTGAAAGAAAATGGGGGCGAGAGAAGAGCGAAGGCAAGACAATACTCTGATCAAGCCTTCAAATTTTATTGTGAGACGGGGGTATATATACACTGGTGTTCAGGGGCGGAGTGGGCTATAGGATACTGTAGGCAGGGGATTGGCCGCGTAGCAGGGGTGGCAATGAGTTACATTCTGATTGGTATATGATAATGGGGAAGGAGGGGGAGAGAAGAGTATCTTTTGGCGCGCGCGGGCTTCATTGTTGGCGCGCGCGGGCTTGCAGCTAATCTCCAGGAAGTGAAGCAGGAACCTCATGAACCGTGGCCATCTTTTTGTCTTTGTGTGGCTCCCGACAACATAGAAATAGAAGATACATGTCATTAAATATCTGCCCAAACCCACAGATCTTATCATCGACACTAATGTGAATTGCACTTAACTGCATCAATATTGGCTGAGTGATTGTAACAAAGGTACCACAGTCATACAAGATGTAAAAATAGTGCAAACTGTGTGGATGCACTGGAGTTACGTGAGAACTCTGTGCTCTCAGATCACCTCTTCTGTAAACCTAAAAGTGTTCTAAAAAATGTATTAAAAAAAGATGAAGACAGACTCATTACAATTCAGCCCTGATAACTGACTGATGGATGAAATAGGCCCAGGCATTACTCAACTGATGGGACCTTATGTCAATAAGCCAGTGTGGTGCCCTATGAGCCTGCGACCAGTATAAGAGGAGAAGCTTCCACAGAATGTATTGTGGGAGAGCAGGGTGTTCTGTGTTCTGAGAAGCACTGCGGTTACCACCAGCAGGGTCTGGAAATCCAAGGTGGGTCAGTGGTTTCCTGGTGAGCCTGGTTTTGGGGAGCTGATTGTCTTGGGGTACAGACAAGTGTTACCTAGATCTACACTTGGGGTGTCTCAGTCAAGACATATCCAGAGTTCTTTTACCACAAAGAGGCAGCTCAGACAATGGTCCAAGGGCCTGTGAACATAGGCAGATGCGGACAACTGTGAGCCAGCGGTAAGATGACTACCAGATGTCTGGGGAGCTGCGTGACCCTGTGTGATAAAGGCTTGGTCTTTTATCAGGAATGTCCCAACAGAGAGATGAAGAGCCACAGCTCTCCATGTGCTCCCCCACGTATGAGTATGTATGGTCCTCCTGAGAGTTTGCCCTCCCCAGGGCTGGGCGCTCACTGAATTCCTAGGCACTCTTGAGCCAACTCTCCATCTTGGGGAGTGGTGACCTGTTCCAACACCAGGACATCTTTCAATGGACTGAATAGAGAAGAGGCCACCCTCCTACAGGTAGCATAAGCTATAAGGCTAAGATTTGGCTCCATCATGTCACATGGATATACCAGCAGGCATCCTTACCTGGTGGGGTGCTGTTTCCCAGGCCAAAGGTATAATGGTCGACTTGGCAGAGGGTCACATGCTCAGCATTTATGAGAGTCTCTATTTCCAAGAGAGCCCAGTATGTGATAATCCAGTGCTAATGGCATACAGTGTGGGGACTAGGGCTGCTGTTGCATTAGAAGCCTATGGACAACTTATGGCTATCATGGGCAACACCAGGAAGTGAGATAAGGTCACTGAAGCCTCTGTAGTGAAGGTGACTCTGAAGACACTACAGGTGTACCTGTTGTATAGCAACTTACACTGTCTAGAGCCTTCTGTGGTAAAGGTGCCTCGAGGTGGGCCAATTTGCATGTAACAACATAAACAGGCCCAAAGCAAAATCTGCAAACAAGGAATATGTTGCCTCTGGAACACCAAAAAAATCTAACAGATGTTGTGGTTGCTGAGAGGGACTGGGGCTATTTGTGTCAGGTAGGAGCAACCATCTGAAAGAACTTTAAGGAACTTAACCAAGTTATGACATCTGCATGCTACGTGAGGATCAACAACCCATCCACTTTTTGCAAGCTCCTTTTTTTCACTGTTCTGGATGAATGTGAAACAAATGTCCTCAGAGGAGAATGTCATTAGTGTCATGTCACACCTGTGCTCCTGGAGCAAAGTGGATGCAGTTCAGATCCTGCCTGCAAAGACTGTATGTAGTGGCAGTGGTGCTGAGGTTCCCTAAGGGGAACCAGGTAAAGGTGTCTCATGCCCCTTCAGAGATGGCCAGGTGCAACTGAGAGGCTGTTGACATAGGGACTGAACAGACCAGACTTACCTAAATCTGTGATCACAGAATGTGTACCGGTTGCCAAGTGGATACAGTCAGTAATTTCCACAATGGGACGAGGGCTTTACTTGCTGCAATCACAACCTCAAGCTTCCAGTAACTCATTGAGAGGTGTCATTCATTCTTTTGAGGTTCAAGAACAGACCAAATAAGGCTACTAAAAGGAGAAGCTTTGGGGATAAACACTGCTTCCTAAATATGTTTCTTATAGGGATTTTCAATAATTCAGGGCCCGGTTTAATTCATACGGGGCCATATTAACTAATTTTATTGGGAGGTTAAAGTCTGTGGAATGTGATACTCATCACAAGAATAAATGTGGGTAAGAAACAAGCATTTGCAAGGCTTGCTTTTACATAAAGAAATACTAATAAGATAATCAAAAAGTGATCAAAACTACTCATTTTGTCAAGCCAATTTGGAAGTAGTGATGACTTAATTTTAATTTCTGAATCATGAGTTCAGAGCTTTCCAATTCACCAAGAGATATTTTAGAGCAATGGGTGATATGACTATGAGGAATTTAGGCAAGGTGAGAGTTCTGCTGGTTAATGTGAAGTATACTTATTTTTTCTACATATTGAGAAATTCCCCTAAGACGCTGAGATAAGTTGCTTAAATTTAGTGGGATCCCCAGGTATACCTGTAAATTGACACCTAGTTTTATTAATTACATGAAGTTTTGTGAATTAGTACATCAGAGAGATTAATTCAAACCTATGCTGCCAGAAGATCGAAGGCCAAGCTGACATCTTTAATTTTTGTTACATAAATCCCCTTAGTATATTTTGGATTTGCAAATGGGTCAAATCGTGGACCTTTGTTTTAGGACCTTTTTCCTCTTCTTCCCTCCCTCCTGTCTTTCCCATTTTGTATTTTAGGCCACTAGATATAGGTGAGAGGTATCCTGTCTAACCTGATATTCATTAAATGTACTCCTCCAGAAGGCATCACATGATTGCCGTCAGGTTACAAGCCTCCTCCATGACCCCTGGTTGCTTAATAGAGTTAAGTACCCTCGGCTGAAAGTGGTTTAAACTAACCCCTTGGCTGTGCCACAGGGAGGCCATAGGTGCTGTTCCCCATAAGTTGAGGATCAAGATCTGTGTTAAACTAGAGGCAGGAGCAGTAGCAGAGTTACTTAAGGGTTCCAGTGAACCCTCTGGTCGTAGGAGAGTGGAATCAGCCCACTCTCTGAAAAACTGCTCCTGAAGGAGTGACCACCTAATGGTCTCCCTTCATTCACTGGCTACAATCATCCTTGTACCCTCAAGGCTTTTTCTAATGTTGGGAGGACCCCAGATTCAGTCACATCTTCACTCTAAACACACAGTAGGATTCCAGCCAACATAGTGACCTAAGACCAATTTAAGGAGGGTCCCACTCCCATACTCCTGCTCACCAAGAATGAGAAATGACTACAATTGTTAACCTGCAGTCCTCATTATGCAAACCCCAGCTCAGTGGGTCCACAACACAACACAGAGCAGCACAGCCCACAGGAGGGCTCCCCAGCAAGCAGGTCCTCCAGGTCCTCACCAGCCTGACAGATAAGAAGCACTAGGTGGGGAAGAGAGGGTGAGGCTTCAGTTTTCAATAAACAAACATCAAATACATAAAATATGTGGAGCCTGTCACTCATGACAACAATGAACATGGGGAAGAAAAAATAGGCATTCATGCTAGCTTGCTTTTATATAAAGACACACTAAGGATAAGCAAGAAGTAATCAAAACTGTTACTTGAGGGTAGATGAAGTTAGAGCACAAACGTGGAGATGGAGATTCAGTCAGGGAGTCTTCTTAGAAATATTTTTAACCTTCTCATTCATGATTTATTTAAAATGAGAGAAATTCATATAAACCATATTTTCCTATACTTAATGTTTTTTATTGACTTTACTTTTTAAAATTAATTTTAACTTTTTTACATAGGAAACTACTCCAAGATTTAATCCTTTAGACATTAAGGAATATAAAATTAGAGACCATAAAATACTCACAAATCTCTTTCTAACTAAAAAGACAGGAGAATAACAGTTTATCCCTCCACTATATACCACACTGGGGATATTTTTCAGGAATGAGTAACATAGTATAATGCATTAGGAGTTTGCAATTAAGCCCTGAAAAGGACCAGGAATTACAAAGATTTACATAAGTTTTGAGTTGTTTTCCTCATATCAATTTAAAAAAGAAATTCACTTGCTTTTTCCTCACAGACATTAAAATAAATTAGGAATAATATAGTCTTTTAATGGCAAAGTAGTCTAGGGAAAGGCATAATCATGACCAAAACTGGAAAAAGCACCCGAGAACTTAAATACACCCATCTCACATCTGAGTTCCAAAATTTCCTTGCCTTATATTGTATATCGCAACCAACGTAGCCCGGGTACTAATGGACACTAGAATCAAAGGCCTGCAATATTTGACAAAGAAAGAAAGCCAAGCAAAGAAACAAATATTGTAATCAAAAAGACACAAAGCCTGCTTCCCTGCAGTTCAGAAGGAAACCCACATTTGGAAAGGTAAACATAATTCTAAACTTGGGGGTCTAAACACCCCTGGCTGAGACAGAACTCCTACAGTTGGTCGGTCAGTCCCTGGGGAAGGAGGGTAGATTTCTGAGCAGCCCCAGGAATGAACTCTGGGAGCCCAACACCGCCCCTCCTGTAAGCAGGGAAGCACTCCCTCCCCCAGGCTTCCATTCTCAGTGAGGAAACTCGGCCTGAGTTTGAGTTCGGACTCCAATGAACTCTCCAATTCATAAACCCTTTGTCCATGAGATAGAACATGATTGTCACAGACTTTCTCACTGTGCACAAATTATACTCTCAGCGCACTGCACGATTGATTAAAAACTCAAAATGTCTAAAAGTGTCTAGATATAAGAAACCACAACCATAACCTCAGAAGGGGTGTCACCCCCGCACCCCCCACACACACACTGGCACCACTGGGCCTTCAAAAGCTTCCCTTTGCAGGAAAAGGGGTCCTTGGATTGGGTCACTAACCCCAGGTCTCTATTCTGCACCATAGTTGCTTCTGGACCATGATTGACATTCTAAATGACAAAAACTCAGTGTTTGAACAATTCAGCAAAATCACTTAAACCCAGCTTTAATATGGAAAGGAGAAAATCATACAGCACTTTGCTAGCTCAACAAGAAAACATCAAATATTCCTTTCAGAAAAAAAATCAGTTTACTATTATTTCCCTGGCAAGAAATTGATTTTAAATAATTAATCATACTTGAACAATTCTTGTCTGGAAGTCTAAGCCTTGGAATATCATTTGAAAATACCCAGAGGGATATTTGGAAACATGGCAGAGTAAGAGACTTCCCCAGATCTCTCCCCTTGAAACAACAATAAGCTGAACATCTAAAACTCAACAAAAAACACCCAAACTACACACCAGCATGCCTGAGCATGGGATCTGCACATAAGAGCTACCACAGGACAGAACCCTAGGTGTTGGGCAGTGGACTGGGAGTAATAAAGAAGCTGCCTCTTGCAGCCCCTGGAGCTCCCTGCAAGAGGAGGAGGAGGGGAGAAAGAGTGGCAAGTTCCTGTGGCCAGTTCTCTCAACATTCCTGACTGGGATAGCTGTGAGCTCCCCCCACATGGCTGGCTGGCTGCTGGGCCCAGTCATCAGGGCAGAAAGCAGAGAAGGGGAAAGGGACCTCAGAAACAACAGCTGATTTTTGCCAGCCACGGTTGCAAAATCGAGACTGAAACACAGCCCCCAACCCCCAACCCCCAACCTAGAAGGCCCCTCTCCTCATACCCTCTGAAACTGATTACTGCAGAGCCCCAGGGGAATTTGAGCAAATGCTGCCAAGACTATCACTGACACTGACAGGAACTAAAATTGAGGTTAGCGAGTGTGATTAAATACCTACAAGAAAATTTAAAAGCATTATTAAGACTTTATATAAAGCAGGGATCCAAGAGGCTTAGACACCACCTACTGGAAACCAAAAGAAAAGTGCCACTTTACAATAGGCTAAAGAGAGACCTTTATATAATATAAATCTTCTTTCTGGAAAAACAGCAGAATACACTTCCATTAATGCCCAGACAGAGAAATAGTCCATTAAACACCACAAACAACCAAGGTGACAAGGAATCTCAGAAAGAAAGAGGAAAAACTCCAGAAAATAAGCTTACAGACATAGAAGTATGTGACTTAAATGACAGAAAATTCAGAATGGTACTTCTGAAAAAAAACTCAATGAGATCCAAAACAACTTAACAATTTCTAGAATTGTTAACAACTAGATGAGCAGAGCATGGAGACTGAAACCCTCAAAAAGAACAGAACAGATCTTCTGGAGATAAAAACAACAACACTGCAAAAGTTGGCAAATGAAATAACAAGCTTGGAAAATAGAGTCAACCAAATGGAGGACAGGATCAGTGATATTGAAGACAGAAATCCATAAATAAATCAGAAGGAAAAAGAGAGAAACTGAAGAATGAAAATAATGAAAGGGAAATTCAAGAACTAACTGATACCATCAGGAGAGAAAACATATGAATAATGGGCATTATCAAAGGCGAGGAAAAGGAACAGGGATTAGAAAGCATTTTCAGACAAATAGTTGAAAAGAATTTCCCAAATCTAAGGAATGAGCTGGAGCATGGAATTCAAGAAGTCAACAGAGCACCCAATTATATCTCACGTCAAAAGGTCATCACCAAGACACTTTGTATATTAAAATTATGAAAAAATCAACAACAAAGACAGAATTCTCGAGGCAACCAGAGAGAAATAAGCCATAACTTATAAAGGTAACCCCCCTAGATTATTCTCAGACTTCTCAGCACAAATCTTACAAACCAGAAAGGAATGGAATCAAATATTTAAACTATTAAGTGAAAGGAACTACCAGCCTAGAATAATATATCCAGCTAAGCTCTCCTTTTAGATATGAAGGAGAAATTAAGACTTTTCCAGACATTCAAAAATTGAAGGAATTCACTACAAGGCCTGCACTACAGGAAATACTGAAAGAGGTCAGCTTACCTAAAAAAAATGACCAAAAACAAAACAAAATAAAACCAATAATAGGAGTTAAGTGACTTTCGGGCAAATAGACGCAGAGGGTGCAATCCTTATTAAGAACAGGGCATTATAAGCTTAAATAATACAAAGAGAATTGTTTATAACAAGATAATATTAAAAGTTCAGCATACATAGGGACAAATTGAGATAACAATGACTGAAAAGGGGAGGATTCAAAGATCCAAATTAACAAAGGAATGGAGATAAGGCACACACAGAAGAAAAGGGATGACTATAATATATACAACTATCTTTTCATATTCATAATGGTAACCACACACCAAAGATTCAGAACTGAAATGTATAACATAAAACAAGAAGAAATTAGATGCAAAACCCACAAAAGCCAAACAAAAACAAAAAAAAGAAAAAAGGAACACAAGGATAAGGAAGGAATGGAAACACTGAGCTACCAGAAAGCAAAAGATAAAATGGCTATTAAGAAGACCTCATATTTCAATAATCATCCTAAATGTGAATGGACTGAACTGACCAATAAAAAGTTATAGAGTTGCAGAAAAATCAAAAACAAAACCCAACCATATGCTGCCTCCAGGAGACACATCTTAACTCCAAAGGCAATATAGACTCAAAATGAAAGGGGGGAAAATGATATTTCAAGCAAATGGCATTCAAAGAAAAGCTGCCCTAACATCAGACAAAATAGACTTCAAAATAAAAAAGGTAAAGAAAGGTACTGAGGGACACTTCATAATGATAAAGGGAATCCTTACCAGAAGACACAACACTTATTAATATCTATGCTCCCAATCAGGGAGCCCTGAAATATGTAAACCATAAAACAGACCAAAACACTATTGTAGTAGAGGACCTAAATACCCCACTGTCAGATATGGACAGATAATCCAAACAGAAAACCAATAAGGAAATACCATCCTTAAATGACACATTCGACCAACTAGACATAATTGATATTTACAGAGACTTCCATCCCCAAACAGCTGCTTATACATTCTTCTCTACTGCACATAGGACATTCTCAAGAATCGACCATATACTGGGGCACAGAGATAGCCTCAACAAATACAAGAGGGTTGAAATCATACCAACCATATTCTCTCATCACAATGCTTTGAAACTGGAGATCAACTGCAGAAAGAAATTGGGAAGAAACACAAACACATGGAGATTAAACAACATACTACTGAAGAATAACTGGGTCAGGGAAGAAATCAGGCCTATCTCCAAAAACCAAGAACGAGCCCAAATAAACAACCTAACGCTTTATCTTTAAAAAACTAGAAAAGGAAGAAAAAATGAGGCCAAAAAGTCAGCAGAAGGAAAGAAATCATCAAAATTAGAGCAGAAATAATTAAATTGAAAAGAAAAAAAACCTATAGAAAAAAATAAATGCAACAAAGAGCTAGTTCTTTGAAAAGTTAATAAAATTGACAAACCCCTGGCTAGACTCACTAAAGAAAAAAGAGAAAGGACACAAATAAACAAAATCAGGGATGAAAGAGGGGAAATTACGACTGACACTGCAGAAATACAAAAGATTATACAAGAATACTATGAAAAGTATATAACACCAAATTTAATAACCTAGAAGAAATGGACAAGTACTTGGAAAGATACAACTTTACTAGACTGAATCAAGAAAAACTGGAAATCCAAATAGATCAATCAGCAGTATGGAAATTGAAACAATCATCAAACACCTACAAAAGGAAAAAAGTCCAGGACCAGATGGCTTCACCAGTGAATTCTACCAAAACATTCAAAGAAGACTGAATATCTATTCTCCTCAAACTCTTCAAAAAAATCGAAGAGGAGGCAATACAACTCATTTTATGAGGCCAATCAATATTACTCTGATACCAAAACCTCGTAAAGATAATACAAAAAAGAAAATTACAGACTAATATCTCTCATGAACACAGATGCAAAAATCCTAAATAAGATACTAGCGAACCAAATACAGCAACATATTTTAAAAGATTATATGCCACGATCAAGTGGGCTTCATCCCAGGGGCACAGGGATGGTTCAACATACGCAAATCAATTGATGTGATACACCATATAAACAATTTAAAAAATAAGAATCATATGATCATAACAGTAGATGCAGAAAAGCCTTCGACACAGATATACAGCATCCATTTATGATCAAAACACTTAACAAAATCGGTGTAGAAGAAAAGCACATTAACATAATAAAGGCCAACATTATATTTAATGGTGAAAAACTAAAAACCTTCCAAGATCAGGAACAAGGCAAGGCTGTCCACTATCACACTGTTATTCAATATAACATTGGAGGTCCTAGAGAGTGCAATAAGACAAGAGAAAGATATAAAAGGCATCCAAATAGAAACGAAGAAGTCCAACTGTCACTATTTGTGGATGACATGATTCTCTATATAGAAAACCCTAAAGACTCCACAAGAACACTACTAGAAACAATAAGCAAATACAGTAAAGTCTCTGGATACAAAATCAACATTCCAAAATCCATAGCGTTCCTATACTCTAATAATGAAGCATCAGAAAAATAAGTGGAAAAAGTAATTCTTTTGCAATTGCAACAAAAAGAATAAAATACTTAGGAATAAATTTAACGAAACAAGTGAAAACTATAATACTCTATTAAAAGAAATCAAAGAAAGATACAAAGAAAAGGAAAGATACTTTGTGTTCTTGGATCGGAAGAATCGACATAGTTAAAATGACCATATTACCTAAAGCCATTTGTGACAACATGGATGGACCTCGAGATAATCATGCTAAGCGAAATAAGCCAGACGGAAAAAGTTGAAAACCACATGATATCACTTTTATGTGGATATAAACCTAAAAGCAACAAATGAGCAGGACAAACAGAGACTCATGGACATGGACTACAGGCTAGTGGTTACTACTGGGTTGGGGGAAGAGAAGGGAGGTAGACAGGGTAAAGGGAGTCAAATATAGGGTTTAGGGGCAGGGTGAAGTGGGTAAGGAGATCAAATATATGGTAGCTGAAGGAAACTGGACTTTGGGTGGTAAACACAATAGAATATACAGATGTTAAATAATAATGTACACCTGAAAATTATATAATTGTATCAACCAATATTACCCAAATAAAACTTAATTTAAAAAAAATTTTTTAATGAAAAAAAGAAAAAGAAAAATACCCAGAAGTAAAGACCAGCCCTCAGAAACTTACTATACACGCCAGGGGAAAATAGTGAAATCTGAATTCTTAACAAATGAATTGATGATACTGGAATATTTTTTTTCTGAATTTCACCTTTTTTTGGTCTGTTTCAAAACATTTTATACTGTCTTTGAGCTCTCTTCATTACATTTGATCCTTATTGGAAACAGTCACGTAAATAATATATCTTTTCAAGGTGACAAACCAAGGGAGGGGCGGTGCCGACAGGAGAGAACATCCAGGAAAGTTTCCCAAGAGGAGCAGAAAAGGACTTCGCACAGGATGTCTGTGCCCAGGAAACGTCCTGGGAGGTCGGGCACAAGGGTTTCATGCAAAGTTCAAGATAATTCTATTTTCTCCCATGTAAAATATCCATGAACAAATAACAATCTCTAAAAATGAGTCATCCATGGTGCTGAGGGAAAAATTAAAGTTAAACATCGGTCTCTTTTAAATGCACCCGAAGGACAAATAGTTGATAACGATGCTGTGAATCGGCGAGGGAAGTTGGCTTTAAGAATTCGGGAGGGATTTGGAAATTTAGGAACTTATTGCCAGTCCCGAGAAAAACTAGGCTTGGGGCCCGGGCGGGGGGTGGGGACGGGGCGGGGGGAGACGGGGAGGAGCGACAAGGTCGTGGGATTTGAGGCCCTGCTTCCCAAATATTTGGAAAACTAAGGAGAAAATGGATCTCAATGAGGAGAAAGCAGAAACTGGGGGCCCCACAGACCGCAGTTCCTCCCACACACAAAGACTCCCCGATGACCCTCCCTGTGGTCACCGCACAATCTCTGGGGAAGTGGGGCTGCGGGTGCATAGCGTAGTAGAGGGACAGGACACCTAGGGTCCCAGCTGCCGGCCCAGCTCGTGCCGGAGAGAACCAAGGTCCCAGTGGAGCCCCCAGTAGACTCAGGTCCACAAACTGGTTGGTGACAGCGGGGAGGTCGGTCCCGCCACCGCTGGCTCCAGACGGTTCCAACCAGCCCCTTGTTCCTGTCTCCGCACCCGGCCCCGACACTCACCATTTCTAGGTTTCTGGGGTCTTCCTGAGTCCTGCACCCACGACCAGTCCAGATCACACCGCGACAAAGACCGCGGAAAAGCCATCAGGGACTGTTAAGTGTACGCACTCCAATCCTAACGGAAGCCTAAGTGAGAAAAAACGTGCGCGCGGGTCCTTTGCTGTGCCCCACCCACCTACCCCAGAAGCACCTCTGATTGGACAGTTCACAAGGCCCGCCTCCTTGTGCCTGAGTGACAGCCAGTGACAGGGGTCCGTGGCTCAGCTGAACCAGCCTCTGCTGGAGGATATGAACCTGACTCAGCTTAGCACATTTGCCTTTAGACAGAAGTATTTTCTGCCTTGGTCTACTTCTGTTGTTTTGGTGTAGCTATTTGTTAACCGTGTGGGCCACAGGTGTACACAAGAAATTTCTTATTCAGTTTCCAAAACAGAGCAAATAAGTACAGAACATAAGGGTGGCTCAGGTCAGGCCACGCCACCACCTGAGCAAGAGGGTCTTATGTCCTCTAAGCCTAGAATCTAGGGCTCAAGAGCTTGACATAGGCTGAGAGGCCACTCATGGAACTCTGGCCTTTGTTTAAATGCGGCTTCACCATCTGTGAATGAGTCTGGCCTCATTTTAATCTTGATCCTTGCAACCCTTGAGCCTTTCACCCATCCCTTCCCCATCCCCTCTCATTTGGTAATTAAGAGAAAGAAGCCCAGAGCACTTAGCTCTGGGAAGATGGAACCCCACAGCCTCAGCCTAGGCTCAGGGACTCGTCTCATTCTAACCACAGGTGGGAGATGTGTTCATTATGTCGACATGAGAAACATCCAAAACCTGTAGAGAATTTTCATGGATTCATTTGAGGCAAACTGACAATTGCTGGAAAGCCAAATCTCAACAAATAAATAAAAATTACCGAGAATGGCAGTTTTATAGCTTATTTTTTATACATTAGAATCAAAGGAAAAGACGTAAGAAGGGTTACATGAAATCCATTTGCATTAGGCCTTCCAAATTTAGAAAAGCCAGTTACCCTTTGTATAGCTGAAACAAGGGATAGCTTTGGAACTTCTAACTCAAAAGCTGGGAGACATTACAAAACAATTGTCTATTTTCAAAACAATTAGATCCAGTAACTTTAGGCTGGCTCAGCTGCTTATGGCCACTGCCTGTTAGTAAAAGAAGCTTCCAAACTTACTTTAGGACAGCATCCTTGCTGTGTTGACAAGTGTTAATTTAACCCCCCCCCATCAAGTACAAAGTGTATTATAGGTAAAGGGATATCAATGGTTAACCAGAAGGCACCTATTAAAATATCAAGCCCTCTTATTAAATACTCCTAATGCAGTCTGTCAGACACTAAATCTTGCCACTTTGATGTTTGTTCCTGATTTAGAGACCCCTCTCCACCACTTTTGTTGCAACTACAGAACAGGTTTACAGGTTTATTCTAGCTGACTTAATCTAAAAGATGAACTCTTAACCTGGATTACTGAATGGTTCACAGATGAAAGTAGTTTCATAGAAGGCTCAGGAAACCTGGATATGTGACTTAAGCTTATCAGATATCCTTGAGGCTAATGCTTCACCACCTAACACCTCTGTTCATAGCCCTTATCAGGGCATTACAATTGGGAAAGGGACTGGGACTGAATATACTGACTCAATGTATGGATTCATGGTACTCCATGCACATGCTGCTGTTTGGAAAGAATGAGGCCTCCTTACTGCAAAGAGCTCCCAATTCAACAAAAAACTGACATTTTACAACTCTTGAAGCAGTGAATGAACCTTGGAAAATAGCGATAATTCACAGTAGATGGCACCAAAAGGGGGATTCAGATGTATCAAGGGAAAACAATCTTGCAGATAGAACAACCAAAACTGCAGAAAAAACTAATCTCCCAACCAAGTGGCCCTCAAACCAGAGGCCCCAAGCCCCAACTCCATCCCTAACTATATACCTTGGAAGAAGCCACAGGGCCAAAACAGAGAAACCTCATTCTTGACCCATTGGGATGGTTCACAGGAAAGGAGCAATTATTCCTTCCAAAAGATGAACAATGGAAAGTTATTAAACATGAACATGAATCTTCTCATTTAGGCAGAGACTCCTTACATAAGCTAGTTTCCTGCATCTTCATTGAAAGGGATTATTTCAAACCACTAAAGAAGTGACCAGAGCTTTTGAACTTTGCACTGGCAATGACCCCAGGGAGCCATCCAGCACCCTCCTGTGTTAAAGCCAGTGCAGCATAAGGGATCATTCCTGAGGAGGATTGACAAATGGATTTCACTCAGATGCCATCTTGCAAAGGGTTGAAATACTTATTAGCATTTGTTGATATGATAATTTTACTGGATGGATAGAAGCTTTCCTCCCCAGACAAAAAAATTTAGACGTTTCTAAATTCTTAAAGAAATCATCCCTAGATTTGGACTACAAGAAGCCTTCTTTCACCACTAAAATAATCCAGCATATAGCTTCTGCTTTAGGTATTAAGTATCTCCTTAATTCTTCCTGGAGGCCCCCAATCCATGAGAAAAGTAGAAAAAGTTAACCATGTCCTTAAGAAAACACTAGCCAAAGTTTGTCAAGAAACCTCTGAAAGAGTAACTCTTGCCTATTGCATGGTTAAGAGTCAGTTAGCAACCAAGGACACCCTGAAGCTAAGCCCTTTTGAAAGGGTTTATGGAAAGCCCTTCTTAACTTTTCAGACTTTTGTTTTAATGAGGAAGTGCAACAGATGTTATCTCATGTTATTAATCTAAATCAAGTTCAAAAGGCACTTCAAGACCAAGATAATAACATTCTACCTAGTCCTTCTAAAACTCAATTAAACTCTCCAATACAACCGGAAGACCATGTCTTATTAAAAACTTGAAAGGGTCGGAGAGCCAACTTCAACCCAAATGGAAAGGGCCCTACCAAATTTTGTTAGGTTCCCCAACTGTTGTCAAATTACAAAGCATCATCGCTAGTTATTAGGGAAATGCAGATCAAAACCAAATGAGATACCATCTCATACCTGTTAGAATAGCTATAATCTACAGGACAAGTACTAACAAATGTTGGAGAGGATGTGGAGAAAAAGGAACCTTCAGACACTACTGGTGGGACTGCAAATTAGTACAGCCACTGTGGAAAACAGTATGGAGGTTCCTCAAAAAACTAAGAATTGATATACCATATGATCCAGCAATCCCTCTACTGGGTACTTACCCAAAGACTTGAAACCCATAACTGAAAAGTGATTTGCACACAGATGTTCATAGCAGCATTATTCACATTGGCCAGGACATGGAAGCAACCAAAGTGTCCAATGATAGATGATTGGCTAAAGAAGCCAATCATACATACATACATACATACATACATACATACATACATACAATGGAATATTACTCAGCCACAAGAAGAGATGAAATACTGCCATTTGTGACAACCTGGATGGACCTCGAAATAATTTTGCTAAACAAAATAAGCCAGACGGAAAAAGTTGAAAACCATATGATATCACTTAAATGTGGGATATAAACCTAAAAGCAACAAGTCAACAGGACAAACAGAGACTCATGGACATGGAGTATAAACTAGTGGTTAACAGAGGGTAAGGGGAGAGAGGGGAGTGGGGAGAAGGTAGATGAGGTAAAGGGGATCAAATACGTGGTGACAGAAAGAAATGTAACTATGGAAGGTGAACACACAGTGTACATATATATAATATATATGCTTTACTGTTAAGGTGTACAGCTAAAACTTATTGGATTTCATTAACCAATGTCACCATAAAAAAACAAAATTACAAGGCATCAACAGCTGGGTACATTTATTTCAAACTAAACCAGCTTCTTATGAGTTCACCCCACTCAGAGGAATTTGCCCTATCCTGCATCACACTGATGATAGATTAAGGGTGTGGGAGAAAGCAAAGTGGGGAAATTTCTGGGACTGAATAAAAAGCAAAAGAGAGACACACTTCTTTTACATTGGTGGGTATAGGAGAATTAATCATTAACATTTGCAGCACATAGAGATGGATGCAGGGAACAGGACAACACTAAGGGGCACTGTGGTCTTGTGCTCCAGTGCCATGAGCTGTGCCCTGAGGGGGTCTTGAAAAAAGGGATGACTCCAACATTCTGGAAATGCAGTTAAATGGGAGGCAGTCAGGTGTTACAGGCCTTCATTAAGAAAAAAACACACTGGATCAATCACTTCTAACCTACAAGATAATGATCCAAGTTTTGCGTCTTATATTTCTATATATCTAGTATAGCATTTACTTATAGTTTGAGAGCACACCATATACCTCTTCAGTTTTCACAATCTGACAGTGAGATGGGTTCCCATTTACTGCTGTTGTTATTTCAATATGGTCCATCTAGCGGCCATTGGAAGAACTCAGGTGTCTTTCATCATTAATCTAATTCCTGCTAGTTGTACAATCAGGAACTGTAACTTTAAGGTTTAATCAGGGCTGAATCTGTAGGAACACAATAGTGTAAATTGTAATTACCATTTAAAAATTTCCAGAGGCGAAGAGTAAAGTAAGTTTCATAAGTAAATTTTCTGTGCCTCAGCAACTGTCACAGAGGGCCAATTTATATATCCGGCTTCCACCAAAATTAATATAGCTAGTAATCTTTGTTGGGTTAGGGGGTAAGCAAGTTTCCATAATTAAGTTCTAGCATTTACACATAAAATCTTTCTCAATATTTCTTTTCCACTAACTTTCTACAACTTCCCTTGCCCTCAGTTTGTTTCTTTTTACTTGTTCATAAGTAACCAACTTATTAGGACAAATTACTTCCTTTTAACTTCTCTCAAATACATACACATCCCTTTCCTTCCTTCTACAATAACATTCCTTCTAAATTTCAAAAAAGAAACCATAAAAAGAATATTATTTATAATATAAAAGTTATCTTATACACCTTCAGCAATTATTAACAGATTGAGAAGCACTTTAGGGGAGTTTTTGGCCAAGAGAAATTAAAAGCTTCTGAAAATTTACTGAGTTTTAATTGTACCATTTGTACATTCCACCAATCTGGAGGACTGGGGTGGTAAGCACAATGAAAATGCCTGAAATAGGCCAACTATTACAAGTGGATTACATATTTTGCCTAGTGAAATGAGTTCCTCAGTCACTATGTAACTCAGAAGGAATTCCACAATTGGGAATTGTTTTTTTCCCAGTATTAATTAAACTACCATTAAAACTATTGCTTTTCTGCGAGGGAATGACTCAACTCAGTGAGAAAACACAAATCATAACTAAAGTATATTTGTATCCTTGAGGTGGTGGCATTTGGATAAAATCCAATTACTATACCTCAAATGGACCTAAAGGAAGTGGAAAGTGTCCTTGGGGCCCATGGAGTGATTTTCCAGAGTTATATTTAGGGTGGATAGAACCTCTGCTATACACTTTATGAGCTACAGTAGAAGGTTCCCAGTAATATTGTTCCCTTCATGAAATTATATTTTCAAAACCCCACTATTAGCTCATGTACGTATTGAAGTATAGGTAACTGAGCCCTATAGGTAAGATTGGTTTCTCACTGGGTCCAAGCCATATCTGTTTGTCTAGGTCAAATGTTCTCCCTTGTTGTTTCCATATCCTCTTCTTCTGCAGCTATCTATCCTTTGGAACTGTAAAAGAGTCTTATTGATTTAATAGGAAGAAGAAACTGTCAGGTTTGGATAATTTGTTTGCTTTTTGTTGCTTGTCTAGCTGCAGAGTTAGATAAATTATTTTCTTTTGCTTTTATGCTTTAGAATCCTGGAATTTTGATAATTACCCATTGTTTCAGTTGCTCTATGGCATCTAATAATTCTGCAACCTGTTTTCCATCCTTTAGGGGCTGCCCTGAGGAAGTTAAGAATCCTCTCTGCTTCCATAACATTTCAGAGTTGTGAGCTATACCAAAGGCATAGCAACTATCAGTGTAAATGTTGCTTATTTGATCTTTGGCCATTGATCTTTGGCTAGTTAGAGCGATTAACTCAACTTGCTGGGCAGATATTATTCAGGTAAATGTCAGGAGCCATTACAAAGCACTGAAGGTGTCACGTAGTTTGGGAGCCATGAAACAGTTGCTGAGACTGCTTGGAGTCCTAAAGCAGCTGCTGAGACTATGTTATCAATGGTTAAAGGAAGCAAATGGTTGAGTTAAACATTACTGACCCTGGTGAGGAGATTCACCCATTAAGAAACTTTTTTAAGGTAATGAAATATTTTTACAGCCTTAAAAGCAAGAATGTTCGTACCCAGATAACAAGGATGTTTTATGATCTTGTGTAAGTGTCAGCATTTCGACTGATATATGTTGTGCTTTGTTATTGTATCCAAAAACTTATATAAAGGCTGTGCTAAATAAACTTGAGGCTGTAGCGTTGACTGTATGCCCTCCCGAAGCTCTTTCCTGTCTTCTTTTTTTCTTAGGTTTCACCCCCCTCTTTTAGGTGCTGTTCGACTTTAGCGAGCTGGCTCCGACAGGTAAATAAGAACCTTCAATATGGCCACCATGAAGGTTATTGCATATCCAGCTTGGTAATGTCCCTGTTCATCTTTCAGGTAAGATCTATCCATGAACCAAATTAAGTCAGCATTATCAATTAGGGGTTTCCTATAAATCGTTCCTAGGAACAAAAAGATGGTCAGTAACCAAAACCCAATCCCAGATATCTTTGTCCTGCATAGAAGGCAGCAAATTTGCTGGGTTAAGACTGTTTCATTGCATTAAAGCGATATTAGGTACAGAAAGCAGGAATACTTCAAAGAAGCCAGTTGACTGACAGAATTGGTGAGTGTGATGAGAGTTCAGTAAAGATTTAACAGAATAAAAAATGTAACTAAAGTAGGTCTCATAACTATTTCTTCTGTTTGTTTGCACAACATGGCTATAGCAGAGGTGGCTGTCATGCAAGGAGAGCCCCTTGGCTATTGAGTTTACTAGCTGACTGTAATATCCTAAAGGTCTATGATGATCTCTGTTTGTTTGGGTTTTTTTTTTTTAGTTAAAACTCCTAAAGCATTTAAATTTTCATGTATAAAAAGGAAGAAAGTTTATAATTAAGGTGTCCCAAGGTGAGAGCTTTAGACAGTACTTCCTCTAGAGCTTCTTCAGCTTGTTTCCCTTTGGGCTTCCATTGAATTTGGTCAGGTCAATCTGATTTTAATAAACATATAGAGGTTGTGCCATTAATGAAAAATTTGGAACTCAATTGTGGCGGTATCCAGGCAGATCCAGGAATCCTCTAAGCCGTTTGTTGTTGTTTTGTTATTTTTTGGTTTTAGAAGAGAAACAGATATAATTCCCCTGAGTCTTTCAGGATTAATTGGTAGCTTATCTTCAGCTATTATATAATCAAGGTATTTTATTTGGGGTAAACAGAGAATCGAAGCTTGTCCTTTGAGACCCTGTGTCCCTTTGTGGCTTGCTATTGTAAAAGGTAAATTCATCCTCTTGGGAGTCTAATACATCCTAGAGCATAAAAGTAAATCATTCACTTATTAGATCAGGGTGGAATCTCTGGTAAATTCAACATTATTCAAATCAGCTATTAGTATCTGAGAGAAATAGGCAAGACTCTCCATATATTCTTATAGCATCACTGTCCAAGTGATCCTCCCAGGTAGAAAGCAGAGATGCCCCTCACCTTTTTTTTTTAACAGAAATGTTAAAACAAATAATACATAAATCTATCACTGAAAAATATTGGCAGTCTACAGGAATAGCTGATAATAGGATATGTGAATTTGGAAGTACAGGATGTCTGAGAATAACTATTTTACTTATAACTTTGAGGTCCAGTACAGATCTCCATCTTTTTCCATTTGGCTTCTTTACTGAAGGATAAGAGAATTGCAGGGGCTTGTACATGAAATTATAAGGCCCCTCTAAAAAAGTAATTTTGTATAGTGGGCGGCTCAATTCCAGCTTATGCATAAAGGATATTGGTGACTGGAAAAGGCCCAAAGTTGCATTGGTACATCCTGTAACAAATGTTCAATTACAGATATTTCCCCAAAGTGGAAATATGTCTTTTCAAATAGACATATGAAAAGATACTCAAGGTCTCTGATCATTAGAGTGCAAATTAAAACCACAATGAGTTGTCACCTCATACCTGTCAGAATGTTGGAGAGGATGTGGAGAAAAGGGAACTCTCATACACTGTTGGTAAGATTGTAAATTGGTACAGCCACTATGGAAAATGGTCTGGAGGTTTCTCAACAAATTAAAATGGATATACTTTTTGACCCAGCAACTGCACTTCTGGGTATTTCTCCAAAGAAAACCAAAACAAGATCTATACACTCCTATGTTCATGGCAGCACAATTTATAATAGCCAAGATATGGAAGCAACGTTAAAATCCATCAGCAGAGATTAGATAAAGAAGTTATAGTTCATATACACAATGGAATATTACTCAGCCATTAAAAAGTGAAATTCTACCATTTGCAATGACATATAATGGACCTAGAGGTTATAATCTGAATGAAATAAGTCAGACAAAGATAATACTATATGATTTCACTTATATGTGGCATCTAAGTAACAAAAAGAACATCAAAAACAGATCAAATATAGAGGACAATCTGGTGATGGCCAGAGGGGAGGGGGGTTGTGGTCTTGGAGAATGGGATGAAGGGTTAAAGAAGTACAAATGTAGTTGATAATGGTCACAGGGATGGGGAGGGCAACGGGAATGCAGTTAGCATTAATGTAATAGCTAGGTGGAGAGCCAAAGGAGACAAAGAGTAATTAGGGGTATCATTTTATAAGCTACATAAATGTCTAATCAATGTACTGTATATTTGAAACTAATAATAAAATAAAATTTTAAAAAAATGTTCAATTGGTCTAAAGATTAGTTTCCTCTCTATGGAGTTCCTTTACAATCATTATTATCCCAAATGGTTTCAGATAACCGATTCATTTAGTTCTAAATAAATTTCATATTTCAAGGAGAAGGATAAGAAAGTCTGGCCATATCAGGTGGATTGGGCAGGTATGACTAGTAAAAATGTATGTTTCTCGTAACATTCCCTGGCTGGAAGGGAACAGGTTCTAAATTAAAACCAGACATTGGTTGATTAGATGTCCCTACCATTTCTACAGAAGCCTAGTTGGAGGGAGAGGGCAACTTAGTTGAGTGGGGTTAAGAACAGATAAAGTGGCCCCAGTATCTACAAGGACCTCAGTAGTTTCCCCTTTTATGGTAATTTCAATTTCTCCTACAGTATCAGTAAGGAGAAGCGGGTGTGCCCTCTCATAGTCCTTGGAGCTGCCTTATTTCTTCTGTTCTTTTTTCTAAATCCCATTTCTGTTTTCTACAATCCTTAAAGTGACCTGACTTTTTACAATAAAAGCAGACTCTTCTACAGGTGTTTCCTTGTAAACCTTATTTAGTAATTCTGTTGCTTTGCTCTCAGAAACCAATGGGTATATTAATTGGAATAGGTCAGTATAGCCAGGAGTATACATTCTAACATTAATCAAATTCCTTTGAGAACCCATTAGGGTTCCAGAGTGGGTTGGGGCTTCTTTAGTAGATTCCTTAGTTGTGTTCTAGTCTAAGGAACATATACAATCTCTGGTTCCCCTCTGCCCGAGACCAGGTTTTCTCCAAAGGGAACTGCCAGAATTTCTGATTTTTTTTTCTGTAGTCTATGTTGGTCTAGTTTTCTATTCTGAGTGTCCCCTACATCAGTGATGTGATGAGGAGGTGTAGAAGAGATGGGAGGAGGAAAGGAGAGAAAGGTCAGGCAACAAAGTGAAGGGTATAGCGAGCAATTGAAAGGCAGGAAAAATGGGGTGCTGGCATCAAGCAGCTTCAGAAGCCTTCTTTAGTTCAGAGACAGTCTTTAAAATTCATCTCATTAACTTTCTGAAGAGCAGAAAGTCTCTCTGTGCTCTATTTTTGGAGACTTCTCTTTGCCAATGAGGTAAGCCTCCTATTCATTTAGTTTGATTTTAGAATGGGCTCTTTTATTTCTATTGTGCGTGCGCGTGCACACACACACACACAACACACACACACACACACAAACCAAAAATAATTTAGGTGTCAAAAGAGCTCCATTTCAATCATCTTAGGTTGATATCACTTCAAATTAAATCTTCCCATTTCTGTAAGTGCTGGCAAGTAAAGGCTCCCTAGAATTTGAATTATTCATCTGCAGGAGTATTCATGGTAGCTGGAGGATTGTCGGCCTTGGAGGTTCAATTTCCCATATTAATTTTAGTTTTCATTTGAGATGAAATTTTCTAGGTATATTGTGTGGTGAGTTGAAGTATTACTTGTGGGTTGAGCTCCAAGGGCTGTCACCTCCTGAGTTTCTTTATTGGTTTCTCTCCCCAGCTGTCTAATACAACCATGAGGACTTGGAGCACAAGGTCATCAACCTTCATGTGCGTGACTCCAGATGAGTCAATTATTTAATTATAGTTGTGTTGGAATCCCCATGGGGCCTCTGCTCATTTGGAGGATACCCTTAAACACCTCCACATAGATTCTTAGTCACCTAAGAATGCCCAAATTCAAGCTGGAGGGGGGAGTATATGCCCTTTATTTTAGATGAGTTCAGACTCTCATTTATCTAGCAACAGGGTTGGTTCAGATTCTCAATGAGTACTTCCAATTGAAAAGCTAATTTTAAAAACCTGCTAACTGCAAATTGGTACAGCCACCATGGAAAACCATAGGGAGGTTTCTCAAAGAACTAAGAATTGATATACCATATGATCCAGCAATCCCTCTACTGGGTACTTACCCCAAAGACTTGAAAACTCATATCTGAAAAGACATTTGTACACGGATGTTCAGAGCAGCATTATTCACAGTGGTCAGGACATGGAAGCAACTGAAATGTCCTATAGCAGATGATTAGCTAAAGAAGCTGTGGTTACATATATACAATGGAATATTACTCAGCCATAAGAAGAGATGAAATACTGCCATTTGCAACAACATAGATGGACCTCAAGATAATCATGCTAAGCAAAATAAACCAGACAGAAAAAGTTGAAAACCACATGATATAACTTATATGTGAGATATAAACCTAAAAGCAATAAGCAAACAGACTCATGGATATGGACAATAGACTAGGGGTTACTGGAGCATGGGGGAGGTAGATGGGGTATGTGGTGACAGAAAAAAATCTAACTATGGACAGTGAACACACAAATGCAATGTGTGTGTTAGGTATGTATGTGTGTGTGCACATTTACATATATTTATATATATTTATATATGCCTACTGTTGAATTTACACCTGAAACTTACTGGATTTATTAATCAATGTCACCATAATAAAAATAAAACAAACAAACAATAAATAAATAAACAAAGCAGCCACTCATTTTTTTTCTCCTGCTCCTGAGTTATCTCAACTCTTGTCCTTAGTCTGGATTATCTCAAACCTCAACCTTTAGTGCCACCTTGAGGATTTTTAAAAACAACTCAAAGTCAGGGCCCCCTACCTTAAAAACAGGGAGGTCCAGAATTCCAAGAAAAACTCAGGTAAGTTCACCTGCTGCAAAGCAGGGAGCTAGTGGGTTCAATGGGCCCCTGCTGATACATGGCACCAGGTCTTGCATCTGCAGATTGGTCCTGGATGGGCTTCTTTAGAATTCTGTTGATGCTGCTAAGTAAATGCTGATATAAGAACATCCGAACTGTAGATTTTCATGGGTTCATTTGAGATAAACTGACAATTGCTGGGAAGCAAAATCTCAACGGATAAAGAAAATGCTCCTGAGAATGGCAGTTTTGCAGCTTATTTTATATATTAGAATTAAAGGAGGAGATATAAGGAGGGTTACATGAAATCCATTTATCATAGATTAAAGGGGTGAAAGAAAGCAAAGTGTGGAAATCTTCTGGGACTGGATAAAAAGTAAAAGAGAGACACACAGTTCTCTTACATTGGTGAGTACAGAAGAGTTAATAATTAATATTTACAGCACATGGAAATGATATGTGGGGAACAATATAATGAGGACTTCTGTGGTCTCACGCTCTGGTGCACCCTGAGGGGTCTAGAAAAAGGAATTACTATGACATTCCAAGGTATGTTAGTTTAGTGCAAAAAACACAAACAAACAAGAAAAAACAATAGACAGGCTCACTTAAGGTAAAGATTGACCTTTTTCAGGAAGCTATTAGTCCAGTATGTGACTACCCATCATGACCCGCTTTTTAGTAGGAATTCTTATGTTGAGACCATCCTATGTGGTTACTTTCAAGTCTCTGAGTTTGTAGGGCCCACCACGCCAGCCTTCCCTGAGCTAGTCAGATTTAGTATATAGCTCCTTTTTCATCCACAATTAGTCTCAGGTGTGCATTTTACACTAGAAGGAAATTTAATTTGGATTAGTTTTGCATCAGTCCCTAGAGAACTTTGACATATAAATGACCACAACATCCCTAAAGCAATTGATTCCTATTTTCCTGATACAAGAAAAACAATAATTTGTTCTGTAAATATGGGATGCACCTGGAAATTCCTTTTCTCTTCCCAGCTTTATTGAGGTTCAATTGACTAATAAAATTGTCTACATTTATAGATGATAATGTGATTTGATAGAACTTGCCAACCAGAAAAATATTGACTAGGTGTTTCATCACCAAAAAGGATTTATTTGGGAAAAAAGACAGGGTTACAACCCAGAGTATGCAGGCATAGCAAGCCACGTGCTCTCTCTGGTCTGCATGCCAAGATGGAGTGATATTTATAGAAAGGAAGTTTGTGGAAGGTGAAGTAAGAACCATGGAGCTTTATTATAGAGTTCTTCCTGTAGGGTTCTTACGTGTAGGGTTCTCACAGTTAAGCAGAGCACAAGAACTTCCATAAACCACAGCTTCTCCCATAGACCTTCCTTACTGATCATGTTAAAGCTCCATTTCATCATTATCATTCACCATTTTGATTGAGATCTTTCTCTGAAAGCCTTGCTCATCAACAGTCAGGTCTTCCAACTCTAGCAGCCTTTTGTCCCTCGATTTCAGGAAGGACCTCGTCTGCATGTCATCTCTCACATCAGAGGGAAAGTGGTAAATAGGGAACAGCTCTGTCAAAGGTCAACAGGCAACAGATGCAGAGCTTAATATACAAGGAGAACTCAAAATTAGAATTAGAACAACATAACAACCCAGTCTAGATAATGAATTTAAACCAGTAGCTCAAACCTGGAGATATTGAAGCAACGACCATTATTATCTTAGATCAAAGTTCTTGATGACAGTTCAATAACAAGAAAAGTTCCAACATTTTACAATAACTTAGGAGATATAAACAAGGGCATGTTTCTTCCAAGGAAAAGAGAAAAATGAAGTAGGAATAGATAGTAAGAAAAGAGTTGCACAGGCCTGATTCAGTCATTTGGCAATTCGTTTCCTTCCAAGGTCACCTGCTTCAATTTGTAACAGCTTTAGTTTCAGGTCATCAGACTGTGTGCAGTCACAGTCAGCAGGGTTTGGAGACTTATTTAGGTGTGAAACATGAGTCCAAAAGTCTGCTCCCTGCAGTTTAGTGCAACCGGGGTTGGTCAACAGTACCTGGCAAGGACCCTGCCAGCACAGCTATGTTACTGGCGATCAGGTGTCTGCATCGTGGGAATCAAGGGCTGGGTCTTTAGATTCCCCACAAAAGATTGTGTAGAGGTTCAAGGTCGGAGAAGAAAGAATGGACGAAAAGTAGCAAACAGAAGTGATTTATTAAGTAATGTAAGTAAAGGACACCTGAAAAAAAAAAAAAAAACCAAGCCGGCAGCTCGATAAAAATCGAGAGCGCTGAGAAATTGGGGTTCTGAGTTTTCATGGGCCATAGTTCCTTTGTTCTCCTTCTAGCCTTCTACCTTGAAGGGCACGAATTCCCAGCTTCTCTCTCTGAACTGCCTACTCCTGGGCAGGGCATGCACATTATGTGCCCATAGATGGGAAGTCGCCTGTGCTGTGGGGACTTTGGGGATAGGCGCATGCTCAGTTAACTAATTTTGACCATATCAGTCCAGTGCCTCCAGAATAAAGTCATATAATGGTCATCTGCAGTTAACTGACTGTGGGCAAGCGTGGCGGTGGTGGGGAGCGAGTGGGAGCACCTGGGAGAAGGCACCACGCACAGTCAGGTACCTGCCTGTCCGTCTAGTTTGGATATATGTTTAATTATGATATCCTGTTGTGTACATAGTTCTGCTGAGCGGTCTCAGAGCCTCACTAACCCTTTATTGTCCCTCTCCTGTTCATATCTACCAATCTACCTACCTCGTCAACTGGAGGGAATAATTTTTTTTGGTGTTCTTTCCGGTAAACAAAATATTCCAGTTTTTAGAGTATGGATTTCAAGTTTTCATTTCCCTGGAGTGCACTGTGAAGAGATTGCCCTACCAAAGCATGATTATTTTCAGTAGAAGCAATTAGTCTTTATGATATTGAAACATGTCTCCTTTTACCAACTGTGGGTCAAAAGAAGCAGGAGCCAAATGCATTGGACATCTTATAATTATCTCAAAAAGTGAAAGCTTATGAGCCCCCAAAGGGCTAGACCTGAGATTTAAAAGTACTAACAGCAATGCTTTTGTTCAAGGTATTTGAAGAGTTTCTACAAATGTTGCCAATTGCGTCTTAATAATACCATTCATATGTCCAAAACCTGAAGACAGGGTGGTGAGCACAGTGAAAATGTTGTAGAATGGGCCCAACAGCACAGACTATTGGAGCAGCTGACCAGTGAATTGGGTCCTCCATCACTGCGCAGCTGGAGAGGAGTTCCACAAGTGGGAGTAATCTTCTGTAGCAGGACTTCAGCACTGGAGAGGCTTTAGCTTGTCTGCCAGGGAAAGCTTCAGCCCAGTGAGAAAGCATACACATGACTAAAAACATATTTGTCTCCATGAGATGGGAGAAGCTGTATGAAATCTATTTGCCAACCTCAGATGGTCTGTTAGACAACTTAAGATGTCCAGAGGCAGTGCAAAAAGCCTTCCTTGGGTTGTACTTTGGACAGGTAGGATACTTAAGGTTGGTACTTTGTGACCTTATTAATATCCCCCTACCAGAACTGATTCATGAATGCTGTCATTTTGTCAGTGGGGTTATATAGTCCAAACCAGCAATTGTTGGATTTTGATCTTGCTTTTCTTTTTCTGAAGCCAATTATTGACCTTGTTCGGCCAGTTTTTCTAAGTTATCAACTGGGTAAACATCCCTTTAGACCATGACAGTGGTTTAACAGCTGCTGATGCCTTGAAGGGCAACATCTTTAGCAGAAAACACCAGCAAGTAATTTCCTTTAGCTTCCAGGGAGTCAAGTTTAGAATGTCTTGGGATCTTAATAATAGCTAAAGCATTGGGTAAAGTATAGCATTCAATAATTCCTGAACACATGAACCATTTTAAATTTTGTCTCAATTTGAGGTAGGAAACTACGCTGTTTCTATAACATCCCAAATCATGAGCTACTCCAAAAGCATATCTACTGACAGTATAAATGTTGACAGTTTTACCCTTTGCTAAAACACAAGCCTGAGTGAGGGCAAACAAATTCAGCCTGCACTGCCAAAGGAGTCAAAGGCAAAGATGCCGCCTTGCTGACTTTAAAAGGGTGATACAATCACATAATCAGCACAGTATTTATCATTTTCATTTTTCAAGACAAACCATCTGTATATCACAAGAAATCAGCTTTACCTAGGGAATCTCCTGCAAATCATCACGAGGAGTCATGAGGTGCTTCGCTGGTCTCAGAAGGGAGAAGAGTAGCTGGATTAAAGTTATTACAACGTGAAATAGTTATAGGCAAATCAGTTAACAAGAATTTTATAGGAAATAACCATCTTGACAACGAAAAGATGCTGGATATGAGAGAATTTTGGAGAGCTTCTACTGCTTGAGGTACAACAATGGTTACAGGAGACCGGAACAATTTTCTCTGTGGCCTTAACCAAGAGAGCAGTAGCAGCAATGGCTGTAGGACAAAGAGGGGTAACCCTGAGCCACAGGGTCCAATTGCTGGCTATAGTATCGTCAGGTCTATTGTGATCCCCATGTTTTTGGGTGAGTACCCCAAGGGCATCCCCTTCCTTTTCATGCACAACAAGGAAAAGGCGGGCCTGGTAATTAGGAAGCCCAAGAGCAGGTGGAGTTATCAGACTCTTCTTTAAGACTTTAATGGCTCTGTCATCCTGTTCTTCCCATAAAATTGGGTCAGGACTGTGATTCTTTAGTAAGACAGAGAGGTTTTGCTGTAAGAGATTTGGGATCCAATTTCAGCAATAGCCAACTAGCCCAAGAAAACCTAGCAACTGTGCTTAGTTTGGGGCCTTAGGAAACTTAGGACACTGTGAAGCCTACCTGGATCCAGATGTGGTCCTTGTTCTGATATCAAGGTCCCCAAATAGCAAACCTGAGTTTGTACAAACTGTAATGTTTCTTTAGAGACTGTATGTTCCTTTAAGGCCAAAGGTTCTAACAGGTACATGGTATCTTCCTGTGAGGAGACATGAGAAGAAGAGTAGCGGAATAAATCATCTATGCAATAAGGTAGAACTTTTGAGAAAAGTCATATCATCCCAATCAGCCTTCAGAATTTGTGAGAAGTAAAGAAGGACTTTCAGTAAAATCCTAATGCATTTCTGTTCAGGTAAATTTGTTTTCCTTCCCAAGTGAAGGAAAACGGTATTGGCTAGCTTCATCACCTGGACACTAAAGAATGCACTACATTAATCAATTATTGGAGAGAATTTACTTACAGTTGGGATGGAGGCTAGCAGTGTAAGAGAGTCAGGGACAGCAGGGTGTCAAGGGATAACAATGTGGTTTAATGCTCTGAGGTCCTGGGCAAACTTCCACCCTCGTCCCTTTAGCTGCCTCACAGGTAAAATAGGAGTGTTATAGGACTAGTGAAAGGAATAATAAGGCCCTGAGTTATGTCATCTTCTATTATTGGCTTAAATCATGAAAGCCCTCTTTACTTATAGGATATTGATTAATTCTGAGAAAGATTTTGAAGGATCAATTTGAACCTCAATAAGAGGTACACTGTGGATTCTGCCAATATCAGTTAAAAGGTTTTGCCCATAAAGGTGTCAGAAGCTGGTGGTTGCTCCCACCCACCCAGAGCACACTGCTTCACCTGGGTGCCCATGGGGCTGGAAGCTTCTGAAACACCAGGGAAGATAAGTCTTATCTCTTGTGTGAAATCAGGACATTTTCTAGTCACACAGGGTTGACAACACAAGAATGACAACCCTCAGAATGTCACAAGCCTTAGTCACCAGCCCTTTCATTTTAGGTACAAAGCTCTTTCCACTCTTGGGTATAAAATTGAGCTGCCTGGGTGGGAAGCAGTTCTGGAATCAGCCCTCTTACAGCCCTTTATGGTGAGTCAGCCTGGCCTTGGGCAGGTTTCTGCTCCCTAGGAGGCTCCTCGCCCCTTACATATCAGTAGTTGTGAATAGATTGATGTGAGAAACTATAGCCTAACTTCACTTACCAGAACCATCTAAGTCTCCACTCAGTCTGCAGCTGAAACACTTCTTCAGAAAGATTTTTTTAAAGGATTTTTTAAAGGGATGTTCTATCCTCTAAAATGAAAGCCCACTACAGTACATGGTTTCCAATTCCAATAAAAGGCAGAAACTATAGGAGAAACAACAGTGGGTAGAGCTCTTTGGAAGAGGGGTCCATCCACTGCTCCTCTGCAGGCCTCCAGACCCTGTCCCTGATAGAAATGCTATGGCTTGCTCATGGTGGGGCTGGAGACACCAGTGCAATTATTCCAGCCTCGATCCAACCTCCAGGAACCTAAGAGAGGGACTCATTAAATGGGGACTAAAACTGTTTCTCCCCTCCAGCTCTCTCAGATACACAAACTATTGGGTTATTCAGCAGAGAAAAGGGATTCAGCGATCTAGAGCTTTTCAACAATGGGCCAAATATGTAATGGAAGTGTAATAAGAAAAAATTTAATTTTTTTGAGTAGTTACTATATGCTTGGCACTGTACTAAACATTTTATATATAACCTTATTTAACCCACACACCAAGCTTGTGATGTGGATTTAGTATCCTAATTTTACAAAATGAAAGTAAAATGAGGCTTGGAAAGTTTTCATTAACAAGGCCACACAGTTAGTAAGTATTGAATTCAGGAGTCCAACACAGTACAACTCCAAAGCCTGAGTTTTGAACCACAATACCATATTGGCTCTTAATATTCAGATGTAAAAATATCACACCAAACTCTCTCTCTGAAAACAGAGAAGCCCTTCACAAAACACAATTTTATTGAAGGGTGCCTTTGGACAACATTGCAGTGAGTTTGGTCTGCATTCTGGAAAGACTAATGTGAGTGAGAGAAAAAACAGACATCATAGATCAGAGCCTCCTGAGTCCATGATGCTGAGAGGCCTCAGGAGGTAGGGCTCCCTGGCAGCCTCCCTGGCAGCCTCCCCACCTCCAAGGATTGGATCTGTGAGGCCGCTGGGTATGTGACTCTGGGTGAGCCTTATATGGGCAGGGCTCTTCTCAGCAGTCCCCAGTCCCCAGTTTCACTTGATTCAGGGACTGTGTGTCCTCAGAAGAGTCATGGCACCTCCCAGGGCTTTCTCGAGGCCAGGAGAAAAGTAGCAGGCTTGGTAATACTCCCTACTAGCAAGCAGCCCCACCAGCCACCCCAGCCACCCCAGCCCCGCCAGCCCTGAGGGAATATCCCAGGGATTGGGCAAGACTGCTTAGAGGGAGCTTGAAGTTCCTCAGAAAGATTCTAAATCACCAAAAAGTGCTCCTTTCATTATTTCAGAAACCAAGAGGTTTTGTCTCCCAAGCCATTGCTCTGGTACTATTCACCACCAAGTAATTTCACTAAAGATGAGCTCAGAAATGAAAAAGAAAATTGTCATTAAAAGTTTCATTATAGTACATGCCCAGTGATTATTTCAAAATAAAATCCCTTTAAAATTTTATTCTTTACATTTTTTTTTCATCAAATGTTTGGGACTGTTTAATAAATTAAGTGAAATTTCACTTTAGAATTGTGTTGATTTTTAACTGCCAAATAAATGAGATATTCATTTTCATTCTTCTTATCCAAAGGGAACATCAAATTAAAGTGTGGAGAAAATAAATTATGATGATTTTCTCCTTTTCTTCAACATCATTGTATAAGACTTTTTAAAAAAATAATAAATAAATAAATAAATAAATAAATAAAATAAATAAATGGCGTTGGTCCAATAAAGACAATTGATCAGTGCTCCCAGACTCAGCTACTGTACCATCAAAAACAGAACAAATAAAAGATGTTGAAAGGCCACTTAATTCACCTAATCAGCCATTCTGAAAGTTATGATCAATCTCTATAATTATTTCTCCCTTTTGGGTAAAGGATATTCAAGCATGATACACCTCTAGGGAGTCTTGGCCTAATGAGTAGGGGCAGAAGAACTAAGGAGAAAAGAATGTGTATCTCATGGAGCCTCAGCAAAAAGGATGAGGTTCAGAGATATGAACCTGTTGAGTTTACTAGGAATCCCCACTATCTGACTGCGTTATTTCTTTGAGGCAGGGCTGTGTTATGACAGCAGGATTGAGCATCGAGGGAGCAGCGCCAGTGTCAGTGAGAATGGGAAGTTTCCTTACCCAGAAGTGGGAATGTCTGCCTTATATCTGGGCCATGATAGGGTGGTTCCAAAGGCTTCCTAGGTGATTGGCAAGTGAGGTCATTTTGATTGATACTTGGCTACTATATAACTCTTTGCCTAGGACGCATGTACTTACCCAGAATTCAGTCTGTTACAATTAAAATAATTAAATAGCTGAGATCCCATTTTTCAGAGACTTCCCTCTAGAACAAAGGGCCTGAAATAATTTACAACAGCTCGAGCAACCTGCAGTCAGACATCAGCCAGCCTCACTATAGAATAGTCATCCTAGAGGGCCAGGCCGAAGACTAAGAGCCAGTTCTAGAAAAATAACCAACCTCGGGAAGTCCAGTTAGAGGCTAGCTTGGGTGGCACTCCTCTCAATGAAAGGGCACAGTCTAACACCCGGCCAAACTAATTTCAGTAGAAATAACCTCTGTCCACAAAGATATCTTTAGGTGAAAGCCAGTTTTGTCTCAAAGGACAACCTATATTTGAAGAAATCAGGCTGACATGCCAAACTGAGTACACACAGACAATAGTGAGACAGACAAGCAAGGCTTTTTTAACACACGCACACACAAAAATAAATCCTCTGAGCAATTCCTGAATAAAGCCCAGAAGGCCTCAAAATGCAAAATGATTCCAATAGAAAACTCACCCTAAGCTTTCAAATTGGAGGGCAAGCCACGAGCCCAAGTGGCTCCATGTGGGGTACTAGAACCTGGTGCCCTACCTGCCCTAAAGCTGTTGGGGTTGTTCTTTCCTGGAATCCCCAATGAGCCCTTAAAATGTCAACTGAAAAATAATATCAACTAGGTGTTTTGTTACCAAAAAGGATTTATTCAAAAAAGAAAAGGTTGCAACCTAGAGCACACAGATGTGGCAAGCCACATGCACACTCTGGCCTGCCTGCCAAGAAGGAGGGGTATTTATAGATGGGAGAAGGAAGTTCATGGAAGGGGAAATTAAAACCATGTTACCTCTGGAGTGATGTGAAATCCGGCATTGCCCCAGCGGTGTAGGGAAGGAGGAGGAGGATGGTGGACAGTGGTGTTGTGTGTTGTCCCTCAGTTCTTCCCCACTGACAAAGCAAAGAATTACAGGTTGGCGGGATTTAGAAAAAGTGAGATTTACATTTTAGAAGGAGATGGGCCACGCTAGGGAAGACTGCAGCCCTGCAGAATTTAGGAGGTAAAGTGATAAGATAGTACATCCCAAAGGGAGGAGTGGGTTTTCAGCAAGAATTGTAACAACAGAAATAGGAAGGTCTATTTATATCTGGGCCATGATGACAAGTCCTAGATGATCCGTATGTGAGGTCACCTTGACTAACAGTTGGCTGCTATATAACGCTTTGCCTGCTACACATGTGCTTACCCAGAATTCAGTCTGTTATAATTAGATTCATGAACTTCTAGGCATAGTCATTATACTATAATGATGGTATAATAAGGCTGAGGTTATAGGTAGTAATTTCTGCACATGCGTTTGTAGCTGGTTTAGCCAGCAGCTTTTATGGTCTTTGTGCTCTAGGATTTGGAGTAATTTATAACCCTAAAAGGACGGTATTTCTAGGAGGTGCCTAAGGAAGGCCTTCAAGGGAAGTTTCTATGGTTACAGAGCTGGCCTTTGCTCCTGTTGCTCACGCCCGATTACCTAACACATGGACCTTTTTTTTTTTTTTAATAAAAATTACTATTAAAACAAAGCTAATATACAATATTGTATTAGTTTTAGGTGTACACTATAATTGTTTCATATTTTATTATAAATAGAGTTCTTCCTATAGGAGTCTCAAGATTAGGTAAAATTAGAGAACTTTCATAAGCTCTAGTTCCTCCTGTAGACCCTCCAGACTGACTGTGCTTGCTGAAAATTTGTTCATCATTATCAATGTACACTATATCGTATACTTGAAATTTGTTCATCATTATCAATGTACACTATATCGTATACTAAGAGAGTGGATTAAACTCTCAACACACACACACACACACACACACACACACACACGAGTAACTATGTGAGGTGATGGATGTGTTAATTAAACTGGAAACTCTAAGATTCCTAAGAAATCGGATTGCAAAATTCTCTGACATTGTGTTTCATTTGGGAATTAATGCTCAGAGACTGGAATTGCCTTTGCCAATAGTTATTTAACGCAGATTCTCTGTAAATTATAATAGTTATATCAGGTAGTGAGGTGGACCTGAGCAACTGGAGAATAAAAGCCCTTCCCAAAGACCTTCCTTAGGAACTCCCTGTTTATAAATTACCCCCCTACATTCTGAGACACAAAGGAGTGAAAAGCCATAAAATAGCTGCTGGTTTGGTCCAACCACAAGCGTCTATGCCGTTAATACTACCCCAATCTCTCCATAACTCTAGCTTCATTGTGCCATCATTATAATATCATATACATGCCTGGAATTTCATGAATCTAATTATAACACTGAATTCTAGGTAACCACAGTAAGCAAAGGGTTATGTAACAGCTAAATCTCAATCAAAATGACCTCACATAGCAATCATTTAGCACCATGCCTGTAAACACACATCCAGAAGCCAATATAACACCTACATCCTGAGTTCCACGAGGTTGCAGTCTCCTTTGGTATAGTCCATCTCTCTCTTGAAATATACTTTAATAAATCTTACTTTTCCTAAGTCTTGCTAATCTGTAATTCTTTACTGCTTCTGTGGAAAGAACTGAGGACCCCTTAGTGCCACCAGGGAAAATGTGGGATTTTAGATTGCCCCAATAGTAACAGTTATACAAGCCAATAGCATCCAGGTTAATGTCTCTTAACAAGTCAATAAAGAAGGAACACATGCCACATTAATGATAGATTAATTACACTATTGTTCCAGGCAGGGGAGATGAAAGAAATAAAATCCAAATTTAGTTGAGATTTACCTTTTCTATGAGTTGGTTTTCAGGAAAGAAGGCTTAGACAATCTGAGCTGAGTTGCCAATGCAAAATAAAAGTCTCCCGTTGTGAGAGCGAGTTGCTGGGGAACCACTGCGCTGGTGTTAACACAGGATGATCTTCCAGGGGCCACTGCAGGGTTTGCACCTTTACCATGGCAGGAGCTAGTGCCTGAAGGACTTTAGAGAGCTATTTAGATCAGTAAAGGGCAGCCTTGCCTAGACCGAACACTCTCAGATGGTCCTCACAAATGTTCTGTATTTATAGCCTCAATGTCCCCTTGCCATAGATGCTTCTTCATATGTTTGTATTGATAAGCTCCAAGCAGGGACCCTCAGCAGCTGGGCAACTGAGTGCTTACCCACAACCACAGATGTTGAATGACAACATCCTGATGTGGTTTCTTTATACCAAAATGACTCTACTTATAAAACAACTTTATTCTTAAATCAAAACAACTTCACTCTTAGGAACAACTTTGTCACAAACAAGTGCAGTTGAAATCATATCAAATCAATACCCAACACATTGTGAAGTTCTGAATACACTTAGTTACTTATTTCAACAGTTTTATTAAGATATAATGCACATACCAATAGGGCAGGTAGATAGGTAGATATGAGCTGGAGGGAGAAGGACAATGAAAAGTTACCAAGGCCCCAAGACCACTTTAGCAGTAAAATGTACAGAATATGAAATTGTAGTTAAACATGAGATATCTGGCAGCTTCAGGTGACTTATTTTTCCATGATCGGTTAACTACAGATGACAACTATATGAACTTACTCTGGGGGCACTCAACTGGTATGGGCAAAATTAGTTAACTGAGCATGCACCTATCCCCCAAATCCCCACAGTACACTGGGCACCCACTGCGCATGCCCAGGCAGGGAGTGGCGGTTTAGAGGGATGAGCTGGGAATTCACCCCTTCCAGGTAGAACAGATGTAGAACAAAGAAACCCTATTGCCCACATAAACTCCTGACCCTCAGCTTCTCTGGGCACTTGATTCTCCATCGAAGTGCCTGCTTGGACTTTCTCCCAAGTGTACTTTGCTAGCTTTATTTAATAAAATCACTTCTGCTTGCTACTCTTTGTCTAGTCTTTCTCCTCAGAGCGACAGACTTCCACGCAAATCTTTTGTGGGGGGATCCAAGGACCGAGTATTTTTTTTCCATTTTTTAAGTGTGTCCATTGAGTAGGAATAAGGATGTTGACATTGTAAAACCAATCTCCAGGACTATTTCTGAAGTTCTGGACCAAGCAGAAGTTTTAAAGGGGAGAAAAGGGAAGTGGAACCAAGAGAGGTCTGTTTCTTTAGTCATAGATAACTTTTTACATCAAACTTTTGGGTGCCAGCCGTTGGTCATAGCTACCTTGGAGACATTCCCTCCTTTTGCAAAACAAACTCATAAATTCTCCTGGAGACCCTGAAATTACGTCCTCCTGCTTGACAAAGAAACAGCACATCAGCAACACAATCTTATACCGTGAGAACAGAAGGAGTTGAGCAAGAAGACCGGCTAACATGTGAACAAAGGACTAATTAATAATTCAATTATTTAATTCTAGCTGCCAAAATATGAGGGGCTCAGCTACATTTTCATTTATTTATATATTTCTTAGTTTCCTTTGACCATATTTTTTAGTTTTCAAAGTATTCCTTTGTCCTTTGGGTTTAGTTTGCTCTTTTTCTAGTTTCTTGAGGTATAACTTTAGGTTGTTACTTTCATATATTCCTTTCTTATTACAGGAGTTTATTACCACAAACTTCCCTTTTTCTACTCCTTGTGCTACATACAAGTGTCCTTTTATATTTTTCTCTGGTGTGTTTGGGCATCTCTAAAAATTCATGAGCAGAGACTGGATCTAGCAGCTCTGTTTTAATCCACTGTTTTTATACTGGAGCCCTGGTGATTTGGTCATCAGTTATTTGGGTGGGAAAATGTTCTCTTATGTTTTAATTAAACCTGTCATGTTTTTCTGGAACAGAATCCCTGGACTATGAACTTCAGAACAGCTTATTAGTGTTTATTTCTTCGCCTTTGTCAGAGAGGAAACCCAAAGGGTCCGGGTATTGTCTGAAGGCTCTTTCCACAATCAGAGCAGGTTTGGGCAAATCATTTTCCTTGATGGATGGCCTATATTACAGAGAACAGAATGCTTTATGTGTGTATTGAAATTTTTCCCCTGATTTCTTACCTAAACTATGAGACAAACTCTTTTCCAGTTTCATGGTGAGCAACTATTTGCGCTCCTGTAGAAAAAATCATGAATTTTACGATGTTCCCTAAGTCTGGACTCTCTCTAAAGCTTTTAACTGTCCAGTTAGTACAATTTGTGTCTATCCAGAAAATTAATCATTAATAGTTTTTGGTTTTAGAAGTTGTGGCTCCAGATTTTTCTCCTCTAGGAAAGTGGTAATTATCCTTACCTATCTCTCATTTGGGGGGTATTGATTTGCCATGTGATCTTGAATCTCTCCTGTATCTTAGAAGGGTTGTTTTTGAGGTTGTTCATTTTTTTTGTAATGAAGATAAGAATGATCACTCAGAACTATTGGAACAGAAACCATCCATTCAGTTGTGTTACTCTGTATTTTTCCCTCGTGAGACAAAACAATCAATCATCACTTATTGATTCTACTGCTAGAGCCCAAGTGGGCGGTTTCAAAGTTTTTCTTTTATGATCAATGGATCTAAAAACATTATCATACTGGAACCTCTGCTTGAAAGCCAGTACTTGAGAGACAAATGAATAAAATATGACAAGTAAATAAAATTCCTGCTTCCTGAATAAAGCAACCTTTCCTTCCACCCACCACTTGTCTCTCTAATACTGGCTTTTGAGCGGTGAGCAGCTCAACTTGGAGTTTTGTTTGTTTGTTTGTTTGTTGGTAACAGAAAAACATCCCAATTTCATGGTGCAGAAGACTTAAAATTCCTGAAATTGCACCATTCCACAGAATGATCTAGAAATTGGCAAGCTATTTCATAGATTATCTGGGATTGCAAAGGAACCAAAATTGTGAAACAAATCTTATAAAAAACAAAACACTAACATATCTTGATTTCAAAACTTTATACTCAGAAAAAGTAATCAAGATAGTGTGATACTGACACAAAGATAGACGTACGTTTATGATAGATTGCAACTTGAGAAATAAATCTCCACATTTATGGTCAACTGATCTTTGACAAAGGTACCAAAAATGAAAAAAAAAAATTGGATTTTTTTTGCTCATGGTATAAAAATTCCCTGCCTTGAATACCTGTTTGTCACCCTGAACAACTGTTTGTCCCCTGCGGAATAAGGCCTGATGTTTTTTTTTCTTTGTTGTAGAGAAAATGTCTGACTTAAGCTTTGATTATGAAAGCCCCATTTCAAAGTGAATCTTGAGTAAACACATTGCCAGCCACTGAACTAGATAAAGAGCCAGGCCACCTCCCCTCACTGAGGCCTCTTTGTTTTAGAAATCTCAGTTGATTTCAATAACTGACCTTTTGGGCAACTTGTTTCCTCTTCCCATGCTCTAAATTGCTGTTCTTTTGTTTAAATCAACCAGCAAAGAGAAAGCTCTTAAAACACTAGGCCTCCATACTCAATCCAAATAAAAGCTGAACCATAGGCCCAAGAGCACTCTCCTCTCCTCTCCCCTCTCCTAGTCTCTCCTCCCCATCTCCCCTTTTATTCCTCTCCCTCCTGCAACCTTACTGAATGGCCCCTGGTGTGCTGTGAACTTCCAGATCTTGTAAGTAATAAATCTGTACCTTTTTAAAGGTTCCTGGTGGTTATTGCTAAGTGTTGATTATTTGGGAGTATTGGTTTGCCACGTGATCTCACAAGGGCATCTTGCAATTATAATAAGAACCACAAGGGCTGGTCCAGCCAGAACATTGGTTATTTATAGACTGAGCCCAGTACAAAACGTACCCTGAAGACTTTCCACTGTTTAACTTCTGTTATATACTTGTCCTTTTGGGAGCAGTATTAACACCGACTAAAATGTGATTGGGTGTCAAGACTGAAGTCACCACATGTATCAATTGAATAAAATGTTTATTACTCAAATGCACGTTCAAAGGAGAGTAGGACAAGGGTAAGTTGGTTCAGGTGGCTTGTGCGAAGGTGAATGGGGTGACTCTTTCAGGTGTGTAGAAATGGAAGCTGAGAGTTTTCAAGGTTTGACCCTCCTACCCATTGACACAAAAAGGAACATTTGTCAACTTTCCTAACTTCTTTATCCATTCTGAGCCAGGCAGGGTATCAAATATCAAAAAGGTCAGTGTTTTATTAATTATGACTGAATGATAACACATCTTGTTTAAATGAGTTTGAATCTGAATATTGAGAAGTCATGTGAAAAGCACAAGCAAGATATAATTAAAATGGTGAAGCTTCAAAAAAATATTTGAATCTAGTCATCCCACGGTATGCAAGAGAGATCCAAAAAAGTGTCACAGTGGCTACTGAACTCTGTTCAAATGCTTTACTAATGTTACTGTTTAACTTATTCTCTCATTTGTTGTGTTATTGGTGACTCCTTGCCACTCTAGACTACCCACATAAAGCAAGCAGACTTTTAAGGGAACAGAACTCTCCCTGGCTGCTACCAAATAGCCAAAGTTAACTGGTCATCAGCTACCATGGCTGCAGGGAGTTGCCCTTCAAGGACAACATCTGAAGCACTAGCTGTCTGCTACTTGTACATTGAGTGTTCGGGGAATTTCTTGATTGGCGTTAATGATGTTTTTATTGAATAACATCATGTGTGTTCAGGTCAGTACCAGGACTCCCACAGCAATTTTAACCTTAAAAAAAATACAAAGCCAAATATTAAACCAGTAAAGTGAGTTTGTTCAGGAATATCAGAGAATTGTAATTCAGGACAAGCATGCATAGCAAAATCTATGATAGTCCAGCAAACAAAGAAGAAGAATGTTAACTTTTATAAAGAAAAAAGAGAAAGTTGGGATGAATTGCTTGGAATGAAAATCCATCTGAGGAAAGCAAGAGTTCAGGGTGGTGATGGCTCCTCATTGGTTGAGTTTTAGAAGTTCCCATTGGGTGGTCTTTTTTGCTGGGCAAAATCTTATTCCTTCTGGGGTAGTAGAGACACCTTCCTGTTGGAATGCAAGGCATGTCCCTTCCTGTTGGGGTCTGTAAATATCTCTGTTTCCTTTTGGGGGTATGCAATTGATCTAAAGTGGTAGTGTGTGAAAATTCCCCTTCTTGCCTCCTAAGTTGATTTTAAATGAGGTTTCCTTAATTTGATTTCACAACAATAAGCACATATAAAAAAACAGCACATTTATATTTCATGGGCAAGAAGGGTTTTTGAAGAAGGGTGTACAAAAGGAAGTATTGATATTCAGGGTGCACAGACTATACATGTGGTGTTAGGAAGAGGACCAAGGAGTAAGACCTAAGAATGGTGGTTGGATGCAACTTTATAACCCTAAAACTCTATAGAACTGACCATTCTGACAAATGTCTAGTAAAGAAAGTCTCTTCCTATAAGGTGCCCATAAGCCTAATGAACAGAGCAAAAAGAGTGGCCTCAATAACTGGGGATTGAATCTAACTAATGCCTTGTACAGCAGAAAGACCTATCTATATATAAGAAAGTAAAATTTAAGTAAGCCATTAAGACACCCTATGAAGGTTGTAGCCTGGGATGTAAGAGAGGTGCAAGGTCCACCAAATGCTTTTTGGAGAGCCATTTTTTTTTTCCAAATTGAGTTGATAATGTCAATTATTTCTAGAGTATCTTGATGAGTCCTTGCATATTGGTTTCAGCAGGGTCATTATGATAGGATGTGTAATTTGTCTGTGTATGTATCTGCAGTGGTCAGAGCAGAGCGAGTAGCCAGCAAAGGGGGTGAGACGTCCTATAACGTCCGTTTACCATTGGCTATAGAACCCTTACCCTTGGTCTGGAACACATGTTCCTTGTCTACATTACAAGTGACATTTTTTTGGACAACAGGTGCATTGGTCAGTCACTAAGTTAGCATGGCAAAAAAAGGAAGTCCCTTGAATTTTGCCTAATTGTAAGGTTAGTGGCCTCTAAATGATTACGAATCATTGTGCTCATGGAGCCGAAGTTAACATCATCATATCTCAAGTGTAGTATGTGGTCAGAAATTCAAACTAATTTATTTCTCTGAGCATTGAAATGAGCCTCTGCAGATTAAGGTTAATACGTGCAAAGTAAGAAGTGACTTTGAATTGTACTTGGGTATTTGGGAAAAGTTATTTTGAATTCTTTACACCAGAAGGGTGACCATGAATAAATAGTCGTTGCTATTGGTGGAACGACATGGCTGAATCATTGTCCTGGCCAAAAAAAAATCTGTAAAAATGTGCAGATAGGTTCAATACTTGGCCATGGAATTCTCCAGTGCTAACATGATTGCTGGGAATTTAATTAATGAATCTTTGATCAGCAATGGCCTGTTTGACAAGATGTAGCATCTCTGCACAGGACTCCAACAGGTGTAGTAGTGGCACACTGTTCACGGAGTTTATGAACTCTCTGATTACTCAGGTGATACCTAGTGACACCCTAAGTGCCTAAAGTGTCTAGAAAGATGACCTTCTCTAGAACCAATTACATCAGTGTGAGGAAAACATATTTTCTCCTGTAAGTGTGACATGCCAACAGGGACAATTTATGCCCTATCCTGCAAGTACCAACATGTTTTCACTGAGGAGCATCTGGTTAGCAAGCCTGAAAGATCCTGCAACCATTACCCAGGTCAAAATGGGAAGCTGGCTGTGGAGGGTCATCAAGAAAGGTCCTAAAAGGGCCTCCACTTACAGAGTTGGTTGCCAGCAGCGCTTCTCTAATTGTGTGCAGCACCAGCTGACGAGAATAGTTTCTGGTACAAAGAACCTTGTGTGGTTTAGTCCACCACGGGCAATTTAGAGAAACTGGGATGCATGATAGGAGGCTGCTAAATAAAGAGGTGTTGGGAGATAGCAGAGTGATGGTTAGCTGCACATCTTTGAGAGTGATTAGTTTTTCCAAAGTCAGTAAATTTTTAAGTATTGTGTAAATAAGTAAGCAAGCAGACCTCATAAATATGTGACAGTTGGGCCTGCTATTGCTGAGAGGAAAGTGGCCATAACACAGGTTCTGCCAACTGGTCCTGTCACCCTCAGCTCAGATGCCTGGTGTTGACTTACCGATTGTTCCAGAGTGGGGTATGTGCGGATTTCCAAAAATGTTTTCAAGGAAGCAGGTACAAGTAGGCTTGGGCTAGGAAACAAAGAGCTGGAAATGGGCCATGAAGGAGATGGAAGGAAATGATGCGTCATGACGCCCATGACTGAGGCATCCCCATGAAGACCCCACTTGGGATGCACCTTTATGTCTCAGAGCCACAGGTATTCCAGGAATCTGTCCAAGGAGCCCGATTTAAACTCCAGAACAGATTCTTGGAGCCTTCCCACTTCACTCCTAGTTACGTGCATGAGATGAGGGCAGTGCAACCCTAGAGGACATTTTCTCAATTGAGACAGGGCTGCAAGAAAGGCCTGGTAGGGACTGAATTCTTCCCCACAGACCTTCAATCTTTCCCAGGAAGGATCCCACAGTGGTGGAAAGAAGTGTTGAAAACATAGAAATCAAGGTTCAGGGGAACTTAACATTCTTTCAGCATATGAAAGGAAATGTCTTATTTCTATTAAATATATAATACTACATGTACTTGTGAGTTTTCTCAAATGTATAGAAATACTGCCATTGAAAGATGGAAAACATGCCATCTCCCCAAGAGAACACTCTTGTGGTGCCCCTCTGAACAAAACCCCACCTAATTTTCCTTAACTCTAAAAATAAAAATGAAAAAAGACTTAATTTTCTTTGCTCCTTAATAAAACTTGAAGCTGCTACTTGTATTTTCCAGACTTCTAGAAAATGTGCTGGAGTCTAAGAATAGCTGTTGAATCCTGTCAACAGCTAAATGAGCTGTGGGGCTGTGAGGATTATTGAAACAAGAGGCTTCTAGCCACTAATGTAAGAAAAAATGATGGTGAAAATTTTCCATCTCTCCTGTTACACTCAATTACGATATTACTCAAAATAGTACTCCCTCTCTGTAACTCACCTCAATTATTCCTTGGATGACTGCCTTTATACCTATACCTGTTTGTGGTGTTTCCACTGGGGAATGACAGTGGACCTGCAAAGATATCACCCTACACATAAAGTAAACTCAGGATGGGCTAGAATGGTGCAGATGAATGTAACTCTTTCTCTGATTGAGAGGACTCCATGGTGCAATGGGGTAGACATGTGTCACTCAGTGTGTACAACAGCATTATGGACATGCCAAATACAATAACATTTTACATGTTTAAAAATAAGTGATAAATCCTCTCAAATGACATTAAACACAGAAAGACACCACAAATACGTGGCTAAAATAAACAGAAAGTCTCAAGTTCCATAAAACAAAGTCCAAATTCATGACATGTTATATATACAAGATTTTGTTAATAACTGAATAAAAGAATATGAGCCATGTTTATGTTTTTATCTCTATGGTGATTCTTTATTGTTAATCAATGAAAGCAGGACATCCTATATTGCCACCCATGCTTTATTTCCATAACCAAGCTGTCCTGGAAACAGTGGTTAAGCTGTATTACAGGTCAAAGTACAAGTGATCAATAATAATATCCTCACTCATTGAGCTCCCACCATCATAAAAATTATATACACACCCAGCCTATTATGCCACATCAGTTTTTACTTTCCTTCAAAGCCCTTATAAACCAAAGCTTTACCATTTATTAACCATCACTCTTTTCCCACAAAAATTTAAACACCAGGACTTCAAAAACAAGTTTGTCTCATGTCACTGTACCCAAATCCTACTGTGCCTTGATTATCTATGCTAAGGTGGCTACAATGACTCTGAAGTGCATGGCAACAGGGGATGTTGACAGATTAGCACCAAGAGTACAGTCTGAGCAAGAAAGTCTTGATTGGACCAGTGGTCCTGTCTTTCTCCCTTGAAAGGGTTGTGTACTCTCACAATTTACCTAAACTTAAAGTTGAGTCAGAAAGGCGATATTAAAAACATTATGCAATATGCTAAGAAGTGAATTTACATATTTTAACTGAGGTACTTTATATGGTAAACAATGTAATACACCATAGGAAATACACCAGTGTTCAGATAAGTACTAAAGGCATAAGCCAGTTCAGAGGACCAGGAGCTGGCTTGCAATCTTTGTTAGGCCAAGTCTTATCCTGTTGAAGAGCAAGATGTCACATACTTCCTTCATCAAAGGTACTCATTGACCATGATGGACCAAGACGAAAAAATATTTTGTAAACATGTCTCACAAATGGTAAACATGACAATGCCAAATCATAAAAATGACCAATCTTGCCCTCTTCTTACAATATGACTCACTGGAGGTTCTTACAAATCAAGTTTAGCTCCACTATGATGTTTTTGCATTCTAAAAACAAGGTTTATATTATCATTAACATAATATGTTTACCTCCTCATAGCATTCAATATACAAAAACATCTTGGTGCCTCAAATACTCCCAACACAAGCCAAATCCTAACAAAGTCTTAGGCAACCTTTTATGTTACACCCCATAGCCATGTGTACTCTGTGGTCACTCTAATTATTAGAATTAATTACACTCCTTTCTTTGACTACAGATGCAATCCTGCAGGTCACTGGCAAGAGGGCACTGAGGAAAACCATGATTTGGGGTTTGGGGATTAGGCAAAAAGGACAATCAGAGTCATGACAAAAATTGTAACTCTAAAAGAATAAAAGATAAAATATGCCTGAAGAAAAATTACTTGAACTGGAATGCACATGATGAAATTGACTCAACATATAATGATTAAATGAAGAGAATTGCAAAGTTGGTTTTAAAATCCCTAATTATGAGGCATATTAACATTTGGAAAACGCAATATTTGTTAGTATACAACAGCTTAGCTAACAATTCATATAATATTTTATTTAAGACCTACAGAAATGTTCATTTGACAAAAAACAAAAAACAAAAAAAAACAAAAAAACAAGGCATACTTTTAATCACATACAATCAAACACAACTAAAAACATTCCAAGGGATTATATTTAGCTACAAGTGACAGGAAACATCCACAGTCTTCCTGCTTATTCTAACATGGAAGGACCAGGTCAAAGCAGCAGAGAACCACACTCTAATGTCCTTCTTTTTCAATGCACCATTGTAGATGTCACGGTCAAATAAGAAAACATACTCACCAAAACTATTAACAGCATAAAGCTATTTCCTATGTGAATTAGACCTTATACAGATATAACCCAAAGAAGGGAACCAAAGAATACTCACAAGCATGAAATGCTGAAATAGTTTCCTGGTGGAGATAAGATGGCTGACAGAAAAATCTATAAACTGATGGATCTTTGATGTGGATTTTGTGAAGACATCAGCAGAAACCTACATTTCTCAGAAAATAAATACCAGACAGTTGTTGGTGGTTTTGAGAATAGTTTTGATTGGAAGGTCAAAGAATTTGGATAATGCACTGGAAGACATTATCATCAAATCTCCTATATATCTATCTGTCTGGTGGCTCCAAAATCTGTCTTCATTTTTGCCTTCCAAATCTCATAGAAGTAAGGCTACAAAGGAATTCTAACATAAACTGGAAAATCAAGTTCCTAACATTACCCAACAGGAGGGATAATCTCCAGCTCTAGATTTTGTTGCCCTATCACAGATCCCTCTTCATAATTCAAAGTCAATTCACCAAACAAACATCAGTCTGAAGGAAGAACAAAAAGCAAAGGCCCAAATAAAAATAAAAATTCACATAATACTATATTCTTTTCTAAACTTGCCACACATAAAATTTATTACTACTATTTATTAGTATGGAAAATAAATGAAAAGCTCCTATACTCATCATCCTGCCCCCACCAAAAGGAGCTGTGTAAGAAGGAAAGGTACAATATACACAATGAACTAGTAATATAAAAGACTGCCACTAGGCAACTAGAAAAGGTCACTAGGAACATCCAAATACCAAACTGTCATTTTTCAATGCCCCCCTACAACAAAATAAAATATTAAAAAAAATATTTAACCTAACAACATATAAAAAATATACTTCAATTCAACCATGATCTAATAGGCTTTAAAATCAACAGAACTATTAAATATTTTAAGAAAAAAGCACTACCTATTTGTCTTATGTACTATTGTTGAAAGACAACTCTCAGAAATATCTCATTAATAGAATTCCAGTCCAATGATGCACTATAAAAAGTTTCAACAAACACAGTATGTTTACAACACTAATAATAAATGTTTCATGTTGAAAGTTTTCTGTCACTTATACCTGAATTAATTTCTATCACGTTTTCTTACATTACCTACATTTTAATTTCTTTTTCATAGGAATTTCACATGTAAAAATGTGGACAATCATTTTCCCAAGCTGTTTACATTCAAGAGGTTTTATCCAGGTAATCATTTCATGCTTTCAAAAGGAAATGGGATTACTGAAGCCTTTCCCAAATTCTGTACTTTTCTTGGTTTCTCTCCAGTGTGCATTGTCATGTGTCTTCTAAATGTTGTGTGATAAATGAAGGCTTTTCCACATTCCTTACATTCATAGGGTTTCTCTCCAGTATGAGTTCTTTCATGTGTTTGTAAGGAACTCTGATCTTTGTACGCTTTACCACATTGTTTACATTCGAAAGGTTTCTCTCCAGTGTGATTTCTTTCATGTTTTTGAAGGTCACTGGGATACCTAAATGCTTTATTACAGTTTTTACATTCATAGCGTTTCCTTGCAGTGTGATTTCTTTCATGTTTTCGAAGATAACGAAGACAACTAAATTGTTTACTACATTTTTCACATACATATGGTTTATCTCCAGTGTGATTTCTTTCATGTGTTTGAAAACTTTGGTACCATCTGAAGGTTTTCCCACATTCCTTACATACATAAGGTTTTTCTCCAGTATGAATTCTTTCATGACTTTGTAAGGTACTGAAATATCTGTAAGCTAACCCACATTCCTTACATTCATAAGGTTTCTCTCCAGTATGAGTTCTTTCATGTCTTTGTAAGGTACTGTAGTATCTGTAGGCTAGCCCACATTGATTACATTCATAGGGTTTCTCTCCAGTGTGAATTTTTTCATGACGTCGAAGATAACTGACACAACTAAAGGATTTACTGCATTGTTTACACTCATAAGGCTTCTCTCCAGTGTGACTCCTTTCATGTATTTGGAAGCCTAGATGAGAAATAAAAACTTTTCCACATTCCTTACAGTCATAGGGTTTCTCTCCTGTGTGAGTCCTTTCATGTGTTTGTAAGGCACTGTGACCTCTATAGGCTTTACCACATTGTTTACATTTATAGGGTTTCTCTCCAGTGTGAGTCCTTTTGTGTCTTTGTAAGGTACTGTAATATCTATAGGCTAGCCCACATTCCTTACATTCATAGGGTTTCCCTCCAGTGTGAATTCTTTCATGTTTCTGAAAACTTTGATAACACCTGAAGGCTTTTCCACATTCCTTACATTCAAACAGCCTCTCTCCAGTGAATTTTCTTTCATGTGTTTGGTAATTATGATAATGTCTGAAGGCTTTTCCACATTCCTTACATTCATATGGTTTCTCTACGGTGTGAATTTTTTCATGACTTCGAAGGTAACTGAGACAACTGAATGCTTTACACATTTTTTACATTCATAGGGTTTCTCTCCAGTGTGACTCCTGTCATGTATTTGAAAACCTAGATGAGAACTGAAAGCTTTACCACATTGCTTACATTCATAGGATTTCTGGTCTGTGTGGGTCCTTTCATGTGTTTGCAAGGCACTGTAATATCTGTAGGCTTTACCACATTGTTTACATTCATAGAGTTTATCTCCAATGTGGGATCTTTCATGTATTTGAAGTGAAGTTGAAGAACTATAGGCTTTCCCACATTCCTCACATTTATAGGTTTTTTCTCCATTGTGCTTTCTCTCATGTTTTTCAAAACACTGGACATAACTGAAGGCTCTCCCACATATGTTACATTTATATGGTTTCTCTTCATAGTTCTGAGAGTCAAAGGGCTTGTGTCCAGTGTGACATCTGATGTGCTTACTGTGGGAAGAATGATGTATGAAAACTTTCCCACACACACTGTTTTTCTGTGGTTTTACCCCAAAAAGAATTTTCTTCTTCAGATTGAGATTTGAAATAAGGCTGAAGTTCCCTCCACACTGACTGCCCGCTTTTCCTTCACAGATTCTCTTTACCATATGACTTCTGTAAAAAAAACAAGACACACATAATTAACAATTTGTCAGAGATTTTATGTTTATTAGTAGGTATTTAAATTACATTTTGTTGATTTATAGCAAAATTGAAGGTTTTCCCCTTCTCTGAATGAATGGTTTGAAATTGAATACACGTACTAAATGCTCTGCAAGAGGACTTTCAGCCTTGCTATTATCAAAAATGATATTCATATATACAGTTTATTAATACTGTTTTCTTTTTGAACTACTTTTCAAACACTGAACATTTTTATCATATATAAGAAAGTAATTTGGTGAAAAATTTCTGAGAAGTAGTATATTTGAAGCAGCAGTTGTTCTGTTTGCTTCTTTTGAAAATGTTATAGGATACCAGAATTGTCATGTTAGACAATGATATCTATTGTGATTGTGACTCACCTTAGTTTTCTACCCCGGTTTTTGTACTGATCTTCAATATCATGATCTTCCCATTTTTTCCCTAAAATGCAGACCCAGAAAAATGATTCCAAAGTATTAAAAATTATAGAAAAATTATTAGATTCTAGCTCTACAATGAGCTGTGACCATGCCCAGTTTATTTACCAATGTCTTTCCTTCCCACCTTACACATCTGAGAACAAAGCTGAAGGGTAAGAAACACTTGGATCTCTAATTGAGAAAGATAACTTGTCATCCTTACCTACTGAGGCCAGATTCCTGAAGGTTTCCCGCATCACATCTCTGTAGAGTTCCTTCTGTAAAGGATCCAGTAAAGCCCACTCTTCCAAACTGAAGTTCACAGCCACATCCTCAAAAGCCACCAAATCCTAAAACATCCCAATTATGTGTACAGTAAAATGTGAGAGACGACAACACTGCACATCTACATTCCACTTAGAGAAAGGTTATATACGATTCTGTAGTCTCCAAATATTTATTCTATGACTTTATCATCAGAAACTTACTCTGAACACACTTACTTCCTCATAAATTTAACAGCATCATGAACATATAGCAATCATTTATACATTCTCACTGTGATCACATTATATCCTAATTTTTCTAACAGCATTATTCAAAGAATGTTGGGAAATAAATGCTATTCAAGTGAAACAAGTATTATCATTTTAAGGTCAATTTCTTAAGAGAAAAATTCTTGCATCTCCTTCCTCATTTCCCACTAATTACAGTGCTCCATGAGGCAGATATTAACATCTGCATACGGTTTTAATGAATAAAAACATAATGAAGAACTATAAGTTTTTTGTTCTAGTCCCATCACTAAACATGAGAGTCCAGGAGGCCTGTGGAAATCCGACTTTTAACAAAGCCCACCTGGCCCTGTTGTCCTAAATTATTCCAGGACATTAGAAGTAACTGTATGTAGCTGGCTGAAAAAAATATATATTCTTATGGAGAAGCACTGCTGTTATGTAATATTTATCATAGCCTCAGTTCTTCCTTTCTCACTCTATCTGATTTGATGGTCTAGAAAGTAATTTAAAACTTAAGAGCTCAGACACAAGCAAGAAGGCCTGACAACCTGGAACACCAAATCCCTAAACTCCTGTGCCTCAGGGTTGTTCCAGCCAATGTTTGGCACACATGGACATGCACACTGATGTAATAATATGCCAGAGGTGCTCTTTCCATCAAAACTATTAACAGTCTACCCTGGGTCCTGCTGACATGGAAGGATGGGTTAATAACTTTAGACTGCAAGGGAGTTCACTGATGTCCATAATAGTGTGATGTTGAACTTATTCATGATAATAAAATATGTAGAGGTTAAAGCAGTGATTTTAGGCAACAGAAAATAATATCTCCATTATCCAATCAGGAGGAAGCATTTCTTGACCAACCACTCTAGAAGTTACCCTCCCTTCTTCTGTCATTTCCAAGCACCTCTGTGGCATAAAGAAGCACGATCATTCAACCTGAGCATGGAAGTCCTTCAGTTCATGACACCATACATGGCCAGTAGGTGCCTCCACAATTGAGGTTTCTGAAGTTAGTAAGGCAGGCCTCTCATGCAGGCATTAAATAGCCTGTGAGGGGTTAAAAAAAAAATAGGTGTATGGATTAATTTTTTCGTGAGGTTAGGGGATGAGCTAAGGAGAGTGTTCACACAAAAGGGCAGAATCTTGCATGGATTCAATAACTTGCTACCACAAAGGAGGGAGCACTAAGGTTTCTTATCACCTTGTACAGATGTGGGGCACAAGGGGAAGGAAGGATGAGGCTCTAAAGCTGTCAGTCATCAATCATGAAAAATTGGAAAAGGAGACTGCCAGTTTCTGGTCTGGCATTTAAGTAACTTAGAAACTGTCAATTCCAAACTCAGAAAAGCAAAAAATTTAAACTGCCTATTTGGTAGGGGCGCACATTCACGGTGCGCCAGTTTGCAAGTAACAGCATAAATGGGCTCAAGTAAAATTTGTAAATAGGAATACACTGTCTCCCGAACACATAAGAATCCAAAGAGTGTTGTGGGTGCTGAAAGAGACTACTGCTATTTCTTCATGGTGTCAACAAAGTGAGGAACCTTGTTTATTTTTAGAAATGTAACCAAGGCAGCAGGGCCTCATAATGTCTGGGGCAATGGCCCATTCTCTTTTGTGGGGCTCCTTTTTCTAAAATATGTATGCCCTCAATGTCAAGTGAATGTCCACAAAGGAGAATGTCATTAATGTCATGTCTCTTTTGAAACAAGGTAAACACAGCTCAGATCTTACCTGCAGAGCTATGTGCAATGGCACTGCTGCTGAGGTTCCCTGAGGGGAACCAGGTAAGAGAGTGTCATGTCCCTTCAGAGATGAAGGCCACGTGCAGCTGGGAGACTACTGACATAGGCACTGAACAGACCAGACTTGGCCAAATCTGTGATAGCAGAATGTGTACAGTTGCTCCGTGGATGGAGGCAGTAATTCTCACAATGCTGCGAACTGGGACTAGGGGCTGATCTGGTGCCACCACTGCCTGAAGGTTGCAGTCATCCACTGTGAGGTGTCATTCATTCTTCCAGGTTTAAGAACAGGCCAAATTCAGCTATTCAAAAGAGAGGCAGTGGGGATAATTGCTTTTCCCTAAAAGGTTTCTTATAACAGTTTTCAATCCTTGACGGTCCTGTTTACTTTACACTGGGCCGTACTAACTAATTTTGGTCAGGGGTAGGGCCCATGGAGTCCATTTTCTGAAGCCAGTTAGGTGAAGACCATTTAAATTCATTAACTGTTGGTTCAGAGCTGCCCTGCTCACGATGGGCTATTTTAGGACAATCAGTGCTAGAAGTGTGAGAAAAGGCAAAGATTTATGATGCTTCAGGCCAAGTACACACCACTTTGTCCTCTATATTATATTAAGTAATTCCCCTGAGGTCATGGGGGACCTTGCTTAAATTTATTGAGCCCAAGTATAACTGTAATTTAACACAGCATTAAGTAACTTCGTGAATGTTTGTGAATTACTGCACTAGAGGAGGTGGTCACATTAACTCAAAACCTATGTTTTAGAAGCTCAAAAGCCAAGGAACACCCTTCTATCTTTTTTGTTTAAAAACCTGGTATATTTCAAATTTGCAGCTGGTCAAATTGTGGGGCTTTTTTTCAATACCCTTTTTCCTCGTTTTCCTCTCTTTTCATGTCTTTTCCTATTTTGTATTTTAGGTCACTGGGTAAACTTCAGGTAAATGGGTGTCCTCTCTACCCTAGTATTCATAAGTTTCTTCCTCCAGTGGGTCCCCCAAATCAGTGCCATCAGGATTAGAGGCCTCATCCATGGGAATGGTCACTATATAGGATTTAAGGACCCTAGGCTTGCGTCTGGTTTAAACTAGTCCCTTAGCTGTGCCACAATGAGGCTATGGGTGTGGTCCCCAATAGCTGCAGGATCAGGGTCTGCACTGTGGTAGAGGCAGGGGCAGCAGCAGCAGAGGCACAGAAGGAACCTGGGGAGCCGTCTGCTATCAGGAGAGAGGACCCAGCCCACCAACTATGGGCTGCCTAACCTGTGGCCTCTCTCTCTGTCTGAAATACCTACTCTTTAAGGAGTGACCGTCTGATGGGCTCGTTTCATACAACACAGTGCAGGGTAGCACAGCCCAAAGGACGGCTGCAACTTCCCGTGTGTGGGCCTCCAGGTTCTCATCAGCCTGACGGATAAGAAGCACTGGAGAAAGGGAGGGATGGGGGTTAAGTTGTCAGGAGTCAAACATCAAATATGTGGACCCTGACTCCTCATTACAAGAACAAACACAAGAAAATCTGGCTTGTTTTAATATAAAGAAACTCTAACAGGATGATTTAGAAGTGATCAAACCTAGTGATTGGAGGGTAGGCAAAATAAGCACAGGAGCAACACAGAGATAGTGATCTTAAGTTAGTTTCCACTTTTAAGCATTTTCAAAAATAGCTTTGCCATTTATTATTTAAAACAGGATAGAAATTTATATTTACCACATTTTCTATGATGAATCATTATTAATTAATTTTGCTTTTTAAAATTAATTGAATTTTAACTTTTCTACATAGGAAACCTAAGATTTAAACACTAAGTGATGTCTTTTAAATACTAAGTGATGTCAAACACTAGATCATAAAAAATTTACACATTCTTTTCTAACTAAAAAAACAAGGGACATTATAATACTTCTTCTATCCACTATATTTTAAGCTTGAGATATTTTCAGGATTGAGTAGCATATTATAATGCATTAGGGGTTTATAATCAAGCCCTGAAATAGACTACAAATTTCAAATGTTTGCATAAGCTTTGAGGAGTTTCCCTCCTATAAATGAAAACACATATGCCATTGTTTTTTCTTTAGATCCATGAAAACGGTAATTAATTTGCCTTAGTGTGGAGGCTTCCATGATGTGACCACTATCTATCTCACAAGCTAGACCACGATTGAATAGAAGTTGCTTTCTGCAGCGCTGCCCTCCCTCAGATTCTGTCTGATCATAATCCATGTTCTTTCTGACAAAAATCAGCACCCCACCTCTGCCTCCTGCTATGTGCTGGTTCCTGGCACAGGTTATTGTCAAAACCTGGTCAAGCATATAATTTTCCATACTGGAAGCATTCAAGTACTAGTACTCATGCCTCGTATGTAAATTTCCCTTAATAAAATCACCAAACTGGAGTTGCAGCCTCTTTCTTAGTTCTTTCCCTGCCGTCTGCTTATGAAGCAACATTTTCATTCTTGGAGTTTTTTCCTGGTTCTGCCTGTACTAACACTCAAGCATAGCATAGCCTAAAGCTCTCTAAAGACGTGGACTTAGAACAAATGACCCAAAAATAAAAAAAGCACCTGAGAATTTAAAAAGCACCCACCTCATATCTTCAAGTTCTCCTGCCTAAATGCAACCAAAATTCTATTTGGTTTCCCAAATTTCTGGCCGTATTCACACGGTATCTCTCGATTAAGTTATATTTTAAATGCCCAGATGCTAATGGACACTAGAATCAGAGGGCTACAATATTCACTGGATAAAGGAAACCATGAAAAGAAACACCAACTATTGGAATCAAAACAGATAAGCAGCCTGCTTCCCCGTAGTTCAGGGGAAAAAAATAAAAGACATTCAGAGATAAACATAATCTCAAACATGGGGTCTAGACATTCCTGGTTAAAACTGAACCCCTACAGTAGTCAGTCACTTGAGAAAGGAGGGTGGGAACCTCAGCAGCCCCAGGAATGAACTATGGGAGCTCCACACCCCGCCCTTTCCTGTAAGCGCAGAAGCGCTCCCTCCCTCAGGTTTCCATGCTCACAGTGAGAAAACTCAGCTGATTCCGTTTAAGTTCTAACCCAAACAAATTCCTCAATTTATAAACCCTTTGTCCACGAGACAGAACCCCTGTCTTCACAGACTTTTCAATGTGCACGAATTACACTGTGTATAGAAAACTCAGACACAAGATCTAAAAATGTGTAGCTCTAAAAAACCACAGCTATAACCTCAGAATGTGCATCATCACCCCTCCCCCATGTGCACATGTATCCCCATTTTCCAGGGCTGCAGCTTCTCTCAGTGTGAAGGTTCCTCCACAGTATGTGTGAGCAGGTAGGACACCTGTGGGAGGAGGCTCCCCAGGAAGAATCACTAAGCCTTCAAGTGCTCCCTTTGCAGGTCAAGAGAACCTTGGCTTGGGTCACTGACCACAAGCTTCTGATTGTATTGGAGGTGCTCTGGACCACCACTGATGTTTTAAATGATACTCAGTGTTTGCACAATCCACCAAATTCACATAAACCCAGTGTTACATGGAAAGGAAGAAATAAAATTATAAGGGTCTTCAACTAGCTCAGTTAGAAAATTATTAATTTCTATTCTTTTCAGAAAAATGTCAGTTAATTATATTTACAGGGAAAGTAATTGGTTTGTAAATAATTATTCATACTTGAGCACTTCTGCTCTGCAAGTCTGAACCTGGAATTTATTTGAAACCATCAAAAGTAAAAAGTAGACCTCAGAAAATTACTAGACATGCTCAGGAGAAGAGAGAGTGAAAGAATTATACAGAAATGGAATGTAAGACTGGAATGTTTGTTTTTTCAGAATTCATCTCTTTTATGCCTGTTCCTAACTATTTTATACTCTCTTTCAAGCTTTATAATTAAATACATTTTACCCCTATTGAAAAACAGACATAAATTAGTCAGTAAGTCTTTTTAAGTGACAAACCCGGGGAGGGGCCGAACTCACCGGACAAAATACCCAGGAAAGTTTCAAGGAGGAGCCTCCACCCAAAGGACTTCCCACAGGACGTCAGTGGCGGGGGTCCTGGGGAGAGGAATGGGGATTTCAAGCTACTTGATTTCAAGGATTTCAAGTTTTCCAGGTGGTTATTCCCGGCTCTCCTCTCATGTAAAATATCCAGAAAAAAATTAAATCTTTAAAATGAGCTATCCATGGCTCTGTGGAAAAAAATGACAAATAGTTGATAATGCTGATAGGAATCGCAGAGGGGAAGTTAGCGCTTCAGAACGCGAGGAGAGAACTAGAAATTTAGGGATTTATTGCCAGTCTCGGAAAGAGCTAGGCAAGGGGTACAGGGTCATGGATCTGACACCCTGCTCCCCAAACATTTGGAAAACTCAGGAGACAACGCGGGGGCGGGGGGTGGTGGTGCTGGAGAGAAAGAAGGGAGTGGAGACCACCCAGACCACCACAGCTTCTCCCACGTACGAACTCACAGACACAACTATCCCCCGATGACCCTCCCTGTGGTCACAGCGCCAACTAGCAGACGCGGGGCTGCGGGCCCAGAGCTGCCCAGAGAGGCTCCGGGCCGGTTCGAAGTAACCACGCACAGTGGCGGGACAGGACACGTGGTGTCCCTGCTGCCCGCTCACACTGGGTGCCGGAGGAGACTGAAGTCCCAGCGACGCCACAGGCAACCCCGGGTCCCCAGATTCCGAACTGGACCCGGGGAAGCTGGGTCCTTCAATGGCCGGTTAGAGCCGGTTTCCCTCCACGCCCTCCTCCCAGTCTCTGCACGGGCTCCACACACTCACCATTTCCAGATTTCCTGGGTCTCCCAAGTTCTGCCTACGACTCCCACAACCGATATGGATCACAGCTGCACAGAGAGTGTATACCAGTGACCATTAAAGGCAGGGAAAACACGAGCCCCCCAGGCAGCCAGACAGAGAAGATACTACCACAACTTCCAGGAGCATCGCCCCACCCACCTGCTCCAACGGACCCGCTGATTGGACAGATCTAAAGACCGCGCCCTCCTCTGCCTGAGTGACAGCAGGCAGGAGGACCCTGGCTCCAAGGAAACATCTTGCTCAGGTGGGCGGGATCCGGACCCACCATGGGACGTTTGTATAAACAGAATTTTTTTTAGTCTGGGGCTTTCTGTGTTGTTTTCCCCAGCTCTTTGTGAACGGGAGGGCAAGCTGTGCACAGGGAATTCCTGATTCAGTTTCCAAATGAAACAAATACAGACAAGAGGGTGGCCCAGGACGGGCTAGGGTGGTATAACAGGGCCTTATGTCCTCTAGGTGAGAAGGACTTGCTGATAAGGCTGTTTAGCCCACTCACATAACTGAGACTCCTGTTTGCAAACGCAGACACTTAAATGTGACTTGACCATCTGTAATAGAGTCTAGCCCCAATTTAGGCTTTGATCCTTGAAAGCATTGAGCCTTCCACCCATCCCTGCCCTAGCCCCATTCATTTGGTCCTTAAGAGAAGGAAGCCCAGAGCACTTGGCTCTGGTGGGAAGCTGGAGCCCTACAGCCTTAGCCTGGGCTCAGAGACCCTTCCCAGGGGGCGAGATGTGTTCATTACACTCTCAGATGTACATTTTACACTGGAAGGAAATTTAATTTACATCAGTTTTTCCTCTGTCCCTGGAGAACTTTGAAATGCAAACGACTGTCATACCCCTAAGACAGTTGATTCCTATTTTTAGTAATATATGAATAACAATAAATAGTTATATAAATGTGAGATGCACCTGGAAACTTTTTCCTTCTGAATTTATTGAGGTATAATTTACTAATAAATTAGTCCATATTTTAAAGATTACCATGTGATGATTTGATATACCTATACTGTACACTATACTTAAACTTTGCTAAAACTGAATAAGCACTCTCAACACACACACACACACACACACACACACACACACACACACACAACTATTTGAAGTAGTGGGTGTCTTAATTAACCTGGAAACTAATGTGCCTGAAGAGATTGAATAGTGAAACTCTTGGAATCTTTCCCATTCACTTATACAACTCTTAAGCTCTTTTGAGACTACTTGGCAGTTTTCAGAGTATGTGTTTGTTAAATTTATCCCTTTTGATTATTGTGAATGCATGTCTTCTTAATTTTATTGCCCGATTGTTCATTGCAAATGTATAGAAATACAATTGACTTTTATATTGTGACCTTAAATTCTACAACCTTGCTGAACTCAATTCTTAGTTCGAATAGGATTTTTTTTTTATTCCTTAGAATATTCTGTATATAAGACCCCTCATCTGGAAGTAGAGATAAATTTACATCTTCCTAGCCAATCCGCATGCATTTTATTTATTTTATTGCCTTATGGTTCTCGCTAAAATCTCCAGTAAACTGTTGAATAGTGTGACAAGAATAGACATCCTTTTTTCCTTATCTCCATGGAAAAGCATTCAGTCTTTCACCATTAAATATAGTATTAGCTGTGGGTTTTCCACAGATGCTGATAATGAGGTCTGGAAATTTCCTCCTGTTCTAGGTGTGCTGAGTATCCTAATTATTAAAGGAAATAATTTGTCAATTATTTTCTTTGAGTCTACTGAAATGATTTTGCCATTTTTGCTTTTTACTCTACTGATCTCATTTATTACATTAATGGATTTTGAGGTGTTAACCCAACTTCCACCCACGGAATAAATCCCACTTGCCCATGGTGTTTAATTCTTTGTATCTTTTGCTAGATCATGTTTGCTAGTATTTGTTGAGGGTTTTGCATCCATATCACTCAAAGAAAGAGGTGTTAGTTTTTCTCTGTGATAACTTGGTGGTTTTGGAATCATAGTAGTACTGGCCTCAGAAAATGAACGCAAAGGGTTTGGTCCATTGTATATTTTTTCTGAAGAATTTGTAAAATTTCTGTACTAACCTTCTTTACAAGTTTTGGAGAATTCTGTGTCGAAGCCTTTTGGACTAGGCTTAACTTATGGGTATTTTTTGTTTTTGTTTTGTTTTGTTTTGTCTACTACCTCAACTGCTTCACTTGCTTTAGTTTTATTCAGACTCTCCATTTATTCTTGAGCTATTTCAGTAGTTTGTGTGTTTCTAGATCTTTATCCACTTCATCTCAGTTATCTAATTTTTGCATATAATCAATCATTGAATTCCTTTATCATTCTTCTTATTTCTGTAATGTCAGTAGTAATATCCTACTTTCTTCCTGATTCTTTGAATTTGAATCTTAGTGCTTTTTCTCTTGGTCAATCTAGCTAAAGATTTGTCAGTTCTGTTAGTCTTTCAATAGAACCCACTTGTGGTTTCATTGATTTTCTGTATGATTTTTCTATTTCCTACTTTATTCATTTCTGCACTAGTTTTTATTATTTCCTTTCTCCTTTTTGAGTTGGTACTACATCTTTTCAAGTCTGCTAAGGTAAAAGTTTAGGTTATTGATTTGATATTTTTCTTTGTTAAAATAACCAAGAATAACTATGAATTGTTTACTACGTTTTGCTTTAGATGCAGATGATAAACTTTGACCCTTTTGTCATGATATAATTTCTATTACTATCTTCAGTATTTTTTTTAATTTTTGAGTTTTTTTGCCTGAAATTTGTGTAGTCTTACAGCTTTTATGAGGGTGCTATTTACAAATATATCATTTCCCATGCTTTTACTTTCAATATACTTGGATCTTTGAATCTCAAGTGTTTTTCTTGTACAAAGCATATATTTAGACGATGTTTTAAATATTCATACTGACAATATTCTTGGGTTATGTAATCCATTCACATTTCATATTATTGATAGCATTGCAAGCACATCTACCATTATACTTTTCGTTTTCTACAGTTCTCATGTTGGTTTTAGTTTCTCTATTCCTCCTTTATAATTTTCTTTTTCATTAAGTAAATATTGTCTAATGTAGCATTGTAATTTTTACACGACTTCACTATGTTTTCTAAAGTCTTTTTTTAGGGGTTGCTCTACTGTTTAACATATATGTCTTAATTTATGAGAATGAGCCTCAGACTTACACTAGCTCAATACCAGTGATACATGGAAATGTTACTCTTATGTAGCTTGCTAATCAAAGCATTTTAACTTCCATGGTTGAAAGTATGTTTTAAAAAAGAGGTTTATTGGCCAAAAAAAAAAAAAAGACCAGGTCCTGGAGCATGAAATCTGAACCAGCAGCAGCATGCTGTGTGGAGAAGACAAGCACATCCATTGTTCTGGAGTTGTTGAGCATTTTTATATATCAGGTAGTAAGGAGAGAGATGTAAGCTGTTCTGAAATAATTTACATTAGCTGTAGAGAAGCCAAAGGGGGCCAGCTCTGGGACAGGTGCAGTTGGCAAGCAAGAAGTATCCGTTCCTGTAGATTGCCTGTGGGAAGTGAGTTGAAAAGTACAAGTGTAAATAAGAAGCAGAGGTTCCTGGGGTTTGATGGTGCCTGACTATTTTCTCTTTGGAATAATCATGGAAACACCCATGTGGAAATTAATCCTAAATTCTAACAGATGTACAGAAATGTGAGCAGTCTTCGTCAGAGCTGGCCCACAGCTATTAACAGGTTAACTGTTCTGTCTCTTTCACACACTAGCTGCTGCAATTTAACTGCGAACATCTCCGAATTTTCTCCTAGTCAAGCTCTAGTCCCTTTTGATATTTTGGTGGTATTATTGTTATGCAGATTATATCTATTAATGGTATAATCCAAATAATATATTGTTACACTTATTTCTTTACCATCTGTAGTCATTTCCTCGCCCATTACAGCTTTGCTCACGCCCATGTCCTTTGTGCCTTTAATGGCAAACATATTACACATACCTTAGTTTACAACAAAATGAAAAAATAATCAATCAATTAAACATTGGAGTACTTTATAAGAAAATTGAGTAATTTAATTTTAACCTGAAAATCTTAGTAATGCCTTGTGTTTACAACCCGAACACAAGAAAGCCCATTACAGGTCTCCTGTATACAGAAAGCTGCAGGAACCTGTTATTACAAGTTCTGTATGGTCCTCACCCACTCACACAGAAATCCAGGATCTGTGAGGACAGGTGGACCTCGAGGCTGGTTTCAACACAAACCTGAGCTTCAGAGATGCTTTTTTATCTGGAAGAAAAAGGCATAAGGATTGTTTTTGAGGACTTTTATAAGGAGAGATACAGTTGTTGGATAGAAAGACCACCCATTCACCTTTCTTTTATTTTTTGTATTTACTAATTTAAGATATAATGAAGGCCCAGCCTGTTGGCCTTGAGTGAATTTTCCTTATTCCCCGCCAGCCACCTTCTCCCCTAACGGGAGAAAGCAGCTTCGTGCTTTGCACATTTGACTTGCTGAACTCACTGATTCCAGCCACTTTTAAACTTAGCTTGTCACTTGTGACTCAGCTAAATTGTAAACAATTTCCACAGTAATTCAGAACTTCAAATATTTTAAGGCCACAGAGCAAAGTTTCCATTCTTAGCACTAGTGACATTTGGGGCTGGATAATTCTTTGTGTTGGGGGCTGTCCTGTGTTTGTAGGATATTGAGTAGCATCCTTGGCAGCCACCCTCTAGATGCCAGCAGATTTCCCTTTCCCCACCAATTTGTGACAACCAAGCGGTCTCCAGACATGGCCAAAAGTGGGGGAGAAGGAGTGAGGGGAGCAGAATGGCTCCCAGGTAGGGTGATGAAGGGGACTCTCTGAGGAGGGATTGGTGGAGTCCTTAGCTGGGAGGGGACAGCAGCTTCAGACCAACCTGAGGGAACAATAGCTGAAGCCCCAGGGCAGGAAACAGGGCTCTTCTGGAAGGGATGAGGGACAGAGGAATGGAGGAGGGACACCAGGCTGTGACTGGGGATGCCCTCAGCCTATCCCTCTTCCTGGTCTTGGACCCGAGCCCCAGCCCCAGCTGCTTAAGAGTTCTGCCCCTCATTGGGTTTTGGCAGGGAAGTGCTAAAAAGATGACTCACTGCAGTGAGTGACCTCAGCTCCCCCCACTTTCCTCCACCACCCATTGCCCTCTGCTGCAGCTTCTGGACTCAGGCTCACTCAGCTTAAAGCAGGAGATGTTGTGGGTTATTAGGCTGAAGTGTCTGGCTGAGAGAGCTGGTAGGATGGCTGGGCATCCCTGCCTTAGGCTGAGTTGTTTTGGTTGTTTAGTTTGCACAAGGTTGGGCTCTGGGCTGGGTTAAGCTGGGGTCAGGGAACCAGACTGAGGAGGGGAGCTGGGCCTGACCAGGTTGTGGGCAGGGCGGGAGCACATGGCCACTATCAGGTAAGGATAAGGTCTTTGGCTGTTACTTACTTTGCTAAATTCTGCCCTTAAATTGGTGCATTATGATCATTTATATTTGAAGTAAATATTGCTATGTTAAGGCTTAAGTCTGCCATTTTTTTTCTGTTTATTCCCTGTTTCTCATTCCTGTTTCTCTTCTCCTTTAGCTGCATCCAAGGAAGCCACATAGTGAAATAATAGAACCAGAAAACTAAAGTTGATTAAGCCCCAAGACTCATGTAGCAGAGCATCTTGATCCACAGTGGACTTCACCAGAGCAAAGAGCTTGAACTTGGTTGTGCTAAGCTAGGGGGATGTAGGACGTATTTGTTTCTGGAGCATAATTTAGCCTATACTGACTAATCATCAGATTGATGCAGGACAGGTGAATCCCCCTGAGTAGGGACTCAAGTTCTACAGAGAGACAGAGAGAGAAAGTTAGCTCAGGAAAGAATTCAAGTGCAAGCCAGAGTTAGAGCCAAAAGGAAAATTTGAGAATTCTTAGAGAAAGAATGACACTCCACAGAAAGAAACATGGTCTTCTTTCAAAGACAAAATGCGAGAGAGTGTTAGAGGAATTCAGTTTATTTGTGATTCTTAGTTTTTATGAATTAGAGCTTAAACACTTTGTTTTCCTATTTCCCTTTTATGGTATGGGTATGCAGCGTTAAAGACATGTTAATAATTTCAGCCTTTGTTCTGCAGGTTCTCCATGATCTGATAGAAGGAAATAAATTGTTGAGTTTATTTTGTGTAAGATACAAGACTTAAAGACTTTGTTTTTCTGTTTTTCTTTTATGGTATGGGTATGCAATGTTAAAGGTAAATAGTTTGTTAGCTATCTCAGCAGGAATCAAGTGTGTGTGTGTGTGTGTGTGTGTGGTGTGTGTGTGTGTGTGGTGTGTGTGTGTGTTCTGTCAGGGCTAGGTAATTGTATCTTTCTTGGGAAGGTGGCAGAGCTTCCTTTACCCCTGTCCATTTCTGTGGGCTTTGCTATCCTATCTTTTGTCCAGATGAGTCCAATATAAACATAATGCATTATATGTGATTTCAAAATTTTGAACACATTTAAAACAATAAACACAAAAAGGTCCAGTACACTTTTATAAAAATATACTGAACCAAAGAAATCAAAATTCTCACTGGAACTGGAATCTACACAAGAATGATGAGTAAGATACATTCTCCTTAGACACTCAAGAAGCAGGGGTTCCCTGTTCCTGAGTGGCATGTGTCAATCTTTGATTGTGGCGTGGGCACTCAGGGGCAATCTCCTTAGAAGAGACATCTCCGGGCCTTTGTAGGTGGTCTGAGGACTCAGGAAGTGAGGCAGAGTTCTGAGTGCAGGGTTGGGGACTGGGCTCTAGACAACAGAAGTACAGCCTTAATTCAGCCAGCAGAGGGCGCATCCCCAGCCCGGCCTTCTGCAGCTAGGAGCAGCTCTGGGGTGCAGTGGCCCTGGAAAGAAGTTTAAGGAGGGTGCTCAGAGAAGAAGGGCTGATTCTCAGGCTGTGGTTTGCTGAGGGCCTCATCTGGGGTTGGAGGCCTAATGGAGCTTTCCCCATCTTCTGCGCATGAAACAGGGACATGCTCTGCTCTCTGGGCTGAAACAGATTTGTCTTCAATATTGAATTCCCACATGGTATCCACCCTCATTCTCTGGAGCCACAGGGAATGGGCAGGGAACAGGAAATCCTCAGACAACCTCAGGATGTGCACAGCAATAACCATGATGACCACATTACTGAAGATGAGCTGCAGGGTTGTCTGTGGGGTCAGGATGAGAACTTCCATCTCCCAGATGCAACTGGAAGTCTGTTCCTGGTTCCAAGGCTGTGATGATCATCTGTGCACTGCAAATCTGCCACTGCTAGGGAAGTAGAGCTCTGTTCCTCAGCCTCCAATGGGAGGATTTGCAAACAGGAGTGTTGGGGGAGGGGGCTACCAGCCACTTCACCCTCCCCAACCAAAACTATGGGCGGCCACCCCTACCCTGCTGTCATGAAAACACCCGTCTGGAATGACACCTCCTGAACATTCCTTTGAGCCTGAAGTTTAGACAGGTACATTCTTCCCATTACTCTTCAAGGACTCAGGAACTTATATGGGGTGGTTCCAGTCTAGTGGTGGCCCTGGGCATGAAGCTCTTTGCACAGTGGCTGGTTCTGCATCTGTGGAGAGAGCAGTGTGTGAGAGTTAAATGTTCTACTCCTTCAGCATTTTATCTAGTGTTAAGAGTGTAACCTGGAGAAAGCCCAAAGCTAACATAGACCAGAGTCAAGCAGGCAGTCCCAGAGGAAGCATGGACTCCTTTCAGGATTTGATATGACTCTAATTTCCTAGCAGCTGACTTTTAGAAGAAACATGAACAGCACCTTACCTATCCTGGGACCCTGCTCCACTTCCTGACATTTGTTGGATTCCATTGGCTGGTGGGTGACCTGCAGGACAGGGAGGGACCCAGATAGTCTTGCACACAATAACCTAATGTCTACTTCTCACAAGCCTGAAACTCCATGTTCTCATCCTGTGCGCACTCTCACCTTGAGTGCAAGGTCAAAGTCATGTGCAACCCACTTCTAAAGAGAGCTTCTTCCAATGTGTCCCAACACCCACCTCTCCAGGTCTCACCAACCCTGTCTATAGGGAATTCTCTAGGCTGGGAATAGGGAGAAAATCAGAGGTAGTGCCCACAGAATACAGTTTGCTCTTTAAGGAGATCATCCACATGAAAAGAAAGGAGGGAACTCTCCTTGGGTCCAAAAACTTTTTTAAAAAATATTGAGATACCCAAAACATGACACTTGTGTCAAAACAAGTAATATATGCATGGAGACTTAGGGGGAAGAAGAAAAACAGAAGAGATGGAGTGTTGCCTTCCTTTCTGAGTGATGATGGACTCCTAAGACCATATCCTACAACTTCCCTTTCTGCAGATGGGGGAAACCAATACCAAGTGGGGCCAAGAGTAAACAGACTGAGAGTGACAGCAACCCCCAGCTAGGACTGTTGAAAGGTAGATAAAACATCTCCACTCCTTGGTGTTTCCTACAAGCCTAATGCCTTTCCTTTCCTCAAGTTCAAAATGTCCAGCCTCATGGGATGCCAGGGCTCTTCTCTCCCCTAGTGCACCTACTAACATGCACTTACACCTACCATCACATACAACCTAAACACAAGTCATCCTCCATCATGCACATACCCCAATTTACCTGTCCCCTCCTGAAATATCATCCTTTAGTTCAGTCTAGAATTCACAGGGGCTTCTAGAATTCACAGGGGCTTCTTAGACTCTGGTAACCATACATAATAAAAGATGTCCTGACTCCTCTGTGTCAGCAAATGTTAGTCATGATCTTATTACTTGTGAATCTAAACTGTCAGCTCACTAATTCTTTACTGCCCCTAAGGGAGAAGTGTCATTTCCAAAGTTGGGCCCTCACATGGCTTGAATATTGGAGAAAATGGTACTCTGGTCTGAAGCAGGTAGAAGAGGGCAGGGACAGAGTGACATCTTGGAAAACCTCCAGGTTATGTCAGACAGGGCACAGCCAGGAAGGGATTCATCAATAAGATCTGATGCGAGTGGTTGTACTTGCTGCTAAATAATAGGTGGGGCCAAGAAGGTGTAGTGGGGAGGTGTGAGGATAACTTGGCCAATAGGAGGGGGATATAATTAGAATCAGCCTAATCTCTCAAAAGTCCTCAAATCAAATCTGTTCCCTGACACAACCCCCGTTGTCTAGATATCATGAAACATGATATTCACTGTCTCCTCTAACTTATTCATTCACTTGATAAAGTAATTATTATTACTTGTTTTTTTGTGTGTATCTTCATGTTGTAAAACCCACAGTATTTTTATTTCATTAAAAATAATTTTTTAATTTTTCTCTTTTTATTTTTTAAAAAATTTTAAATTAATTAATTAAATGATATTTATGGTAACATTGGTTAACAAAATATGGTAAGTTTTAGCTGTATATTTGAACAGTAACACACGTATATATTTACACTGTGTGTTCACCTCCCATAGTTAGATTTCTTTTTGTCACCACATATTTGACAACTTTTATCCCATCTACTTCCACCCCCACCCCACCCTTTGGTAACCTCTAGTCTATAGTCCATGTCCACGAGTCTCTGTTTATTTGTCCTGCTCATTTGTTGCTTTAAGGCTTATACCCCACATATAAGTGATATCATGTGATTTTCAACTTTTTCTGTCTGGCTTATTTTGCTTAGCATGATTCTCTTGAGGTCCATCCATGTTATCGCAAATGCAGCATTTCATCTCCTCTGAGTAATATTCCATTATATATATATGCCACAGCTGAGTAATATTCCATTATATATATGCCAATCATCTATCGTGGAACACTTTGATTGCTTCCATTTCCTGGCCATCATGAATAATGCTGCTATGAACAACGATATGCAGATATCTTTTCAGATATGAATTTTCAAGTATTGTGGGTAAATACCTAGTAGAGGGATTGCTGGATCATACAGGTAGACCAATTCTTAGTTTTTGAGGAACCTCCATACTGTTTTCCATAGTGGCTGTACCAATTTGCAGTCCCACCAGCAGTGTATAAGGTTCCTTTTTCTCTGCATCCTCTCCAACATTTGTTCTGTTAATATAGCTATTCTAACAGTGTGAGATGTATCTCATTGTGGTTTTGATTTGCATTTCCCTAATAGCTGATGATGTTGAGCATCTTTTCAAATATTTGTTGGCCATTTGTATGTCCTCTAGGGAGAAGTGTCTGTTCAGGTCCTCTGATTTTTTTGATTGGATCGTTTGTTTTTTTGTTGTTATTGAGTCATATGAGTTCTTTGTATATTTTGGATATTAGGCCTTATTGGAGGTGTTGCTTGCAAATATATTTTCCCATTCAGATGGTTGTCTCTTTACCTTGTTGATGTTTCTTTTGCTGAGCAGAAGCTTTTTAGTTTGATGTAGTCCCATTCATTTATTTTTGCTTTTACTTCCCTTGCTTTGAGGTCAAATTTAAAAATCCTCTTTAAGTCCAAGGTCCTTGAGTTTAGTTCCTATGTTTTCTTCTATGCATTTTATTGTTTCAGGTCTTATATTCAGGTCCTTAATCCATTTTGAGTTAATTTTGGTGTGTGGTGATAGACAACAGTCTAGTTTCATTCTTTTGCAGGTGGCTTTCCAGTTTTCCCAGCACCATTTATTGAAGAGGCTTTCCTTTCTCCACTGTATGTTTTTGGCTTTTTCAAAATTATTTGCCCATATAAATATGGTTTACTTCTGGACTCTTGATTCTGTTCCACTGGTCCATGTGTCTGTTTTGCTGCCAATACCATGCTGTTTTGATTACTGTTGCTTTGTAGTATAATTTGAAGTCAGAGAGTGATGCCTCCAGCCTTCTTTTTTCTCAGGATGGCTTTGGCAATTCGGGGTCTTTTGTGCTTCCATACAAATCTGATGATTTTTTGTTCTATTTCTTTAAAAAATGCCAATGAGATTTTGATGGGGATTGCATTAAATCTGTATAATGCTTTAGGTAATATGGTCATTTTAACTATGTTGATTCTTCCAATCCAAGAACACAGAATATCTTTCCATTTCTTTGTATCTTTTCATTTCTTTTAATAGGGTCTTATAGTTTTCATTATATAGGTCCTTCACATGTTTCTTAATTTATTCCTAGGTATTTTATTCTTTTTGTTGCAATTGCAAAAGGAATTATTTTTTCCACTTCTTTTTCTGACACTTCATTATTAGAGTATAGGAACGCTATGGATTTTTGAACATTGATTTTGTATCCAGAAACTTTACTGTATTTGCTTATTGTTTCTAGTAGTGTTCTTGTGGAGTCTTTAGGGTTTTCTATATAGAGAATCATGTCATCCACAAATAGTGACAGTTTGACTCTTCATTTCTATTTGGATGCCTTTTATATCTTTCTCTTGCCTGCTAGTACTTGCTAACCTCCAACATTATATTGAATAATAATGGCAATAGTGGACAACTTGCCTTTTCCTGATCTTAGAAGGAAAGTTTTCAGTTTTTCACTATTAAGTATAATGTTGGCTGAGGATTTGTCATATATGGCCTTCATGATCTTAAGTTACTTTCCTTCTATACCAATTTTGTTAAGTATTTTGATTATAAATAGATGTTGTGTCTTGTCAAAAACTTTTTCTGCATCTGTTGATATGATCATATGATTCTTATTTATTGATTTATTTCTGTGGTGTATCACATTAATCGATTTGCATATGTTGAACCATCCTGTGCCCCTAGGATGAAGTCCACTTGATCATGGTGTATAATCCTTTTAATATGTTGCTGTATTCTGTTCGCTAGTATCTTATTTAGGACTTTTGTATCTGTGTTCATGAGAGATATTGGTCTATAGTTTTCTTTTTTTGTGTTATCTTTACCAGGTTTTGGTATCAGGCTAAATATTTGCCTCATAAAATGAATTAGGGAAGTAATAGCCTCTTCTTTGATTTTTTAGAAGAGTTTGAGGAGCATAGATATTAAATCTTCTTTGAATGTTTGGTAGAATTCACTGACGAAGGCATCTGGTCCTGGACTTTTACTTTCTGGTAGGTATTCTATTATTGTTTCAATTTCCATGCTGCTGATCAGTTTATTTAGATTTTTCCAGTTCTTAATTCATCTAGGAAGATTTTTCTAAGTACTTGTCCATTTCTTCTAGGTTATTAAATTTGGTGTTACGTACTTTTTCATAGTCTTCTTGTATGATCCTTTGTATTTCTGCAGTGTCTGTCATAATTCCCCTGTTTCATCTCTGATTTTATTTGTGTTCTTTTTCTTTTTTCTTTAGTGAGTCTAGCCAGGGGTTTGTCAATTTAATTAACCTTTCTCAAAGAAACCAGTCTTTGTCGCATTTATTTTTCCTATTTTTTTTGTTTGTTTTCAAATTCATTTATTTCTGCTCTATCTTTGATTATTTCTTTCCTTCTGCTGAACTTTAGGCTTCATTTGTTCTATTTTTCTAGTTTTTTAAAGATGAAACGTTAGGTTGTTTATTTGGGCTCATTCCTGTTTTTGGAGATAGGCCTGTAATATATGAATTTTCTCTTATGATCACTTTTGCCATGTCCCAAAAGTTTTGATATGTTGTACTATCATTATCATTTGTTTCCATGTATCACTTATCTCTCTTTTTATTTCTTCTCGTGACCCAGTTATTTTTCAGTTAGTATGTTCAGTAGTATGTTGTTAATCTCCATGTATTTTGTTGTTCTTTTGGCATTCTTTTTACAGTTTGATCTCTAGTTTCAAAGTATTATAATCAGAGAATAGGGTTGTATATCATTTCAAACTCTTTCTATATTTGTTAAGGCTGTCTCTGTGTCCCAGGAATGGTCAATCCTGAGAATGTTCCACTAGAGAAAAATGTATAAGCAGCTGTTTTGGGATGGAAGGCTCTGTAAAGTCAATTATGTCCCAGTTGGGCTAATGTGTCATTTAAGGATGTTATTTCCTTATTGATTTTCTGTTTAGATGATCTGTCCATTCCGACAGTGGTGTATTTAGGTCCACTTACTACACTAGCATTTTGTTCTGCTTTTCCTTTTAGTTCTGTTAGTAATTGTTTTATGTAATTTTGGGGCTCCCTGATTGGGAGCATAGATATTAATAAATGTTATGTCTTCTTGGTGCATGATTCCCTTTATCATCATGAAGTGTCCCTAGTATCTTTCTTTACCTTTTAATTTTGAAGTCTAGTTCATCCTATATTATACCACAAACTCCTGCTTTTCTGAATGCTATTTGCTTGAAATATCATTTTTCCACCCTTTACTTTGAGTCTGTATTTGTCTTGGAGCTGAAATGTGTCTCCTGGTGGCAGCATATTAGTTGGGTTTATTTTCTGATCCATTTCTGCAAACTCTGTGCCTTTTTATTGGTCAGTTCAGTCCATTCACATTTAGGATAATTATTGAAATATGAGGTCTTCTTATAGCCATTTTATCTTTGCTTTCTGGTAGCTAGGTATTTCCATTGCTTTTTGCTTCTTGTGCTTCTGTTTTTTTTGTGTGTGGGTTTTTTTGTTTTGTTTGTTTATTTGTTTTTTTGGTTGGCTTTTGTTGGGTTTTCTCTCTGCGTCCTTAATTTTATGTTATATACTTTAGTTCTGAATCTTTGATTGTGGTGGTTACAATTACAAATATGTAAAGGATAGTTACAATATATATAGTCATCCATTTTCTTCTGTGTGTGTCTTATCGCCATTCCCCTTTACAATTTGGATCTTTGAATCCTCCCCTCTTGTCATTATTGTCTTGATTTGTACCTATATATACTTGAACGTTTATTCTATCTTGCTATAGCAAATCTCTTCTTATTGTTTAAGCTTATAATGCCCTGTTCTTAGTACAGATTGCACTCTTCAGCTTCTATTGCCTGATAGTCACTTTACTTCTCATCTATGGGTTTGTTTTTTTTTTTGGTCATTTTTTTTAGGTGAGTTGACCCCTTTCAGTATTTCCTGTAGTGTAGGACTTCGTAGTGGAAATTTCCCCAATATTTGTATGTCTGGAAGAGGTCTTAATTTTTCCCTTTATATCTAAAGGAGAGCTTTTGCTGGATATATTACTCTTGGCTGGTGTTCCTCCATTTAATAGTTTTAATATTTGATTCCACTTATTTTGGCATGCAAGGTTTGTGCTGAGAAGTCCAAGGATAGCTAAATGGTTTTCCTGTAAGTTTCTGTCTTCTTTTTCCCTGACTGCCTTGAGAATTCTTTGTCCATTGATTTTTGATACTTTGCAATACTATGTGTCTTTGTGAAGGCCTTTTGGGGTTTGAGATAATTGGCTGTTCTGTTGACTTCTTAAATTCCAAGCTCTAGCTCATTCTTAGATTTGGGAAATTCTTTTTGATATTTGTCTGAAAATGCTTTTCTAGTCCTTTCTCTTTTCCTCACCATTCAAGACCTGCTTCCTTATTCTATGTTTCATCTCCTGATGGTTAGCTACTCTTGTATTTCTCTTTTCATTATTTTTCATTTCTCGGTTTCTCTTTTCTTCCTTGATTTTTTCTCTGGATTTCTTCTTCGATATCGCTGATTCCTTCCTCCATTTTGGTCGACTCTGTTTCCCAGGGTTGCTATTTCATTTTTTCAACTCTTGTCATAGTTGTTGTTTGTTGTCGTCGTCATTTATTTCCAGAAGTTCTATTTAATTCTATTTGAGGGTTTTAATCTCCTTGCTAACGAATTCATTCTGCTCACCTAGTTGTTTTGTCATTTTCGAAATTTGTTGCTATGATTCATTTCGGATCTCATTCAGTTTTTTTAGAAGTACCATCCTGTCATTTAAATAGCATATTTAAATTCTCCATCATTTAAATAGCAATATTTTCTTGTCTGTGAGCTATTTTCTAAGAGATTTTTCTTTTTTTCTTTCTGAGATGTCTTGTCACCTTGTTTGCTCATGGTGATTAATGGACTTTTTCTCTGCCTGGGCTTTTAATGGAAGTGTATCTGCTTTTTTTTTTCTCTCTCTCTCACTCGCCATGTTTCTGTTGTAAGGAAGATGTTTTTCTTTTGGTTTCCAGTGGGTGGCATCTAAGCCTCTTGGATCTCTGCTTTATATACAGTTTAATAATGTCTTTTTTTTTTCTTATAGCTTAATCAGGCTCTGTCAGTTCCTGTCAGTGTTAGCAAAACAAGTTTTTTGTAGTGTTTGCTCAGATTCCCCTTGGGGCTCCACGTGTTCTGTCTCACAGGCTATGGGGAAGGGCCCTCTGGTTGGGGAATGGAGACTGTTGGCTCAGCCTGGCATTTTGCAAACCCATGGCTGGTAAAAATCAACAGTTGTTTCCTGCCATCCCGCTTTTCTGCCATCCTTGTTTCTCTGCCTTCTTGCCCTGATGAGTGGGCACTGCCATTGGCCATGTGGAGCTCACAAACTCTTCCAGGTAGGTTGTTTAGGAAACTTGGTGCACCTTCTCCTCTCTCCGCTCTCCTACAGGGACTCTGGCTGGAGAGGCAGCTTTTTGTTTCTCCCAGTTAACTGCCCAACAACATAGGGTTTCAACCTGTGATAGCTCTTATGCGCAATCCTATGCTCAGATGTACTGTGTGCAGTTTGAGTGTTTTTATGAGTTTTAGACGTTCAGCTTATTGTTTTTCAAGAGGAGGAGATCTGGGGACATCTCTCACTCAGCCATGTTTCTGACATCACTCAGTATTTTATATACTAAAAATAAATGGGTTTATGAAAAGAGTATTATGGGAAATGTTGCATTTAAGTGTTGTGTGCCAAGATTGAGAAACAGAGGGAAATAAACAAGAATTCTTGACAAAATATCAGGTTTTGAATTCACTAAATTGTTCAAGTAAGCTGGCTTCTGGATTCCTTTTCTGAGAGCGAAATAGGAGAACTTTGTAGATAAGCAACCTCTTGCATTTGAGAAATTCTGAAGAGAATTTGGGCTTAATCTCAGGCCAATTTTGATTGATTTATGAATGTGCCTTTGTAATTGTATGTGTAAATATGTCTGGTTGTGTGTGTGTGTGTTGTGTGTGTTGTGTGCTGCCAGGGGGTGAGTTGCATCCATTTAGGGGGATGGCAGAGTTTCCTTTGCCTTGGGAATCACCCTCAGTCACTCTCGTGGGCTTACTTATCCAAATCCAATAGAAACAACAATGTTTTCTACAATGTGATTAAAAATTTCCAACAAAACACGTTTAAAAAATAAACACAAATAGAGCAAGCTGTACTTTATAACAATTTATTTAACTCAAAAAATCCAACTATTATTTGATAATTGTAACCTATATCAGAATGATGAGTAATATATGTTCTTTCTAGACACACTAGAGAAGCAGATATCCACTGTTTCTGATAATGTCCCAATTCTTGATTGAAAACTCAAGACAGAATTAAATGACTCATGAGATGTGATTAAAAGGGACTGGATAGAATGTGGGAGAAATTGATATCAGAAGTGAAAATACACAAGCATGTTCCAATTGCTTGAAAGGCATCAATCCATATAAGCTCAAAATTTCCTAAGCAGAATAAATACACAGGAAACAATTAAGGAGTTGCATTATGGTTAAAAACCAAAGTAATATAAAATATTTTAGAAGATACGAGACCAAATAAGCAAGAATAAGGCTAATAGGTGACATCTAAACATAAATAAGAATACACATCAACAGAGAACCATTTTAAAAATGCTAAAAGAAACCTTATGCCAAACCAGAATTCTACATTCAGCAGCAATATTACCCAAAATAAAGTAGACTTTAAAAAAACTTAAAGTGGAACATTTCATTGTTAGCTAACTTGAACTAGAAAAAAATATTGGAGTGAGTTATTAAGTCCAAAGGAAAATAATCCCAGATTGAAAACTAGAAATGCAAGAAGAAATGAGAGGGAAAGAAAAGATAATTTATAAATTAATACAAATGAATTTTGTTTTATGAAGCAATTCTTGAAATCACTCATGAATATTAAAATACACATAGAATTAAAATGCCTGGCAATAGTAATGCAAAAATCAAAAAGATTAAAAATAGATTGAAAGCATTTTAAGGTATTAGCATTTGGGATGGTGGTAAAAGTAATTACTCATATTAGACCATATTAAATAAGTGATTCTGATGTATTCAGTGTAATTACACAAAGATTTATATATGATTACAACTAACAAGTTTATAGAGGGAACGACAGAATAATAAAATAGTTAAGTCAGTGAAACAAAGAGTAAAGGAACATTAATACTAGTTAAGTCAAAAGGAAGGAAAGAATAGGTGATTAAAATATTCCCAAATTATCAGTAATTAAGTGAAAATGAAAATACACAAATATTGATTGACTTATAATTGCTATGTGATATATTCTATAGAATTGTTAATAAATATTTTGGACATTCTTCTATTTGATAGACATATAAACAGTCTCCAATTTTTTCCTATTAAATATATGTATAAAAATTCTTGTGCATAAACTTCCCATTCCTGTTCTTACAGAAAATAGCCAAAGTGGGTGAAAAAATTAATAAATTATTGTTTTGGTTTTCTTTGGACACATACCCAGAAGTGCAACTGCTGGATCAAAAGGTATATCCATTTTTAATTTTTTGAGGAACCTTCAGAATGTTTTCCATCGTGGCTGTACCAATTTGCAATCCCACCAACAATGTATGAGGGTTCCCTTTTCTCCACATCCTCACCAGCACCTTTCGTAAGTCTATTAGCCATCTGTATTTCCTCTTGGAGAAGTCTCTGTTCAGGTCTTCTGCCCATTTTTAATTGGATTATTTATTTTTGTTGTTGTTGACTTGTATGAGTTCTTGTAAGTTGTATATTAACCCCTTATCAGATGTATCATATGCAAATATTTTCTTCCATTTATTTGATTGTATTTTCATTTTATTGATGGTTTCCTTTGCTCTACAAAAACTTTTTAGTTTGATGGTAGTCCTATTTGTTTATTTTTTCTTTTGTTTCCCTTGCCTGAGGAGATATGTCCAAAAAGAAATTACTAGTAGCAATATCAGAGAGATTACTGCCTACATTTCTTCTAGAAGTTTTATGGTTTCGGGTCTTACATTTAAGTCTTTAATCCATTTTGAGTCTGTTTTGTACATGTGTAAAAAAGTGGTCCAGTTTCATCTTTTTGCATGTTTCTGTCCAGTTTTCCCAACACTATTTATTGAAGAGACTGTCTTTACCACATTGCATATTCTTGCCTCCTAAAACAATAATTCGTAAAGATCTATGCACCCCTATGTTCATGGCAGAACTATTTACAGTAGCCAAGATATGGAAGCAACCTAAAGGCCCATCAACAGATGATGGATAAAGAAATTATGATTCATATATTCAATGAAACATTACTCAACCATAAAAAAAAATATGAAATCCTACCATTGGCAACAACATAGATGGACCTAGAGGTTATTATGCTGAGTGAAATAAGTCAGACAGAGAAGGATAAATACCATATGATTTCACTTATATGTGGAACCTAAGGAACAAAAAGAACAAACTAATCAAAAAAGAGACTCATAAATATAGAGGACAGTCTGATGACTGCCTGTGGGGAGGGATTGGGTGGTTGGGAGAATGGGGTGAAGGGTTAAAGAAGTACAAATTAGTGGTTGATAGATGTTCACAGGAATGGGGAGCACAGTATAGTAAATGTATCTAGCATTAATGTAACGGCTAGGTAGAGAGCCAGAGGAAAGACTAATCAGGGAGATCATTTCATAAACTATATAAATGTCTAACCAATATACTGTTTACTGTAGACTAATAAAAAATAAAAATATTAAAATATTGAGAAAAACTGTAACTACCACCCCAGACACAAGCGTATTAATTTTAAAAATATACAACAGTATTAGACAATATCAGTGCCCCATATTTTTGTTTCTGTATAAAGATTTGGAAATAAGTCAAGTCCCATTGATATGAGATAGGATGTCTCCTTGGGATTATCTGATGATTGGATTATCTGCTCCCTTCCTCCATAAAAGGGGAATCAGAGGCAGAAGTCACTGCATTTTCCTTCAAGCCACAGGCTGTCTGCATCTTAGGAGTGGGGTCAGCAGAACAATTCTGCAGCCATGGGGGAACCTGCATCTACCTACATTACAAATGGTCTTTTTCTGGTGAGTGCAGAATTTATATTGACAGCAAGAATGCATATTTGTATGCTTTTTCTTTATGCAAAACCTGTTGAAGTTAGCAGACTGATGCTATTAAAACAAGAAAGTGTCTTAATTAAAGGTCATTTCTTAGGTGTTAAAGTTTGTTAAGTAATGTTAGGATATTGTAGTTTTTGTATATGAAACTTTCTTGGATAATAGGTCTGATGTTTTTGTTTTGTCTTGGTTTTATTTTGTTTTTAACCTACATCAGCACAAAGAATTGAAGTAGTATTTAACCCTGCACTGTTTAAATTGTTCTTCACTCTGCAGATATTTTAACACACATCTTTCTTGGTTTAAACAAAAGTTCAGTTCTGTACACAAATTTCATGTCTTCAGTCACTTCTTCCCTAATTTATTCATCATCAATAATTGTAATTTCTTTCTCTCTTTATCTCTCCTAACCTCTGATCTTCCATCCTTCCCCCTTTCTGTGTCTCTGTTGAAACTTACTCTTTCTCACATCACTTACTTATACTTAACTCTACATTAGACATTAATTGGTCTATTAACTCTTTCCTCTCACCCAGATTAAAATCAACACGGGCAGTGACTGTTAAGTAAAATTCTAAATCATTGGTTTTATAACACAACTTGGCATATAATGAATGCTCTGTAAATAGGAGGAGAAATAACTTTCCCTTAAAACTAGAACATCTTGGGTGATGAAATGAGTAATATTGATAATTATGGCAGGATAAGAGAAATACAATAAGATTTATGGTTTCCCTTGAAAAAATTCTACTGAAGACAGAAGTGAGGAATGTAAAAGGAAAGGTGCTCTGATTAGTTTTACACTTTAAACAGTTCATTGTGACTAGAGATTTATAATGGATTACAGAGAGACAGAATTTGTCATTTCTTTCAATAAATATATCTGAGCACCATCTAAGGGCAAAGCAATAATTGAATATGATCATACAAAATATTAAAGTCCATGTTAGAATTCTCTTCATGAGTATCCAACTTAAAAAACAATGTGAAGGAAATAGATAACACAAAATAAATAAAAATTGAAAAATATTAACATAAAATATAATATTAATTTGGATTACTAGGTCAGGAAAGGTCACTCTGTGAAAATGGTATTTTGTAGGAAGTCTGAAAGATGCCGAAGAATTATTCAAAAGTCAAGAATATTTAAATGAATTTAGGATGGTGGATGGATGGCTCATTAATATGGGTATGCAGTAGCAACGTATCCAGAATGATACTCAGGTTTAGAAAAGATATTAGCACCAGTAAGTGACTTTAAGAGACATTGAAATAGCGGTGAATTATTTCAGGAACTGGTTGGTTCACCGTGGCACCTGTCACTGTAAGTTGAGTCATCAATATTATCATTGATGTGGTGATTGGGCAGATGGATATTTTGAGTTTCAGTGTTGAAGTAAGATCACACTGCTTCTATGGACATTTCTAGTTCATTCATGGTATTTGAAGCAAGAAACTAGCTGAGATTACCCAGAAAATATATGGATGCAGAACAAATGTGAGAGTAGGATTGACTTCTAAGAAGCATCAATTTGTTGTCAGATAGAGGAGCTGAGATTAACAGGGAGACATGTGAGGAGAGAAGAGAGTCAAGGAAGTAAAAATATTTATTTATACTAGAAATATTTGTGCAAAAAAACCTATGTGATGGTAATTATGATGTTTCTGAGTTATTTATGAACAGAGAATATTTGAGTAAAGATAGGACTTGGGTGTGTAAGTGAAAGTGAGTATCTAGGGTTGAAAGGCACATGATTTACTTGAGATGAGCACTAAAAAACTACAGGAACTAGGTGACTGTGTGTCCAAAAGCACAATAAAAAAGAGACGAAGGAAAGCCAGAAGCCTTGAGATATAAAGAAACCTGTGACCCTGGTGTCCATATGACGGTGAGTTAGGGGCACCAGCATGTGTGTACTTGACATTGAAAAGGATGAGAAGAGGGAAAAATCTCAGAGGAGGATGGCAGAGGGAAATAGTCTGGAATTGACACTGGTAGTGACTTTGAACTTCCTGTCTTTGACTCGTATGTGCTTGTGTCCCAAGATCTTGTTCTCACTGTTGGGTGCCTGTGCCAGTAGCATCATCTGGGAACACTAGAGAAATGCACATTTATGGCCTCACCCCAGACCTATTCAGGTTGAGATTCAGAAAATTGGGTTTTAACAACCCTTCAGATGAGGGGATGAGCAGTGCAATTTGAAACACGTTTGGCCAGGGAGAGAGGAGGGTAGAAAATCCAAATGAATTGGAACACGTTCAGCAATCATTTTGTTTTTCAAAGGGAAAGCTCAAAAGAAATATGATGCCTCAGACATTAGAAAAGAAAAGAGAAGTCCATTTAGCCAAGACCAAGCGGAGACATCGGAGATATCGGGAAAAGTCTGCACTTCCGATGAGGCTGACCAGCTGCATTTTCAAAAGGCGGGTCACGAGGATAACTTCGCATCCTGGCAGTGAGGTCCGGCACAGGCAATGGGAGAAGACCCTGGAAAAGCCCCAGCAAGTCTGTGCGTACAGGAGACTGCAGGGACTCCAGGCCTGTAGTAGTGAAGGAGAACCTTAAGTGCTCTAGATATCACAAATGTCATAAAATGATTGCACCGGGTAGTGCAGGTGAATCCCCAGGCGGTGCTGGTGCTGGTCCGTACACACCAGCCCCGGGCCCACCGCTGCACGGTCTTCAGATGGGGCAGAGCTGATCCCAGCAGCAGATTTCTCTCTCCCTCAGCTTCTCTGCGGACAACCCGTCACCCCTGGAGATATCCGGAGACAGACCTGGAAAGTGAAAAAGGCAAGAGAGAGACTGGCTATGGCCTTGAGGGCAGACAGGCTGGCCAGGGAGGCAGAGGGAGCCAGTCGGCAATGAGAATGTTGTACAAAGTGGATGAAAATCAGGAGAAGGTCGCGCTGAAGAAGTTGGGTGGTGTGGCCCTTGGGGAGAGGTCCACTTAGAGACCACCCCCAAGTCTTACCCACCTCCTTTAGTGTCAATCCTGTTTCTTGCTTGACCTGTGATGCTTGGTTATAACTTTATTAAACTCTTTTGAGAGATGAAAATATGAGTAGATGATTTTGTGGGTGAGAGGTTGGCTTTATGTGACAAGAAAGGAGATCTTGTCTTTTTGTACACCTCAATTTCTGTTTACCATGATTTTTATTCACTTTCATAGTAAATTCTGCAGCAGTCACTTAGCCTGAGGAATGGTTTAGTGTATATTTTTATGACACACTCATAGAAAGATGACACCTACCTAAAGAGATTTTTAACAATAAATAAATGTGATTCCATAAAAATCTGATTTACTGAGCTTGTTTTACATCTCATTCTAACATAAATTGTATTCTCGTTTATTTTTTTACTAAATGCTAATTCAGATATGACATTTTTACATAATTTAATTAGCATTTAGTTACCTGTTACATCCTTATCTGTTACTTAAGAATTACCTGGGTAATTTGTTTAAAGTTAACCTTATATTCTTCCTCCTCCTGCTGCTCCTTGTCCTCCTCCCTTCCTCCCACCTTCTGCCCAATGGCCTTAGCGGGAAGGTTGGTTCGGAATCTGGCACAAAGCATGCCACTGTTTCCATGAGCATGAGTCACCTTTCCCAGATTACTATGGTTTTGTTCGGTTTGCCACCAGGAGTCACTGTGCTGTTCTTTCCCTGGTACACATAAGCACATCTCTCACTTAGATAGATTCAGCTTCCCCTCGAGCATAAACACCTTCAGTTTTAAAAAGAGCTGTGTGTGTCCTCTGGTACCGGAGACCCTGCTTATAGCCAGCTTTGGACCACACCCTTCCAAACATATTTGTCATTTTAGAAGTCCTGTTCCTAGTAGGGCCTCCATGGCTCCAAGATAGAAAGGTTTGAGTTAACCTTAGATTCTTAAGAATGAAATGTTGGGAATGTATAAGGTAGAGAGAACCTTGACAGCAGGCTCATTGCCTGAGCACTGACAGTTCTGAGCAGAGGAAACTTGTCCACCTGCTCACAGCATAGGGCACATCGTAATTATTCAATCAACATGTAATGAATAATATTTGGTAAGAAAAAGTGTCAAATTAGTTATGAAATATGGAGACTCTTTTACTAGGTCAAGACAGAAAAGGAGTGTTCTGAGTTTGGAAAGATAGAGCATTTTCTGGACTTCCTTGAACTTTGGATAGAGCAGTTCTAGCCGAGGTGGAGAAGGAAGCCTGGTTCAGAGGGTCAAAGTCTGACTGAGAAACAAGTGTAGTGACCTGAGGTGGACAGCTATGCCTTGGACTCCTGAATTTAACATAATGGTGGCTCCCCACCGAGCCCACAGCTTTGGTATGAGGTTGACTTCACCCCAGGACTAAGGCGTTCTAACTCTTCAGTGTAAGCTAATCTCCATTTCCCACCCCCAAGTTCCTGGGATAGAGGGTTTCACATGGCCCTCTCTGGTCCAGTAGGATCCAGGCACAGGACCCTTTATGGAACTAGATGTGGAGCTGGGTCTAGACAAGACTCTTACCTGTCAGACCTGGAATTCTAGGAAGTGAGCTGTGTGAGGTCAACAGTGTAGGAGTGACTGACATAGTCTGAGGCCACCTGGAAGGAGAGCACACTGGGTGGTTGTGGGGGACAGTTAAGAACAAGGCCTGCCCCTCATTTGTATACTGCATGCATCTGGCCTGTACATATCTACTCCTCAAGTCCAGTGACGTGAGCTGATTTCTTCCTTCCTTGAATCTTGTTTTCCCTCTTTTTATAGTCTGTTAAATTATTTTATCTTAAGTTAATTTTAGTTGGGTTTTCTCCCTCATGCATTTAAATTATTCCTGATCAACTCCTAGATGTAGACCATGATTTCAGTGAGTTATATTGAAAAATGAAGGTGGTCAGTTGTGATAACTGGGGGACCTGAGAAATTTCAATGATGGCAATCCAGCATGGTCAGAGACCTTAAGGACATCCATTTGATAGGCCACATGATAACTGGAATTTTTAAGACAGGTACTATTAGGTTTGATGGTTGAGTGAGAATTAATGGGGAGACCTAAAGTGATTCACAGTTTATGAACAGCAGGAAATCCTCCATTGCCTCTTCCAGCTCCTGTGGTTCCTGCAATCCTTGGCTTATAACGGCATAACTCCAATGTCTGCCTCTGTCTTTCTTATGGTCTTCCATCCACGTCTCTGTGTCCTTGTCTCTTCTTATAAGGACACCAGTCATTGAATTTAGGGCCCACCCTAAATCCAGGATTATTTTGTTCTTCAGATATTTTAAACTATTCACATCTGTTAAGAACTCATTTCCATAACAGTCAAATTCTGAGGTTCTTGGCAAACATGAATTTTTTGTGGAACATTTAAACCCACTAACTCATTCCCAACTCAATTGAGGGTTGAGGGCAATCTATCATGGATGTGACTATCTCGTGTCTGGTGAGACCTCAAGGGTTACATTCAGCATTAGCTGTATACACTATACAGGCTCCGTCAGAACTCAATGAAAGCAATATTATAGGAGTTATTTTCCTCAAAAGTAGTTGATTCAATGAATGAAGGTAAAAATAATATATATATTTTTAATTGCAGTTATATTTTTACATTCAGACTCCCACCAGTTGTGTGAACAAGGGCAGGTGAAGCCCTAAAGGGTGTTTCTTAATGTCAAACTTGGTACCAGGAAAGTCATGTTGTGGCTCATGTCCTTCTTTGCCAGGCCTTTCAGTTCTTTCTAAGGACACCAAAGTGGTGGAAGGAAGTTCAGGAGAGTTTAACTTTCCTGAACAATAAAAATGTGAATTGTTTTTAGTATATACACACACTGTTTTAAGAGTATAGTTGTGAGTTTTCACAAACAGAGTTATACCTCCAACAAGATGCAAAACACTTCATCAGCCCCCCAAAAATAATCTCGTGGTTCCTGTTTATACTGAACCCCCTACCTTCACCATCAATGTGTTTGAGGTTCCTATACCTTTGCCTTTTCCAGAATGTATATAAGTTAAACAAACACTATGTTATCTTATAAGCCCTGTTTAAAAACTTTGATACCACATTTTGTAAAAGTGCATAATTATGCAAACTTCGCGCTATTCTGAGTCTAAAATTTTGACATTGCACTGAAGAGTGTGCACAGAGTATACCTTTAAAACTGAGAGATTCCACTATTACGAGTTATGTTAATTTGGGTAAGATTATGCTTAACTTTCTTCATTTGCATGATAGGAGAAATGATGGAGTAGGAGAGAAAATGAGGGACTATAATTACAAAATCACATAATCACTATAAAGCTGAGAAAATATTAATTAGCACTGAAAAATAGAAACCAGGTCTGAATTTCCTTTGCTATTTAATAAAACAAAAGCTGTCACTATTTATCTCATCTTCCTGACATCTCATGAAAACGATCCTTAAAAACAGCAAAAATGGCCTTTAGTGGCTTTCTGCATCATTGAATCAAAAACCTTTTAGGTACTCATTTTATAAGGTGGCAAACAAAAAATCCCAGTTAGGGGATGTCAAATATACCTTCTTGGCCACTGAATTAGGATATTCTCTCAAAATGACACTCTATGACAATAGCTCACCTCAATTATTCCTTGAGTCACTGTCCTCTAAAAACCCATAGCTTTTTTTGGTATTTAACCAGGAAATCACATTGGACTTGCACAGATATCACTCTACTCCTATAAGACCCATGATGGGCTACAACTACGCTGATAACCAGAACCCTTCTTCAATCTGAGAGGAACTCGAAGGTCAAATTGTGTCACTTGGTCTAAACAGCAGCAAAGTGATACACCATTTCAGAAGGCAATTTAAAATCCTTTCAAATACCCTTGGCCCAAACCAATAGGAAGGCTCACATCCCGCCTACCTTTGTCCACACTCACAGTTAACTGGCACATGCTCCAAAACTTTTAATCATGGCTACAATAATGAAGATGGACAATGTCTACATCTTTATCTTTGTGGGGAACCACTGCTGTTAATCTCAAGAATGCAGGAATTTCAGTATTGTTGTCCATTCTTTACATCCACACCCAAGCAGATTAGATGATAGGGAAAAAAATGGTCAGCGATGACACCCTCACTCACTGTGGACCCTACTCTTCATAAGGAAGAATATACAATCCACCCCAGTTCCTGTTACCTCACCTGTTATTGCTTTTTCTCTTTCAACGCCTTTATTTTCTGCTTAGAAACCTAAGCATTCTCATTTAACCAGCTTTCTTTTCCCACAAAAATGTAAATACCAGGAGTGCAAGAACTTCTTTCTTTCATGCCTGTATATCCACAATCTAGAGAGCCTAAATTGGCTATGGTTCTTCTTGGTAGGTTGTATGTTACCAGAAATGTGTCCATTTCTTCTAGGTTATCCAATCTGTTTGCCTATAAAGTTCATAATACTCAATATTGATCTTTTAGGCATTTGTTGCAAATGTCCTCTTTCATTTTTGATTTTATGTACATGAGTCTCTCTTTTATTGATAGTCATCTAAGAGTTTATCAATTTTGTCAATTATTTCCAAAAAACCAAGTTTTGATATTTCCTGTTGTTTTTCTGTATTCCATTTATTTCTGCTCTAATCATTATTATTTCTGAACTTTTGCTATCTTAAGGTTTAGTTTTATTTTTTCTAGTTTTGTGATGTTTGAATTTGTTACTTTATCTTTTTTTAATATAGGTGTTAATAGTAAAATTTCCCTTTTACTGCTTAATATGGTTCTCCCCACATTTTCACCATTTTTTTTACTGTCTCAAAATATATTTAAAAATTCTCTTTTGATCTACTCTTTGACCTATTGGTTGTTTGTTTAATTTCCACATATTTGTAAAATTTATAGTAAGATTTGAGGTAAATAGGCCTTTATATGAGGTGTATAATTTCTTAAGCAAGTATTAGATTGTTATTGTGTGTGCTAGCTGTACGTGTCAGAGACTTTAATATAATGGTGTTCTTATATTGCTCTCTCATGGTGTGTTTAAGGAAGACACTAAAAAAAAAAATTGTGTTCCCACCTACAAACATGGTGGAAGGTATTTGGGTAGGAAAAAATGTTATGTTTTGATTAAACCTGTCATGTTTTCTGAGACAGAATCCCTGGACTGTGAACTTCAGAATGGGTCCTTTGCATTGATTACCTCCTCTTTTGTTAGAGAAGAAACCTGAAGGGTCTGGGGATTGTCTGACAGTTCTTTCCACAATCAGATCAGGTTTGGAGAATTCATTTTCTTTGAGAGATGGCTTAAGTTATAGAGAACAAAAAGCTTTAAGCATATGTCAACATTTCCCCTTATTTGCTACATAAAGCATAAGGCAATTTTTTTCATGTCTTCACAGTGAGAACCTGCTTGGGCTTCTCCAGGACAAATTCATGAATTTGGGGGATTCCCTAAGACTGGACCCATAAAGTTCTAAATATTCAAGTTAGTCCACATGATGTCAGCTAATTCGTCATTGCCACTTTAGGTCTTAAAGGTTGCTGTTCCCTTCATTTCTCCTCCAGGTCAGCAGTATTTCCTTGCATTCACCTCTTTTGTAGATATTGCTCTGCTATGTAATCTCAAATCTCTCTGGCTCTATGAAGGGGATTTTTTTTTTTTTTTCAGGTTGATCTTTTTTTTTTTTCTTGTGAAGATGAGAATGATCACTTAGAGCACTTTACGTATTAGAACAGAAACCATCCATTCATTTTCTGCTTCTGTATTTTTCCTTGTGACACTATACTATTTTCACTTATAGATTCTATTTCTAGTGGATGATTTCAAAGCTTTTCTTTTGTGACCAATGCATCTAAAAACATCATCATATTGGAATCTCTGCATTTGTATTTTATCCTCATCTTATAAAATTACCTATCCTGAACACTTGTCACTCAAAGACATTTTGACAGATTACTTTCTATCATAGTCCTTTGTGCGCAGGATTAACACTCTACCCCAAATAGGATCTGATGTCAAGACTGATGTCACCACATGCATTGCATTAATAGAAATACAGTTATTAATAAAAGGTACTTCCTAAGGAGAACAGGACAAGGGTAAGCTCGTCCAGGTGGCTTGTGCAGAGGATGAGTTGGCTCTTTAGGTGTGTAGAGGTAGAGGCTGTGATTTCACGGACTAGTCTTCTGACCCACTGACACAAAAAGTGGCATGTGTCAACCTCCATATCTTGCTTATCCATTGTGGGTCAGACACAGTGATCAGGTATCTAAAGCTGATTAAGAGTCAAAATCAAAAATCAGGTGTCTATTAACATTCACTGCCAAGGTGTGTTGAGTGAATAAGCCAAAGCTACATATGAATTTAAATATGTATACTAAGTTAAAAGACATGTGAAAAGCACAAGCAACATATTATAATGAATATGACAAAGATTTTTTAAAAAGTATATAAATGTAATCATTCATTCCACAGTGTTGGAGAGATCCAAGAGTGTGTGGCAAGGTGGTTTCCAAACTCTAATAATATTTTTAGTAATGTCATTTTTATGTTCTCATTTCTTGTATTATTGCTGACATGTTGCCAGTGTTGCCTACCCACATGCAGCAAGCAGCTCTTTTAGCAGAACAAAACTCTCCCTGGCTGTTAACAATAGTCCAAAGCCAAGTGGTCATCAGCCACCATGGCTGTTGGGTTTTCTTTCACAAAAAAAACATTTGGACAATTAACTGTCTGCTACATGTATTTTGAGTGTTTTTAACTTTTCTCAGTTGGTATTAATGATGTTTGCTGAATGACATCACGTGTGCCAGGTCAGTACCAGTGACTCCCAATGAGTGCATAAGTGCAATTGGTAGGAAAACAGTGTATTTGTGTTGGGTGACCCAGAAGGGTTCTGAAGGCGAGTGCTCAAAATGACATATTGACATGCCATGTCCACAGATTACAGTAATGTTACATGGAATACCCAGGAATGGGATATGAGTGATGGTTGGGGTGCACTGTTACAATACACCAAAGACTCTAGGAGTGACCATACTGACAGAAATGTCCAGTATAGAAAGACCTCTATTTATAAGGAGTCAGCAAACTTGATGAACAGAATAAAGTAATTGGCCTCAAAGTCTGGGAACTGACTCTACTAATGCCATAAATAGCAGAAAAAGTGATCTACAAGAACAAGGTTTAAGGAAGCCATTAAAACATACGAATAAGTCAAAATGGAGGTAGGTCCGCTGAATGCCTTTTTCAAGTCTGGTGCTTATTTTTTCTAAATTGAGTTGATAATACCAATAATTTCTAGTGTCCTGGTGAGTCCTTGCATTTAGTTTCAGAAAGGTCATTATGGTAAGATAAATAATTTTTCTTTATAAGTATCTGCCATGGACAGAGCAGAGCAAGTAGCCAGCAGAGGGAGTGAGGAGCTCTTAATGTCTGTTTCCTATCAGCTATAGAAGCCCCTTCCTTGGTCTGGAAAGTATGTCTATTGACTATATTACTAGTGGCGTGTTTTTGTTTTTTTTTTTACATTGGATGCATTAGTCAGTCACTAAGCTAGGCATGACAAAGATGAGAATTTTGCCTAATATTTAGATTAGTGACCTCTAAATGGTTATCAGTTGGGAGGGCTCAAAGGGCCAGAGTTAATACCAATAGATCTCAGGTGTAAGTATGTGGTAAGAAATTCAAGTCGATTTATCTCCTTGAGCCTCTGCAGATTCAGGTTAATATGCGAAAAGTGAGAGGTGGCCTTGATTAGTAGTTCAGGGAAAGTTATTCACCGAGTTAGTTATCTCAAAGGGGTGACTTTGCATAAAGTTGTTGCTATTGGTGGGGTCACAGTTAGATCGTCAATGGCCAAAGTATCTGTAAAAATGAGCAGAAGAGTTCTGTTCTTGGCCAGGGAATTCTTTAATGCTAGCACAATTATCTGGAGTTTGACTAATGAATCTGATGCTTGGGTCCAATCTTTGATCAGGCCTGTTCAATCTAGAGACAAAGTGCAACACCTCTTCAATGGTGTGGTGGCAGCACAGTCCATAGAGTATATTAACTCAATGGTCATTCAGTGATCCCTCAGTGACTCCCAAATGGCCAAAGTCCTTACAAAGGAAGTGACTTCCTCCAGAATCAGTGGATCAATGTGAGCGGACCACACTTCCTCCTGTAAGTGGGACATACCAGAGAGGTTAACTATTGCTCTGTCCTGCAAGTACAAACACCTTTTTAATGAGGAGCCTCTGGTTAGCAAACCTGAGGAGTCCTGCATCCACGACCCAGGCCAAAATGGGAAGTTGGCTGTGGAGGGTCATCAATGAAGGTCCTTAAAGGGCTACGCTTACAAAAAGACTGTCAGTTGCCAGCAGCACTTCTCTAATAGTGTGCAGCACCAGCTAACGAGAACAGTTTCTGGTACAAGAACTCCTTGCGTAGTTGAGTCCACTATGGGTGGTTTAGAGACATTGAACTATGTGATAGGAGGCTGCTAAAGCTACTATAATAATGGGTGTTTTGATGAGACAATAAAGGAGTGATTGGTACTTGGATGAGTTCTTCAGCGATTTGTTTCCTCATTCTATGTCAGTAAATTTTTAAGTACTGTGTAAAAGTAAGCAAGAATATCTCATAAATCTGTGATGGCTGTGACACTGTGGCTGACAATGTACACATGACAGAGGTTCTGCCAACTGCTTCTCTCAACTCACAGCTTCCTGCTCAGAGAGATTTTTCCAGAGAGCGTATGATGGATTTCTGAAGATGTCCCACCTAACCCCTCATGTAAGCAGAACAAATAGATTTGAGTTGGGAAACGAAGAGCTGAAAATAAGCTGTGGAGGCAGTGAAAGGAAATGATGCTGATGCCATGACGGAGGACGTCCCCAGGCAGATCTCGCTTGGGATGTACCTTTATGTCTCTGAGCCACAGAATGTCCAGAGATCTGTCCAAGGAGCCTGATTTAAACCCAAAGACAGATCTGGGAGCCCTCCCACTTCACTCCTAGTTACATGCATGAGATGATGACAGTGCAATCCTAGAGGACACTTTCTCAACTGAGACAGGGCACAAGAAATGCTTGGTAGGGACTGAATTTTTCCCCACAGATCTTCAATCTTTCCCAAGAAGGATCCTATAGTGGTGAAAAGAAGTGCAAAAACATAGAAATCAAGGTTCAGGGGAACTTAGCATTCTCTCAGGATATGAAAGGGAATGTCATTCATTTCTAATAAATATATATAATACTAAAATCCTATCAAAGTCTTGAGCAACCTTTTATGTGACACCCACAGCCATGTGTACTCTATGGTCACTCTTATTATTAGAATTCATTACACTCCTCTCTTTGACTATAGGTGCAATCCTGCAGGTCACTGGCAAGAGGGCACTGAAAAAACTATTTTCAGGTTTTGGGATTAGGCATGAAGGACAATTAAGAGTCATGACAAAAAAATGTTATTCTAAAAGAATAAAACATAAAATATGCCTGAGGAAAAAATTACCTGAACTTGAAAGCACCTGATAAAATTAACCTATAAACTATAATGATTAATGAAGAGAATTACAAAGTTCATTTGAAAACCCGTAATTATAATGGGATATTTTAACATATTTTCTCAGGAAATGAAAAACACAATCTTTGTTAGCACACAAGAGCTTAGACAACAATTACAACTTTTATGAAACACCTACAGGAGTTTTCACTTGACAAGAAAATACATGAACTTTTAATTACATACAATCAAACATGACTGAAAATGTACTGAGGGATTACAATTAGCTACAAGTAAAACACCCACAGTCTTCCTGACCATTGCTTTTTTTTTTTTTTTGATGGCACCACTGTAGATGTCATTATGAACAAGGAAAATATACTCACTGCCACTGTTGACAGTGGAAATTCTTTCCTATACAAATTAGACCTTATACATATATAACTAAAGAAGAGGGGAATCAGACATAAGCATGAAAGTTTGAACCGATTTTTTGGTAGACACAAGATGGTTTACAGAAAACTCCTAACTCTAATGAATCTTTAATGTGAATTTTGTGAAGACATCAGTGGAAACGCATGCTTCTCTGAAAATGAATATCAGACAGTTGTTGGTGGTTTTGACAATGGATCAGAAGATGTCCTTGAAGCTCCTATTATCTGTTTGTTTGAATGTGGGCTCCATAATCTGACTAATGCCTTCTTCATTTTTGTCTTCCAAATCTCATGCAAGTGAGCCTACTAAGAAATTCTATCATTGACCTTAAAGGAGATGGTTTCTAGAAAATCAAGTTCCTACTATTACCCAACGGGAGGGAAAATCTCCAGCTTTAGATTTTGTTGCCCTATCAAGGTCCCTCTTCTTAATTCAAAGTTTATTCACAAACATAAATCCAAAGGAAGGACAAAAAGCAAAGGCCCAAACATGAAAATAATTCACATATAACTATATACTTTCCTAAACTGGCCACATATAAAATTTATTCCAATTATTCCTTAGTACAGAAAATAGAAAAAGTCTCTTATCTCCATCACCCCAAAAAAGAGCTCTGTCCAAGGAAAACGTAGAATAAATATCTCGGATTAAAGGGATTAAAAGGACACCACTAGACCACTACGAAAACCCAAATACCAAATTGTAATTTTTCAATGACCCTGTAAAACAAAATAAAATATTGTAAAAAGATATTTAACCTAACTGTATATTTTTTAAAAATTTCAATTCACTCATGTATCTAACAGGCTTCAAAATGGAAATAAAATATTATTAAATGTTTTAAGAAAAAAATAGTACCTACTTATTTTATGTACTATTGTTGAAAGACAATTCTCAGAAATATCTCACATAAGTATTCATTTCTGAAATTAGTAGAATCCAGTCTAATGAAGCGCCATAAGAAGAGGTTCAACAAACACAATATATTTCAACATTAATAAAACTCATGTTGAAAACTTTCTGGCACATTATACATAAATTAATTTCTATTAAACTTTCTCACATTACTTACTTTTTTTTTTTTTTTGGAGGGAATTTTCACTTGAAAGACTGTAGACCAATTCAAGTCTTTCCCATGCTGTTTATAATCTAGAGATTTTATGCGGTAAGTCCTTTTATGCTTTTGAAAGAAACTGGAATAACCAAAACCTTTCCCAAATTCTGCATATTAATATGGTTTTTCTCCAGTGTGCATTTTCACATTTTCAAAAGGTTGTATGATAAATGTAGACTTTTCCATATTGCTAACATTCATGAGGTTCTCTTCAGTGTGAGTTCTTTCATGCTTCCGAAGATAACGGACACAAGTAAATGCTTTACTACATTTTTTACACACATATGGTTTCTCTCCAGTATGATTTCTTTCATGTGTTTGAAAACTCTGATAACATCTGAAGGCTTTTCCACATTCCTTACATCCATAGGGTTTCTCTCCAGTATGAGTTTTTTCATGTGTTTGTAAGGAACTTTGATCTTTGTAGGCTTTACCACATTCCTTACATTCAAAGGGTTTTTCTCCAGTGTGATTTCTCTCATGTTTATGAAGATCACTGGGATACCTAAATGCTTTATTACATTTTTTACATTTATAGGGTTTCTTTCCAGTGTGATTTATTTCATGTTTTCGAAGATAATGGAGACAAGTAAATGCTTTACTACATTTTTTACATACATACGGTTTCTCTCCAGTGTGATTACTTTCGTGTGTTTGAAAACTTTGGTAACATCTGTAGGCTTTTCCACATTCCTTACATTCATAAGGTTTCTCTCCCGTATGAATTCTTTCATGTATTCGTAAGGAACTGAGATATCTATAAGCTTTACCACATTCCTTACATTCATATGATTTCTCTCCAGTATGTGTTCTTTTATGATATCGAAGAGAACTGGGATAACCAAATGTTTTGCTACATATTTTACATTCATAGGGTTTCTCTCCGGTGTGATTTCTTTCATGAATTTGGACACACTGATGAGAACTGAAGGCTTTACCACATTCCTTACATTCATAGGGTTTCTCTCCAAAATGAGTTCTTTGATGTGCTTGTAAAGAACTGTAATCTCTGTAGGCTTTACCACATTCTATACATTCAAAGGGTTTCTCTCCAGTGTGATTTCTCTCATGTTTATGAAGATCACTGGGATACCTAAATGCTTTACTACATTGTTTACATTCATAGGGTTTTTTTCCAGTGTGATTTCTTTCATGTTTTCGAAGATAACGGAGACAACTAAATGTTTTACCACATTCCTTACATATATATGGTTTCACTCCAGTGTGATTTCTTTCATGCCTTCGAAAACTTTGATAACATATGAAGGTTTTTCCACATTCCTTACATTCATAGGGCTTCTCTCCAGTGAATTTACTTTCATGTCTTCGATAATTTTGATAGTATCTGAAGGCTTTTCCACATTCCTTACATTCATAGGGTTTTTCTCCAGTGTGAATTTTTTCATGACGTCGAAGAGAACTGAGACAACTGAATGCTTTACTACACTGCTTACATTCATAGGGTTTTTCTCCAGTGTGGGATCTTTCATGTATTTGAAGTGAAGTTGAAGAACTACAGGTTTTCCCACATTCCTTACATTTATAGGTTTTCTCTCCATTGTGATTTCTCTCAAGTTTTTCAAAACACTGGTGATAACTGAAGGCTCTCTCACATACATTATAATTATATAACTTGTCTCCATAATTTTGAACTTCACATGGCTTGGGTCCAGTGTGATGACTGATGTGTATATTATAGGATGAATGATTCATGAAGACTTTTCCACACACACTGTATTTCTGTGGTTTTACTTCAGGAAGATTTTTTTTCTTCAGACTGAGATTTGGAATAAGGCTGAAGTTTTCTCCACATTGACTACTCTTTTCACCTTCACAGTGTCTCTCTAATATTAAACTTCTGTAAAAATGGAGAAATGCATTACTAATTATTCCTTCATTAATGATTTTATAATTATTAGAGCAGCATTTAAACTATATTTTCATGATTTATAACAAAATTGTAGGCTTTCCCCTGTGTGAATGATTTGAAACTGAATACATGTACTAAATGCTCTGCAAGAGGATTCAGCCTTGCTATTACCAAAACAGTGATATTCATATATAGGGCTATTAATGGTATTTTCCATTTAAACTACTTTCGGACACTAAATATATTTGTCATATAAGAAAATAATTTGGTGAAATTTTCTGAGAATAAATTTGAAGCAGTTGTTGTTTTGGTTCTTCTTTTTTAAATTTCACAGCATAACAGATTTCTCATGTTCTAGTGCTTTCTATTGTGACTCACCTTCGTTTTCTCCCCCAATTTTTGTACTGGCCTCCAATGTCATGATTGTCCCATTTCTTTCCTAAAATGGAGATGCAAAAAAAATGATGACAAAGAAAAATTCTTAGATTCCAGCTCTAAGATGAGCTATGACTAGCCTAGTTTATTTATCAATATTTCCCTTTTCACATTCTTCATCTGAGAACAATATTAATGAATTAAGAAAACTTGTTCTCTAACTAAGTGAAGTTAACTTGTCATCCTTACCCACTGAGGCCAGGTTTCTGAAAGTTTCCTGCATCACATCTCTGTAGAGTTTCTTCTGTGAAGGATCCAGTAAAGCCCACTCCTCCAGACTGAAGTTCACAGCCACATCCTCAAAAGCCACCGAGTCCTAAAACATCCCGAATATGTGTACAGTAGAATGCGTTAAGAATGACAGCACTCCACATCTAGACTTCATTTATAAGAAGCTTAAGTATGACTCTGTTGTCTCCGAACATTTCATGACCTAATCATCATAAAATCACTCTGTCCAAATTTCCTTCTTCATAAATTTAACAGTATCATAAACACATGGAAATTATTTATATATTCTTTTTGTAATCACATTACATCTTATTCATCTCTAATGGCAGTATTGAGAGAATGTTGGGAAATGACAGAAATGCTATTCAAGTAAAACAAGTATCATTATTTTAAGATCAATTCCTTGAGAGAAAAATTCTTTCACCTCTTTCCTTATTTCCCACCATTTACAGCACTCCATGAAGCAGATGTTAACATCTGCATACGGTTTTAATGAATAAAAACAGTGAAGAACTACAAGCTTTTTGTTCTATTCCTATCACTAAACATAAGAGTCCAGGAGGCCTGTTGAAATCCAACTTTTAACAAAGCCCACCTGGCCATGTTGTCCCAAATTCCTCCAGAACATAAGAAGTAGCTGGTTGAATGAAATATTACTGTGGAGAAGCACTGCTCTTATCTGATGTAAACTTATCACAGACTCAGTTCTTCCTTTCTCCCTCTGATTTGATGGTCTAGAAAGATATTTGGAACTTAGAGCTCAGACACAAGCAAGAAGGCCTGACAACTTAGAACAGCAAATCCCTATGCCTCAGGGCTGCTTCCAGCCAATGTTTGGCAGACATTGGCACAATTCTGAGATAATAATATGCCAAAAGTGCTCTTTCCATCACAATCTAACAGTTTACTCTTGGTCCTGCTGAATATCTGGTTAAGAACTTTAGACTACAAGGAGTACACTGATATCCACAATGGTTTGATAGCAAACTTCATGATTATACAATACACAGAGGCTGCGGCAGTGATTTTTTCCAACAGAACATAACATCTCCATTTCCCAATCCGGAAGAAGTGTTTCCTCACCACTCTACAGGCTGCCCTCCTTTCTTCTGTCATTTCTGAGCTCCTCTGGAGAGTAAAGAAGCTTGATACCTCATGGGAATCCCTCAGCTGATGACATCACACACGGCCAATAGGGCATGAAAGGGGTTATTATACTTCCACAATTGAGTCTTTGCAGAGAGTATGGCAGGCCTCAAAAGAGGCATAAGATAGACTGAGAGGACAAGAAAAGGTGCACAGATTTGTTTTTTTATTGAGGTTGTGGGTGACCTAAGGTGAGTGTTCACACACAAGGGCAGGAGCTTGTACGGATTCAATCTCTTGCTTCTCCAAAGGAGGACACTCTAAGGCTTCTTATCACCTTGTACAGATGTGGGGCACTGGAAGAAGGAGAAGGGATGAGACTCTAAAGCTGTCAGTCATCAGTCATTAAGAATTGGAGCAGGAGACTGCAGGTTTCTGGTCTGGCATTTAAATAATTTAGAAGCTGTCCTTCCCAAATTCACAAGAAAAAAAAGCAAAAAAACTTGAAATGAAATTTTCTTGGATCTATCAGAGCATTTAGGTCACAGGGCAACCCACTGCCTCCAAAATTCAGAAAGAGATGATAAACACTACATTTGAAATATGTTCAGTCTGTTCCTAACATGGCCTGTATTCAAGAAGATCTATTTCAGCAAAGTCTAATGCAAAGACAAAGAACAACAACAACAATCTCTCTCTCTCTCTCTCTCTCTCTCTCACACACACACACACCAAAAAACAAACAAAAACAGAATATAATATCCATGAACTTGAGCAGAACCTTCTTTAAACAGAAGGTTTACTACACATGATGGGAATACCTAAAGGAAAAGAAAGACAGAAAAGCACAGGAGAAACCAATCACTGAGATTTTCCTAAAATGAATGTTAAATGACGAAATTCAGGATAGCCAGAGAACATCAAATATAGTAAAAAAACAGAAATGCATACCCAAATATCTTATATTCACACTAGACAAAAGTCAAAGACAAAGAGAATAAAATGAAAGAAGCCAGGGGGTAAAACACCTTAGTAATAGAGATGCAAAGATTAGGATTAAATCAGATTTCTTTTCAGCAATAAGGCAAGCAAGAAGAGAATGGAGTGAAATATTTAAAGTTTTGAAAGAAGAAAAATATTGCCTAAAATTATGCATCAGACAAACTAACCATTCAAAAATAAAGGAGAAATAAAAACTTGCTGAGATAAAAATTGAAGAAATTTGTCAATAGTACAACCATTTTGAATAAAATGTTCAAAAACTCATCAGAAAGAATGTAAATGATAAACATGGAGGATCATAAAAAATAAAGGTAAAATATCTTTTTATTTATTATCATACCACACATGACATTTGGTTTACGATATTAGCAATTATGTATTTGGTAATTTCAAGCTATGAGTAATTGAAATAAATAAAAGCAATGTGACAAGGGACAGTGAGCAGGACTTGGGAATAGTGTGGTATAAGGTACCTGAACAACCATTAAAGTGGTGTAGTGTAACTTGACAGAGGTGGTGGCTCAGTTGTAAATGTATAGTGAAAACTCAAGGGCTACCACTAAAAAAGTTTAAGAAAATATGTATAACTGATTCAAAAGAGAAGAAAAAAAATTCAAGTCAAATTCTCTATTAAAGCCAGAGAAGGCAGGAAAAAAGGCTGATGACAAAAAGAAACAAAGAATAAGACAACAAATAGAAAACAGGCCAGGTAGATAATTAATCCAATTGTATCAATCACTACTTTAATAACTACAACTGAAAGACTAGTACAGTACTTAATATCAAATTTAAAAAATCAAAATTACATGTTGTTCACAAGAAACCTACTTTAAATATGAAGACACAGATAGATAAAAGGCATCAAGAAAATATACCATGTCAACAGTAATCAAAGAAAAGCTATCATGGGGATATGAATTTCAGACAATGCAGATTTTGAACCAAAAAAAAAAAAAACCCTCAGAGATAAAGGAACATTACTTAATAATAAAAGAGTCCATCTCCACGAGGGCACAGCAATCCTTTATAAGTATGTATATAACACAGGGGCAAAATATATGAGGCAAGAACAGAGAGAATGCAAGAAGAAATAAAGGAATCCACTACTATATCTGTAGATTTCAATACCCTCTTGTCACAAATTATAAATTCCAGTGGCAAAAAGTCATGAACTGCACAGTGAAACTGAATACTATTATGTAACAACAAAATTTTATTTAAGAATTATAATCTATGATTAAAATCTGATTTAAAATTTTAAATCACTGTAATAACTTCATGCAAAAACAGCAGAATATACATTCTTCGGAAATTCACATGGAACCTTCACCAAGACAGAACACATGCTGGAATATTAAACATACTTTACAAATTAAAAAAAAAAAAAACAGATTTCATACAAAATATGCTCATACCACAGGCATTAATCTAGAAACAAATAATAGAAAGATAGATTGAAAACCACCAAATGTGTGCAGATTCAATAACACAGTTCTAAATAACACATGGGATTAAAGAGGTCATCGCAAGAGAAATTTAAAATTATTTAAACTAAATGAAATGAAAAAACAACTTATCAAAGGTTACAGAGGAGCAGCTTACTCCCAGAAAGAAGTGTTAGCAGAATCCATTGTTTCTTTGTTAAGCCCCACCCCTCCACTGAACCTGCAGACACAGATAGCCACCATATCTGAATCTCCATCAACCTAACACCTTTCCTTCCACCCTGGTGATTCCCTGAGATCCCACCCACCCCCCAACCTGCAGGCCCACCCAAGCTGCTTCCAGCGGCTTTTCCACACAAAATGCTTCTCTTGGCTCATGCTGCGGACTCTCCTAAAATCTCTCAAAAGTTCACAAAATCCAAACAAGAAGCATATGACCTCAGCCTGCCCCATACCTCTTGCTAAGCAGCCCAAGCCTGGCACTAGCAACAGCCAGCCTCAGTTCATAGTTTGGCCTCTCGAGGTACCTCCAAGCCTCTGTGCACTGCCAGTCATTTCTTGAATTCCCTGTTAATAAAACTTTAGTACTGAACAATTTATTATACATAGTCCTTCAGTTCTTTAAGTAATACACTCATATCAAACAAACAAAAAAAGCTGTTTTTGACAAGATTAATAAAATTGATAAACACCTAGTCAACATAACTAAAAGGGAGACAGAAATTACAACATAAAGCCATCTTGGGTAACTCCAGGAGATGTGGGAGGTGGTCAGTGAAGCCTTATAGTGAAGGCATCTTTGAGGACACTACCAAGTGTGGCTGCTATATGGAGATTTAAACAGTCTAGAGCCTTTGATGGTAGGGGCGCCCACTCTAGGTGGGGCAGATTCTAAGTAATGGCATAAATGGGCTCAAATAAAATTAGTAAACAAGGAATATGTTGCCTCCCAAACACAAAAGAATCCAGACAATGTCATGGGTACTGAGAGGGACAACAGCTATTTCTTCATGGTGTCACAAATTGAGTGGCCTTCTGTTTATTAATTTTTTAAAATGTAACCAAGGCATTAGGGCCTCAAAATATGTCTGGGACTATGGCCCATCCTCTTTTGAGGGGCTCCTTTTTCTAAAATATGTATGCCTCAATGTCAAGTGAATGTCCACAAAGGAGAATGTCATTAATGTCATGTCTCTTTTGAAACAAGGTAAACACAGCTCAGATCTTACCTGCAGAGACTATGTGCAATGGCACTGCTGCTGAGGTTCCCTGAGGGGAACCAGGTAAAAGTGTGTCCCTTCAGAGATGAAGGCCACGTGCAGCTGGGAGACTACTGACACAGGCACTGAACAGACCTGACTTGGCCAAATCTGTGATAGCAGAATGTGTACAGTTGCTCCGTGGATGGAGGCAGTAATTCTCACAATGCTGCGAACTGGGACTAGGGGCTGATCTGGTGCCACCACTGCCTGAAGGTTGCAGTCATCCACTGTGAGGTGTCATTCATTCTTCCAGGTTTAAGAACAGGCCAAATTCAGCTATTCAAAAGAGAGGCAGTGGGGATAATTGCTTTTCCCTAAAAGGTTTCTTATAACAGTTTTCAATCCTTGAGGGTCCTGTTTACTTTACACTGGACCGTACTAACTAATTTCGGTCGGGGATAGGGCCCATGGAGTCCATTTTCTGAAGCCAGTTAGTTGAAGACTTAATTTAAATTCATGAATTGTTGGTTCAGAGCTGTCCTGCTCACGATGGGCTATTTTAGGACAATCAATGCTAGAAGTGTGAGAAAAGGCAAAGATTTCTGATGCTTCAGGCCAAGTACACACCACTTAGTCCTCTATATTATATTAATTCCCCTGAGGTCATGAGGGACCTTGCTTAAATTTACTGAGAGCCCAAGTATAACTGTAATTTAATAAAGCACTAAGTAATTGCATAATGGTTTGGCAATCACTGAGTTACAGGTGATGGCATCATTAGTTCAAAATCTCTGTTTTAGAGGCTCAAAAGTCAAGAGTCTCCTTTTGTAATGTTATGTAAATACTTTTAGTATATTTCAGATTTGCAACTGGGTCAAATTGTGGGGCTTTTCTTAATACCCTTTTTCCTCATTTTCCTCTCTTTTCATGTCCTTTCCTATTTTGTATTTTAGGTCACTGGGTAAACTTTAGGTAAGTAGGTGTCCTCTCTACCCTGGTATCTACCTATTATTCCCCTCAGAGGGCCTCAAATCAGTACCATCAGGGCTGGAGGCCTTCCACATTGAAAGACTCACTATGTAGGATTTAAGGACCCGGGTATTAATCTTGTTTGAACTAGTCCCTTTGCTGTGCCACAGTGAGGCTGTGTGTTGTCCCCAATAGCTGCAGGGCCGAAATCTGCACTGAGGCAGAGGCAGGGGCAGCAGCAGCAGAGGCACTTAAGGAACATGGGGAGCCAACTGCTATCAGGAGAGAGGACCCAGTCCACCAGCTATGGGCTGCCTAACCTGTCTCCTCTCTGTCTGAAATACCTGCGCTTTAAGGAGTGACCATCTGATGGGCTCACCTCACTCATGGGGTATAAACATCTATGAATCCCCTAAGAACCTCCTACTATTGAGGTGACCCCAGCCTCAGTCACACCTTCATGCTAAAGACACAGATAGGCCCAAGATATCGACCTTAAGTTATATTTTAAAAGCCAGATGGGGAGCATGGCATAGGGAATGCAGTCAGCATTAACATAATGGCTGTGTGTAGAGCCACAGGGGTGACAGAGCAATCAGGGGGATCATTTCATAAAGTATATAAATGTCTTAACAATGTACTGTATACTTGAAACGAATAAAAAATAAAATAAAGTGATAAAAAAAATGATGGTCAAGTGAAGGTCAAAGTTGCATTTTAAAGAATCTACAAATTCCAATGTGAAAGCATGCTTTAAAATTTTATAAACAATTTTTTTGGTGATTGCTTAAACACTAAATCTGGAAATGAGTAACTTCTTGAAGCTATGTATTTTGAAAAGGAGAGACAGAAACTGGGCTGCAGAGGCGGAAGGTGGAATACACAACAGGCTGAGATATGCTGCCCAGAAGAATCTAGTCTTAAAACTTGTCCACATGAGATGACATTGCAGAAACCAGGAAGCAACTCCAACTCTGAAGTAAACATCGCTAAATAGTTTTTGTACAGATGATATATTGTACTTATTTCCAATTGGTCACTCTTGAGAGTTCTACCTTAAAAACTACTCATCTTTCCCAAAGCCTGATTCAGTAGCTATGGTTTGGGAAGCAGAATTGTTTTTGCAAGTACCCCAGGTAATTTCCTGAGATGTTTGGAAAACACTAATACAAGTGACTAAAATAAATGGAAGTTTTGCACACACAAAGCTGTTTAACCTAAATTAAATAGAACCACTTAAAGTACTGTGCTACTTTTACATTTAAACTGTCTCGTATGCTCTAATGAAAGAAAAATTTAGTTTTGCTTGTTAAAAAGAAAAAAAGTTATGTTAGGAATATTGGAGGGACTAAAAAAATAAAGATAATCTTTTAGTGGACGTGAAGTAATAGTATAGGTAGACTACATTCAAAAGATGTTTGAAAAACAGTCAATATTCCATCCTTATTTTAAAGATGCTAATTGTATTACATATTTAACATTTCCATTTTGTCAACTGCTAAACTTATGGAAGTTGTTTTAAAGAAACGGGGCTTGACATTATTATGTCATTAATTTTCTTAAAATGTTTTGCTTTTATTAAATTGATATGCATTCATTTAAAAAATCCAAAACACATGGAAAAGTACAAAATGAAAAACTGTTCAAGATCTTACGATCTTAACACTGTAGATGTAACAGGTAAGCACCCTTCTACACATCTCTAAAAACAGATACATGTATAGAGTTTTACATAAATGAATTAATACTGTTTCAGAATCTGTTTTTTTAAAATCCAGCATAAAATTATATTTTTTCAGTGTCTCTAAAAGAAAGTTGTCTCTACATCAAAAATTTCAATAGCTCTACGGGATTTCATTCCACGTATGTACCAAAATTTACTCTGCACCACAATTTCCTAAGCTGTAAAATAGTATAAAAATAATACTGTAGTCCACGTGCAGCACATACAACAGTGCCTAGTATATAATGAACATTCAGTAAATGCTGGCAACTATTATTATTATATATTTTGTTTTCCAATTTTTAATTATTAAAAGCAATACTGTGATTTTTAAAAAGCCTAAGTGTTAAGGTAAATGAGAATAAATAGGCTGCAATATTCAATGGTTAAAGATATCCAACGAAAACAAACACAGACATTGGCATCTAAACAGATGCCAGCCTGCTTCTCTACAGTTCAGGAGACCCACATTCAGAAAGGTGAACATGTTCCCACAATTTGTGTCTAGGCACTCCTGCTTAAAACAGAACCCTGGAGTGGATCAGTCCCTAGGGAAGCAGGGGAGGGACACCTGAGCAGCCCCAGGAATGAACTCTGGGAGCCCCACACCCCTCTCCCCTCCTGTGAGCATGGAAGCACTCCCTCCCCCAGGCTTCCATGCTCACAGTGAGAAAACTCAGCCTGATTCAGCTTAAGTTCTGACCCCAGTGAATTCCCCGATTCATAAACCCTTTGTCCACAAGACAGAACCCCTGATCTTCACAGGCTTTCTCACTATGCAAATTACACTCTGAGTACACCTACGCTGTGGATGCAAAACTCTAACCTATGCCTAGAAACAGGCCCAGGGGAACCACAACTAAAACCCCAGAAGATCCTCATTCCCTCCCCCGCAAACACATGTGTACCCCCAGATTTCCAAGGCTGCAGCTTCTCTCAGTATAAAAGCTCCTCTACGGTGGGTGTGAGCAAGTAGGTCACCTGCAGGGGGAGCCTTTCCCCCTTCAGGCCTTCAAGTGCTTCTCTTTGCAGTTCCAGGGGGCCTTAGCTTGGGTCACTGACCACAGGTCTTTGATTGTACTGGAGCTGCTTTGGACCACTGCTGATTTTAAATTAAAAAATGCCCAGTGTTTGAGCAAATTCACATAAACCCAGTGTTGTGTGGAAAGGAAAGATTAAAATTGTAAGGGTCTTCTACCAGTTCAGTTAGAAAATTCTTAAAATCTGTTCTTTTCAGAAAAATGTCAGTTAATTACATTTCCAGGGAAAGTAATTGGTTTGTAAATAATTATTCATACTTGAGTTCTTCTGCTCTGCAAGTCTAAACCTGGACTTTTATTTGAAAACACCCAAAGTAAAAAAGATTTACTAGACATGCTCAAGGGAAAAAAGAGAAAAAGAATTCTACAGAAATGGAATGTAATATTGGAATTTTTTTTTTTCTGAAATTCACCTCTTTTGTGTCTGTTTGGAACTATTTTATACTGTCTTTCAAGCTCTAAAATTAAATATATTTTAGCCCTACTGAAAAACTGAGCGTTGAGTCAATAACGTTTTCAAGTGACAAACCCAGGGAGGGGCAGTGCTGACAGAAGAGCATGCCCAGGAAAGTTTCCCAAGAGGAACCTCCACCAAAGCACTTGGACTTCCCACAGGATGTCTGTGCCCAGCGGAGGTCCTGGCGGAGGGGAACGGGGATTTTAAACTACTTAATTTTAAGTACTTTAAGTTTTCCAGGTGGTTATTCCCTGCTCTCCTCTCCTGTAAAATATCTACAGAGAAAAAATAAATCTTTTTTTTAAAAAAAGAGTCATCCATGGCTTTCTGGGAAAATGATAAATAACTGATAATGATGCCATGACTTGAAGCTGGCGTTTCGCAATGCGAGGAGGGATCTGGATATTTAGAAATTGACTGCAAGTCCCAGAACAAAGTAGGCTGGGAGGACAGGGCCATGGGTCTGAAACCCTGCTTCCCAAACATTTGGAAAACTCAGGATACAATGGAAGGGTCCCCGTAGGGACACAATAAGGACTGGTGTGGAGGTAAAGAATGTTGAATCCTGCAGAAAAAAAAAAATTTATGTGTTTATTAGAGTATATTTTATTCAAACAAAGGATATGCCTGGAAGCAATATCTCAACAGACCAAGAAAAATGTTTCTCAGAATGATAGTTTGCAGGGTTTTTTTTGTTTTGTTTTTTTTGTTTTTTTTTTATGCATTTGGAAATGATGAGGGAAAGCAAGAACGATTGATTATACCACCGTGGGAGAAAGCAAAGTGGGGATTAGATTACAGGGTAGTTAACAAGATTATGTGCTCTCTTGAGGGTGGTTATTTGTTCCCAAGACATCTGAAATAAGAGGGTTGTGTTGACCTAAAATGCACAAGAACAATGGACAGGGCTTGCTTAAGGCAAAGATAAATCTTTAACTAAAGCAGTTATGTGCCTGGGGCTTGACTACCCACCATGACCTGCCCAGTTAGGAATTTATGATCAGATCACACCCAGAGGTTACTTTGGGTGAGATTTATTACAGCGCCTCTTTTTCGTCCACACTGGGACCTCACAAAGGACAGCTACTCCCTGCATGAAGCCCAAGAGACCCACTCACCATTATCCCCATGACTCGCCCAGTGGTTACATCACCATTCGGAGAGAGGGGCTGCAGGGGCAGAGCTGTCCAGAGAGGCTCCAGGGCAAAGTTGCAGCCCTCAGTGACAGGACAGAATGCACCATTCCCCAAAGACTGCCAGTCAAGCTCCCACACTGTGTGCCAGAGGGACCAAGCTCCAAGCAGCGCCCCCTGGGGGACTCGGGTCCACAGACTTCAGAGGTGACCGCAGGGAGGCCGGTCCGCCGCAGCCGGTTTCAACCGGTTCAAGCCTGGCCCTCCTCCGTCTCACCGGGCCCCACACTCACCATTTTTCGGTTTCCTGGGTCTCCCTGAGTCCTTCCTACTCTTAGGACCAGTGCAGATCACAGCACGACAGACACTGCGACCAGCCCACCATGGACCCTGAAGAGTAGGCGACACCGAAGCTTAAGCGCCCTTGAAAACATTGCCTAGCGTTGCCCCACCCATTTGCCCCAGCGGCGCTCCTGATTGGACAGGTCCCAAGGCTGAGTGACAGCCAACAGGAGAACTCTGGCTCGGCTAAAACAGTTTCTCCAGGTGGGCGGGAACTTGACCCAGCCCGGGACATTTGCATAAACAGATTTTTTTTTTTTCCTAATCCTGGGGCCGCCTGTGTAGTGTTTTTTTTTTTTTTAGTGAAAAAAAGTTTTTATTACACTTAAGTTATAAGAAAATATAATTTCTAAGAAAATCAAACCATAGACACAGTCCCTTTAAAGGGTTTCTTCCATCATGTCAGGTTGTAACATAACTAAAATTAACCAACTTGAATCTTTTTAAAATCAGACTACAAATAAAACAAACAAAAATTAACAGGCAGAGGGAAAAGAGATCGCCTAGGGATACATTGTTAAACCACTTTCACAGTTCAGTTTGGCTCTTGAACAATGAGGCAAACCATTTGACTTTTTCATTCATTTTGTTTGCATGTGACACCTTTACTACAAAAACTGAATTGTTTCTGCTTTATCAGTTACTCAGAGGACTAAAACTGTAACAGTTGTTTCCTCAAATACTATAAACACTAAAATTGACAATAACTTTTAATTTTGTGCTTTATATATATTAAAAATATTTTAGCGGTTTCGTTATGTACATTCATCCATTCACTCCAAAAAAAAAAAAAAAGTATCTCCACAGAACAGGAGGCAATAGCTCCGGCCCAAGAATGTATTTTAATTTTTGTCCAGATAAAAGAAAACAAGTTTTGCACACACTCTCAAGTCTTTACTTGCAGGCAAACTTCACCTGTTATCTGAAATTCTCCCATTCTCAGCCTCCCACCAGAGGCACTGGTGGTTCAAGTTTCGGTTCTGCCTGTGTTGTTCCTCCCAGCTCTTTGTGGGCACAGGTTTGCCCAGAGAATTTTTTAAATTTAATTTTATTATTAGTTTCAAGTATACAGTATATTAGTTAGACATGTATATAGTTTATAAAATGATCCCCCTAATTGCTCTTTCTCTCCTCTCAGCTTGTTTCTTTTGCATGTGATTATCCAGTTGGTCAAGCACCAATTTACAACAAAAAAAAAGTATGGAAAAAATTATTTTACAATTTGTGGTATTTTTGTCAAATATCAGTTGACCATAGATGTAAGGTTTTATTTTTCAAATCTCAAACTATTCTACAAATCTCTTTGTTTATCTTTGTGTTAGTACCACACTATCATGATTCCCTTTGGTTTGTACAAAGGTTTAAAATCAAGAAATGTCAGTCCTAGCATTTTTTTTTTTAAGAGTAGTTTGGTAATTCTGGTTCATTTGCAATTCCACATAACTTTATAAAACAGCTTGCCAATTTCTATAAATTACAGCTGGGATCATGATAGGCATTACGCTGAATTTTTAGATCATTTTATGGAGTCATGCCATTTCAACAATGATGTTTTCTGATCCATGAAATTGAGATGTTTTTCTGTTTATTTATACATTTATTAAACTCTTTTGACCGTGTGTGCTAGTTGTCAGAGTATATGTTTTGTACCTATCTTGCTAAATTTATTTCAGCATTTTATTCCTTTTGATTCTATTGTAAATATATATTTTTTTCTTAATCTCATTATCAAGTTGTTCATTGCAAGTGTACAGATATACAATTTATTTAATATTTTGACCTTGAATCTTACGACCATACTGAACTCAATTCGATAGTTATTTTAGTAGATTTTTTAGAGATTTCTATATATAAGATATGTTTTCTGAAAGTAGGGATAGTTCTATATCTTCCTAACTAATCTGCACACATTTTATTCCTTTTCTTGGCTAATAATTCTGGCTAAAATCTCTAGTAAACTGGTGAACAGTAATGGCAGGAGTAGGTATTCTTAGCTCCTTGTCTTCAGAGAAAAGCATTCAGTCTTTCATAATTAAATATAATATTAGCTGTGGGTTTTCCACAGATATTCACAATAAGTGAGGTCTGGAAATTTCCTCCTGTTCTGGGTGTGCTGAGTGTCCTAATCATTAAAGAAAATACAGTCAATTATTTTCTTTGAGTCTATTGAAATGATCTTGCTATTTTTGCTTTTTACTCTACTGATCTCATTTATTACATTAATGGATTTTGAAATGTTAACTCAACCTTTCAACCGTAGAATAAATCCCACTTGGTCACGATGTATAAATCTTTGTATATTTTGCTGGATCATGTTTGCTAGTGTTTGTTGAGGGGTTTTGTATTCATATTCACAAAAGAAACGGGTATGCTAGTGACCTCAGAAGATGTGTCTTCAGTCTTTTTTTAAGAGCTTGTAGAAATTCCGTATGAATCTTCTTTAAAAGTTTTAGAGAATTCCTTATTGAAGACATCTGGACCTAGGCTTAATTTGTGGGTATTTGTTTGTTTGTTTGTTTGTTTACTGATTCAGCCACTTCACTAGTTATATTTCTATTCAGGTTTTCCATTTATTCTTGAGTTGTTTCAGTAGTTTGTGTGGGTCTAGATCTTTTTCCATTTCATGTCAGTTATCTAATTTTTAGCTACAATCATTCACTGGATTCCTCTATAATCCTTCTTATATCTTTAATGTCAGTAGTAATATCCTGCTTTCATCCTGGTTTTTTAAATTTGAATCTTGCCCCTTTTTCTCTACATCAATCAAACTAAAAAATCTCCATTTTGTTACTCTTTCCATAGAACTCACTTTTGGTTTCATTCATTTTTTTAAAAATTGTCTTATTTCATTCATTTCTGCATTAAGTTTTTTTATGGTAACATTGGTTAATGAAATCCAGTAAGTTTTAGCTGTACATTTTAACAGTAAGGCATATCATTTCTGCACTAATTTTTATTATTTCCTTTCTCTTTCTTTGAGTTTGATACCACATCTTTTCAAGTCTATTAAGGTAAAAGTTTAGATTATTAATTTGATGGGGTTTTTTAAAATTAATATTAGCAAAAATGGCTATAAATTTTTAAAAGATGTTTATTAAAATATAGCTAACATAAAATAGTGTCAAGTGTACAGCATAGTTATTTAACATTTATATACCTAAAGAACTGATCAACATGATAAGTCCAACAACCATCTGACACCATACAATTCTATCACAGTAATCTTGACTATATTCCCTATGCTGTACATTACACCCCATGACTTGTTATATTCCTGGAAATTTGAAACTATTCTTCCCTTTCAACTTTTTCACTTTAAATTTTTTTTTCAATTTCAGTTGACATTCAATATTATTTTATCTTTGTTTAAGGTGTTCAGCATATTGGTTAGAAATTTATATATTTTGCAAAGTGATAACTCTAACTAGTTTAGTACTCAGTTGATAATGTACATAGTTATTGCAATGTTATTGATTGTATTTTCTATATCTTACTTTATATCCCTATGACTATTTCATAACTACCAATTAGCACCTCTTAATCTTTTCACTTTTTTCACCCTGCCTCCTGACTCCCCTCCCATCTGGCAACTATCAGCTGTTCTCTGCATCTATGAGTCTGTTTCTGTTTTGTTTCTTCATTTATTTTGTTCTTTAGATTCCACATATAAGAGATCATACAGTATTTGTCCTTCTCTGTCTGACTTATTTTTACTTAGCATAATAACCTCTAGGTCCATCTGTGTCTTTGCAAATAATAAAGTTTCACTTTTTTATTGCTGAATAATATTCCATTATATATATACCATAACTTCTTTATTCCGTCGTCTATTGATGGACACTAAGGTTGCTTCAACATCTTGGATACTATGAATAGCACTGCAGAAAACACAGGGTTGTATATATCTTTTCAAATTAGTGTTTTGGTTTTCTTAAGATAAATATCCAGAAGTGAAATTGCTGAGTCATAAGGTAGTTCTATTTTTAATATTTTAAGGACCCTCCAGACTGGTTTTTATAGTAGCTACGTAAATTTACAATCTCACAAATGGTGCACTTTTTTTTTTTAATTGATGATAGCAATTGTGACAGGTGATATCACATTATGGTTTTAATTTGCATTTTACTAGTGATTAATGACAAGCATCATTTCATATCCTTATTGGCCATCTGTATGTCCTCTTTGGAGAAATGCCTATTCAGGTCCTCTGCTCATTTTTTTAATTGAATTGTTTGGGGTTTTTTTTTTGGTGTTGAGTTCTGTAGTTCTTTATAAATTTTAGATATTAATCCCTTATCAGACGTATCATTGGTAAATATCTTCTCCCATTCAGTTGGTTGCCTCTATGTTTCGTTGACTAATTCTTTTGCTATGCAGAAGCTTTTTAGTTTGAGACAGTCCCATTCATTTATTTTTACTTTTACTGCCCTTGAGTTTGAGGACAAATTCATAAAATCCTCTACATCCTAGGTCCATGAGTTTAGTACTTATGTTTTCTTCTATGCAATTTATTGTTGCAGGTCTTATATTCAGATCCTTAATCCATTCTGAGTTAATTTTGGTGTCTGGTGATAGACTGCAGTCTAGTTTCATTCTTTTGTACGTGCCCTTCCAGTTTCCCAGCACTGTTTAGAAGCTTTCCTTTCTCTATCGTATATTTTTGCCTACTTTGTTGAAAATTATTTGCCTATATATGTGGGTGCTTACTTCTGGACTCTCAATTCTGTTCCACTAGTCTGTGTGTCTGTTTTTCTGCCAATACCAAGCTGTTTTCATTATTGTCACTTTGTAGTATAACTTGAAGTCAAGCAGTGTGATACCTCCAGCCTTGTTCTTTTTTCTCAGGATTACTTTGGCTGTTGGGGGTCTTTTGTGATTCCATGCAAATCTGATGATTTTTTATTCAATTTCTTTAAAAAATTCCATTGGGATTTTGACAGAGTTCACTTTAATCTGTATATTACTTTGGTAATTTGGCCATTTAAACTATGTTGATTCTTCCAATTTATAAACACAAAATATCTTTTCATTTCTTTGTGTCTTCTTCCATTATTTTAATAATGTCTTATAGTGTTTAGTGTATAGGTCCTTCACAACCTTTGTTAAGTTTATTCCTAGTATTTCATTGTTTGTTGCCATTGCGAAGAGAATTTTTTTCATTTCTTTTTCTGAAATTTCATTGTTAGTATATAGAAACTTAATGGATTTTTGTACATTGGTTTTTTTAATCTTGTAACTTTATGTATTTGTTTATCGTTTCTAATAATTTTTTTGGGTGGAGTATTTAGGGTTTTCTATATAAGGAATTATGTTGTCTGCAAATATAGACAATTTGACTTCTTCATTCCCAATTGGATGCTTTCTATTTCTTTCTCCTGCCTAATTGCTCTGGCTGGGATTTCCAATACCATGTTGAATAACAGTGGTGAAGTGGGCATCCTTGTTTTGTTCCTGATCTTAGAGAAAAAGCTTTCAGTTTTTCACCATTTCGTATGATATTAGTTGAGGGTTTGTCATATATGATCTTTTTATTTTGAAGTACTTTCTATACCCATTTTATTACGTATTTTATTCATAAATATATATTGTGTCTTGTCAAATGCTTTTTCTGCATCTATTGACATAATTATATAATTTTATCCTTTATTTTGTTATTGTGGTGTATCACATTGATCGATTTGCATATGTTAAAGCATTCTTGCACCCCTGGATTGAACCCCACTTGATGATGATGTATAATCTTATTAATGTATTTGATTTGCTAGTATTTTGTTTAGAATATGTGCATCTGTATTCATCAGAGATATTTATCTTATTTCTTTTTTTGTGTTATCCTTGCCAAGTTTTGGTATTAGGGTAATGTCTGCCTCATAAAATGAGCTAGAGAGTATTACCTCTTTTTCAATATTGTGGAAGAGTTTGAGAAGGAAAAGTATTAAATATTCTTTAAATGTTTGGTAGAAATCACTAGTGAAGCTATCTGGTCCTGGACTTTTACTTTTGGGGAGGTTTTTAAGGATTGCTTAATGATTGTTTCAATTTCCTTACTGTTGATTTGTTTATTTAGGTTTTCCAGTTCTTTATGATTCAGTCTAAAAGGGTTATCTATTTCTAAGAATTTGTCTATTTATTCTAGGTTATTGAATTTGATGGCAGGTAGTCTTTATAGCATTCTCACATGAGATTTTGTATTTCTGTGGTATCTGCTGTAACTTCTCTTTCATTTCTAACTTTATTTATTTGTGTCTTTTCTGTTTTTTCCTTAGTGGGTCTAGTCAGGGGCTTGTCAATTTTATTAATCTTTTCAAAGAACCAGCTCTTTATTCCATTATTTTTATTGTCTTTTTGTTCTCTATTTTATTTAATTCTGCTCTAATTTTTATTATTTCCTTCCCTCTGTTGATTTCGGGCTTCATTTGTTCTTCTTTTTTCCAGTTTTTAAAGATGTAATGTTAGGTTGTTTATTTGAGATTTTTTTTTATTTTTTTGAGATAGGCCAGTGATGACATGAACTTTCCTCTTATTACCACTTCTGTGCACCCAAAAAGTTTTGATATGTCATAATGTCATTCTCATTTGTCTCTATGTATCTTTTGATCTCTTTTTTTATTTCTTCTTTGACCCATTTATTCTTTAGTAGCATGTCTATCTCCACATATTTGTGGTTTTTTCTGCTTTTTTTCTTTTCTTCCTTTTTTTTTTTTTTCTTTTTTCTTTTTTTTTTTTTTTTTTTTTTTTGGTTTTGATTTCCAATTTCAAAGCATTGTGGTTAGCGAATATGCTTGGCATGATTTCAGTTTTCTTAAATTTGTTGAGGCTAGTTTTGTGCCCCAACATATGGTCTATCCTTGAGAATAGTTCACGTGTACTAGAGAAGAATGTATAATCTTGTGTTCTGAGATGAAAAGCTCCATAAATGTTGATTATGTCAAATTGGTCTAATGTATAATTTGAGGTAGATATTTCCTTATTGATTTTCTATTTGGATGATATATTCATAGCTGTTAATAGAGGTATTTATGTCCCTTACTGTAATTGTGTTTTCATCAGTTTCTCCCTTTATTTCCATTAACAGTTGCTTTATATATTTTGGTGCTCCCTGATTGGGAGCATATATATTGATAAGAGTTATGTCTTCTTGATGTATTGTCCCCTTTAACATTATAAAATGTCCATCTTTGTCTCTTATTACCTTTTTTATCTTGAAATCTATTTTGTCAGGTATAAGTACAGCTACACCCACTGTTCTCTGTATACTATTTGCTTGGAGTATCATTTTCCACTCTTTCACTTTAAGTCTATATTTGTCCTTGCAGCTGAGATGTGTCTCCTGAATGCAGCACACAGTTTGAGTTTTGTTTTTTGACCCAATCCTGTGCCTTTTTATTGGTGAATTCAGTTCATTTATATTTAGAGTGATTATTGATGTATGAGGACTTCCTATAGCCATTTTGTCTTTTGTTTTCTAATAGCTCGATATCTCCCTTATTCCTTTGCCCTGGTATATTTCTGTCTGCATTTTTAGTTTGGTGGTGTTCTTTGGTTTTTTTTCCTGTTTCCTCTTTGTGTGTGTGTGTGTGTGTGTGTGTGTGTGTGTGTGTGTGTGTGTTATGTGCCTTAGTTTTAGATTTTTGTGCATTGGATACCTGTGTGCAGTTAAGGAGGGGACAGCGGTGAGGACAGTGAGCACTCAGCAGCCCAGGAGGGCCTTTGGATGGGTCCGATTGATTGAAGGACAGGGTCTAGGTCATGGGACCTGTATGAAGTGACCTTACTTCCTTGGTGACAGAAAAAACAGAAGTTAGAACTCTGGTAACCAGGCACCCATACTCTAGAGACAGCCCCTACCCCTAATGACTATCAGTTGACTGGAGGCAATTGGGAGAATAAGAAGTTCTCCAGTTGTCTCCTGACTTTCTGAGGCTGTGGCTTCTGGAAAGCCAACAATGAATGCATTTTCATTCACTACAGACTTAGCTGGGGCTCACCTTCCACTCCATTGGTCTTTTAGCAAGATGTACCCTCAGGTAACACAGGGACACCTAGGGCAGCCCAGTCCAGGCCAGGCCACAACTATGATCCTATATGGGCAACCCCACCCCACCCTTTCTCATATATGGGGTTGGGGAAGACTGGGGAGGGAACCAAGCTCATCTACCCATTTATCACCCTGGGCCCTCCAGGTGTCATTGTTCCCTCCCTGAGTGAAGGTCTGTGCAGATGGTCCTCTGCATCTGATCTAGGGAGCAGAACGTGTGGTGGGGTTTTCCCTGTGGTGATGCTCCTGGCCTAGATTCCAGGCACTTTCCTTGCAAAGCTCCCCCCAGGAGACTGTGGAGGAGCTGGGGGACAGGGACAACGCCATCTTTCTGCACAAGGGCAGGTACATCAGGCCCCAACAGCCAGAGGTGGTATGAGGTGAGAGTGGGTGCAGAGGGGGGTATACCCCTGACACCCTGAGATTACTTGGGTGGACCCAGAACCCAGACTCAAACCTGGGGACAGCCTGGGGCCTTCTAAGTGCTTTCTAGTAGAGTGTCCCATGGTCTCACTTCCAAAGGAATCTGGACCTCTTACCATCCCACAGCCCCAGCTACATGGGAGGATAGTAATTCCTCTCTATTTGTGGGAATATTAGAGAAAAGTGTTATGTTTGACTTCACACTAAGCCATAGCATCTTTTCATTTTGCTACTGTTCTTGTTTCTTTGCTTTTTGCTACTGTTCTGATTGTTTGAACTACCTGCCTAGGTGTCCTGTGAGGCAGTCAGCTCCCCTGTCTCACCAGACCTTCAAGCCTTACACGTCATCACACTTAATAGGATGGTTTATACACAGAAAGGGATGATGGGATTAAGCCATTCTACAGGTTTCTGTACAATTTGTCATCTCACAGAACACATGACCAGGCTCCCCGGGTCAGGAACTGGGGGTCTCTAGTACTCACAATGTCCCTAAGGGAAGCTGTTTGCCACTGCTATGCAATCTTTCAATGCTGTTGGACCTTGATGTGATTCAATTGAGTTGTCATTTCAGCAGTTCCGTGTGTCCCAGTAGATGGTATCAGTTTGCTCAGGCTGCTGTAACACAGTGCCACTTTGTATTGTGTAAACAACAGATATTTATTTTCTCACAATTGGGTTGGCTGGAAGTTTGAGGTTAGGGTGTAGGCAAGGTTGTCCCTCCTGAGTCCTTCTCCTTGGCTTGTAGACAACTGTCTTCTATCTCTGTGCTCACATGCGTTCCTTCTGTACTTCTCTGTGACCTCACCTCTTCATGTAAGGATGCTAGTCATATTGGATTAGGACCCACCCAATGAACTCCCTTAACTTTAATTATCTTCTTAAAGTCCATCGATTCAAATACAGACATACTCTGAGGTAATAGGGATTGACATCAACATGTGAATTTGGGGTCACAATTCAGCCCTTAACACATACTAATACTCTGATGAAGAAACTTGACCAGGAATGGGGCTGCTGTTGGAAGGATATGCATAAGTAATTTTTTCATATTTTCACGGCTACGACCAGATTCCAATCCAAAAGTCTGTAGCGGTGACATTGCCACCAGCACTCTCTGCTTCCTTGAATCCAGCCTGGCCCAGGGATTTATCATTCTTTTAAGTTTAAACTAACTTGGTGTCAGGTTGTCCGATGCTGTCACAGTGCTATTTGACTTGCACGTCCCTGAGGGGCTGGGGGTTTCTGGGTGAGTCCCAGACCCTGATTCTCCTGGTGGTTCATGGTGATGCCACTGACATTTTGTCCCTCTTTGTCCCAGCCAACGTGAAGGTGACTCCAGCCTATCCCTGGATGAGGCTTGCACCTTGTGGGCCCTGGGGGCTGGCACAATGGAGAAGTAGGTGCCCTCCATGGTACCAGCCTTCCCAGGTAGCAACAGCTCCTACACGACCACCTTCCAGTTTACTTATCCATCTTTTAGCACAACCCAACATAGCTGGGACCAGTCGTTCACTAGGTCAGTGAAAGACTGGAATGATTCCATTTTTCTGAGTGATCCCAAGATGAATTGTACCAAAAGTTCCCCAAAGGCCAGTGGTCAAGAACAATGTCTTACCACCTGGCCAAACCAGCCAAGCCAGCTAATCGGTGGGCCCATAAGGCACCCCCACCCTTATTTCCTCCTGCACATATTCTGATTACTGCACCCGGCACCTTCTGCACTCGGCCCTACCTTCTGCACTCGGCCCTTTCTGCGCAGGGCCCCTCTATACACAGCCCCAACTGCACACGACCCCCTTTTTGCACGCGGACCCAACAACCTACCACCCAGTCCCTTTAAGGTCAACCTAATCCCCCAATCAGGTAACGTCAAGGCATCTCCCCAAGGCTTGCGGTTTTGCCCTTTAAATTAGGTCCCAGCCCCTCGGTCGGGGCTCCTCTCAACCACTGCTGCGTCAGTGAATAAGTGGAGTCCAAACTCGAGTTTGTCAATAAACTCCCTTTTGCGCTTGCATCGGTGTCAGTTTCCTTCTTGGCTCGTGGAGTTCCAAACCAGGGCATTACAGTCAGCACCAGCCCCCTCGGTGCATAGTGACTGTGCCCACTGCCTGCTGTGTGTCTTGGGAATATCCCAGCATCTCTCTCAGCCTCGGTTTGCTCTTCTGAATAATGGGTGGTAGAGGATAGGTTTTGTAGGGTCTGGATGGGACTAATGGAATCAGCCATGGCAGGTGCTTATCTGGTGCCTCGTCCTGCAGAATGTGCTGCTGGACATGCTGTGGTTGATCATCTTTATTAATTTCCTCTCCCCCATGAAAAGTCCTCTGCATACCCCCCTCACTGGCCTGTGGCCATTCTGAGTTTGGAAAATTGCATGAGAAGCAATCTGTCAAGGAGTTTGAGATTCCATCCATCTGGTCCTGGTCCTTGTCCTTGTGTGGCCTGTTAGGGATCTCTAGGGGCAGAAGAGGGGCCCCAGGATGACTCAAATATCTAAGATGGTTCTGGTTGGAGTTTATTTATTCAATAATATATATGAAACACATGCTACATGCAGGCACTTCCGGAGACACTTAGCATGATTCAATGAAGGAAGCAGACATGATCCCTTGGGCCTCAATTACAGTCAGAGGTTCAGACGGTCACACTGGACATCATTTGCAGGTCCTGTCCCCATATGTCACAGATGGTGCTCTCATGACCTTCTCCACATTTGGAAGCATCTCCTCATATACTGACCAGGATGATGGATCACAGGACCTTATTAATAAGTGAGTAATCTTTAGGTCCTGAAGAAGGGGCTCCTGTCTGTACAGAATGGGGGCAGTGAGAGTATGTGTCTGTGGATGAGGAGAGTGTGGCAGGACCCTGGATCTCACACATGTTTTGATTCTAATGGGAGAGCTGAGGTCAGGAGCTTCCACTCCAGGAAGTCAAAAAGAACTATGGATGGTGTCCCAGGCCCCTGGGGAACTAGAGGGGAGGATAGGCTGAGGTGTCCCCTTGAGCCCCATCCCCAGCAGAGTCCCATCTCCATCTGCCTGTCCCTGTCCACACTCACCTCTCCTGACCACCTGGCCCAGAGCAGGAGATATGGGAACACCTGCTCACAAATCGGCCTCAAGCCTCAGTCCTTATATCCGGAGGGTACACAGAGGGCTGGACTGGCTGTGCCAGGCCTTTTGGATGAAGAGTGTCAATGGGAAGATAAGACTTAAATAGTCTCTGTGTTAAACTGTGTGATGACCAGGACTTTTGCTGCCAGGACAGCCACATAGGGTTTGGGGGTGGTGGAGGAATGTCCCCTGTACAGGAAAGGTTGGGCATGAGGACCCAGACTTAAACAGAGGTATTATGAGAGAACAGTATGGAAAGTAAGGCTAGGCCTCAGACTCTACTGCTCCACTGCCTTCCCCAGTGCCACGTCTTCTTGGTGAGACCCTGGCCACACCAGATACAAGATGTTGGTCAGCCCCATACCTTCCCTGTTGGAAGCTGAGGTTGACCTATGTGTGGGTCAACATGCCTGGCTCAGACCTGCTCTGGGTCCACCTGGAGCATCTAGATTCCATTGGGGCAGAGCTGAAAGGTGAGGGGACTGCAGCCTTGGAAGACTATATGGGATGGGGTCATGGGCTGGGGTTTCCTTAAAGGCTGGGATCGTTCCTGACTTGGAAAGGCATAGGGAAGTCAGACATGGGGGTGAACCTTCTCTTAATCCTGTTCCACATCAGCAAGGACCAGCTCTAAGGCTAGAGCAAACTTCACCTCTAGTTCTCCCACTTGTGCTAGAGCTGGAGCCAGTGTCACCTGCATCAGCCCTCCAGAGCTAGATGAAGTGCCAATATTAGCTTCGGCCCTGGAGCCAGCTGGACCTTCAACTCTGGTGTGAATTCCATCTTCAACTGCATCAATAATGACATGGCCAGCTCTAGCCACAGACCCCACTAGCCCCAGCGCTGTGATCACCAAGAAACTGCTGGGAGAGGAGAAGCCTAACCTCCTGGAGTTCATTCCCAAGCTAGTAGTCGAGCAGTTGATGTGATGGATGCGGCAAGCAGTCTGGCTCTCAGGGTGGGTGGGGCAGGTGGTCCCTCTGTCATCAGCTGCCCAGACCTGTATTCCCTGTTCCAGCATCTGATGATCTGAGTCCATATCCTGGTTCCTGATTTACCAGCTACATGGCGTGGGCAACTTTCCTAACCCCCAAACCTTTGGTGTCCACATGTGGACAGTAGAGCTGGACACTCAGAGGACTTGCTAGGCAGAGGGCTGTGCAGATCAATGAGGTGGAACAGATGAGAAGGTGGGCATGGTGGGCAGGCTGGTGAGGGAGGGCAGCCACTGAGGTGCCACCTGCCACCTGCTCAGGAAGCCTCCACAGCTCCAGCACTTGTAAGGTACCTGATGTGCACTTGTCTACATGGGATACAAACAAACAAAGCCCCTGGTTGTAGCTGCCGTGGAGGGATGTGCACCTTAATTGGGAGTTGGACCAGGGGGGTGAAAGGGGTGCGCAGGAATCAGAATGGGAGGAAGATGCCACTGAGGAATGGCAGGAGTGAGCTGCCATCTGGTGCTTGGAGAAAGTAAGGCTGGGTTGGTGCAAATGCCACTCTTCCTTCCCAGCCAATATTTCCTTCTGCTTCATTCTTTGCTGGGTGCTCTCAGCAAAGTCTGGGGTCTAAGGCCCTGCATAGTCCCAAGGCCCCTCCTGCCAGGGTCATCCTGACCTTGATTCCTGGTTCCTGTGGTGGGAGGCTCACTCCTTCCTTGGGCTGATGTAAAATTCTCCTTCCTGAAAGTGATACTCATTGGGTCCCAGGTGTGCCTTCCCCAGGCTCTCTGGGAATATGTCTCACCCAGAACAGGAGGAGTCAGTGAGGTGCCAGAACCACAAGAAGCAGGGCTCTAGCTGCCCCTCAGCTCATTTTCTTCCTTCCCTAAGAGAGTCCTTGGGAACTTTACCTCCCTACATGCTCTGTAGAGCCCCTTATTTCATCTGAAGAAGATATGGGGACACGTGTGCTGGTGGGTAGGCGTCTCCCCATCAGAGCACCAGGGTGGACCACAGATTCCCATGTGGCTGACAGCACCCCTCAGTGAGCTGGGACCTCCTAAGAGGCAGCAGACTCTGGGACAGGATCTGACTTGGTTGGTGGGTTCTCTGAATCTCCCAGGACCATTATGTCAGTGGTTCTGCTTCAGTAATTAGTTTTATTAAATGTCAGATCCTGGATTGAGCCAAATTGGAGATTTTCCAGTGTTTTCTTTGCAGCAAGAGACCTCTATGTCCAGCTGAAACCAACAATGCTCAAGACAGTTCTGCTGAGCAGAAATGGGAATGCCCTGGGTGACAACGTGACAGCCCTCCCCAGTACCATGAGACCTCAGGGCTCAGAGAACCTCAACCAGGCCATTTGGATTTTTAGAATTTGCAAATAAAAAGAATTTGTCTTCAAGCTGCTCCACAACAATCCCAAGTTTTTTCTTTCTTCCCTCCCTCCCCTCAGAAAGAGCTCCCCAAATTTAAGAAGCTGTGCACAACAGAACAGTGGTTTAGTTAATCACATGGAGTTTCTATGAGAAATTCTAGTCTGTCTTGTCCAGGTTGACAGAAAGGGACGTAAGTGGTCTCTGGGCAGGTGAAGGCAGTCTGGGGACAGTGATGTTGGCTGGACTGTGCTAGGAGGGTGAGGAGCTGGAGAATGAGCAGGTCTCTGGTCTGTGCTGGTGCATCAGCTGGCACTCTCTTCCTCTAGGATGCTGGTGGACAGGAAGGTTGGGATCCTTTCTTGCTAAACCAGCCCAGTCTGTCCTCAGGAAGCCACGTCCCCACAGCTCTTTCTGTCTTCACTGCACCTCCCAGGGGAAGGCACCTTCCCTGCACCAGGGATGGGCACTGTGGGGTCCCATGGGCCATGGGGAAACAGAGGCTTCCCAATTGTGGGTCCAAAAGGTGAACCCAAGACGGGTAAGTGTGCTCTCTGTGACTCCCTGCTCTGTCCCCAAAATGTTCACTGTTAATCAATATCAGTGGCGGTACTCCCCCAAGTGTCTTGTTGGCAATGTTATGGCCCAGATGGTGACAAGAAGTATTTGAGGAACTGATGTATTTCTAATGGACCCTTCTTAACTGGATGGCGGAACTTTCCATGTGGGAGAGGAAGCAAGTGTCACCACCAAGAGCCCTTGTAACTCCTTAAACTATCAGTCATAGATGGCACCTGGGGCCCCTTCCTGAGTGGATGAAGAAAGAGTTCTATGCAGAGGACTATCTTGAGGTGTCCTTGGGGAGGTGATGCTTTTGGCCTGACCTTGGGCCCAGGCTGGGGAAGAGGTTCCTGGAGCCTGGGTCAGACAGGAGCCATGTGACCAGATCCCTAAGTCACCCATTCCTTTCCCTCCATGGCTCCACCTGGCTGGGGCCCTGGACACCCACCAAGATCCAAGAGGATGTGACTCTGGTCAGTGGTGAGGCAGAGGGAGGGATGAAGGTAATAGGGCCTTTGGTGGGAGCGGGGTGGTGTCTTCTCTGTGGACCCTGAACAAGTCCCTGCTGCTCTATGGGCCTTGGTCTCCTGTCTCGGACATGGAGGAACATGATCCTGTACTCAGTCCTCACAGGGTTGATGAGGTTCAAAGGAGGAAAAAAATGTGTGGTGCCTTTGTTCGAGCTCTTAGAGGGATGAGAGGAGATCAGTAATGACAGTCAAGTGACACTGATTCCTTAGGAGATGCTGACAGGCAGGGGAACTTCTCCTCCCACTTTCCAGATGAAGAAAGCAGCTCAGGGGGGCCACAGCAGACCCAAGGTCACACACACACACAGGTAAGTGTTAGAGCTGGGGTTGATCTAGAATGAGAGCATGCTGGAGGTAGGAGCAGCATAGGTACCAGATGACTTGAACCTGATTTCCAGGATCCAAGGTCAGGGACCTGGGGTACCATGTGGAAGGGAAGTGTAACCTCACTGACCCCCAGGAAGCCAGTAGAGGCAGCAGCATGTGAGGGTGCCTGTAGGGAAGGGAACAGGAGTCAGAGGAGAGAGGCTCCTCCCTCTTAGCTGGAGGCCTCCACCAGAGAAGGGGACCCTCCTCTCCAGCCTTGCTCCTGTGGTCACAGAGCCTGGAATGCAGCATTACCATGCCCAGGAGGAGGGTAGGAAGAGTTGGGTACAGGATGGATTTGAGGAGGGGAGGAGCAGGCACCACTTACCCTAGCTGGCCCTGAGAGGTGACTGGAGGGAGTCTGGAAGGGGAGGCTGCTAATAGTCATAGGCAGCTCCATGTGGGAGCCCCCAGGTGGGGGGTGCGGACAGGAAGCCATTCTCTTTACCTTTCCAGGACTCGATTTCCTTCTTCTCTAGGAAATGGGTGTTGCTAATGATGGCTCCTGTGGCAGGGACAAATGGGGTGCTGTTGATTGTCAGCACAAGGGCCTGGTTCACAGAGCTCAGTGGGGACAGGCTGTGATTCTGGGGAGCACCCTCAAGATACCCAGATTTCTGTATTAAGCCTTCAGATCCCGGAGAGCAAGCCCATGCCCTGTGACAGATCACACTCCTGAGACCAGCTCAAGTGGGGCCCCTTTATCCAATATGGGACACAGCTGGGATTCTCAGGGTGCACTGGGAACTTTGAAAGATGAGGTATGAGTGGGTGGGGTCTTGCAGAAGAGTAACATCGACCTGGTGATCCACAGAAATGCATGGACAGAGCCTCACCAAGGAAAATACTGAAAAGCTTCCCATCTGGGTGGTAAGCAGTCACTCACTGCTCTGAGCCATCCCAACTCCCCACCCTATGATCAGAAGCTAAAGGATTACCACCTGGTATGTGAAAACACGCTGTAAAAACAAGGGCCAGGTAAATTGCTTGGCACATGTGAGCTATCCCTCTCCTTTCTGATGGGTGCACCCAGACACACATCAGCCCTAGCTCTACTCAGGAAAGGTGAAGAGAATGACTTCCTGTCCCCACCGCCAGGAGGCCTTTTCAAGAGAACCTGAAGCTGAGTATAAATGTTGGTTTCTGGCAGCCCAGGCCCTATTTTACATCTGAGTGAGTTAAAGGAAAGTTGGTAAGGCTGCACTTTCCCTCCAAAGAGAAAGAGAAGTGCTAGTACCCAGGGTATATCCAGGGCCCAGAGGGTTTCTCCTGCAGGACTAAGGCCTCTGAGAGCAGACCCAGCGTCTGGCAACATTTAATAAGTCTGTGGGTACAACTGTCACAAATGAGGGACTGCATCTTCTCTTCCAATGGCTTAAGTGCTCTGATAGTCAAACATGTAAAGGGCCCACATCTGCAGCAAGGTCTATCTCACTAGTCGTTTTTTTCACATTGATGTAAATATATATATTATATTTAATATTATATATTATATATTATATATTATATATTACATATTATATATTGTATATACATATATATCACTAGAACTTATATATCACTAGAACTTATTCAAAATAACATGAAGAAGAAATATGCATAACAAGATCATGTTTTTTTGATGTTGGTCCCTTTTCATAGCTGGTATTTACAACTGCCTCTTCTTCCATCACCCACTTCATACTCCCTTTCTCTTCAGCAAACACCTCAGGTGGTTGTGGTTCTTTGCCTGGTTGGATGACCCAAACTTTCATTCCTAAAGGGTTTGGGTCATTAGTTGTCCTGACTGGATTGGAAGGGTTGGTGATGGTAAGAGGTACCCTAAGGAATCTTTTGAATCTCAGACATGGACTCCTTACCTCCACTGTGGAGCAGCAGACCAGTTTCCACTTGGTCATCAGCATCAATCATCTCAGCCAGCACAAAATTCCCACTTTTTGCCTGTTGATTCAGAGGCACAAGGGGACCAAAGTGGCTGGGGGCAGTCTTGACTCCCAGTTCAGTGGAATATAAGTATCTCCCGGTCGCTCAACTCCCTTAGGAATCAAGGACTGGGCCAGAGGAGACTAAAGTCACATGGGCATGCAGCCAAAATTCTGCTAGTGAATCACCAGGGGCAGTAGAGGTTATATGAGTTCTGGCACTCCTGTTTCCACCCTCGATTCCTGAACCTATGAATCCTGGCTCTGGGAAGTCAGTGCTGTATAATGGATGCTGTTTTAGACCTACACAGCCTTCTGGAGAACATCATCCCAGCCCTGCAAGCTAGTTCCATGTAGGGGACACTGACTCTGACTTCATAGATCACACAGGGGTGAATAGATCTTTATGGGTTAGTGTTTTTGTTTTCTTTGGATAAATACAAGTGCAATTGCTAGGTAAAAAAGATAGATCCATTTTTAATTTTTTGAGAACCTCCAGACTGTTTTCTATAGTGGCTGAACCAATTCGCAAGTCCACCAACAGCGTATAAGAGTTCCCTTTTCTCCATATCCTTGCCAACATTTGTTGTTTTTTGACTTATTGATGATGACCATCTTGACAGGTATTAGGTGACATCTCATTGTGGTTTTAATTTTCATTTCTCTGATGATTAGGTGATCCTGAGCAGCTTTTCATATGTCTGTTGGCCATCTGTATTTCCTCTTTGGAGAAATATTTATTCATGTCTTCTGCTCATTTTTAATTGGATCATTTGATTTTTTGGTGTTGAATTGTATAAGTTCTTTATAAATCAGATGTATCATAGATGAATATCTTCTCTCATTCAGCAGTAGTTATCTTTTTGTTTTGTTGATGGTTTCCTTTGCTGTGCAAAACCTTTTTAGGTTGATGTAGTCTCATTTGTTTATTTTTTCTTTTGTTTCCCTTGCTCGAGGAGACATATCTGAAAAGAAATTACTAGTAGCAATATCAGAGAGATTATTGCCTATGTTTTCTTCTAGAAATTTTTTGGTTTTGGGTCTTACATTTAAGTCTTTAATCCATTTTGAGTTTATTCTTGTGTATGGTGTAAGAAGGTGGCCCAGTTCCATTTTTTGGCATGTATCCATCCAGTTTTCCCAATACCATTTATTGAAGAGACTGTCTTTACCCCATTGTATATTCTTGTCTCCTTTATCTATTAAATGAGAGTATAGGTGTGATTTTTTTTTTCTGAGCTCTCTATTCTGTTCCATTGATCAATGTATCTGTTTTATCATGGTACCATGCTGTTTTGATTATGATAGCCTTGTAGTATAGTTTGATATCAGGTAGTGTGATTCCTTCTATTTTGTTGTTCTTTCTTAAGATTGTCATGGCTATTCAGGATCTTTTATGGTTCCACATAAATTTTTGGATTATTTGTTCTAGTTCTCTGAAAAATGCTATTGGTATTTTGATAGGGAGTAGATTGAATCTGTAGATTGCTTTGGGTAGTGTGGTCATTTTAATAGTGTTGATTCTTCCTACCCACCAGTACAATGTATGCTTCCATTTATTTATATCCTCTTCAATTTATTTTTTTGATGACTTATAATTTTCCAAAAACAGGTCTTTTACCAAGGAGGAAACACTTTCTAACTCATTCTATGAAGCCAGTATTATCAATGTCAAAGTTAAAGACAATAAAAAAAAATAGAGCTACAAACCTACACTCTTTACAAATATTAATGGAAATACCCTCAACAAAATACTAGCAAACTCGATTCAACAGCATATTAAGGGATCATACACTATAACCAAGTGGACTTTATTGCTGGAATCCAAGGAAAATCAACCAATGTGATATACCACATTAACAAAATGATGGGGAAACACCCCCTCACACACACACACACATAATCACCTCAATTGATGCCAAAAAAAAAAAAAAAGCATTTGAAAAAAATTCAAAACACCCAACGAAGCAGGAATAGAAAGAAATTTTCAATATAATAAAGGCCACATAAGAAAAACCCACAGCTCTCATCATACTCAATGGTAAAAGTCAAAGTTTTCCTCCTTAAAACCAGGAGCAAGAGAAGGACACTTGCTTTTGCCACTTCGAGTCAACATAGTGTTGAAAATCCTAGCCAGGGTAATTGGGCAAGAAAAAGAGATTAAAAGGCATCCAAATTGGAAAGGAAAAAGTGAAATTATTTCTGTTTGTAGATGATATGATCTTATATGTAGAAAACCCTAAAGATTACATACACACTCACATGGACAGGGATGTACATGCACGCACGCGCGCGCGCACACACACACACACACACACACACACAAACTGAGCTAAGAAATGAATGCAACAAACTTGCATGATACAAAATCAAAATGCAAAAATCATGTCTCTATACACTAACGAAGAACAATTCAAAAATGAAATTAAGAAAACAATTCCATTTACAGTAGAATCAAAAATAATAAAATTCGAGAGTGACTCCATAGTGTAGTGGTTAGCACATCTGCTTTACATGCCAAAGGTCCTGGATTTGCACCTCAGGTGGAGACATGGGCCAGTCCCCACTCCTACGCTCCCCAGGTGCACCAGGAGTGTGGGAGGAGATGCCTCACCTTCAGAGATCTAGTTCTTAAGGTAAAACAGCAACATCCATAGGTCGGGGTGGAAGTGTGTGTGTGGGGGGGGGGTGGGGAATTAAAGAGGAAAGGAAAAAAAGAATAAAATGATTAGGAATAAACTTAAATAATGAGACAAAAGACTTGTACTCTTAGGACTACAAAATATTGTTGAAATTAAAGGAGACATAAATAAATGAAAAGACATCCCATGTCATGGATTGGAAGACTTAAAATATTGTTAAAATGATAACAACTACACAAAGTGATCTACAGATTCAAGACAATTCCTATTAAAATCTCAATGATGTTTTTACAGGAATAGAAAATCTATCTTAAAATTCATATAGAATGTCAAGGGACTCTGCATAGCCAAGAAATTTTGAAAAAGACCAAAGTTGGAGGCATCACACTTCCTAATCTCAAAGTCTACAGTTATTAAACAGTAATTAAGTACTACAAAGCTGCGATAAGTAAATAGTATGGTCCTGGCATATGGACCAATAAAATAGAATCTAGAGATCAAGAAACAAATCTTCACACATGGTCAAGTGATTTTCAGCAAGGGTGCCAAGACCATTCAATGGGGAAAATGTTTTTTAAACAAATTATATTGGAAAAGTGGCAAACTGAAGGTAAGATGGGAGTTTTTCCATGATCATAGAGGTCAAGGCACAGTCCGTGAGAGGGCACTATTATTCTCCGAGGTGATCAGCCCTGGGTGGCAGAGTTAATTTGAATTAATTTGGTCATGGAAAAAAAGAGTTTTGTTCTTACTGGGATAGATACTCTGTGAATACAGATTTTCTTCCCTGAATGCAATGCAATGCTTCTGTGAAAACTGTCACTCATGGACTCACAGTTGTCTTATGCACGGTCATGGTGTTCCACATAGCATTGCTTATGATAGAGGAACTCATTGCACAGGAAATGAAGTTTGGCAATGAGCAAACGCTCATGGGATTTGGCCTTTCCCTATTCCCCACCATTCTGAAGCAGCTGGCCTGATAAAACAGTAGAATGGCCAAGATATGGAAGCAACCTAAATGCCTATCAAGAGATGATTGGATAAAGAAGTTATGATTCATATATACAGTGGAATATTGCTCAGCCATAAAAAAGTGAAATCCTATCATTTGCAACAACATGATGGACCTAGAGGTTATTATGCTGTGAAATAAGTCAGACAGAGAACGAAAAATACCATATGATTTCACTTACATGTGGACTCTAAAGAACAAAAACAACGAACTTATCAAAAACAAACTCACAAATACAGAGGACAATCTGGAGACTGCCTGAAGGGAGGAGGGTTTGGGGGCTGAGAGGAAGGAGTAAAGAGTTAGAGAAGTACAGATTGGTAGTTGATAGATGGTCACAGGAATGGGGAGCACAGCATAGGGAATGTAGTGAGTAGTAATGTAATGGCTAGGTGGAGAGCCAGACAGGTGATAGAGTAATGTGGAGGGGGGGATCATTTCATAAAGTATATAAATGTCAAACCAATATACTACATACTTGAAACTAATGAGAAAAAAAATGTTTTCTCTTCAACTTTTGGGAAACATTTGAAAAGAATTGGTGGTAACTATTCTTTATATGTTTGACAGAATTCAATAGCAAAGTTATGTGGTCCAAGGCTTTACTTTGTTGGAAATTTTTTTTATTACTGATTCAATATCTTTACTAGTTATAGGTATATTCAGATTACTAATTTGTTATAATTCAGTTTCGTTATAATTCAGTTGCTGAAAATCACGACCATGTGTGAAGGTTTGTTTCTAGGAGTTTGTTCATTTTATTTAGGTATCCAATCTTTTGTCATACAATTGTTTGTAGTACTCTTATAATCCTTTTTATTTACGTAGCAATAATAGTAATGCCTCCACATTCATTTCTTATTTTAGCAATTTGAGTCTTCTCTCTTTTTCTCTTAGTCAATATAACTACAGGTTTGTGAATTTTGTTGATCTTTTCCAAGAACCAACTTTTGTTGTTTTTCTGCATTGTTTTGTCCCTTCTCTATCTCTAGTCTAATTTGTATTATTTCTCTACATTTGGTAACTTTAAATTTAGTTTGAGCTCTTTTTCCTAATTCTTTAAGTGTAAAGTCAGGTTATTAATATTAAATATACAAATTTTAGATAAATGACTATTTATCTGAGATAATGTGCCAATTATGGTTACATAGGTTGTCATCAGTGACTGATATTTACCTTTTACCTTCTTGCTAAAGCATGAGATAAAAGTCTGCTAAAAAGTTCTTTGTTGATTCCAACACCAGCTTCTTGTAACCCTGCCAGAATCTCTCAGAGCAGTAGTTTGACACAATGACTGAGCTCCTGTAGGGACATGAATCATGGAGGCAGGATTACAGAGCTCTCTGTCTCAGCATGGGCTTGTCTCCTCTATGCTTCCTTTCCCACCCCCACACTCCCCCACCCGCCCCTGAAGTCATGCTGGTCACAGGCCATGATGAAATCAAAGAGGCAAGGGGAAAAACATGTTTTACTTGTTTTTCACCAGGATGGAGGGAGACAGGTACAAAACTCCAGGACAGGGGGATGCCCAGAGCTCCTGGATGGGACTGAAATGATGACATGAAAACAAGGGGAAGCCAGAGCTATTCTCATCACAGTGACACTGAGGGGTCAGGTCTCAGCACGGTGACTCTCTTTTAAGTACCTCCTTTATGATTCTAGCTGTGCCCTTTTCGGGCATACCTGCCTGGCACACACCCCACAGAGTTTCCAGAGGTTGAGAGGCAGAGTAGTAGAGGGCGCACACAGGGGCATACTTGGGGAGAAATTGTCCTTACTGAGGGCAGAGCCTGTAGACTCTGCTCCATCTTCTCCTCAGCTCACCTTAGATACAGGATTTTGTCTCTGAGTTGGGAATATCCTGCCATGTTGTTCTCTCTGATTTGTCTTTTCACACTGCAGTCTTTACACACTGTAAATGAGATGATTTATTGGAGCTGTTCTCAATACCTGAAACCAAGTGTTTATAGAGCTGAGGACCTGATACTGGGTGGGTTTTTCCCCCTTCACTTCCTAAACCAGGAACCAGACATACTCTGGCTCTCTTTTGTGCTCAGGCCAAAACAAGTGACATCTGATATGTAAGTTCTTGATTGCCTGTGCATGCGTGTGTGCACAGAAATGACAGAAATGTAGGCTGATGGATTCTGAACATTCTATCTTTTTTGTCTCTTTTTTACATCTATTTAGTTAGTTTCATTTATTTTTATTAAATTTATCGGGGTGACTGGTTAATAAAATTATATAGGTTTCAAGAGTACAATTCAATAGTACATCATATATATATTGCATTGTGTGTTCACCACCCAAAGTCAAATGTCCTTCAATCACCATATATTTAACCCCCTTTACCCTTATCCACCTCCCCCCTCCCTCTTTTCCCTCTGGTAACCACTAAACTATTGTCTGTCTGTGAGTTTTTGTTTGTTTGTAATGTTTTTCTCCCCACTTTCTTCAAGACAGAGGAGAGAAATAAACATCCTTTGTGTCCATTCTATCAGCCTGGTCTCTATGATCAGTCTCTGGAAGGCTTAGAATTAGTGAGACTGCTGGGACCCCAGTCCCTTCTGCTGCCAGGATCCATAGAGTGGGGATATAAGCATTTTGAGACACAGATGCCCCTGCTCTGGGGTCGCTGTTAGGAAAGTGACTCAGTCTGGGTGCCCACTGCTGACAAAGACATGTTAAAGTGTGCACCTTTGGAGAGCCCACTTGTGTCTGAGGTCCACCACCCTAAACAAAGCATGTCCCACTAAATATTAATAATTTAATCCTGTCAGAATTGAGGCATTTGGCCAATTATCTTGGAAGCCAGAAGACAAAAAAAAAAAAACCCATAATTTTTAGAGGAAGTTAATGCTCTTCACTGTAATTCCCTAACTTCTCCAGAAAAAAATGAAAACACTGTCTTAAAATCTGGACTTTATCCAACTGTAGCATGCATATCTCTGGTTGACTTACAGCAGTGATGCTGAACTAGGGGTCTACCTCAAACAGTGTATGTTCTGTTTATGCTTTGTTGGTGGAAACAGTAGATAGTGCTTCTGAACATTTATCAATACGCCCATGTCCTCAGAAAAGTGAGGAGATGGTTGGAAGCTATGCACTTGGTTTCCAGGAGGTTTTCTTAGTAGTTTTTCTTGAGATGACTTAACAGTAGTTGTTTCAGCCAGTGCCCCTCAGGACTGCTGATCTTTGGGGTTAGAATTTCAGTCTCGTTTTCTTGTTTTCTCTCTTTATGAGGACCTCTGCCTGCTTAAGCTTTGTTCCTTTTAGTTGTCGCATTTTGCATTTCCTTCCCTCTTGGTTTTTTTCTCTATCTTTAACCAAAATGTGAAATGGAATATTTTATGGAAATTATTTTATGCGTGTACATATCTGGTTTGGTGGAAGCTACTGATTATTTTCACTCCATCAGAGTTAGGGTGGCAGAAGGTGAAGATCAGAGGATAAAGAAACATCTCTGATCTCAGAGATCATGTATCAGGGGAAAAAGAGAACCTGTTTTGTACATGAGGCCAGTGTATGGTGAGGGTTGAGAGTTTTCAGTAATGTCACAAGACTTAGCTGCTCTATCTGCTGTCCTCCAGCCAGAGAAGTCTCTGCTGTCTCCACTCTGGGTGGAAGAGCTCTGGGCAACATGTGATTGTCAAGCTCTGGAACTTTCTTTTCCTAAATTTTGTGGGTTACAATGTGGGTACATACTGTCAACTTTATTCTCTAAACCATTTCTCATCCATAACAATATATCATGACCATAATTTAATATAAATAAATCTACATTTACATTATTTTAATGCCTACAAATGTCTTTCATATAGATATGCCAATACTTACTTTCCCATTGCTACTGATTTTATGTAACAGTAAATAAATGATTCTTTTTTTTTTTTTTATCTTTTCAAATTAGTGGGTTGTTTTTTTTTTTAAGTTTTTTTTTCTGGCTTTATTGAAACATAATAGACAATTCATTGCTCATATAAGTGATTCTTTTTAACGAGCTTTGAGCATTCCTCTGATTTAGACAATTGTTACATCAAGAAATATGCATATTCATACAGATCTCATTATATCTGGCCTAGTACTTTCCGGGAAACTAGCACTTTACAAATGCCACTAACAGAGGGCAGGGTCATTTATTTCTTCAATCCTTTTTTGTTAATTTTTTTCTACTTTTCAATTATAATTGACATTCGATATTATATTAATTTCAGGTGTACAACATAGTGATTAGATACTTAACTTATGATGAGATCACCTTGATAAGTCTAGTACCAATCTGACATCATACATAGTTATAACGATATTATTGACTATATTCCTTATGCTATACTTTACATCTCCATGATTACTTTGTAACTACAAATTTGTACGTCTTAATCTTTCCTCTTTTTTACCCACCTCCTCTGACCCCCTCCCATCTGGCAATCTCAAAATGTTCTCTGTATCTATAAGTGTGTTTCTGTTTTCCTTGTTTATTTTGTTCTTAAGATTCCACATGTAAGTGAAATCATATGACATTTCTCTTTCTCTAATTTACTCCACTCAGCACAATACCCTCTAGGTCCTATTGTTGCAGATGGTAAGATTCCATTCTTTATTTTTATGGCTGAGTAATATTCCATCGTATATATGTACCACCTCTTCTTTATCCATTCACCCATGGATGGACACCCAGGTTGCTTCCATTTCTTGACTACTATAAATAATGCTGCAATGAACACATGGATGCACATGTCCCTTCAAAGTAGTGTTTTGGGTTTCTTCAGATAAATACCCAGAAGTAGGTTTGCTTGGTCCTTCTTTGTCTCTTGGTATAGCTTTTGTTTTAAAGTCTACTTGGTTTGGTATAAGTATTGCTACATCATATTTGTTTTTGTTTCTGTTTTCATGAAATGTCTTTTTTCATCCCTTTACTTTCAGTCTATGTGTATCTTTCAGTCTGAAGTGAGTCTCTTGTAGGCAGCATATATAAGGGACTTATTATCAATTCAGTCACCCTATCTTGGAGCATTTAATTCTTTTACATTTGAAGTAATTGTTTATATCTGTATAGTTATTGCCATTTTACTATTCACACTTTTTATCTTTTTTTACTTTCTTCTTAAAGAAGTCCTTCTAACATTTCTTGTAATACTGGTTTTGGTGGTGATACACTCTTTTAGTTTTTTCTTGTCTGGGAAGCTATCATTTCCTCAAGTTTTTACCAAACTTGTCATTCTACTTTGTTCATTATTTAAGAGGCACAAATATAATGGTGTTACTTTAATTTATACTTCTTTGCCTATTAGTCTCAATACTGTCACCTATGTTTATAGGCGATTGTACATATTTGTAAAGGCACATGTAGGTTTAAAGACTTTATCTTTAATGATATTTCTACCAGAGTGTTGGCTTTTTGCATATTTATCCATAATATTCTTTTAAAACATTTTTAAAGGTTTTTTTTGTTATTATCAAGCTATAATTGACATATAACATTATGTTAGTTTCAGGTATGCAACATAATAATTCAAAATTTGTATATGCTGTGAAATGATCCCCACAATAAGTTTAGTTAATAAATCTAGTTAATATTATTCTTTGCGTAAAAACGATCTAAGCCCATTGTGGTAGATTTGAAAATTATTAATCCACAGTTTCTGTTCTGTCATTTAATTCTGTAATGGTGTGAAGAATTTAAAAAATGCTCACATTTATGTATTTAAACCTTTTATTTTTCTATTTTTGTTTATTATTTTATCTAACTCAGAAATTCATGTTGAATTTTTTATAATTTTTTTCAAGATATTCACGTAACATAAAATTTAGCCTTTTAAAGTATATAATTTTATGGGCTTTGATATTTTCACAGTTGTGCAACCATTGTTGCTATCTAATTCTAGAATATTTTCATCACCCCCAAATGAAATTTCATACCCATTATCAGTTTCTTCTCTATTATCTTTATAGGTTTTCCTGTTCTGGACATTTTTATATAAATAGAATTATATAATATGTGGTCTTTTGTGAGTGGCTTTTTTCACTTAGTTTTTTTTATTGATTTTTCTGTCTGGATGATCTATTCTTTGTTGAAAGTGGGGTATTGAAGTGCCCTAGTATTATTGTATCATCTATTTCTCCCTTCTGATCTGTTAGTGTTTACTTAATATAGTTAGGTGCACTTATAAAGTAAGATGTAAATAGTAAGTTTTTTTGGAGATACCCTTTATCAAGGTGAGGAAAGTCCTTTACTCCTAGTTTGATAGTTTTATTAGTAAAGGATGTTAGCCCTCTGCTACACATTTATCTACATCTATTCAGATGACCACGTTTTCCCTTTTTTATTTTGCTAATATGGTACATTAATACATTAATTTTCAATGTTTAGAACAACCATGAATTCCTAGTATAAACTTTATTAAATTGCAATGAGATGTAATATTATTGTTGAAATATTGAAATCTAAAATATTGTTAAGAAACTTTACATTTAAATTATTGAAAGAAGTTTGTCTGTATTATCATTTTCTTATAATGTCCTTGTCTGGATTCGTATTATAGGAATGTTGATTGAACAGAATAAGTCATGAAGCATTGCACCTTCTGTTTTTGGAAAAAAATTTTGAAAAATTTGACCTGATCTTTATCTTAAATGTTTGGGAGCAGTCATAGATTTTCTTTTCTTCCAACCTTTGGATTCTAGGATACATTTTACTATATTATATATTTTTTCTTTCTTAATACCTTGCTGTATTTCATTAGCTAAAACATTTCATAGAACAATCACATCAGGATTTGTCAGTGAAATGGAACAAAAATTATGTTCTTGTTACCCAAATGTATGTCGTGATTACTCTAGCCTCAAAAAAAATTGTTTGGAGAGTCCAAACAATTTTATCTTCTGGCAAAAAATTTTAAACTTATATTTTATATATACCTTAAAGTTTATTAAAGACTATTTGAAAAGCAATCTATCTGTGGGTTTGTGTACTATGTGGAAAATTAAGTTACAAATCAAGTTTTGTTGAAGTTTGTGATTCCTTCATGGTTTTTTTTCCCCATTATGTATGTGCAAGATCATGAAGTTAACACCTGACAGATTTAAATTAAGGGAAAGATAATTAAACAAGTCAACTTGAAAGCTGACTTCAAGTATTATATTTCAACGGCCAATAAAAAGGTCCCTTTGTAAACAAACAAACAAAAAACAAGGTATAAGGCAAATGTTATTTTTTTAAAAGTGAATTTACCATTTCTAGTTTATGACATTTCTATTTTCTACTTAAATTTATTCAGGTGATGTTAGTTAATAAAATTATATAGATTTCAATTGTACAATTCTTACAAGTACAATTAATTTAGTAGCATTAAGTGCATTTACATTGTTATGCAACTATCACCACTACCAATCTACAGAACTTTATTATCCTTAACTTAAACTCTGTAACCACAGACAATAGGTGCCCACTCCCTATCCTCTATGTCCCTTGTAAACACTATTCTACTTTCTGTCTCTATGAATTTAACTCTTCTAAATACCTCAGATAAATAGAATCATACAATATTTTTCTTTCTGAGTTGTATATTTCACTTCGCATAGTGCTTTCAAGATTCATCCAAGTTGTAGCTTGCATCAGAAATTTCATTCCTTTTTAAGGTTGAATAATATTTTACTATACATATAGACCACATTTGGTTTATTTATTCATCCAACAATAGACATTTGCGTCGTTTCCACCTTTTAGTTATTGTGAATAATGTTGCTACGAATAGCATGTAAACATTTATTCAAGTCCTTGTTTTCAATTCCTTTGGATATACATCTAGAAGGGGAATTTCTGAATCTGGTAATTCTATGTTTATTTCTTTTTAGGAACAGCCATACTGTTTTCCACACTTCTACCAACACATTACATTTACACTTCTACAAACACATTACATTCTCACCAGCTATGCACAAAGTTTTCAATTTTCTACATCCTCACCAACACTTGTTTTTGTTTTTGTTTTTTAATATAATATCAATCCTGATGGGTGTAAAGTGATATCTCATGGTTTTGATCTACAGTTTTGTAACAATTGTTGCTGTTAAGCATATTTCATACATTTATTGGCCATTTGTATATGTTTTTTGGAGGAACATATACTCATCTTTTGTTTATTTTCAACTTGAGTTATATTTTTTGTTGTGGAGTTATAGGAGTTCTGTATTTATCCTGGATATTAATCCAGATATATGATTTACAAATATTTTCTCCCTTTTGCTGGGTTGCCTTTTTACTCTCTTGATGATACACTTTGATGCTCAAAAGGTTTTAATTTTGATGAAGCCTAATTTACCTGTTTTCTATTTTGTTGCTTGTACTTGTGGTGTCATACCCAAGAAATTATTGTCCAACTCAATGTCATGAAGTTTCCCCTGTTTTTTTCTAAGAGTTTTACAGTTTTAGCTCTTATGTTTAAATCTTTGATCCATTTTGAGTTAATTTTTGTGTATGATGTAAAGTAAGGGTCAATTTTTTTTCCTATATGGATATCTAAATTTCCTGGCAACATTGGTTGAAAAGACTACAACTTGAATGATTTTGCAATGTTGTTGAAGATCTTTTGACTACATATGTTAGGGTTTCCTTATGGGCTCTCTGTTGTAGTCCATTGGTTTAAATAAATGTTTGTCACTCTGCTGATATCACACTGTTTTGATTATCGTACCTTTGTAATAGCTTTTAAAAACAGTAAGTGTAACTTCTCCAACATTTTTTAAAATTTGTTTTGGCTATTCAAGGTCTCTTGGGATTTCACATGAATTTTAGTATGTTTTTCTATTTCTGCTAAAAACATTATAAGATTTTGATAGCGATTGCATTGAATTTGTATATTGCTTTGGTAGTATTGTCATCTTGAAAATATTAATTCTCTGTTTCATGAACATGGAATGTCTTTCCATTTATTTGTGTCTTCTTAATTTCTTATAGCAATATTTTATATTTTTTCATGTATAAGTCTTTCACTTTCTTGTTCAAGTTTATTTCTAAATATTTCACTCTTTTTGATGCTATTGTAAGCAGAATTATTTTTTTAATTTTCTTTTCTGTTTGTTCTTTTTTTAGTGTATATAAATGCACTAGTTTTTGTGTGTTGACTTTGCATTCTGTACATTAGCTGAATTTATATATTAGTTCTATCAGTTGTTTTGTGAGTGTGTGTTCATGTATAACCTTTAGGGTATTCTACATATGATATCACGTCATATCTGAACAGAAATAATTTTCCTTTCTTGATATGGCCACTTTTATTTCTTTTCAATTCCTAATGCTCTGTCTGTAACTCTCAATATGATGTTAGATAGAAGTGACAAAAGAGGACATTCTTATCTTGTTCCTCACTTTACTGGTAAAGCTTTCAGTCTATTACCATTGGGTATGATGTTAGCCATGACTTTTTATATGTGTCCTTTATTATATTGAGGAAATTTTCTTCTATTCCTAGTATACTGAGATTATTATTTTTTTGTCATAAAAGGGTGCTGAAATTTTCAAAGATTTCCTGCATTGATTGAGATAATTGTGTGTTTTTTTCCTGCCCATTTCCTATTCTTTTTCAACTCTGGGACTTCCACAATGCATATATTGATCAGCTTGTTTGTGTCCAAGAAGTCCTTTAGTCTATATTCACTTTTCTTCATTGCTTTATCTTTCTGACCCTCATGCTCAATACTTTTTTAAAAGATTTTTATTAAAATATAGCTAATATAGAACATTATATTAGTTTCAAGTGTACACCATAATTATTTAACATATATATACCTAAAGAGTGATGACTATGGTAAGTCCAACAATCATCTGACACTACACAATGCTATCACAAAATTATTGACTATATTCTCTTATGCTGTACATTATATCCCCATGACTTACTTCTTTATACCTGGAAACTTGAACCTCTTATCTCCCTTCACATTTTTCCATTATTTAAAATTTTTTCAATTAAAGTTGACATGCAATATTATTTTATCCTAGTTTCAGCTATACAGCACAGTATTTAGACATTTATATAATTTATGAAGCGATCCCCCTAACTAATCTAGTAGCCACCTGGCATTATATATAGTTATTGCAATACTGACTATATTCTCTATGCTATACTTTACATCCCCATGATTATTTCATAACTACCAATTTGTACTTCTTAATCTTGTTACCTTTTTCACCCCAGCCCCCAACTTCCCTCCCTTCTGGCAACCATTGGCTTGTTCTCTGTATCTATGAGTCTGTTTTATTTATTCATTTATTTGTTCTTTATATTCCACAAAAAGTGAGATTATATGGCATTTGTCTTTCTCTGTTTGATTTATTTCACTTACCATAATACATTCCAGGTCCATCCATGTTGTCACAAATGGTAAGATTTTATTCTCTTTTTATGGCTAAGTAATATCTATTGTATATATGTACTTCTTTTTATCCAATCATCTATTGATGGGCACTTAGGTTGCTTCCATATCTTGACTATTGTAAATAATGCTTCAATGAACATAGGGGTGCAAATATCTTTTCAAATTAGTGTTTTGAATTTTTTCAGATAAATATTCAGAAGTGGAACTGCTGGGTCATAAGGTAGTTCTATTTTTAAGTTTTTAAGGAAACTCTATACTGTTTTCCACAGTGGCTGTACTAATTTGTAATCACGCCAATGATGCAAGGTTTCCTTTTTTCCACATTCTTGTCAACACTTGTTTGTTGATTTATTGATGATGACTATTCTGACAGGTGTAAGGTGATATTTTATTGTGATTTTAATTTGCATTTCTCTGATAACTAGTGATATTGAGCATCTTTTCATATTAGCCATCGATTAGCCATTCTGTTAGCCATCTGTATGTCCTCTTTGGAGAAATGTCTGTTCAGGTCCTCTGTCCATTTTTTAATTGAATTGTTAATTTGTGTGTGTGTGTGTGTGTGTGTGTGTGTGTGTGTGTGATTTTTTAAAAAATAAATTTGGGGTATTAACCCCTTTTTGGATATGTCAGTGGCAAATATTTTCTCCCGTTTGGTGGCTATCTTTTTATTTTGTTGGCGGTTTCCTTTGTTATGCAAAAAATTTTAGTTTGATGTAGTCTCATTTGTTTATTTTTTTCTTTGTTTCTCTTACCCAAGGCAACATATCAGAAAAAATATATATATTACTAAGAGCAATGTCAGAGAGTTTACTACTTATGTTTTCTTCTAGGAGTTTTATGATTTCAGGTCTAACATTTCAGTCTTTATTCCATAATAATTTATTCTTGTATACGTTGTAAGAAGGTGGTCTAGTTTCATTTTTTTAAATGGATCTGGCCAGTTTTTCCAACACTATTTATTGAAGAGACTGTCTTTACCCCATTGTTTATTCTTGCCTCTTTTGTCATCAAATAATTGACCATATAGTCATAGGTTTATTTCTGAGCTCTCTATTCTGATCCATTGAGCTACATGTGTGTTTTTATGCCTGTACCATGCTCTTTTGATTACTATAGCCCTGTAGAAGAGTTCAATGTCAGATATTATGATTCTTCCAACTTTGTACTTCTTTCTCAAGATTTTAATGGCTATTCAGGGTCTTTTATGGTTTCAGGTAAATCTTAGTTTTATTTGTTGAAGTTTTGTGAAAAATGCCATGGTATTTTGATAAGGACTGCATTGAATCTGTACATTGCTTTGGGTAGTATTTGATGATGTTAATCCTTTGCATCCATGACCATGGTATATGCTTCCACTTATTTGTATCTTCTTCAATTTCTTTTCAATGTCTTATAACATTCCAAGTACAAGTCTTTTATCTTTTTAGTTAAATTTATTCCTAGGTATTTTACTTTTTTGATGCAATTATAAATGGGACCTTTAAAAAATTTCTTTCTGATAATTCATTATTGGTCTATAGAAATGCAACCAATTTTGGAATATAAATTTTGTATCCTCCTGCTTTACTGAATTCATTTATTAGTTCTAATAGTTTTTTGGTGGAATCTTTAGAGTTCTCTCTATATAGTATCATGTCATCTGCAAATAATGACAGTTTTACTTCTTCCTTTCCAATCTATATCCTTCATATTTTTCTTATTTGGTTATTATGGCCAGGACCTCCAATACTATGCTGAGTAAAAGTGGTGAAAGTGACCATCCTTGTCTTGTTCTTGATCTTAAGGAAAACTCTTTTAACTTCCCATGAGTATGATGTTAGCTGTGGTTTTATCATATATGGCCTTTATTATGTTGAGGTATGTGTCTTCTACTCCCACTTTGGTGAAAGTTTTTATTATTAATAAATGCTGGATTTTATCAGCTGTTTTTTATGCATCTATTGATAGGATTATATGATTTTTATCCTTTATTTTATTTATGTGATGTATCATATTAATTGGTTTGCCAACATTAAACCAACCTTGCACTCCAGGAGATAATCTTACTTAATCTGATGTATAATTTTTTGAATGTATTGCTGAATATAGTTTGCTAATATTTTGTTGAGAATATTTACATTGGTGTTCATCAGGGATATTGGCCTATAATTTTCTCTTTCTTTCTTTCTTTCTTTCTTTCTTTCTTTCTTTCTTTCTTTCTTTCTTTCTTTCCTCCTTCCTTCCTTCCTTCCTTCCTTCTTCCTTCCTTCCTTCCTTCCTTCCTTTGCAATGTCTTTGTCTGGCTTTGGAATCAGGGTAATGATGACCTTGTAAAATAAATTTGACAGCCTTCCATTCTCTTGAATTTTTTGGAATAGTTTGGAATAATTTTTCTTTGACTAGTAAAATTCAACTGTGAGACCATCTAGTCCAGGACTTTTGTTTTGGGGGAGTTTTCTATTACCATTTCAATTTTGTTAGTAGTAATCAGTCTGTTTAGATTTTCTGTTTCTTCTCGATTCAGTCTTGGACAACTGTATGTTTCCAGGAATATATCCATGTCTTCCAAATTGTCCAATTTGTTGGCATGTGATGTTTGTAGTAATTTCTTATGATTTTTTGTATTTCTGTCATGTCAGTTGTCACTTCTCTTTTTTCATCCCTAATGTTATTAATTTGGGTCCTCTCTTTTTCTTGATGAGTTCCATTTAAGGCATATTCATTTTGTTTATCTTTTCAAAGAACCAGCTCTTAGTTTCATTGATCTTTTGTATTGTAGTTTTTGACTGTATCTAATTTATTTTTGCTCTGATCTTTATTATTCTCTTCCTTTTATTCTCTTTGAGCTTTGTTTGCTGCTCTTTTTCTAGTTCTTTTAGGTGTAGGTTTAGATTGTTTGAGATTTTTCTTGTTTCTTGAGGTAGGTTACGAATTTCCCTCTTAGGACTGCTTTGGCTATGTCTTATAGATTGGGGGGGGGAGAAGGGGTCATTCATTATGTTTTCATTTTAATTTGTCTCAAGGTATCTTTTAATTTCTTCCTTGATCTTACTGTTAATGAATTCATTTTTTGTTGTTGTTGTTTGTTTTTGAAAATTCATAGTTATAGTGAAGGGCTTGGTACTACATCAAAACAGGCAAAAGTTTCTATAATTTTTATTTATTGTTTAGGATACTTTGAAGTAATTTATGTACCTATTTTTAAAACAAATAGCCATTATTTATTTGAATAGTTAGCTGTAAAGTTACTTCTATTTGAGAGATGTTTTCACTTATGTTCTAGAGACATCTACATTTGAACTGGAATTTCCAGAGACAGAAAACAAGAAATTTCTCATAGGAAAATTTCAATCCTAGGGAAAAGGAATGAGACAACTTCAGGATCTGGAGCTTTGTGTCATACTGAAGCACTCACAGAAAAGTGGTCATCCCTTGCAGGAGGCCAGCCCCAGTTCTCTCTCATAGAGTCCCAGGACATTCTGGTTTTCTCACTCAGAGTGCGGGGTTGTGATCAGCAGAGTTGGTCCTGGCAATAAGAGGTTGGAAGCAGATTTCTTGATAGATAGCTTATTATATCAAAATGACATCCTTTCCCTTGTTTTTCTTTATATTAAATCATTTTAACCAAAAATAACACAGGCTAGTAATGTATCAAAATGTAAATTATTATTAAAATATATACTAATGTAATATTAATAAATAAATGTGCTCTCAAGAGTTATTGCACAGGTATTGATTGGTTGCTGAGGATTAAAAAAATAAAACAGTTCTTACTTTAAAGTGCTCACAGATTAGTAGGAATTAACTCATGTTGAAATAATGTATCTTAATACATAGCAAAATTTAAAAATAATTGTTTTGCAGTTTTTATTCATTTCTTTTTTCAGTTAAATCTAAGTAAAAGTATACTTCTATTTTTGTAAATGCTATTATTAAGCAAATTATTTACATATCAATTAAGAGAAATATGTGGCATTATTTTTCCTAAGGTTAGCAGTGGTCATCTGAGAGATGCTTGCATTATTTTGAAAGTAAGCATGTATTAAAAAAAATAAAAATGCTAAAACAGTAGATTCAGCATGTATTAAAAAAAAATAAAAATGCTAAAACAGATTCAACAATAACTTTCAGCCCCAAGAATTAAAACAGAAAAGGCGTGATATGCCATAGACAAATAAAACCATTAAAATTAGCCCAGCACTAGAAGTTCCCCGCAGAAATGTTCCTAAATGATTTGTGGCACGACTGTTGCCCCAGTCTAGAAAGCAACCTAAGTGGCAGCATCTCCTATTTAAATGTTTCATTCTTAACCGCCGGACCCACAGAAAACCTATTGGCGCTCAAGTTCTTCCTTTCACCTAGAACTGCTCTAGACCACAATCAACAAAGTTGGAGAAGCGATCTGATTGGTTAAGAAATGGATGGCGCAAGGTTTCTCAAGCCCACTGAGAATCAGCCGAAGACTGGCTCAGATTCCGCTTTCTCATTGGTTCTGAAGGCAAGAAGGCAGGGACACTTGCCAAAGTTGATCTCTGGTGGGAACCGTGAGCAAAGATGGCGGCGGTCGGATGTTGCAGGTTTGTGCTCCGCAGTCCGGGGCTGTCATTGCACACCGCAAAAGAGGCCACCGTCAGCGCTCCAGAAATAGCCGGTCCAGATGTTACGGCATGCCATCACACGCTACCCACCGATTGTGGCCTCCCTGACTGCCAAAAGCAAGGTGCCTGGGCAGTGGTGAGTGGAGCAGTGGCAGGCGATGGTGCACGCTGCGGAGTCTATGGACGAGGAGATGCAAATCCGCACCAAGATGCAGGTCATGAATTATGTTGTTTACCCGCAGACCTTGGCCTTGAATGCAAACAGCTGGTATCAAGACTTCACCAAGACCCTTTCCTGTCCACTCTGCCGGTGAGGAACCAGAGCACCCCTGGCCTTGGACATAGGCCCTGCCTCTGGTGTACCCTTTTATTCTTTAGTAGCATGTTATTTAGCAGGCTCCATAGTTTTAATTGCCTTATCCTTAAGTTTGCTGATTCTTTCTTCTACTTGCTGAAATGTGTTGTACCCTTCTAGTGAATTTTCCAATTTGGCAGCTCCAGAATTGCTATTTGGTTCCTTTCAATGATTTACTTTTGTCATTTTGTTAATATTGCATTTTCCTGATTTGTCCATATTTCCCTCTAGGTCTTTGAGTATATTTATAATAGTTGTTTTAAAGTATTTTTCTAGTAAGTTCAATGTCTCTGCCTCTTCAGGATGTTTGCCGCCAATTTTTGTTCTGTCGAGTGGCCATGTTTTCCTGTTTCTTTGTATGCTTCATGATTTTTCTTTTATGTTGAAATTTGAAGAAACTAAGCATTTGAAGAAACAGCCACCTCCCCATTCTTTGAAGACTGGCTCTGTGCTGAGGCACTACTTCACTGATTTGCTGCCATGTTCTTAGTCTTGGATCAGCCCTAGTTGAAACCTAAAGGTCTTCTCAGGCCTTTTCTGAGCATGCAGCTTTCCAAAGTCTGAGTGTGGCTTTCTTAGTTTCCCATATACATAGCTGTTTTTGAATGTCTTAATTTTCCAAGGAGTCTCACCCAGGCTTCCCTCAGGGTCTTCGATGGTCTCCTGTTTGTCTCCACTCATAATTTCTTGCCCTAGGCATCTGTGGGCCTGTAGTCCTGAAGCTTTCATGAGAAGTGGCCGACTGGTACATTCACCTGATTGAGATCCTAGTTAGGTGAGACATACACCAGTCCTTCAGGTGGCCTCCAGACTAGATAAGATGTGGAAAATAAGATCTTATATACTCTTTCTGGTTCAACATAGGGAACTGGGAACTGTTGCCTTCTAAAGAAGACTGCATTGAACTTTGATGGGGATGGAAGAAAAACAAGTCAAAATACCATGAAATTTCCCACTGTTTGGATATGAGTTTTTCTTAACTGGGTGTTTGGTTGGTTGCTATAGATGTCTATTTTCCAGAGCTCCTATACAATTATTTTAGCCAGTTTCTGCATTTTTGTTGCTTCTTGTTTGTTTGTTTTTATGTTTCTTTGAGGGAATGAGCACTTGGCATATTCCAGTTCACTATTTTGTTGACATCGCACATACAATTTTATAATCACTATCGCTACCATATTATGGCATTATCTTGCCTGACTTTACTCATCTTCTTAGGATCAACTATGGCAATAATTCCAATGGATACTTTTTTTTTTAATATCCCTTGTTGAATGAAACAGCCTCAACCTATGATCACAGTGGATCGTTCTAAAATTTAACATGTAAAATTAAAATCATAAAAATATACTTTTTCATCTCCAAATGATAAGTACAGAGCAAATACACATAAACTGTTATAGAAATATTTTATTCCTTTATGTACCATGTCCTGAATACTGTGCGATGTACTAATTGTACATATGTGCAAAATATGTACTATATGTGCATAATTTAATAAGACCACAGTCTGGCCTTTCAGATGCTTATAATATAGTACTGAAAAGTAAAAAAGGAAAGACACAGCATTCTAAGAAAAGCCACAGTTTTAAAGAGATTATATGCCAAAACAAACTGCTATCATTAAATATGAGTGAAATATGGATGAATTAATTAAATGATAGAGTTTTAAAAATCCCTTTTACATGAAGTTATTGAAGGATTTGCAATACCAAAATAAGAGTGTGAACCAAGAAGAAATTGAGGAGGAAAAACACAAGACCCACAACACAACATAAACATGTTTGTGTATCTACAGCATGTTGCTGGAAAAATTAACTCAATATCAAGGAGCCACCATTAATTCTATGGTGGGTACCTGAGAGAAAAGAGATTTGACTGAAAAGTGCACTTTGAGGATTTTAGAATTTTGTACCTTTGTATAAGTAAAGACCTATCTATGGCAGGAGTCAGACAATTAGTACATGTTTTCTTAAATAAAGCTTAATGGAAAACAGTCATGCTTGATCATTTACATATTGTTCATGTCTGCCTTTTTTTTATGTTACGGTAGCAGAGATGAGTAGTTATAATAGACACCTGATGGCCTGTGAAGCCTAACATATTGAGTGTCTTCAGTTTACAAAGTTTGCCCATACATACTTTAAGGAGTAGATGAATGGTAGTAAAAATATTACACCCCACCCTTCAATGATATGATTAAAATATTAACTCCTCTACTATGTCAATAAGAATTCATTTTTTAATTTGACTAAATATTTTTTAATATTTATATAGAATATAAATGTACAGAAAATCAAAGAAAAATGAAAAAGTAGAATGAGGAGAGACTTTTTCTACTGGACATTAAGATATATATACCAGAAAAAAGAAACCAGTAAAAATTAGGAGAGTGATAGGATGTCCCAGGAGAGCTACATAGTTTCTTCCTTTCAAACTGAGTGTGAAAAAGAAAACTTTTACCTTGATTTCTCTGTGCAAATGTTAGTCTGTACAAGGTTTATCATGAAGAAGACAATGGGGACAATACAGAAAAGAGGAAGGATCTGTATCCTTGGTGACATCACTGAACCACAGGATGGGTCAACTGAGACCAACTACATGCTGAAGATCAAGTTTGAATAGATTTGGTATTATCTGCACCTGAAAGTATAGTATCTTGGTTTCAATTTGATGTGTCTGAATATTATATCAGAGGGCATTAATATGCACAATGACAGCAAAGGTGACAATATTTAAATGTGGTAAATATGAAGAAATGGTGAAAATAAAGTGCTAAGTCTGCTTTTTCACCAGATGCAGAGCAGTGCCAGCAATGCCCAGCCCAAGAGTATTAAAACATGAAGAAATCACTGCTTCTCCAAGGTCGTGACCTTCATGGCCTTTTAGGATTTCTTAGGGATGGCTCTGGCCTGCAGAATTCTATGCTTCTCTGTCATCACAGCTGTGGTTTTGTGGCTCTTTGTGAAGCACTGAGACACCCCCATAGTCAAGGACAATAACCTGGCTCTCAGCTATATCCTGCTCATTTCCCTCCTATGCTTCCTCTACTCCTTACTCGTCATTGGCCATCCCAACAAGGCCTCGTATATTCTCTGAGAGATCACATTTGGGGCTGTGTCACTATTGCTGTTCTGGTCAAAACCATTACCATGATTCTGGCATTCAAGGCCATGAAACCAGGAATAATGAAACGCTTGCTGGTGTCAAGAGCTTTTAACTCTGTCATTCCCATCTGCTCCCTGATCCAACTGATTATCTGTGAGATCTTGCTGGCAACCTCTCTCCCTTTAATTGACATAGGCACACATCCTGAGCCCATAAACCTCATCTTCATGTGCAACAAGGGCTCGGTCAGTGCCTTCTAACTGTGTCCTGGGGCACCTGGGCTCCTTGGTCATAAAGAGTTTCTCTTTGGCTTTCCAGGCCCAGAACCTACCTGACATTTGGCATGCTGGTGTCTGCAGTGTCTGAGTCTCCTTCCTCCCCATCTACTACAGCACCAAAGGCAAGATCATGGTGGCCATGGAGATCTTCTCAATCTTGGCTTCCAGCACTGGATTGCTAGGCTGCATCTTTAACCCAAAGTGCTGCATCATTCTGATTAAACCTGATAAGAACTCTTCAAAAGGTTTAAGGAATAAAATACATCCCAGGGGAAATTAGCATTCAGGTTCTATTTCATAAGTCTCTCACATTTTTAGGCTTTTGAACAATAGATCACTCAGATACATAATATTGTATATTTATTCAGATATTAGAAAACAATGGGAAATGATTTATCTCTGTTTATCAAGATGTTCTTCCCTCTATTTTTAAGATTTCCTGTCTACAACTATATGTCAGCAATAAAGACTCGCAAATCAACTTTCTAGCTCAAATTAATGGCTATACTCAAAGCTTTTGCTATTGAATCTACCCATTTCTTCCATCATTAAGTATACACTAAGCACATTCTCTATTATTTCAGGAACTCCTCTATCCTGAAAGACTTATTTCATAACTAAGAACTTTTCAGACCATCTTTTATTGTAACTTTTCTGTTTTGTCAAATGACAGTGCAATTTATATTTGGGTAAAATATCTGTTATATATGCTTTTTACATGTTTTATTCTCTTTTAGATGTTTTAAATGTTAATTTTAGCTTTAAAAATATTCAATTTTTTTTTCTGGAAGCATAAGCTAGCCAATTTTTTAAAGGTGTAATATATTCTCCAGTCATTTAAAATCAATTTCCAACTTACTTGAAATGCTAACCTCATCAAATACAAAGTTTCCATTTATACAAGGAATTGTTTCTGGAACCTTGGTATCCCTCTTCAATTTGTTGGGTATTTTTTTCTTCCATGACAAACATTAGAAGATGTTTTGGTATATTACTTTTTCTATATCCTCCCTCGCGGTTCTTTTTTTCTCCAAAAATGTCTTATTTAGCTTTGAAAAATTTTTCTTCCCTGTGAATTTGAGAATCAAGATCTTCACTTTTTAAAAATTGTGTTATGGTTCTAACATTATTACATTGAATCAAATATTTTGGGTGAAAATTGGCTCTTTGCAATATTGTAACCATTGATAAATATGGTATGTCTCTATTTAATCAGGGGTTTTATTCCCTTTCATAATGCCTTATCATTTTTATTTCATTTTCTCTAGTATATATGTATTAGAATTCATTGACTTATTATTTTTATTATTACCTTCATTCTGACAGCTTTGAGTTTATTTTCTTTTTTTAAAATTCTTGAGGTGGAACCTTATTGATTTCAGACATTTTTCTAATGTAGGTATTTAGTGCCATACATTCTTTTCCTTAGGCAATATTATTTGCATCACATTAATTTTGATATGCTGTAGTTTCATCTTTATTAATTTTTATCTATTTAAAAATCTTTCTTTGTCCTACCTAATCCTGTCTACAGGGGTTTGTTTCCTTGGGCTGGGAATGCAAGGAGAGATGGGGATGGTGCCCACAGGAAACAGTTTGCTCTTTAAGGGGCTCATCCACCTGAAAAGGAAGAAGGGACCTCTGCTTGGGCCTGAGACGTTGGAGTAAGATGTTGAGATGCCTAAAACATTAGCTGTCATGTATGGAGTCTAGGGGAAGAAGAAAGATGGGAGAGATGAAGGAAATTATTGCTTTTCTTACCAAGTAGGTAACAAAATCTTAAGGTCGTATCCTAACACTGCCCTTTCTGCAAATTATGGCAGGGGACAGGGACCAATTCTAAGTAGAGTCAAGGGGAAATGGATGGAGAGTGACAGCAAACCCCAGACAGAACTATTGAAGATTTGTTAAAGTCTCCCCACCACATGATGTTCCCTATGGGCCCAGTGCCTCTCCCTTTTCTCAAGTTCAAAATGGCCAACCGCAGGGAATACCAGGGTTCATCTCTCCATAATGCAACCCATGAACATGCCTGGGCCAGAAATACACACAGCCTACAGTGATCCCAGTGACAGGAATGGAGATATATAGGCAAGGCAAATGAAGTTTGGCAGCCAGCATTACTGGATGGAAAACAGCCACAGACACAAACAGCAGCCGCTCCCACCCCACCCTACCCCACCCACACCCATCCAGGTTGATTCAGGAGGAGGCAGCACAGCACTGCATCTGGCTACTGGGGCCTTACTGGGACATCAGGAGCTCTTCAGAGGCTCAGAGCCCCATCACTCATCACATTCTCTCGTGAGGCATCCTGGTCCAAGAGGAGACATACATCTCCCCAGGGTATAAAGAGATTTCTATTTTTATTTGTTTTATTTTATTTTATTATTATTTTATTTATATTTTATTTTATTTTATATTTTATTTTTTTGCTGCCAATCAGAAATCCAGGAGGCCTGAGCAGTGCAGTAGGCTTGTGTGCCACCTACAGGAAGACAAAAGAAAAACCTTCTTATCAACCTGCTAAAAAGAGATCACTCTAAATGGTAATTAAAAAAAAAAATTTAAGCAAAGTATATTCCCACAAATGCCTAGGCAGAGAAATAATCTGTCAAATACCATGAACAACCAAGATGACAAGGCAGCTCAAAAAAAATAAACTCCAGAAAATAAACAAAGATATAGAAATACACAATTTAAATGAAAGAATTCAAGGTTGCAGTTCTGAAAAAGACTCAACCAGATGCAAGAAAATTCTGATTTACAGTTCAATGAACTCAGAAACAAAATCAGTGAATAGCAGGAATACTTTACCAAAGAGATTGAAATTCTAAAAATAAACCAAATAGAACTTCTGGAGCCAAAGAACTCAATAAAAGAGAGAAATAATGAAATAGCTTAGGTTGAGGAAAGAATTAGTGATATCAAAGAATTAGTGATATCAAAGACAAATCTGGAAAGACACAAATAGAAGAAGAGAGACTTGAGAGTGAAAAATGAAAGAACTCTACAAGAAATATCTGACTCCATCAGAAAAAGCAATATAAGAATACCAAATGAGAAGAAAAGGAGAAGGGAACAGAGAGCCTATTCAAACAAATAGTCAACAAGAATTTCCTAAACCTATGGAACTAATGACTCTTGAATCTAAGAAGCAAACAGAACACCTAATTATCTCAATCCAAAAAGCCCTTCTCCAAGACACACTATATTAAAACTGTCAAAAATTAATGACAAAGAATTTGCAAGGTAGCCAGAGAAAAAAAGATGGTAACCTGTAAAAGAAAACTCATTAGATTATCATCAGACATTTAAGCAGAAACTTTACAAGTTAGAAGGAAGTGGAATCAGACATTCAAACTATTGAAAGAGAGAAATTACCAGACAAAAATAATATATCAAGCAAAGAATTTTCCTTTAGATATGAAGGAGAAATAAAGACTTCCAGACATAGAAGCTGAAGAAATTTTCCACCACAGGCTTGCACTACAGGAAATACTGAAGAGGTAGGGAAGTAGCAGGTCATTCTACCAGAAACAAAAGGACAAAAAACAACAACGACAACAAAAAACACAAAACTAGGAGTAAGATGACCAACAGACAGAAACAGAAAATTCCAATCCTTGTTAAGAGGAGGGGATTATAAGTTTAAATATTACATAATGGTTAAAGGTTAAAAAAAAAAGAAGACAATAGCTACTGCAATTCAAAAATGAACTCACAAAAATGACCTTATTACTTAAAGCATTATACAGATTTAATGCAATCCCCATCAAAATACCATTAGCATTTTTTAAAGAAATAGAACAAAAAAGCATCATATTTGTATGGAAGCACAAAACACCGAAATGCCAAAAAACATCCTGAGAAAAAGGAATGAGAGTGGAGTCCTCCTTTTGTCCAACTTCAAATTATACTACAAAGCGACATTAAAAATGCATGGTATTGCAGCAAAACAGACATATAGACCAATGGAACAGAATCGAGAGTTCAGAAGTGAACCCATATTTATATGGACAAATAATTTTTGACAAAAAAAGTTAAAAACATACAATGGAGAAAGGAAAGCCTCTTCAATAAATAATGCTGGGAAAACTGGAAAGCCACCTGCAAAAGAATGAAACTAGACTGTTGTCTATCACCACACACCAAAATTAACTCAAAATAGATTATGGACCTGACTATAGGACCTGAAAAAATGAAATGCATAGAAGAAAACATAGGAACTAAATTCATGGACCTTGAACTCAGAGAGGATTTTATGAATTCGACCTCAAACACAAGAGAAGTAAAAGCAAAAATAAATGAAAGAGACTACATCAAACTAAAAAGCTTCTGCTCAGCAAAAGAAATTGTCAACAAGATATAGAGACAAAAATTCGAATGGGAAAATATATTTGCAAGCAACACCTCCGATAAGGGCCTAATATCCAAAATATACAAAGAATTCATACAACTCAACAACAACAACAACAACAACAACAACGACGACGACGACGACGAATGAAATGATCCAATTAAAAAATGGGCAGAGGACCTGAGAAGATACTCTCTCTAGAAGACATACAAATGGCCAACAAATATATTTTTAAAATGCTTGACATCACTAGCTATTAAGGAAATGCAAATCAAAACTACAATGAGATACCATCTCACACCTGTTAGAATAGCTATAATCAACAGGACAAGTAATTACAAATATTGGAGAGGATGCAGGGAAAAAAAAGGAACCCTCATACACTGCTGGTGGGACTGCAAATTGGTACACCACTATGGAAAACAGTATGGAGGTTCCTCAAAAAACTAAGAATTGATCTACTATATGATCCAGCAATCCTTCTACAAGGTATTTACTGTAAAGACTTGAACACTCATATCAAATATCAAATGTTATTTGCACACCGATGTTCATAGCAGCATTATTCACGGTGGCCAGGACATGGAAGCAACTGAAATATCCTACAATAGATGATTGGTTAAAGAAGATGTGGTACATATATACAATGGAATATTTCTCAGCCATAAGAAGAGATGAAATACTGCCATTTGCGACAACATAAATGGACCTCAAGATAATCATGCTAAGCAAAATAAGCCAGACAGAAAAAGTTGAAAACCACATAATATCACTTATATGTGGGATATAAACCTAAAAGCAACAAATGGGCAGGACAAGCAAACAGAGACTCATGGACATGGGCAATCGACTAGTGGTTACCAGACAATAGGGAAGTAGGGGAAGGGGGAAGATAGACGGGGTAAAGACGGTCAAATATGTGGCGACAGAAAGAAATCTAACTATGGGAGGTGAACACTCAGTGTAAATATATATATACATGCCTTACTGTTAAAATGTACAGCTGAAACAATGGATTTCATTAACCAATGTCACCATAAAAATAAATAAATAAATAACCTCACAGCATAAATATGAATAATTTGAGACAACAAAATTAGAAAAAAAGGAGGTAGTAGGTCTGAATCTGCTAAGGGGAATGGAGATAAGACACACAGAGAAGGAAAAAACCACTGTACATATGAAACTTTCTTTTTCATAAAGATAATCATAACCACACCAAAAAAAATCCAGAAATGAGACACATAAAATAAAACAAGATGGACGAGAAGGAAAAATCATAGAACACCACCAAACTAAAATAACAGACAGAAACACAAGGGCAAAGAAACAATGGAGATACTGAGCTATCAGAAAACGACATAAAATGGCTATAGGAAAACCTCATATTTCAATAATCATTCTAAATGTAAATGGGCTGAACTCACCAACAAAAAAGCAGAGTAGAAGATTGTATCAAAAAATAAACCCCAACTATATGCTGTCTTCAAGATACACATCTCAGATGTAAGGACAAATATAGACTCAAGTGAAAGGGTGGAAAATAATACTCCAGGCAAATGACATCCAATGAAAAGTGGTTGTAGCCATACTTATATCTGATAAAATAGACTTCAATTTAAAAAAGGTAATGAGAGACAAAGATAGACACTTCATAATGATAAAGGAGACAATACATGAACACATAATACATCAATACATGTGCTCCCAAACAGGGAGCATGAAAATATTTAAAGCAACTGTAGAACTAAAAGGAGAAACTGACAAAAACACAATTGTAGTAGGGGACTTAAACACCCCACTGTCAGCTATGGATATATCATCAAAACAGAAAATCAATAAGGAAATATCAACCTTGAATAACACATTAGACCAATCGATATAATCGACATTTATAGAGCCTTTCATCCCAGAACACCAGATTATACATTCTTCTCTAGTGCACATGGAACATTCTCGAGGAAAAGCCATATGTTGGGACACAAAACTAGCCTCAACAAATTTAAGACTGAAATCATTCCAAGTATACATTCCAACCACAAAGCTTTGAAACTAGAGATCAACTGCAAAAAGAAAGTGGGAAAAACCACAAATATGTGTAGATCAAACAACATACTTCTAAAGAACAACTCGGTCAAAGAAGAAATAAAAGATCATATAGAAACAATGAAAATACAATATATCAAAACATTTGGGATATAGCAAAAGCAGTAATAAGAGAAAAGTTCATATCATTACAGGCCTATCTCAAGAAACAAGAAAAATCCCAAATAAACAACTTAACTTTACATTTTTAAAAAACTAGGAAAAGAACAAATGAAGCCCAAAGTTGCAGAAGGAAAGAAATAATAAAAATTAGAGCAGAATTAAATGAAATTGAGAACAAAAAGACACATAGAAAAATTAATGCAACAAAGAGCTGGTTCTTTGGAAAGATCGATAAAATTGACACACCTCTGGCTAAACTCACTTTTGAGAAAAGACACAAATAAAATCAGAAATGAAAGAGAAGGTATGACTGATAACACAGAAATACAAAGTATCACAGAAAAATACTGTGCCACCAAATTCAATAACCTAGAAGAAATGGACAAGTTTTTAGAAAGATACAACCTTCCTAGATGGAATCACAAAGAACTGGAAAATCTAAATAGGCCAATCAACAATAAGGAAATGGAAACAACCATCAAAAACTTCCCCAAAATAAAAGTCCAGGACCAGATGGCTTCAATGTGAATTCTACCAAACTTTCAAAGATGATTAACACCTATTCTTCTCAAATTCTTCTAAAAAAATTTAAAAAGAAGCAATACATCCTAATTCATTTTATGAGGCCAACATTACCTTGATACTAAAATCTAGTAAAGATCATACACACAAAAAAAGAAAAACCAATATCTCTGATTAATACAGATGCAAAAATCCTAAACAAAATACTAGCAAATCAAGTACAATAATACATGAAAAATATACATCATGATCAAGTGGAACTTGAATCCAGGGGCATAAAGATGGGTCAATGTGTGATTAATGTGATACACCACATAAACAAAATAAAGGATAAAAATCATATGATCGTATCAATAGATGTAGAAAAAACATTTGACAAAATAGAGCACCCAATTATGATGAAAACACTTAGGAAAATGGGTATAGAAGTACCTCAACATATAAAGGCCATATAATGACAAACCTCAGCTAATAGCGTACTTAATGGTGAAAAACTAAGAACCTTCCCTCTAAGATCAGGAACAAGACAAGATTGTCCCCTATCACCATTTTTATTCAATATAGTGTTGAAAGTCCGGCAAAAGCAATAACTCAGGTGATAGAAATAAAAGACATCCAGATTGGGAATGAAAAAGTCAAATTGTCACTCTTTGCAGATGACATGATTCTCTATATAAAAAACCCTGAGCATGCCACAAACAAACAAATAAATAAGAAAACCCTATTAGAATCAATAAACAAATACAGTAAAGTGTCAGGATATAAAAATCAATATACAAAAATCATAGCATTCCTACACACTAATAATAAATGTTCAGAAAAATAAATTTTTAAAAATTTCTTTTGAAATTGCAACAACTACAAAATAAAATGCCTACAAATAAACTTAGTGAAGCATATGAAGAACCAATACACTGAAAACTTTAAGACATTATAGTTTTAATAAAGAAATTGAAGACGCCAAAAGAAATGGAAAGCTATTCCATGTTCATGGAAAACTTGAAAACCCATATCCAAAAACATATTTGCACACCGATGTTCATAGCAGCATTATTCGCAGTGGCCAGGATATGGAAAACAACCAAAGTGTCCTACAATAGATGATTGGATAAAGAAGCTGTGGTACATATTACAATGGAATATTACTCAGCCATAAGAAGAGATGAAATACTGCCATTTGTGACAACATAGATGGACCTTGAGATAGTCATGCTAAGCAAATTAGCCAGACAGAAAAAGTCGAAAACCACATGATATCACTTATATATGGGATATAAACCTAAAAGCAACAAATAAGCAGGACAAACAAACAGAGACTCATGGATGTGAACGATAGACTAGTGGTTACCAGAGAATAGGGGTGGGGGAAGAGGGGCATAGATAGACGATTAAAGGGGGTCAAATATTAGGGGAAAGTGGAGGATGAAGTGGGGAAAGGTGATCAAATATATGGTAGCTGAAGGAAAATAGACTTTGGTGGTAAATACACAATAGAATATACAAATGTCAAATTATAATGTATACCTGAAAATTATATAAGTGTATTAATCAATGTTACCCCAATAAACTTAATTTAAAAAAATTTAAACCATAATGAGATACTACCTCACACTATTAGAATGGCTATCATCAATCAACAGGACAAGTAATAACAAGTGCTGGAGAGGTTGTGGGAGAAAAGAAACCCTCATACACTGCTGGTGGGAATGTAAATTGGTACAGCCACTGTGGCAAAATAGTATGGAGTTTCCTCAAAAAATTAAGAATAGAATTATCATATGACCCAGCAATCCCTCTTCTGGGTACCTACCCACCAAAATTTGAAAATATTTATCCATAAAGATATATGCACCCTGATGTTTATAGCAGCATTTTTCACAGTGGCTGAGACATGAAAATAACCAAATTGCCCTTAGATAGATGATCAGATAATGATGTCGGTACATATATACAATGACTATAACAAAGCCATAAGAAAAGATGAAATACTGCCATTTGCAACATGGATGGATCTTGAGATTATCATACTAAGTGAGTAAGTCAGACAGAAAAACTCGAGAACATTATGATTTCATTCATATGTGAGTTATAAAACTGAAAGCAACAAATGAACAAGACAAACAGAAACTCATGGACAAGGACAACAATTTAGTGGCTACCAGAGGGAAGTGGGGAGATGGGGAGGTAGATAAGGTAAAGGGGATCAAATATATGATGATGGAAGATAAATAACTTTGGAGAACACAAATGCATTACACAAATGACGTAATATTGAATGGTACACTTGAAGCCTATATGATTTTATTAAGAAACATCACCGCAATAAACTTAATAAAAAGGAAAATAAATAAAAGTTTAAAAATTTGGAAAGAAGCCTCACATCAAACATGAATTCTATACTCAACAGCAATAATGCCTCAAATAAAGTTGTCTTTTAAAAAATCTTAAAAGTAGAATATTTGTTAGCTGACTTGAACTAGAAAAAAAATACAAGTGAGTCACTGAGTTCAAAGGAAAATATTGCCAGGATGAAAAAAACAGGAATGCAGGAAAGAATGAAGAGGGGGAAAAAAAATAATTTATAGATAAATATAAATGAATTTTGTTTTATGAAGCAATTCTTGAAATCTCATGAAAATTAAAATACATGTAGAATTAAAATGCATGACAAGCACAATGCAAAATCAAGTTTAAAAATAGAACTGAAAGCATTCTAAAGCATTTGGGGGAGGCAGTAAAAGTAATTACTTGTATTAGACTATGTTAAATAAAGGACTCATGGTGTAATTCAGTGTAATACACAAAAGATTTGTACATAATTACAACTAACAAGTTTATTGAGGGAAGGATGGAATAATAAAATATTTAAATCAAAGTTTGATATATAGCGAGTAAAGGAACTTAACTGGTTAGGTCAAAGGAAGGGAGAGAGTAAAATGGTTGAAATAATCTAGAATTTATTGGTAACCGGGTGAAATGTAAATACACAAAGTATTAATTTATTTTAATGACTATGGTATATTCCACAGAATTGTTAATAAATTTTTGTACGTTCTTTTATTGACAAACATTTAAATGGTCTCTAATTTTTCCTATTAAAGCAAATTGTATGAAAATTTTCATGCATAGAAACTTGCATTCCTATTTTTATAGAATACAACAATAGTGAGCAAAAAAAAACCCATTAAAATGTGAGTGAAACTGCAAATACCACCCTCAGCCACAAATGTATTAATTTTAAAAATCTACAACAGTGTTAGACAATGGCAATGGCCCCAAATTTTTGAGTTTCTGTATAAAGACTTGTGAATCTGTCAGATCCCATTGATATGAGAGGGTGTCTCCTCTGAATTATCTACTGATTGGATTATCCACGCCCTTCCTCAATAAAAGGGGAATCAGAGGCAGAAGTCACTGCATTTTCCTTCAAGCAGCAGACTGTCTGCATCTCAGGAGTGGGGTCAGCAGGACAATTCTGCAGTGATGGGGGAACCTGCATCCATCTACATTACAAACGGGCCTTTTCTGGTGAGTGCAGAATTCATATTAATAGCAATAGGGTCCATTTGTATATGTTTTCCCTTATGTCTAACCTCTTTAAATGAGCAGACAACAGCTCTTAAAACAAGGTATCAAATTGTATACTTGAAACCTATTTGATTTATTAACCAATGTCACCCAAATAATTTTAATTTTAAAAAAAGTGAAAGAAAAAGAAAAAGGCGGTCATTTCTTAAGTGTTGCTTTGTTAAGTAATGTTCAGGGTATTGTACTTTTTAGTATATGCTTTCTTGGGATAATAGTCCTGACATTTTAGTTTTGTCTTTTTTTTTTTTTTTTTTTTTTTTTAGCAATATTATCACTAGGAATTGGAAATAGTATTTGACCCTGCACTATTTAAATTGTTCCCCTCTCTGGAAAATATTTTACCCACAATTTGCTTGGTTGTTTTTTAAAACAAAAAATTCAGTTCCGTATTCAAATTTTGTCATCAGTTACCTCTTTCCTAATTTTTTTCTCATCAATAATTGTAGTTATTTTCTCTGTCTTTATCCCCTCTAACCTCTGATCCTCCATTCCCTACCTCTGTTTCTGTCTCTATGTTGAACTTACTTTTTCTCACATCACTTATACCTAACACGACGTTAGACAATAATCAGCCTATCAAATCTTTTCCTCTCACCCACATTCAAATCAACAGGGCAGTTACTGTTAAGTTAAATTCTAAATCATAGGTTTTATTACACAACTTGCATAAAAATAGATGCTCTCTAACTGGGAGGATCAAATAACTTTCCCTCAAACTGGAACACTTTGGTAATGAAAAGAGTAGTATTGATAATTATGGCAGGATAACAGGAGTACAATGAGATCTATGGTTTCTCTTTTTAAAAAAGAAGTACCTTCTGAAGACGGAAGTGAGGCATTTAAAAAGAAAGGTGCGCTAATTAGGTTTACATTTTAAACAGATTATTCTGACCAGAGTTTTATAATAAAGAATTTGAAATCGTAGGCAGTGATATTGTGGCATAACACTCAGAGATTAATTATATCAATGTATAATTGTGGTTGAGTGAATTTGTTTGAAATATTTAGAAAGCATTTTTTGTTTGAATAATTTCTTTTAATAAATATACCTGAGCACCATCTAAGGGCAGAGCAATAACTGAATATGGCAATATAAAGTATTAAAAAGCCTATGTTAGAATTATCTTCACAGTATCCAATTTAGTGAGCAAAATAATGTGAAAGAAATAGATAATACTCATACAAATAAAAATTGGAAAAAACACAGAATCTTGATTTGGGTCGGAAAGTTCATTCTGTGGAAATGGCGTTTTGTAGGAAATCTGAAAGATGCCCAAAAATTATTCAAAAGTCGAGTTTTTACATGAGTTCAGGATGGTAGATGGATGACTCGTTGATGTGACTGTGGGGTGGCAGGGTGTCCACAATGACATTCCACAATGATATTAGAGTTTCAGGGTTGAATCAGATCACACTGTTTCTATGGGCATTTCTAGTTCATTGATGGTATCTGAAGCAGGGACTGGCTGAGGTTGCCTAAAAAGGATATGGATGCAGAACAAATGTGAGAGCAGGAATGACTTTTAAGGAGCATCAGTTGTGTTAAGTCAAATAGAGGAGCCGAGATTAACAGGGAGGCATACAAGGAGAGAAGGGAGAGTCAAGGAAGTTAAAATGGTTATTTACAGTAGCGGTATTTGTGCAGAAAGAATCTCTGATGGAAATATGGTATTCCTGAGTTATTTCTTTATGAACAGAGAATATTTGAGTAAGGATGGGACTTGGGTGTGTAAGTGAAAGTGAGTATCTAGGGGTTCAAAGGCACATGATTTCACTAGAGATGAGGCACTAAAGATTATGAAAACTCGGTGACTGTATAGTCGAAAGTACAGTAAAAAAGATGAAGAAAACCCAGAAGCCTTGGGATACAAAGAAACCTGTGATCCTGGTGTGCATGTGATGGTGAGTTAGGGGCACCAGCATGTGTGCACTTGACGTTGAAAAGGATGAGAAGAGGGAAACATCCTCAGAGGAGGATAGTGGAGGGAAATGGTCTGGAACTGGCACTGGTAGTGACTTTGAACTTCCTGTCTTTGACTCATATGTGCTTGGTGTCCCAAGATCTGGTTCTCCCTGTATGGTGCATGTGCCAACAGCATCAGCATCATCTAGGGACACTGAAAATGCAAATTTGTGGCCCCACCCCAGGCCTATTCGGGTTGAGATTCAGAAAACTGAGTTTTAACAACCCTTCAGATGAGGGTGATGCGCAATGCAATTTGAGACACATTTCTCCAGGGAGAGAGGAGGGTAGAAAATCCAAATGAACTGAAAGTGTTCAGCTCTCATTTTATTCGAATTTCACATTTATTTTGTTTTCGAAGGGGAAACTCAAAAGAAATATGATGCCTCAGACATTAGAAAAGAAAAGAGAAGTCCATTTAGCCAAGACCAAGCGGAGACATCGTGAAAAGTCTGCACTTCCGATGAGGCTGACCAGCTGCATTTTCAAAAGGCGGGTCACGAGGATAACTTCGCATCCTGGCAGTGAGGTCCGGCGCAGGCAATGGGAGAAGACCCTGGAAAAGCCCCAGCAAGTCTGTGCGTACAGGAGACTGCAGGGACTCCAGGCCTGTAGTAGTGAAGGAGAACCTTTAAGTGCTCTGGATATCACAAATGTCATAAAAATGATTACACCGGGTAGTGCAGGTGAATCCCCAGGCGGTGCTGGTGCTGGGTCCGTACACACCAGCCCCGGGCCCACCGCTGCACGGTCTTCAGATGGGGCAGAGCTGATCCCAGCAGCAGATTTCTCTCTCCCTCAGCTTCTCTGCGGACAACCCGTCACCCCTGGAGATATCCGGAGACAGACCTGGAAAGTGAAAAAGGCAAGAGAGAGACTGGCTATGGCCTTGAGGGCAGACAGGCTGGCCAGGGAGGCAGAGGGAGCCAGTCGGCAATGAGAATGTTGTACAAAGTGGATGAAAATCAGGAGAAGGTCGCACTGAAGAAGTTGGGTGGTGTGGCCCTTGGGGAGAGGTCCACTTAGAGACCACCCCCAAGTCTTACCCACCTCCTTTAGTGTCAATCCTGTTTCTTGCTTGACCTGTGATGCTTGGTTATATCTTTATTAAACTCTTTTGAGAGATGAAAATATGAGTAGATGATTTTGTGGGTGAGAGGTTGGGCTTTATGTGACAAGAAAGGAGATCTTGTCTTTTTGTACACCTCAATTTCTGTTTACCATGATTTTTATTCACTTTCATAGTAAATTCTGCAGCAGTCACTTAGCCTGAGGAATGGTTTAGTGTGCTTACTTATAATTCTTATAATACTTACACTCATAGAAAAGGTTACACCTACTCTAAAGAGATTTTTTAACAGTAAATTAACATGATTTCATAAAAATCTGATTTTATTAAGCTTGTTTTTACATCTCTTGTTTCTTATTTTTGCCAAATGCTAATTCAGACATAAGCTATTTTTATGTAGTTTAATTAGCACATATGCCACCTGTTACATCCTTATCTGGTAATTAAAAAGTACATGAGTTATTTTTTAAATAGTTTTAACCTGAGATTCTTACAAAAACAACGTTGTTTGGGAACATTTTATGTGGAGACACCCTCTTTAGCAGCAGGCTCTTCACCTTCACCTGACACTTAGTCCTGAGCTAAGGAAACTTGTCCACCTGCTCACGGCTTAGGACACATTGTTAAGTATCCAATCAACATGTGATGAACAATGTTTGGTGGGGTAAATGTCAAATTAGATGAGATAAGAGGACTCTTTCATTAGGTAGAGACAAAAATGAATGCTGTGAGTTTGAAAAGAAAAGATAGGGCATTTTCTGGGCTTCCTTGAACTTCGGATAGAGCCAAGGTGGGGAAGGAGGCCTGGTTTCAGAAGGTCAAAGTCTAACTGAGAAATAGAAGTGTAGAGCGATTTGAGGTGCCTTAGGGCTCCTGACAACGGTCTCTGAATTTAACATAATGATGACTCCTTCCCAGAGCCTACAGCTTTGTGTGGGGTTGACTCCACCCCAGGACTAATGGGAGCTAATCTCCATGTTTCTATCCCCAAGTTCCTGGGATGTAGGGTGTCACATGGCCCTCTCTGGCCAATTGGATCCAGGCACAGGGCCCTTTATAGAACTGGAGCTGGGTCTTACCTGGAATTCTGGGAAATGGGGCTGTGTGAGGTCACAGTGTAGGAGTGGCCAATAGGGTCTTTGGCCACCAGGGAAAAGAACACAGTAGGGGGGCGTGGGGGATGGTCAGGACAAGGCCTGCCCTCTCGTTTGTATACTGCATTTCTCTGTGCCTGGACATATCTACTTCTCAAATCCAGTAACATGAGCTGATTTCTTCCCTCTTTGAATCTTTTCTTTCCTCTTTTCATGGTCTGTTAAATTATCTAAACTTAATTTTAGTTGGGTTTTCTCTCTCATGCATTTAAATTATTCCTGATCAACTCCCAGATGTAGAACATGATTTCAGTGTGTTACCTTAAAAAATAAAAGTGTTCAAGTGTGATAACTGGGACCTGAGGAATTTAAATGATTGAAACTGTTGCGTTTCGATGGTTCAAGTGAGAATTAATGGGGAATCCTACATTGACTCATAGTTTATCAACAGCAGGGAATCTTCCATTGCCTCTTCCAGCTTCTGTGGTTCCTGCATTCCTTGGCTTGTGACGGCATAACTCCAATGTCTGCCTCTGTCTTTCCTATGGTCTTCCCTCCATGACTGTGTCCTCTCCTCTTCTTATAAGGACACCAATTATTGAATTTAGGACCCACCCTAAGTTCAGGATGAGTTCACCTTCAGATATTTAATTAACTTACATCTGCAAAGATCCATTTTCCATATAAAGTGAAATTCTGAGGTTCTTGGTAAACATGAACTTTGTGGGAACATTTAAACCCCTCCCCCCACACCACCTCTCAGCTGGGGGTTGGGGCTAATCTATCTTGGATGTGATCATCTTGTGTCTAGTGAGACCTCAAAGGGTTACATCTGCATCAGCCATACAAAATATACAGATAGCTTTCATGGTTCAGTCAGATCTGAGTGGTAGTAATATTGCAGTGGTTTTCCTCAAAAGTACCTGATTCAGTGAATGAAGGTCAAATCTTGATAGAATTTTTTTAATTGTGGTGTTAATTCTTAAGTTCAGTAAAGGAGAAATTTTACAAGGTGAAATAAGATATTTTGTACATCAACCAACCAAACAAAAAACATGAGGGAGGCTAGAATTCTAGTCAAGATGGCAGAGTATGCGTTTACCTACTTCATCGACTTGACTGGATCTTAGAAGATTCTTCACATAATTTCAACCTTTTGAAATTCATTGAAATAGGTTTTGTAGCCTAACACGTGGTCTATCCTGAAAAATGTTCCATGTGTACTTTATGTTCATCAATATTTGCTTTATATATTTATTTTTTGTTTTTTAAGGAATTTACCCATTTTATCTTAGTTACCTAATGTGTTGCCATGCAATTGTTCTTTGAATTCCTATATAATCCTTTTATTTCTGTAATGTGGATTGTGTGAATTTGAATCTTCTCCCTTTTTCTCTAGATTAACCTGACTAAAGATTTATCAATTTTGTTAATCTTTCCATAGAACCCACTTCTGGGTTCTTTGATTCTTTCTTCTTTGGTATTTCTATTTCTCATTTTATTAATTTCTGCTCTCATTTTTATTATTTCCCTTTCTCCTTGCTTTAGACTTGGTACCTCATCTTTTCAATTCTGTTAATTTGAAAAGTCAAGTTATTGATTTAAAATCTTTTTTTGCTAGTATAAGGATTAATGGTTAAAATATTTTTTTCTATTTTAGATGCAGACCATACACTTTGACCATTTAAGCATGATATAATGTCCTTCAATATTTCTAGTAATATTTTTTGCTTTCTAGTCAATTTTGCTGGATATTTGTATCACCTCTCTAGTTATTCTGGGAGGTGCTGTTCACAGATATATCTTTCCCACACTATTACTTTCAGTCTACTTGTATTTTTGAATCTGCAGTGTGTTCTACAAGCTCATAGCTTATATTTTGATCATGGTTTGTTTTTTAAATCTGGGTTGACAAGTCCTTCCTCCTGTTAAGATTATGTAATTCATTCATATTTAGTATTACTAATATAGTTACAAGCATACCTGCCATTTTACTTTTTGTTTTCTACAGTTCTCATTTTCCTTTTAGTTTCTCTATTCCTCCTTTATAGCTTTCCTTTGCAGTAAGTGACTACTTTCTAATTTGCATTTTAATTTTTCATTATATTCTCGAAGTTATTATCAAGGGTTCCTCTACTGTTTAACATATACTGCTTAATTTATAACCCTGAGCTTCACATTTATACTAGCTTAATTCTAGTGATACATGGGAATGTCACTCATATATAGTTCTGTTCTCTTTTGCCATTTTTGTGTATTGTTATGCAAATACTATTAATGCTATAACCCAATATTGTTACACTTCTTTCTTTACCATCTGTAAAAAAACAATACCTTAAAATAGAGTTGGAACTGCCATCCCAGAGCAACTGCCTTGCAAGGAATTTCCTTACATATCTTACTCCTTAAACTTTTGGACTGTTAAAACTGGGTAAAATTACACTTGGACTGAGCCTAAAGTGGCTTTGTATCTCAAACAACTCTTAACAACAACAAAAAAGCAAATATTATGACTACAGGACTGAAAAATTAAAACATTGTTTAGAATCAGAATCACTATGCTAGCTTATCTACACCTACAGAAATTCCTTCCATCTATTGATGTAATTGTTCTCTTTCCCTTTCTCATAAATCTCCCTACTCTTTGCCTCCTAATCAGAACAGTATTGGGTTGCTGCCTCAATCAGTGCTTCCTGAATAGGTATTCCTTTAAATTGCAAATAAATTCATGTTGCCTCTCACTTTGACCTTTTATTTTTAGGTTAACGCATCTACAATCATTTCCTTAGCCCAGAACAATGTTGCTCCCACTGTGTCTTTTGTGTATTTAATGGCAAACATATTACATATACATTATATTCCCATATATTATAGTTTTGACACATTACATACATAGCATTTTATGAAACTTTTGATATCAGATAAAAAAGAAAAAATATGTATTGATTCTGTCATAATTGCATAACTGCTTATACTGGTTTTTTGTTTCTTTATATTGTTATGAATTACCATATGAGGTCTCTTGTTTGCAGGCTAAAGAACACCTTAAGTAACTCTTGCATGGCAATTGGCTATCAATACAGTCTCCCGATTTTGTTTATCTGAGAAAGTCTTTACTTCACCATTTTTTAACAAGGTAGTTTTGGTGAATATAGGATTGTTGGTTTATAGGTTTTGTTTTTATCCATGCACTTTAAATGTTATCCCTCTGCCTTTGACCTTCCTTTTTTTCTGATGAGATGAAAGCTGTTAATTTTGCTGGGGTTTTCTGTAAGAGTTGGGTCATTTTTTAATTGCTGTTATTTTCCTCAGTATGTGGTTCTTACTTTCTTGTATCTTTGCAGATCTAATAATTTGTAGCAATCAGACATTTTAGGTAATACCTTATAGTAACTATGGGTACTGATCCCCTTCCTTCTGTTTTTTTATTTATTTATCTATCTATCTATCTATCTATCTATTATTTATTTATTTATTTATTTATTTATTTATTTATTTATTGTAGTTTGCTTATTCAGTGACTGGCTGGATTATTTTAGCTAATTCTATTTCCTTCATAGAGTAAAACCACTGATATAAGCTCTTAGGATCAGGTACAGCTTTGGGACAGTGTTATAGGTAGGGATGTCTTCCTTTTTCATGGACCACATCCAGGGATTAAACTCAATCGAGTGCTGAGTGATTGTTTTATTGTCATCAATGTCCTGGGGGGCATAACTTGCTCTACCAATTAACCCAATAAAATTTTAACTCCTTTGTAGAAATACTTTCTTAAGTCACTGTTTCATATTTGTTCTGAACCTTGGATTCCTCTTCCCAGAAGTCAAATTCCCTGGTTCTTTCCAGAAAAATAGTCCATAGTCTAGGCTGTATCCTCTTTAATACACGAATCAACACCTGATTGCCTTTCAACTCATTCTACATTTTATTAAGAATGGCCTTTTCAAGAAGTTGTGCCAACACAGTTAATTCTTTGGAAAGCGATTAAGAGCTTTGTGTTTTGTAGCTTACTTTGCCCCATGTAAAGCAAAAATACCTGTGCCAAAATCTTGAAACTGTTTTGAGGACAATGGGAAGCCTCTCTCTGAGTGACAATCCAATTTCAAAAGCTCAGTGCTCACTGGAGAAAAGAGACAGCAGCCCGATGTTCTTGGCCCTTCGAAATGGCTTAATTAGCCACCTCATGTGTTGGAAAAGGGGCGATCAGGACCCAAGTACTATCAGCATGCCTCTCCAATGGGTATCGATTGCCTCAGTTCCGTGTGTAGGGACTGTTACAATGGTGTCACCTAATTATTAAGCCCATTCACGCAGCACTTGCTAATCTTAAGCAACACGTAGCTGTGGGAAAAGTTCTGAACGCTGAAATCTTGTTCTTCCAGGGAAGTTAGCCCTCTTGTTGGGACCTGAGTTGACAGGCAGCTTCGTGTTCTGGGCTGCAGCCTCTGGAGCCAAGTCTTCACCAACATGAGCTGAAAGGAGCTATGCAGTGCTCTTGGTTGAAATACTACAGAGTCTCATGTTGTAAGCAAGCTGAGCAAGTGGGCTGGTTGCACACCGTTTAACGGAAAGACCAAATTCCATTGCAACAATTTTTTGCAGAGGATTTATCTGTACAGCAGCCAAACAAGGAGACAGGAGACAATTCTCAAATTTGTCTTTCCGAACAAAGGCTTTAAACAAGACTTAAAATTTATATTCGTAAATTCTGATTTGGGAAGGTGAAATTGAATAATTGTGGAACTTAACTATTTAAAGTGAAGTATGGGAAAGGGAGAAAGAAAGTACAAAGGAATTTCGCTTCTCTTAGATTCGATAGAATTTGATTGGTCGAAGTTACACATTCCTTGTGGGGTTGTGTTTCCATTCTGGCTAGGCAACAATTCAGGCACCCCTAGCTTCAAAAATGGGCCTCCAGAGGACCAGGTCTTTACCTGTGAGTTCCCTGGTGGTGTGAACTTTGGTTCTCGCTGAACTTTGGAGGTCAGGTTGAGTCATTCAACCGCTATCTGCGCAGACTCAGGTGCGCTAGACTGGTTTCAGCCAGACTGGTTTGGGCTGGCACCTGTGGCGGGAGGGACCGACTCACTTCCTATTGTATTCTATAGGCTATTTTTAAAAACTTGGTTAGTGTCTGGTTTCTTAGTGTCTAGTTTCAATATTTCTTTAAAAACGTCGTAGATAGGTGTTCTTCATTTGCCGTTTGCCTTTAGGACCACTTCCAGAGGCTTTAAAGATTTGTTATTAGAATAAATTTCACCAATTTGCGGGGAGAGTGGGTCTGGAGAGAGCTTCAAACTGTTATGCTGCTCCAAAACATCTAGTATGAAGCCCATTCCAGCAAATACCAATTTGATATAGGATGAAAATAGAAACTCTAATATCACTTCATTTCATATGGGAACAGAATTGTAAAAAATTTTTATGGTTTGCAATAGAAGATTAATTATACGAATCTGTTATTTGTTATGGGACTGTTAAGGCTATTTTTAAATTTGATGTTGCTAAGTTGTATGTCTCTTGGAATTTGTCCATTTCTCCTTGCTTATCTGATTTGATTAAATATAAAGTTCATGATAGTCCTTTGATCCATTTTTGAAGATTTTGTTGTAATATATCCTCTTTCACTTCTTATTTTATATACTTAAGTCTTCTTTCTTTATACTTAGTCTAAGGGTTTGTTTGTATTTTTTCAAAAAACAACTTGTTTTTCTATACTTTAATTAATCTTAACTTTTGCTAACTTTTTTGCTAAGTTTAGTTTCTTGTTCTTTTTATAGTTCCTTAAGGTGTAAATACAGGTTGTTAATTTGACATTTTGATTAATATATGTTTATCACTACAAACGTCCCTTATAATCCTCATGCTACATCCCATAAGATTTTATAAGTTCTGTTTTTATTATTTTTGTCTTGGAATATTTTAAAATTCTCTTGTCTTTGACCCAGTGGTTGTGATGGTGCATTATTTAATCTCCACATATTAGTGAATTTTCACAGTATTTGCCGCAGATAAATCTATGATTTATTCAATGGGCATTAGACTATATTTCATGTTTTCTACAGTTGTAGGAGTCAGGGGCTTCAATATACTCTAGTGTACATCTATTTTTCATCCATGATGTGTTTAGGTATCCCTAGGAATTCAATTTTAAGTAGAATCTGGGTCTTGCAACTTCATTTTACTCACTGTTATGTTTGTTTTACAGGAGCCTTATTAAGGGGAAGGTGTTTAGGTGAGAACATGTTCTTTTATATTAAGAGTATCCTATAATGCTTTGGTGAAAAAGAGCCCTGGGACTACAAACTTCAGAAGGTTCTTAGCATTTATTCCTCTTTCTCTGAGAGGAAATTTAAAAAATATATATATGAGAGTTGTCTGCTCTTTCCATAATCATATAATGTTTTAGCAAATTAGTTTTCTTTAAGGAATGGCCTAAGTTACAGAGAACAGAACGTTTTGTGTATATATTCAAATGTTTCCCCCACATTTCCTGCATGGAGCATGAGGTCATATTTTCTAGGCTTCACTGTGAAAACCTAGTCAGGCTCCTGTGGGGGGAAAAAAAAATTCATAAACTTGGGGTGATTTTCTAATACTGGCCACCAAAAGCTTTTGACTCTCAAGCAAGTCCATACTATGTCTCCAGCAAATTAATCTCTTAACATTTTTGTTTCTACAAGTTGCTGGTTTAAGTCATTTCTCTTCCCAGTAAGAGGTAATTCTCTATATTTACTTGTCTCTCATCTGAGGGGCACTGGTTTGCCATGTAATGTCAAATCCCTTGGATTAAAAACACTTTTGGATTTTCAGATTGTTCAGAAGATGAGAATGATCACCCCCAAGCTCTTTACATGTCGAAACAGAAATCATCCACTCACTTCTGTTGCTTTGTATTTTTCCCTTGTGAGATGAAACCATTTTCATGTATCGATTTTACTACTAGAGCCCATGTGTTTTCAAAGTTTATCTTTTTGTAGTCAATGCATCTCAAAAAATTATCATTCTTGGATCTCTGCATTTGGATTTCTTATCTTTATCTTCTCAAATTTCTCCGCCCTGAATCTTAGTGTAACTAAAAAAGTGTTTGCCATTTTTTACATTCTGTTTTCTTATCGCCCTTTTGGAGGTAGGATTCACATCCTATTCAAAATGAGATTGGGCATAGACTGATGTCATCACACATATCAAATGAATACAAAAATTATTTTTACTCAGTGGTGCTTTCTAAGAGAATAAGGCAAGGGTAAGCTGGTCCAGGTGGCCTGTGCAGAGAAGGATGAGTTGGCTCTTTAATGTGTGTAGGGGTAGAGGCTGCAGGTTTTCAAGGTTTAACTCTCCTACCTGGTGACACAAAAAGGGGCATGTGTCAACCTTTGTAACTCGCTTACTCACTGTGGGCCAGGCAAGGTGAGGGAGTATCTCAAGCCAATAGTCAAATATCAAAAATGAGGTTAGTGTTTTAATAGGGTTCACTCCTAAGGTTTGTTGAATAAATGTAGCCACATCGGTTATAAATGAATTAATTGAAAAATCACGTGTAAAGCACAAGCAACATGTAATTAAGGTGATAAACCCTCAAAAAAGAAAAAAAGAGAAAGAAAGAAAAGAAAAAAGAAATCCACTCCAGGGTGTTGGAGAGATCAGGACTGTCAGGATGGATTTCAGACCCTATTAAATTATTTTAGTACTGTTCATGCTTATTTTGTCTTATTTGTAGTGATATTGGTGACATCTTGCCACTCTAGCCTACCAACTCGCAGCAGGCAGCCCTTTTAGGGGAACAGAACTCTCCCTGGCTACCATGGCTGCCGAGGAAGTTTCCTTCAAGGAAAACATCTTAAGTATTAGCTGCTACAAGTATTTTGAGTGTTTTCCACATTTCTTGATTGCCTTTGTTTGTTGAATGACATCATATGTGCCTAGGTCAGTACCAGTTGGCTCCCAGGACAATGAGGGTATGGGTGCAGTTTGTCAGAAAACAGCACTTCTGTGTTGGATGCGCCAAAGGTTTTTAATGAGGTGCCCCCGCAAAATAAAATAAAATAAAAATACAATTCACCCTTGAACAATGAAGGATCGAAGTGAATGGGTTATCTTATATGTGGATTTTCATCAGTCAACCCCAGCAGTTGAAACCCACACTGTTCAAAAATCAGCTGGCAGTTGGCAAATGCAGAGGGTGGATTTAAGTTGGATTTGCAATGGCTGGTGGTTTGGGGGGACAGTGTCAGCGATTACAGCCCCTCCCTTGTTCACGGGTCAACTGTATTGACACGAAGAATACACAGATGCTGGGAAGATCTGAGAGTGGGATGAGTGGTGGCTAGGGTACACTATTGCGATAAACCAAAAGACCTTTAGGAGTGCCCATTCTGAGAGTGTCTAGTTTCAAAGGCTCTTACCTGGTGATCAGAACATTTTACATAAAAATATATTCTTTCATAAACCTGACATACATAAAAGTTTACTCCAATTAAATAAAATGAAAAAAGTCTGTTATACATGCCAGCACTCCCACACCACCAAAAGGTATTCAGTAAGAAAGGGAGAACATACATAATAAAGTATATCCAGGAGCTGTCATTGTTCAATAGCCATAACACAAAACAACTTAAAAAATGTAAACCTAATTGCATTATTAGAAATACACTTAAATTAACCCAAGGATCTAACAGGCTTCAAAGTGTAGAGAGATAATGATTTAATGAAACATCACTCACTACTCATTAATGTTATGTACTCTCATTCTAAGACAATTGGAAGGATTAGTTCGCTTTAATAGTCACTTCTGTAAGTAATTACAGTTGACCCTTGAACACACTTGAACTGCATAGGTGCACTTCTTATACTCAAATTAAAAAATAGAGAATCTGTGTATGTGGAGGACAGGTTTTAAGTTACACATGTATTTCTGACTGCATGAACAGGTGGTCACGCCTCTAACCCTTGTGTTATCCAAGGGTTTACTGTTGTAGAAATTGTTTCAAATGATACACTTAAAGAGACTCGGTAAATATATTTTAATTAAAATTTTAATAATTCTTTAAGGGATGACTGAAGGTTTCCCCACATTCTTCACTTCTTCACATTTATATTATTTCTCTCCAATGTGCACTCACAGCCTGTGATTTTCAAAGGGTTGGGTTACAAGTAAAGGCTTTTCCACTTTCCTTACATTCAAGAGTTTTTTTCTAGTATGAGTCTGTTCCAGTCTTTGTAAGGAACTGTGTTCTGCATAGGCTTTGCCATATAGTTTACATTCATAGGGTTTCTCTCCAGTGAAATCTTTCATGTCCTTGATACAAGTTTATGCTTTCCCACATTCCTTCTATTGATAAGATGTATTTCAAGTATGCATTTTCATGTGTCTTCGAAGGGATTTGTGAGAAATGTAGGCTTTAACACAATGCTTACACTCATAGGGTTTCTCCTGTATGAGTCCTTTCATGTATTTGTAAGGAACTGTAAGATCTGAAGGCTTTTCCACATTTCTTACATTGACAGGATTTGTCTCCAGTGTGAGAACTTTGATGTGTTTGTAAGTAACTTGAAGATCGGAAGGCTTTTCCACATTCCTTACATTCATAGGGTTTCTTTCCAGTATGACTCTTTTCGTGTGTTTTTAAATAACGGGAAGATCTAAAGGCTTTTCCACATTCCTTGCATTCATAGGATTCCTCTCTTGTGTGAATCTTCTCATGTGATTTTAAGTAATGGGAAGATCTGAAGGCTTTTCCACAATTCTTACATTCATAGGGTTTCTCTGAACTGTGAATTTTTTCATGATTTCGAAGATAACTGGAACACCTGAATGCTTTGCTACATTTTTTACATTCATAGGGTTTCTCTCCAGTGTGAGACCTTTTGTGTGTTTGTAAGGACCTGTAATATCTGAATGCTTTTCCACATTCCTTACATTCATAGGGTTTCTCTCCTGTGTGAGTCATTTTGTGTGGTTGTAAAGAACTGTTAGATCTGAAAGCCTTTCCACATTCCTTACATTCATAGGGTTTTTCTTCCGTGTGAGTTCTTTCATGTGTTTGAAGATTACTGAGATACCTAAATGCTTTACTACATTTTTTACATTCATATAATTTTTCTTCAGCATGACTTCTTTCATGTCTCTGAAAACTTCGATAATTTTTAAGGGCTTTTCCACAGTATTTACATTGATAGGGCTTCTCTCCAGTGTGGATACTCTCACATATTTGAAGAGAAGTTGAGGTACTAAAGGTTTTCCCACATACCTTACATTGGTAAGGAGCATCTACGGTATGCCTTATCATGTGTCTTTCAAGAGTTTTGAGACACTTGAAGGCTTTCCCACATTCCTCACATTTATAGGTTTTCTCTCCCTTGTGAGTTCTTTCATGTTTTTCAAAACACTGCAGGTAGGTAAAGGCTCTCCCACATACGTTACATTTATATGGCTTCTCTCCATGACTCTGATACTCAGAGGGCTTGTGTCTAGTGTGACATCTAACATGCCCATTATAGGATGAATGACACATGAAGATGTTTCCACATACACTGTATTCCCATGGTTTTATTCCAGGAAGAGTTTTCTTCCGATTGAGATCTGAAATAAGGCTGAAGTTTTCTCCACATTGATTACCCTTTTTCCCTTCACAGATTCTTGCTACCATAAGATGTCTGCAAAAAACAAGGAGCACATTATTAATGATTTATTATTGATTTTATATTTATTAGAGAATATCTGATAAATCACATTTTTGTGATTTATATCAAATGTAGATTTTCTGCCATATAGATATAACGGTTTGAAATTGAATACACTAAAACACCAAAAGAAAAAATCATGATTATCTCAATATATGCAGGGAAAGCATTTGACAAAATTCACATCAATTTACAATAAGAACTCTCAACAAAGTGGGGAAAGAAGAAACTTATCTCAATTTGATAAAGGCTATATATGACAAGCCTACATCATACTCAATGGTGAAAAGCTGCTATCTTTTCCTCTAAGATCAGGAACAAGACAAGGATGCCCACTTTCAGAAACTGTTATTCAATACAGTATTGGAAGCCTTAGCTACAGCAATCAGAAAAGAAAGAAAAAAGGCATAAAAATTGGAAAAGAAGTAAAACTGTCACTGTTTGCAGATGACATACTATATATAAAAAACCCTAAAGAACTGACCAAAAAATTAAATAGAAGAATTTAATAGAGAGTCACTCTGAGGTAGTGCAAAGGAAGGGAACTTTTCCTGTGCTCGAGTATCAGCCAGAACTTGAACCCTCGCTATTAGAGGAATTACTACCTCAAGTTAGCTTATGTATTTTGTGCAAGGTAAATAGCAGAGGAAAGTCTCAAACCCAATACTCTTTTAGAGAAATTACAGATATAATATGTACATACATACATAGATATATGAATATATTTTCTTTCCACCACCCAGGTGGATTAATGATATTTTGACATTGTCCCCTTTCCATCTAGACTGCCCAAAACTGTGGCTGCCATTTGCTTGACTTTAGTTCAAAACTATTTGGTTCTAAGATGACGGTGCTTTCTACATGGACCTCCAGAATGCTCCTCACCCCCCTCCCACCACCACCAGGCTGGGCTCTGGCTTGTCAGCCTTCCCTCAATGCTTCAGCCAGTCTTTTAGTGCACTGCCAAGATCTGGAAGGACCTGGGTCCCCCTACCCACTCTGCAGAAAGGCAGACCCTGGGGATACAGTGAATAATAGTTACCTTTCCTTCTCCTCTTTGAGGAACTACTTGCAGCATCCACAGGCATCCACACAGGCTAGAGCCAGTCCCTAACCAAGGATAATTGCCAAATGCACAGGCAGTGGAGGCTGGCTGTGGGGTTACTAAGAGACCACAGACCAAACGTAAAAGCTGAATGACATCGGGTGAACATTAGCATGGGCATGTTGGTTATTTGAGAGGAGGCAAAAATGAAGTGCTTGCACTCACAGCTCTGTACAGTACAAAATTCGTCTGTCATCCCTCCTTTTTCCTGCACTCCTCCTCTATTTACACTTCTTGATGAATGATTCAGTACAGATAGCAAGTTTAATTTAAGGGAGGCCTGTATGCTATATGGGTACGAAGAATCACACAATAAATTGAATTAAATAAATAACTTTAAAAAAATTCAGTAGAGTAGCAGGATACGAAATTAATATATTAAAATCCATCACATTCTTATACATTAACATCAAACAATCAGAAGGAAAAATGAAAACGATCACATTTAAATTGCCATCCAAAATTAAATAAAATACATAGGAATAAAATTACACAAGGTGGTAAAAAACCTATACTTGAAAAACTGCAAGACACTTACAAAAGAAATGGAAAAGGACACAAACAAACGGAAGGATATACGTGCTCATGGAAGGATTAATATCATTAAAATTACCATAAAATCCAAAGCAATCTACAGATTCAATGCAATCACTATACAGCTATCAATGACATTCTTCTTGGAACTATAATAAATAATCCTACAACATATATGGAGCCACAAAAGACAAGAAGTAGCCAAAGCAATCTTGAGAGAAAGAATAAAGTTGGAATTATCACACTCCTTGATTTAAAACTATACCACAGAACTAAAGTTATCAAAACAGCATGGTACTGGCATAAATGTAGACACATAGATCAATGTAATAGAATAGAAAGTCCAGAAACAATCCCTTGCTTATATGGTCAACTAATCTACCACAAAGGAGAGGAGAATATACAATGGATTAACAAAGTCTCAATAAATGGTGCTGGGAAAACTAGACAGAAACATGCAAAAAAAAGAAACTGGACCCGTCTCTTACACCTTATATAAAAATCAACTCAAAATGGATTAAAGATTTAAATTTATGGCTTGAAACTAGAAATCCTAGAAGGAACATAGGTAGTAAACTTTTTGACATCAATCTGAGTAACATCTTTATGGGTACGTCCCATTAAGTAAGGGAAACAAAAGCAAAAATTAAAAAAAAAATGGATTTCTGCAAACTAAAAGCTTCTGCACAGTGAAGGAAACCATCAACAAAACAAAGACAACATACTGAATGAAAGAATATATTTGTAAATGATATATCCAATAAGGGGTTTATATCAAAATATAGAAGGAACTCATACAACTCAATAACAAAATATAAACTATCCATCAAAAAAATGGGCAGAGAAATAAAAAGACATTTCTCCAAACAAGACATAGAAATGACCAACAGAAATATGAAAAAATGCTCAACATCACTAATCATCAGGGAAATGCAAATCAAAACACATGGGATACCACTGACACTTTCTGAGAATGGCTATTAGAAAAGACAACAAATAAAATGTGGAGAAAAGGGAAGCCTTGTGCACTGTCGATGAGACTGCAATTGGTGGCAGACCCTATGAAAACAGGAAGGTGTTCTCAAAAAAACTAAAAATAGATCTACCATATGACCCAGGAATTCCACTTATGATTATTTATCCAAAGAAAAAAACATTAATTTGAACACCCCTATGTTCATTACAGCATTATTTACAATAGTCAAGATATGGAAACATCCTGGGTGTCCATTGATAAATAAATGAATAAAGAAAAGGTGGTACATATACCAAGCCATCAAAACGAATGAAATCTCGCCACTGGCAGCAACATGGATGGACCTAGAGAGTATTATGCTAAATGAAATTAGTCAGACAGAGAAAGACACATACCATATGGTTTCACTTATATGTGGAACCTATAAAAACAAAACAAAGAAAGAAACCAAACATAAACAGACTTATAGAACACAGACCAAACAGATGGTTACCAGAGGGGAGAGAGGTAGAAGGATGGGAAAAAAGGTGAAGGGGAATACAGTCAATAATATTGTGATAGGTTTACACGGTGACATGATTACTAGAATTAGTACAGTGATCACATTGTAAGCTATAAAAATGTTGAATCACTACATTGTACAGCTAAAACATAAACTAATATAATATTGTATACCAACTATACAAGAAAAAATGGCAAGAAAAGTGATATGCATATATAGGATTTATTAATACTGTCTCCATGCGAACTAGTTTGCAAACACTGAATTATCTATGTATATATAAGAAAGTAATTCAGTTAAAAATTTTCTGAGAAGAAATTTGAAGCAAGGGTTGTTCTGGTTGCTACTTTTAAAGTTCTATAGCATAACAGGTTTCTCATGTGAGACATTGCTTTCTGTTGTATGACTCACCTTTGTTTTCTTCCCTGGTTTTTGTACTGATCTTCAATGTCATGAGCTTTCCACATTTTCCCTAAAATGCAGACCCAGAAAAATAATTCCAAAGTATTAGAAATTTTAGTTATTAGATTCTAGCTCTATGATAAATTGCGACCATGCCCAGCTTATTGACCAACTTCCTTCTCACGTATACATTAGAACAGTGTTGACAGGTAAGAAATACTTGTTCTCTAATTGAGGAAGTGAAGGTAAGTTGCCATCCTTACCTACTAAGGCCAGGTTCCTGAAGGTTTCCCGCATCACATCTCTGTAGAGTTTCTTCTGGGAAGGATCCAGTAGGGCCCACTCCTCCACACTGAAGTTCACAGCCACATCCTCATAGGCCACAGAGTCCTAAAACACCCCAAATGAGTGTAGAGTAGGAAGTGTGAGACTGACAGCACTAAATATCTCCTCTATTTATAGGAAGGTTTTTGTATGATTCTGTCATCTCCAAACATTTACTCTGACTAATCATCAAGAATTTATTGTCTGTCCACACTTACTTTATTTATTTTTTAGGCAAGGCAACCCTTGGTTGACCTCACAGTTTGTAAGGATCTTGTCAGTTTACAATCCCTTATTTTTTAATTTTTACACCTATAGCACCTGGTCTTCCTAGGTGGTCTCCCATCCAAGTACTAACCAGGCCCAACCCTGCTTAGCTTCCGATATCAGATGGGATTGGGCTTGTTCAGGGTAGCATGGCCATAGACTTCTTTATAAATTTATCATCATAAACACATGGGAATTATCAACACATTTTTACTGTGATTACATTATATTTTTATTTTTCAAATGACAGGGTTCAACCATGTTGGAAATGACAGAAATGTTATACAAATGCAACGAATATTATCATTTTAAGACTATCAATTCCTTGTCGAAAAAATTCTTTCATCTCCTTCCATATTCCCCACCATTTACACCACTCATAAAACAGAGGGTCACATCTGCATGAGGTTTCAATGAATAAAAACATAATGAAGAACTGGAAGCTTTTTCTTCTACTCCCATCACCAAAAACAGAGTCCAGGAGCCTGTGAAAATCCAACATTTAACAAAGCGTAACTGGCCATATAGTCCTAAAGTCCTCCAGACCATCAAGAGTGCAGACATACCTCATTTATTGCGGTTGGCAGATACTGCGTTTTCATCAGTATCGAGACAAAACTTTCCACCAGCAATAACATTACAACTCAAGAGAAGACTCAGATGATAGTTAGCATTTTTTAGCAGTATTTTTTTAAATTAAGGTATGTGCACTAACCATTTAGACATAATGCTATAGCACCTAATAGACTGCAGTATGAATATAACTTTATACACTGGAAAACCAAAAAATTCATGTGACTTTCTTTATTGATATTTGCTTTATTACAGTGGTCTAGAACCAAACCTGCAGTTCATCCACAGTATGCCTGTAATCAGACACAGCTTGCTGAAAATATTCTTGTATGTTAGTATCGCATTTACTTTGTGTAACATTTATCACAGACTCAGTTATTTCTTTCTCTGCATGATTTTATGGTCTAGAAAGTTATTTGGAAATTAGAGCTCAGATACAAGGAAGAAAGCATGTCAACTTAGGCCACAAGATCCTTTTACTTATGTGCCTCAGGACCACTTCCAGCCAATTTGGGGCACACATGGCACACACATGAGATAATATGTCAGAAGTGTGCTTTCCAGCAGGATGTTAACAGTCAATCCTGAGTCCTGCTGAAACTGGTTAAAAGCTGCAGATTGCAAGAGAGTTCACTGACATCCACAATGGTTTGATGGTGAATTTGCCCACAATTATAAAATACCTAAAGGTATCAGTAGTACCTTCCTGCAAAAAGATATAACATCTCCATTCCTCAATCAGGAGGAAGTGTTTCCAGACCAGCCACTGTAGAGTCTGGCCTTCCTTCTGATGTAATTTTCAAGTGCCCCCAAAGAGTAAAGGAGCATGATTGCTCAACCCCTGAGCATGGGCTCCCTCAGCTGATGACACTACACATAGCCAACAGGTATGAAAAGAGTTATTGCTTCCATAATTGAGATCACTGGGAAGCATAAGGCAGGCCGCTCAATTGGGCATGAAACAGCTCGTGAAAGGTAAAAGAAGGTGCATGGACTTATTTTTTATGAGTTAAGGGGGCGAGCTAGGGCAAGAGCTTGCATGGATTCAAAGTTTCTTACCAACTTGTACAGATAGAGGTACAGGGGAAGGAAGAGGGATGAGGCTTAAAAGTTGTCAGCTGTCAATGATAGAAAAGTGGAATCAGAGACTTCGGGTTTATGGTCTGGCATTTAAGTAAGTCAGAAGCTGTCATTTCGACCCCTCACTAGAAAAAAGTGAAAAACTTAAAAACGAACTTCTCTTCTTGGATCTATCAGAGTATTTAGGTCACAGGATAACCCAGTGTCTTCAAAATTGAGAAAGAGAAAATAAACTCAGCATTCAGAAAAAATCCCCAAATAGTTCGTTCCTAGCATGGAAAAAAAAGTTATTGCTAAGACAAAAGAGAACAAAAAAATACAGAATACAATAACCATGATCCCCAGGACAACCTGCTTTACACAGGTATAAATGCACATGATTGGTAATACCTGAAGGAAAAGAAAAAAAATCAGAATAAAATCAGTGAAGTAGCAATCATTGAGATTTTCCTAAAATTAACAATAGATAGTGGAACTGTCAATCTAGGAAGCTCACATGATTCTAAACATGAAAAACAACAAAAGTCCACAACCAAGTATCTCATATTAGAACAAGATGAAAATCAAAGACAAAGAAAATATACTGAAAGAAGCCAGAGGGGAAAACACCTTAGTTTTCAAGAAACAATCATCAGAATTAAACTTCTTTCTGAAATCATGCAAAGAAAAAAAAGTAAAGAGAAATATTTAAACTTTTAAAAGAACCCAATCTTCTAGAATTCTGTGTAAAACTATCCTTCAGAAATAAAAGACAGAGACAAAAATTGATGGAATTTGTCATGAGTACACCTACTTTAAGTGATCAATAATTCATTATAATATAAATGATGAAGAATAAATGAAGGTAAAATACCTTTTGTATTTTTGTATATCATAAGTAACAGATGACAGTTTGATTAAAATAACATGTATTTAAATTTAAAATAATAAAAGAGATCCATTCTCCAAGAAGGCATAGCATCCTTCATGTGTTCATGCACAAGAGACACAAAATACATGAGGCAAAAACTGAGTGTGTGCAAGGAAAATTGGAGGTATCCACTATTACCACTGTGGACTTCACACCCCTTTATCACAAGTTATAAATCCTAGCACACAGAAAATCCCCAAGGACGGAGATGAACTCAACAGTGCCACATAACAACTAGATTTAATTGTAATCTGTGGACTCCTTCATGCAACGATAGCAGAATACACATTCTCCTCAAGTTCACATTCTTCACCAACACAGAACACATTCCGGGACATGAAAACACCAACACACCTTAAATTTTTGAAAGAACAAAAATCATGCAAAATATGCTCTCACCCACACAGGCATTAGTCTAGAAATTAATAAACAGATAGTATGACAAACCCCACATACGTAGACATTTCAATTAACGCCACTTCTAAAGAAGATATGAATAAAAAAAGTCTCAAAAAAAATAAATATTTTGAACTACATGAAATAAAAATAACCTCTAAAAGATTGTGGGCTGCAGCATCAGCAATGCCCAAGGGGTAATTGATGCCATCGAACAAATACACTAAAAAAAAGATCTATAATAATTAATGTAACCATCCAATTATGAAACAAAAAGAGCTAAATAAACTGAAAGTAAGCAGAATAAAAATTAGAAACCAAGGTGATAGTGAGAAATCAATGAAGAACATCAAAACAATAAAAGCTAGTTATTTGACAAGATAAATAAAATTGATAAACATCTGATCAAAATAACTAAGAATAAGACAGATATTACAATGTAAGGCCATCATATAACTGCAGGCGGAAGGAGAGACAATTTATGGCAATTTAAACATCAAGGCCTTCTGCAGTTGGGGCAGTTTGCAAGTAGTGGCCTAAATAGGCTCAAGTAAATTTGGAAACAGGAATTTGTTGCCTCACTAACACAAAAGAATCTACTTGAGCTCTTTCTTCATGCTGTCAGGAAGGTTGTAGCATTTTATTAAAATAATTTTTTAAAAAGGACAAAGGCATCAGGCCCTGATGTTTCAGGCAATGGACCATCCACTTATTTCAAGCCACTTTTTTCAATATATATGTCCTAAACGTCAAAAGAATGCCCACAAAGGAGAATGTTATGAATGTCATATCACACGTGTTCCTGGAGCAAGGAAAATGCAGCTCAGATCTTCCCTGCAGAGACTGTATTCGGTGGCAGTGCTTCTGAGCTTCTCTGAGGGGAATCAGGTCAAGTTGTGTCATGTCCCTTCAGAGGTGAAGGCCAATGGCAGCTAGGCCGCTAAGACACTATTGACACAGGCACTGAACAAACCACAATTGGCCAAATCTGTGATAGCAGAATGTGTACCAGTTGCTGAGTGGATGGGGTCAGTAATTTCCATAATGCTGGAGACTGGGACTAGGGGCTGATTTGGTGCCACCACGGCCTCAAGGATATAGCAATCCAGTGTGAGGTGTCATTCATTCTTTCCAGATTTAAGAACAGGCCAAATTCAGCGGTTCACAGAAGCACTGGGGGTAATCACATCTTCCTAAAAGGTTTCTTATAGCAGTTTTCAAGGGTCCTGTTTAATTTACATCAGGCTATATTATCTCATTTTACTAAAAAGTAAAAACCATAATTCCCATCCTGTGAATCCAGTTTGGAAGTGGCAGATTTTAATTTATATATTATTGGTTCCAAGCTTTCCTGACACCAGAGAAATTTTAAGATAGTGAAATTTTAAGACCATGAGGCAAGGAAAAGGTTCTCATGGTTAACGTGAAGTATACCACGTGCCCTGAGTTACTTCAGTAATCCCCAAAGGTCATCAGGTACTTGCTTCAATTTACTGCATCCCATATAACTAATTTAACATAGCATTGAGTAATTGCATGACAGTTTGTGAATTACTGTGTTATAGGGGATGGTAACATTAATCCAGAACTTATGTTTGAAGGCTCAAAGGCCAAGGAGCACCCTTTTATCTTTTTTGTTATGCAAATTCTGTTAGTGTACTTTGGATTTACATTTGGTTCAAATTGTGAATCTTTCTTTCCTCTCTTTGTCCTTCCCTGTTTTGCATTTTAGGGCCCTGGAAAAAAATTCAGGGCAATGAGTGTTCTTTCTAACCCAATATAAACTTATTCCTCCAGGGGCCTCAAATCGGTTCCTTGAGTATCAGAGGCCTCCACCATGGAATGGTTGCTATCTAAATTTAAGGAACCCAGGCTTAGGTCTGTTTTGAATAGTCACACCTTCACTCTAAACATAGAGAGGCTCCACCCAAGACAATGACCCAGGAGCACTGTAAGGAGGGCCCCACCCCATATGCCAGCTTCCAAAGGACAACAAATCATCAAACTGTCAACCTGGAGTCCTTGGCATACAGACTCGGTGGGTCCACGACAGCACTGGGCAGCACAGCCCACAGAAGGGCTCCCCAGCAAGCAGCAGTTCAGTGCGGGGAGGGGGGGGCCTCCAGGTCCTCATCAGCACAAGGAGAAAAAGGGTCAAGGGAGAGGTGGGGATTAAGTTGTCAGGAGTCAAAAATCAAAACTGTGGATTTATTCATGACAATAGTAAGAAGACATTTGCACTGGTTTGTTCTCTCTCTCTCTCTCTCTCTCTCTCTCTCTCTCTCTCACACACACACACACACACACACACACACACAGAGGATGATCTACAAGTGATTAAAATTGGTTATTTGAGGGTGAATGGGGTAAAAACACAGGAGCGGAGCAGGATATGCTGGGAGCAGTAGTCTTCACTTAGTTCCCTCTCTCAGGAATTTAACCTTCCAATCCACTGTTTGTTTAAAACAAACAAAAAAAATTCATATATACCGTATTTTCCTAAGCTTAATCATTACTTTTAATTAATTTAAAACATTCATCTTATATCTTGAGTTTCTCTTGCTAAATGGAACCAAAATTCTATTTGGTTCTACAATTATCTTGCCATACTCATAGGGTATCTCTCGATCAACTTACATATTAAAAGTCCAAGAGCTAATGGAAACTGCAATCAAAGGGCTGCAATATTCAATAGAGAAAGGAATCCAAAGAAAAGAAACACAAATACTAGAATCAAGACAAAGCAGCCTGCTCCCCTATATATAGTTCGTAAGTTAAACCAGTCAAAAAATTGAATATAACTGCAACCTTGGAGTCTCACCTCAGACCGAGACAGAACACCTGAGGTGGGTCAGTCCCAGGGGAAGAAGGGGAGGGAAACCTGAGCAGCCCCAGGAATGACCTCTAAGAGCTCCATACCCCTTTGCTCTCCTGTAAGCAGGGAAGCGCGCCCTCCCCAGGCTTTCCTTCTCACAGTGAGGAAACATAGCCTGATTCAGTTTGAGTTCTGACCCAGATGAGCTTCCCAATTCATAAAACTTTTGTCCACGAGACAGAACCCCTGATTGTCACAGACTTTCTCAATATGCACAAACTACGCACTGAATGCAAAATTCAACATAAATCTAAAATTATCATGGACAATAGATTAATGGTACCAGAGAGGAGGGAGGAGGTAGATGGGGTAAAAGGTGTCAAATATGTGGTGACATAAAAATCTAACTATAGGAGGTGAACACAGTGTATATATATGCCTGTTAAATGTACAGCTGAAACTTATTGGATTTCGTTAACCAATGTCACCATAAAAAAAAATAAAGAAAAAAAATCTAAAAATGTCTAGGCCTAAGGGAACTGCACCCCCCAGAAAGGGCATCAGCACCACTGCCACTCAGACCTGTGCACTTGTGTCCCCATTTTCAGGGCTGTAGCTTTTCTCGTGAATCTACTTGAACCATTCTACTCTACAAGGTTAAGCCCGGAATTGTATTTTAAAGCACCCCAAATAAAACAAACCTCAGAAACTTACAACACATGGTCAGAGAAAAAGGAGTGAAAGAAATCTTGGAACCTAAGTAGGGTTGGCTTGGTTAGTACTTGAATGGGAGACCACCTAGGAAGACCTGGTGCTGTAGGCCTAAATAAAAAAAAAATTTAAAAAAGAGTGAAATAAGAATTCTATACAAATGGAATGTAATAAAGGATTTTTTTTTTAATTTTCTGAATTCACTTCTCGTCCCCATTTGGAACTATTTTATATTGTCCTTCAAACTATACTGATATATTTTACCCCTATAGAAAAAACAACAACATATAAATAAGCAGGAAAGTGTTTTCAGGTGACAAACCCAGGGAGGGGCAATGCTGACAGAACACCCAGTAAAGTTTTCCAAAAGGAGCCTCCGCCCAAAGGACTTCCCACAGGACGCCTGTGCCGAGGGGAGGTCCTGGGAGAGGGGAACGGGGATTTCATACAGCGAATTCCAGGTGGTTATCCTCTGCTTTCCTCTTATGTAAAGCATCCAGAGACAAATATAAATCTTTTAAAAAATAAATAATAATAGTAATAATAATAATAAAGAACATTCCATTATTCTGTAGATATTGGGTCTGTTCAAAATGCACCTGAGGGGATAGTTGATAACGATGCTGTGACTCAACGACGGATATTTGGCTACTGGACTGCCAGGAGGGACCTGGAAATTTAGGGATTTATTGCCAGCCCCAGGCGGAGATGAGCTGGGGGACAGGATCGTGGATTTCAGACCCTGTGACCCAAACGTTTGAAAAACTCAGGAGAAAACAGACGCCCCCTGCGGAGTAAGTGAAACTGGGGATCCCACCGACCACAGCTTCTCCTACGCACGAATCCTGATTACGAGTAACCACTCTCCTCCGATGACCCTCCGCGCAGTCACAGCACCATCAGATCTGGTGAAACGTGGAGCTGCGGGGGCAGAGCTGCCCAGAAGGGCTCTGACCTGGGACTGAAGTCGCTTCGCAGTGACGAGACAGGACGCCAAGGGTCCTGGCTGCCGGCCCACCCCACGCTGCGTGCCGGAGGCGACTGAGGTTCTGGCAGAGACCTCAGCGGACTCGGGTCTGCACACTCCACTGGTGACCGCGGAGTGGTCGATCCCGCCGCCGCCAGTTCCAGCCGGTTCCAACCAGCTTCTCTCCGTCCCCTTATTCCCGTTCCCGCACCCAGTCCTACGCAATCACCATATTTAGGTTTCCTGAGTCTCCTGCCTACGACTTCCACGACCAGTGCAGATCACCGCAGCACACAAAGGGGAAGATTCACCGAGAATCGTGAAAGCGACACGCGACTACCAGAAAATTAGGAGAGGAGCTGGGATTCATACTCCTAGGAGGTGCGTCGCCCCACCCACCTGCCCCAGCGGCGCCCTCGATTGGACAGAAATCCATGCGCACGTTCCTGCCTGATTGACATCAGGTGGGAGCAAGCGGGGGAACCAGCTTCCGTCTCTGTTGGGCACATGTCTCTTCCCCGCACATTTAACTTTAAGCTGACCGTTTTCCTGGCCTAGGGCTCACTGAAATGTAATCTACGGCCTCTTTGTGAACACGTGGGGACAGGTGAGCAACAGGAAAGTCCTGACTGAGGTTCCAAATGGAGCAAGAAGGGCAGAGCGTGAGGATGGCCCAAGCCAGGCCACACTGGGCTCGGTGAAAGGATGTTGGGCCACTCATGGAACTGTGACCCTTGTTTAGAAACAGACACTGAAATGTGACTGCACCATCTTTAATACAGTCTGGTTCCATTTCAAACTTTGATGCTTCCCTGCCTTGAGCCTTCCACCCACTCCTGCCCTACCCCCACTCATTTGGTCTTTAAGAGAAAGTATCCCAAGCACTTGTCTCTGGTGAGAAGGTGGAACCCGCAGCCCCATGCTGGGCTCAGGGACTCTTTTCAGGCTAGCCATAGGCGATGAGGTCTGTTCATTACATTCTCAAATGTCCATTTTATAGTGGAAGGGAATTTAATTTAGATTAGTTTTTGCCTCTGTCTGGAAAACTTTAAAGTGTAAATGGCTGACAAGAAAAAATATTAGAGGGGTTGGAGAGTAAGAGACAGTGTAGTTAGCCTGTTAATATCTGTGAGCCAGCTCCTTTGTGTCTGTTGGAATTCAGGATTGACCTCCAGGTGGGGGAGGGAGGGTAGGACCTTCCACGTCCACTCCAGGCGCAACACCCTCCTAGTACCTTAATGTGTTCACCAATTTAGATCCCTCTGAATCCTGAGGTTTAGGAGTTTGGATGGAGTTTCCTTACGTAGGCATGACTTATGAAATCACTGACCTGTGATGAATAACTCTTCTCTAACCCTCTCTCTTCCCCAGAGGCAGGGGGTTGAGCTAAAAGTTTTAAGCCTGTCATCAAAGCTTGGTTCTCCTGGTAACCAGCCCCCATCCTGAAGCCACTGAGGGGCCTGCAGTCACCTCATTAGAACATAAGATGCTGCCATCACCTTATCACTCAGAAAGTCCAAGGGCTTTAGGAGGTCTTTGCTAGGAACCACAGGCAAAGATCTAACATCTTCCTTATTATACTACAGAAAGTCCCAGGCAGGAACACAGGCTCATTAAAATACTGAGACCAAATCATAGGACTACAGAACACTTCCTCTCCACCCACAACACAGCACTACACCAACAGCACTCCTGTGGAATAGCAGTGGAATACACGGAAAGAACTGCAATTTCAGAACTTATTTAAGAAGCCTCTGTAGAACCCTAAAAATGACATGGGAGAAAAAACAGGGACACCTGAGGATAGTTTAGCCTCTGACAGATACAGCAAATAGTAAACACAACCTAAACCCTAGTCAGATAAACATAAAACCTCACACTAAAAGCTTATTAACCTCAATTCCTTTTTCACCATACATCGTGTCTGGCATTCAACAAAAAAATTAAAAGACATGCTAAAAGAATTAAAAATAGCTTGAAGAGCTAGGACAAGCAAAAGAACATAATTCAGATGTAGCAGATATGTTGGATTACCAGACCAGAAATGTAAAGCAACCATGGCTAATGTGCTAATAAAAATAGTGGACAATATGCAAGAACAGAGGGGTAATATCAGCAGAGATGGAAACCCTAAGAAAAATCCAAATGGGAAATACAAGAAATAAAAAACAAAACAACAAAACAGAAATTAGAAATTCCTTCAGGCAGATTATCAATACAGTGGAAATGTGTGAGGAAAGAATCAGCAAGCCTGGGGAGATGACAATACAACTTTCCAAAATAGAAGTGCTGACAGTTAAAGAATCAGAAAGACAGAACAGAAATCCAAGAACTTTGGGACAATTACAAAAGGTGTAAAATAATGGGAACACATGAAGGAAAATTTTAAAAAGAACAATTCTTCCTCCCTGTCCCTTATAACATTGCTGTCATTTATTTCAATTAACCTATAAGCTATAATTTCTATGAACAGAAAAAATAAGTGAAATAATAAGGACTGAGATTTTTCCCAAAATTAATGATAGACACCAAACTACAAATCCAGGAAGCTCAGACATCATCAGACAAGATAACTCAAGAAAGCATAGCAATATGATATTCAAACGAGAGAAAAACTACGTCTTTAAAGAAGCTAGGAGGAGAAAACCTTAGTTATAGTGAGACAAGGATTCTATGGCCTTGGTTTCTTCGCAGAAACCAAGTAAGTGGTTAGAGAGTTTTGTAAAATAGTTAAAGTGTTGAGAGAACCACCCAACTAGAATTCTGTGTTGAGAAAAAATTCTTCAAAAGTGAGAGAGAAATTAAGACCTACTGAGACAAACAAAAACGAGTGAATTTGTCACCAGGACACCTGATTTGCAAAAAAAAATGTTAAAAGAAATTTCTTAGGAAGAAGGTAAATGATAAATGTAGATCGTTAGAGGTGGAATAAGTGAAAGTAAAACAAAACAACTTATTTTTATTTAATTTGAGAGAGAAAGCTGTGTTAAAATAGTAATAGCAACAACATATTAAATAATCAGAGCTTATAGATTAAGTGAAATGAATGATGGTAATGTTACTAGGGACAGGGAAGGAGGAATTGGGAATACTCTATTATGAGGCCCTGCACATCCAGTAGAGAAGTATAGTATTATTTCAGAGAGGACTGGGTTAGTTGTAAATGTTTACTGCAAACTCAAGCCTGACTATTATAAAAAGTTATTATCGATATGCTGAGAGAAGAAAAAATAGAATCAGGAAAAATGCTCAATACAAGTAAGAGAAAGCAAAAGAAAAGACAAAAGAGAAACAAAGAACAAAGCAACAAATAGAAAACAGTAAAAGATATAGTAGATATTGATCCAACTATATCAATAATCACATTAAAAGTCAATGGTCTAAATAAAGGAAAGACAATAACTTTCACAGCAAATAATAAAACTTAATATATGCTGTCTACAAGAATCAAGGATTAGATATAAAGACAGAGATTAAAAGTAAAGAATGATTATTTAGCCAACACTAAACAAAAGAAAGCTGCATAGCTGTACTAATTTCAGACAAAGTTGGTGTCAGAGAAAGGAAAATTCAAGTGATAAATGGGAGCATTATGTAATGTTAAAGGGGTCAGTTCTCCAAGAGGACACAGCAATATTAGTGTGCATGTGCATAACAACACAGGGGCAAAATATGTGAGGAAAAACTCATAGTACTGCAAGGAGGATCAATCCACTATTATAGAGTTGGAGACTTCAACAGCAGCCCCAATTAGTAATTAGTACCCTGGTAATTAGTACCCTGGGTGTTGTCCCCTTAACCCCAAGGGTCAAGATCTGTGTTGCAGTAGAGGGAGAGACAGCAGAGACACATAAGTGTCCTGGGGAGCCCTCTTGTGTTATGTGGACTCAGCCCACCATCTACTGGCTGCCTTTCCCCCATCATCTCTCTTTCTCTGTAAATAACTGATCTTTAAGGAGCAGCCACCTGATGGGCTCACCTTTTGCATAGGGTGTAGTCTTCCTCCCTCCCCCCCACGTCCCCAGAGTATGTTGGTGCCAACCTAGCTTCTGTCACTGCTTCACTCTAACACACAGATTAATCCCGGCAAAGACATCCACCCACAACCACATGTAGGAGGGTCCCATCCCCTGCTCCCAAAGGCCCAGTAATTCTGGAAACTGCTCACCCTGGCCACTGCACACAGAACTGGGGTTTGGCAGGGTCAGCGCTGCCACATGGAGCAGTACAGCTCACAGCCCCAGCTTCCCAACACCCAGCAGCCCACAGTGCGGCTCCCACCAAGCAGCAGAGCAGGCGAGCAAGTCAGAGCTAGAGAAGACAGACCCACGGGGTAGGTCATTTTGGGACATGCTGCTCACAGAGCCAGCTGTTATGGTCACCTGCAGATGCATGGTTCCCAGGTTGAGAATGATGCTGGTATGGCTCCCCACACATTGAGAAGGCAGGAAAAGGCTTATGACTCATATAATTGAGGTATCTGGGGAGGCGGGGCTGGCCTCTCAAGCAGCTCTGAAATGGCTTGAGAGGGTAAACAGAAAAAAAGAATAGCCTGCGATTTTATTGTGGCTGAGGGTGTTACAGAAGAAAATATTCAATGACATTTGTGAAAGATGGAAAGGCAGATTTTATTCAGAACCACTGCAACAGGTACTGAGACCACTGCGACGGGACTTCACAGAGGGGAGAAATGGGATCAGGCCCCACTCCAAGCACAGCAAGGGCAAGTGGGGATCACAGCCAGGGAGCAGGGTGGGTGTCAGTGGATGGAAAATCACTGAGAGAAAATCAGGGTTAGGGTTCCTGCTAAAACAACCAACAGAATTCCAACTACAGACAGGCCAGGGTGCTCAGACGTCACCTGATGGTGCAGGAGACCGAACCGACCAGATATGGAGGGGATCAAATAGGAGGGGATTCTGGTTCACATGACTCCAGGGTTCCTGCTGAAACTGGATGTTACAAGGATGCGCAACGATAGGCCCAGGAGAAGGTTCAGGAGCTTGAGTAAAGTTGTTCACTCAAAGAATCCTTGTCAAGGGTGGGTCAGGGCCAGAGAGTTCTGCTCACAGACAGGGGAGTGTGTGTGGTTGGAACCTGAAGCCAGTGCAGAGGAGGGCGCCCGACTTTCTCCTTAGCCTATCTGGAGTGCATGCAGGGAATGGGGAGGGAGCTTAAGCTGCAACAAACAACAAAATCATGGAGCCCAACAGCTTATTACAAGGACAAACGTGAGTAAGAAAAACAGGCATTCTCAATCACTTGTTTTTATATAAAGGAACACTAAGAGGAAGCTCAGTAAATGATCAAAACTATGTATTTGGGGGTGGCTAGACTAACAATGCTGGAGAAACCAGGGTACGTGGGCAGTCAGTAGTCTTCAATCTGACTTTTCTGTCTTCTAGATTTATTGGAAATAAACACAGAAATTTATATACCATGTTTTACTATCTACTAGTCTTTCTTCAATTTTAACTTTTGTACATAGGAAACCATGCTAAGATTTCATTCCTTTAAACACCAATGGTTACAAAAGTATAAACCATACCAAATGAAAATTCTCAAATCTCTTGCTAAGGGACAATTTGGATCTCAGTTTGTCCTTCCCCTGTATCTCACAGAGTGGGGTAACTTAGGAATAAGTAGCATATTGAAAGACTGGAATGATTCCATTTTTCTGAGTGATCCCAAGATGAATTGTACCAAAAGTTCCCCAAAGGCTAGTGATCAAGAACAATGCCTTACCACCTGGCCAAACCAGCCAAGCCAGCTAATCGGTGGGCCCATAAGGCACCCCCACCCTTATTTCCTCCTGCACATATTCTGATTACTGCACCCGGCACCTTCTGCACTCGGCCCTACCTTCTGCACTCGGCCCTTTCTGCACACGGCCCCCTTCTATACGCAGCCCCAACTGCACACGACCCCCTTTTGCACGCGGACCCAAAAACCTACCACCCAATCCCTTTAAAGGTCAACCTAACCCCCCAATCAGGTAACACCAAGGCATCTCCCCAAGGCTTGCGGTTTTGCCCTTTAAATTAGGTCCCAGCCCTTCGGTCAGGGCTCCTCTCAACCACTGCTGCGTCAGTGAACGAGTGGGGTCCAAACTCGAGTTTGTCAATAAACTCCCTCTTGTGCTTGCATCGGTGTCAGCTTCCTTCTTGGCTCGTGGAGTTCCAAACCAGGGCATTACAATATTATGATGCAATAAGTGTTTAGGTTAAGCTCTCTAAACATATTAGGATTTTCAAAGGTTTACAGAAGGCTTTGATTTCAATTAAAATAAAAATTCAATCACTTTAGCCTTTTAAATTTCAGTAATCTCCAGAGACAAACACATACAGTGATGTTAAAATGAAAAATGGGCCTGAGAGCTTAAACACATTCATCTCACATCCTGAGGTTCTCTTGCCTGTAAGGAACAAAAATTCTCTTCGGTCACACAATTACTTTGCCTTAATGCTGTCATATCTCTCAATCAACATACATGTTTAAGCCTCAGAAACTAAAAATGTTGTTATGCACACAAGGAATGAAATGAAAATGTGCTTAGGGGACTGGAGGCAAAGGGCTGCACTGCTCAGTCAATAAAGGAGCCAAAGGAAAGAATCAGCTCAGATGAGCAGCCCGCTTCCCCGGGGACAGAAGGAAAGCCACTTGCAGAAGGTTCCATATTCCAGAGTGTCCTGCTGAGACAGAATCCCTGGCGTGGGTCAGTTCCTGGGGAAGGAGAGAAGGGGCACTTGAGGCGCCCCAGGAATGAACTCTGGGAGCTCAACACCTTCCTCTCCTTGGGGAATAATGGAAACACTCCCTCTCTCAGGTTTCATGTCACAGTGAGGAAGGAACCTGTCAGTCTGAATCAGTGACCCAAATGAATTACCCAATTCATGAATCCTTTGTCCATGAGACACCCGATCTTCAGACTTTCTCACTGTGCACAAATATACTCGGAGTGCACCTACACTATGGATGCAAAACTCAAACAAAATGTCTAAAACAGTTGAGGCCTAAGAAACCACAGCCTCAGGTATGTCAACCCCCTCTTCCTCCTTGTGCATGTGCACCTCAGCTCTCCAGTGCTGCAGCTTCTCTCCCTTTCCAGGGCTCCTCCATGGTGGGTGTGAGCAGGAAGGACACCTGCAGGGGGAGGCTCCCCAGGGAGAACCACTGGGCCCTCGACTGCTTCCTTTTGCAGGTCAAGAGGCCTTGGCTTGGGTCACTGACCACAGGCCTCTGCTCCCCACTGCAGTGTCTCTGGACCACATATATTTTAAATGACACAAACCCAGTGTTTGAACAATCTGGCCAAAACATTCAAACCCAGTCTTCATGGGAAAAATAAGAGAAGAAAATTGTAATGCACTTTGTTGACTAAATAAGAAACCCCACAAGTATATATGCATTCCAAAAAGGAAAAAAAATTACTATTTTTATGACAAAATATTGTCTTATAAAACTATTAATCATACTTGAACACTTCAGGTCTGCAAGTCTATGCCTTGGAAATACATCTGAACTCATTCAGAATAAAATAAATAAATAAACAGACCTCAGAATATTACTAATACACTCGGGAGAGGAAAAAAGGGAATTAGTTTTTAATACATGCAATATGATACTGGAATACTTTTTTTCTGAAATTTACCTCTCATGTCTCTTTGAGAATATTTTGTACTGTCTTTCAGGATCTAGAGCTTAAATAAGCTTTACATTTGTTGAAAAATGGAGACTTAAAAAAAAAGGTGATAAATCCAGGGAGGGCAGTGCTGACAGAAGAGAACACCCAGGAAAGTTTCAAGAAGGAGCCCCCATCCAAAGGACCCCACAGGACGTCTGTGCCCAGGGGAGGTCCTGGGGAGGTTGGACACAAGGATTTTATACAAAGTAGTTATGGTGGTTATTTGCTACTTTTCTCTCATGTAAAATATACACAAACAAATAATGAACTTCATTAAAGCAGCCATCTATTGCTGGTGGAGAAAAGGCGGTAGGGAACAATTAAAATACTGGGGTGTTTGAAACGCATTCCCGGAGAAGTTTATTATGACGCGCTTGAAATGGGCAATTGGCGTTTGAGAATGCGGGATGCGGGGGGAGGGGACTGGAAATGTAAGGATTTATTGCCCGTCCCAGGAAGATGGGTGGGCAGGAAGAACAGGTTCGTGGATTTGAGACTCTGCTTCCCAAATATTTGGAAAACTCAGGAGAAAACAGGCGCCCTTGGGAAGTAAGAGACTGGGGACCGCGCAGACCACAGCTCCTCCTACGCACGAACCCTGGTTACCGAGTCACGACTGTCCCCGATGACCTTCCCGGTGGTCATCCCGCACTACTTTGATAAAATGTGGGGCTGCAGTCACAGAACTGCCCAGAGAGGTGCACAGTGACGGGACAGGACGCCCCGGGTCCCTGCTGCTGGCCCAGACCCCGCACTGCAAGCCGGAGCGGACTGAGGTCCGCGCCTCGTCCCAGGGAACTCGGTCCGCAAATTCAGAAAGTGATCGCGAAAGGCCAGTCCGCCGCATCCTATCTCAACCAGCCTTGTCCCCGTCCTGGGACACTGGGTCTCGCACGCTCACCATTTCCCAGCTTCTGGGGTCTTCCAGCGTCGTGCCTTTGGCTTTGGCCGCCGGTGCAGGTCACAGTGGGATTGACGCTGCAGCAGAGACACCTGGACCGTTAACGGTAAGTGAGACGCGAATTCGACGGCGCAGCCTGGAGCGTCCTCGCGGGAGCGCGCTCCTACCCGCCTGCTCGCTGGCGCCCCAGATTGGGTAGTTGCAAGGACCCGCCTCCGCGCTCCTGGGCGAGCCGATCGGACTGGCAGAGCAGTAACAGTTGGGGAAAGGCGTCAGACGGCGGAGCAGAACCAGGTTCCGCCAGTGGATGGGAACCCTGTTCCTTCTGGTCTCTTCCTTTTAACGGAACTTTGTTTCCTGGTCCTACAGGGACGGTGGTGTTTCTGCAGCTCGTCATGAACGCGGCAAACACAGGTGTGCGCCGCGGAATTCCAGAGCCGGTTTCCAGGTGGAGCACGCCCTTGTGCAGAGCAAGAAAGGCACCCAGGCCAGGCCAGACTGGGGCCAGAGGGTCTGGGTGGAGTCAGCAATGGAACTGTGATCCTCGTTTGCAAACAAACAAGGACAACAAAAAACAGACACATGGATCAATGAAACGAAACAGCCAGAAATAGACCCAACACATGTATAGTCAATTAGTTTATGGCAAGAAAGCAAAGAATATTACATTGGGCAAAGGGACAGTCTTTTCAACAAATGGTATTGAGAAAAGTGGACAGCCACATGAAAAGAATGAAACCGGACCTCTGTCTCTATACCATACACAAAAATAAATTCAAAATGGATTAAAGACTTGAATGTTTGCCTGAAACTATAAATTGCTAGTTAGGAGTCATAGGCCATAAAACTTTCTTTGACATAGGTCTTGGTGCATGATTTTCTGAATCTAACACCAAAAGCAAAAACCAACAGACGTCAAAATAAACAAGTGGTACTGCATCAAAGTAAAAAGCTTCTCCACAGCAAAGGAAACCATCAACAAAATAAAAATTCAAATACTGAATGGTAGAAAATATTTGTAAATCTTATATCTAAATCGGGGCTAATATGAAAAATATATTAAAAGCTCATACAACTTAATAGCAAATAAAAAATCTGATTTAAAAATGGGCAGATCTGAATACAAAGAAGTCATACACATGGCCTATAGATACATGAAAAAATATTCAACATCATTATCAGAGAAATCCAAATCAAAACCTCACACCTAAAAGAATGACTATTAACAAAAAGACAAGAAATAACAAGTGTGATGGAAATGTAAATTGCTGCAGCCTCTATGGAATAGACATAACAGAAAGAATATTACTCAACCAGCAAAAAGAATAAAATTATGCCATTTGTGACAACATGGATAGACCTCAAGGGCATTTTACAAGTGAAATAAGTCATTCGGAGAAAGACAAATACCATATAATCTCTCTAATATGTGAAATTTAAAAAACCTCAAGTTCACAGAATCACAGAATATTTAGTAGGTTAGTTTTTGCAAAAGGCAGGGCAGGAAGGGGGAGAAATAGGTGAAGGGAATTTTTCTTAAAAGATTGAAATTTAGAGAGAAGAGCTAGCTGAAGTTAGAGTAGCAAGTCTCAAATAGATTAGATTTTGAACAGTTGGATGGGGTACATCTCCTATTCCCAGAACCCGGCACACAGCAGGCGTTTGTGGAACACTGAATGAAGTTTCGAATCTCATTCTCACTAAAGAAGAGAATTCTGCCAGAAAGACCAGTTGTATAGTTATTCATTGACTTTGTCAGAAGCACTAGCAGAAAGGTATTGATTGTACCATGGACCCCACTTCATTCTTGCAGACTCCAAGGGCACGTTCACGTTTGACTAGGTGAGAAGTATGACACTCCTCAGCAATTAAGAAATGAGTTGGGGTCAGCAACCACATAACATGTTCACTTAAAAAAAAAAAAGATTAAGAAAGATTCTAAATTCTAAGGAATACATTTCACCACTAGAAAGTTATGTGCAAACAACAGTAAGTTCTTGAAGGAAAAAAAATGTATAGCTCTGTGTTTAAATTTTCAGCAACTGTAATGCTGTTTTCTATACTGGCTGCACAATATTACATTCCCATCAACAGGCCACCTGCATCCCGGAGGGTGTTTTCACTTTCTTGATGGTATCCTCTGAAGAACAAAAGTTATTAATTTTGGTGAAATTGACATTTATCTGGGATTTTTTTTTGCTGTTTTTTTTTCTTTTGGTGTCATATCTAAGAACTCTTTATTAAATCCAATGTCACGAACTTTCCTATGTTTTATTCTAAGACTATTAAAGTTTTACCTCTTATGTTTAGGTATTTGATCCATTTTGGTAAATTATTGTATGACATGTGATATAAACATCCAACTTCATTCTTTTGCATATCCAGCCATCCCAGCACCAGTTTTTTGTTTTGTTTTGTTTTTCTTTTTCTTTTTTCTTTTTTGGAGGAGGTAATGTTATTTTCCTTATCTTTTTATGGCTTTTCATGTAAGTCTTTTTTTCCTGTTTTTAAAAAGCATATTCTTTTCCCACTTGGGGTATGTTTTTCATTTTTATTGGGCATATACATAACTGAGGAAGTGATGAATCATATGGTAATTCTAGCTTTAATTTTTGAGCAACTGCAAACTTTTCCAGAGTGGTTGCACTGTTTCCTATTTGCACCACCAGTGCAAGAGGACTCAAATTTCTCCACATGTCCTCAACAACATTTGTTTTATCACTCTTTGATTCTAGCCATCCTAGTGACTAGTGGCTGTGAAGTGGTATCTCATTGGGGTCTTGATTTGCATTTTCTTGAGACTAATGATGTCAGCATCTTTTCATGTACTCTTAGCCATTTGCACACCTTCCTTGGGAAACTGTATATCCAGCTCCTTCGTTTATTCTTAAAGTGAGTTACTTGACTTCTTTACAATTAAAGTATGAGGTCTTTAGATTTTTTTCTATGAAAGCAACTGATCAGGCATATAATTTGCCTAAATATTTTCATCTATGGGTTGTGTTTACGCTCTGCTAAATTTTTTTTAATTTTAATTGTGGTGACATACATGTACAATAAACATTACAACTTTAGCCATTTTAATGTACAGTTCACTAGTGTTAAGTGCATTAACATTGTGAAACCGTCTGAAGCTAAAGTTCAGATAAATAAAATAAAGTACTTTATCATCGGGGGAGTTGTGAAACCGGTCTCCAGAACTACTTTCATCTTGCAAAAAACCACAATTCATTCTCCCCTCATCAGCTCCTGGAACCAACCATTCTACTTTTTGTCCCTATGAATTTTACTTCCCTAGGAACAGCATACCAATGGAATCATACAGTGTTTGACTTTTTTGACAGCTTAATTTTACTTAGCATAATGTCCTTAAGGTTCATCTATGTTGTAGAATGTGTCAGGATTTGAGGTTTTTTTTTAAGCTGAAATAGTACATTTTATGTGTACACCAAATGTTTTTGATCCATTCATCTGTTGATGAACATTTGGGATACCACCACCTTTTGGCTATCATGAATAATGCCACAGACATGAGGGAACATGTGTCTATTTTAGTTCCTATTTTCAAGTAGAATTGCTAGATCAGAAGGTAACGTCTTAAGTTTTTGAGAAACTGCCATGATATTTTCACACCTGCAACATGATTTTATATTCCCAGCAATGGTGCACAAAGGTTCTAAAGGGTGTTTTCACTTACTTTATTTTTATTTTATTTTATTTCATTTGTTTCATTAATTTAATGAAGGTCAAATTACATTTTTTTCTGATTTTATTCTTAATGTCATATCTAACAATTTTTTGTCAAATCCAAGGTCAGGAAAATTTTCCTAGGTTGTTTCTAAGTGGTTATAGTTTTCCTCTTATGTTGAGTGTAAATTATTGTATATGATGTGATATACATACACAACTTTTTTTTTCATATGGTTATCCACTTGGCTCAGCACCAATTTACACAAAAATTTTTTTTCTTTATTCTTGGCAGTTAAAAAAAATCACTTGATCATAGATGTGTGTTTATTTCTCAGATCTCAATCTCTTCCATAGATCTGTATGTCTATCATTGTGTCAGTACCACACTATGTTGATTACCATTTCTTCATACAAAGTTTTGAAATCAGGGAATGTTGGTCCAACCAATGTGTGTTTTTTAAAAGAATGGTTTGGCTATTCTGCTTCTGTGCAATTCCATACAAGTTAATAAATCAACTTGCCAATTTCTGTAAAGAAATCAGCTGTATTCTGATAATACTGTGCTGACTCTTCAGACCATTTTGCAGAACAGTGACATTTCAACAAAGTTAAGTCTTTTGATCCATGAAAGTAGGCTGTTTCCAATTCAGTTATAACTTTATTAGTTTTTTAAATGATGTTTATTGTTTTCATAGTGTTTGTTTTGTACTTTTATTATTAAGTTTTTTCCTAAGTATTTTTTCCTTTGATGCTTTTGTAAATGCATATCTTTTTATTGCATTATCAGATTGTTCATTGCAAATGTATAGAAATACAACCTATTTTTATATTTTAATCTTGTTTTCTACATTGCAGAACTCAATTATCAGTTTTCATCACTCTTTTGTGGACTCCTTAGAGTTTTCTATATGCAAGTACAGGGACAAAATTATCTTTCTATATGCAAGTATGGGACAAAATTATCTTTCTTCTCTTCTATGGCTAATCTAAAAACTAAAGTGATGTAGGACAGAATAATAAAAGAAAAAATTCCTATGTATGGGAGCCCCATTAAACAACAAGACTCAAAAAGAAAAAAGAAAAAAAAAGACCAGAGCAGGAAGCCTTTATACCTTTCGGACAAAGAAGTAATAACTTTGACAGGGCAGAGGGGGAACAGCTACCAAATGATGAAGAAATAAGGTTTTTTATACAGCCTTCCCAGTGCTAACTTTTCTGTCTCTGATCATAAGGATGCTGTCTACCCTCCTGGTGCAAGGAGGGCACCTTTCACATGGGAGATTCTTCTCCTGCTGTCAAAGGGACAAACAAGGGTCAGAAGGCCCTTCTGGCAATAGCTATATCTCAAGCATCTTAATTCAAAATAATCAATAGGCCAATATGCCAAATCTTGGGGGACTTATTAAGAAAACAAGAGACCTCATCTGGAAATAGAGATAATTTCACATCTTCCTAATTTATCTGCATGCATTTCATCTCCCACCTCCTCTTTTTCCCCATGGTTCTGGCTAAACTTTCCATTACACTCTAGAATAGAAGTGACAAGAGCAGACATCCTTCTTTGGTTCCATATCTTCACTTCAGGGGAAAGCATTCCAGTCTTTCACCAATAATGTAATATCACCCGTGGATTTTCCATAGATATTCCTCCGTCATGAGGTTAAAATTTTTCCTTCTATTCCTGGTATGCTGAGTGTTTTAATCATACAACGATACTAGATTTTTGTCAATTAAATCAGTCAAGTAAGCCTAGGCTTGCTTAAAGTGTTTGTTTTGTTTGTTTGTTTATGAATTCAACCACTCCACTTGTTAGAGTTCTATTCATATTTTCCATCTTTCATGAGTTAGTTTTAGTAATTTTGATCTTCCTAAAAATTGTTTCATTTCGTCTTAGTTACCTAATTTATTGCCATGCAATTGTCCATTAAATTCCTTTATGATCCTTTTCATTTCTATAATTTCAGCAGCTATAGCCCTCTTTCTTCTGGATTATATGAATTTGAATCATCTTTCCTTTTCTGTAGACCAAAATTTGTCAATTTTGTCAATCTTACCATTGAACCCATTTCTGGATTCATTGATTTTCTATTCCTCATTTCATGAATTTCTGCTCAATTTTTATTATTTCTTTTTCTCCTTGCTTTGGATTTGGTACCTCATCGTTTCAAGTCTGTTTAGTTGAAATATAAAGTTATAGATTTGAGATTTTTCTTTTTTTCAGTATAGGCATTAATGGTTACAAATACTTTTCTATGTTCTGCGTTAGATGCAAGCCATAAACTTTGACCATTTAAACATTATATAATGTCCCTCAATATCTTTACCAATATTTTTGTTTCCAAGTCTATTTTGCCAGATAATTGTATCACCTCTCCATCTATCTTATAGTGCTGTTCATAGGTATATTTTCACCATGATTTTCTTTTCAATCTATTTGTATCTTTGAATCTAGAGTGTGCTGTACATAGCATATATTTAGATCATGGTTTGTCTCTTAAATCTGTGATGACAATCTCTTTATAACAAAATTTTATCAAGTGTAAAAATGAAAATAAATGATATATGTATCTTTAAGGGGAAACTTTATTGTTAATCACAGGAACACAGGACTTTCTATGTTGCTGTGGTCTACTTACTTCTACACTCATACAGTTCCTTAAAGTGTATAAGATGCGCTGCATGGTAGAAATTCAAGGGAACATTGTGACATTGTCACGCACTGAGGCTCCTAGGTTTGTGTTCTCTTACAATTAACTTAAAAACACAGGTCTCAGTTGAGTCATGAAAGATATTAATTAAATATATTATGTAGTATATTAAATGAATTTATATTTTTTAATTGGGGTGTTCTATGCTAAATGGTATCTAATATACTGTAAACATACATCAGTGTTAGATAGTAAGTAAAAAAAACAAAAGCTGTTGCAGAAAGCTAGTATCTGGCCGACAATTTTTGCAAGGCCAAATCTTATCTTACTGAATAAAAATATGTCACACACTGTGCAGTGACCATAATGTCCCAAGATGTTTATAATGCTATTTTATAAGGATATGTCTAAAAATGGTAAAGAATATAGTTCCAAATCATAACAATAGCCAATATTCCCCTCTTCATACTAATATTACTGACCAGAGCATCTTACAAATTCAGGTTAGCTCCACTGTATTGTTTTTACCTTCAAGAAACCCAATATTATGATTGGTAATGACAGAATAAAGTTTACCTCCTCACAGCATTTAGTACAGAAAAAGGCCTTGCTTTTTAAAATAGGAATCACGCCCTCTAATACAATATTTGTTAGCATTTTATGGATTGAAAACAGTCAATAAAATATTTGTATGAAACAACTACAGAAGTGTTCATTTAACCAAAAAAGTGCATACTCTTTTTTTAATGTATATACTTTTAATCACATACAATCAAACACTATTGAAAGTATATTGAGGAGTTACATTCAGTTACAAGTAACAGGAAACACCCAGTCTTCCTGAAAGGAGGAAGGTGCTTATTCTCTCATGGAAGGACCGGGTCAAGGCAGTCACTGCACATGCAGCAGAGAAACAAACACCTATGGTCCTTTTTGTTGACGGCCCCATTGTAGATGTCATGTTCAATCAGGAAAACATCCTCACTGCATTGTTAATAACATAAGGTGTTTCCTATACAAGTTAGACCTTTTACTGATATAATCTAGAAAAGAGAGGATTCAGAGATGTTCACAGTATGAAGAACTGAAATAGTTTCCTGGTGGACACAAAAGAACTTACAGAAAAATCCACATTTTGGCTGAATTTTGATGTGGGTCTTGTGAAAAAATCAGTGAAAACTATATCTCTAAGAAAATGCAAATCAACATTTGCTTGTTTTGAACATACACTTAATTGAAAAGAAAAGAATCCAAAAAAGTTAGCTGGAAAATGGTGTCTTGAAGCCCTTTGTATCTCTTTCTACCTCTGTATGATGGCTCCAATATCTGCCTAACGCCTTCTTCGCTTCTGCCTTCCAAATCTCATGCAAGCGAGGCTATGGGTAAATTCTAATATGGAACCACAGAGAAAAATGAATGCTGGAAAATCTAGTTCATAACACTACCAAAAGGAGGGATATCTACAACTCTAGGTATTTTGTTCTATTACAGGTCTGTCTTCTGAAATGAAAATTTATTTACCAAATGCCAGTCAAAAGAAAAAAAAAGATCAAATATGAAAATAACTCACATGAAACTTTATTCTTTTGTAAACTTGACACACATAAAAGTTTACTCCAACTGTTTATGAGAATGGAAAATGGAAAAAGACTCTTACACCCATCACCCCCAAAGGAACTTAAGTAAGGAAGGAGCAATATATGTAATGAACTAAGAATATGCAAGAACTGTCATGAGGTCTATAGGAAAATCCCAAATTATACCAAACCATCATTTTTCAATGTCCTTTTAACATACACACAAAATAAACATCACAGAAAATTAAACTTAATTGCATGGTAGAAACACAATTAACTTAACCCAGGATCTAACATCCTTCAAAATATAGAAATAATGTTAACTGATTTAATGAAAAATCACTACCTATTAATATTACGTGCTATTGTTGAATGACAACTCACAGAATTATCTCACCTCAATATTTCTGAAAGTAATTACAGTTGACCCTTTAAATAATATTTTTGAACTGCACAGTTCCACTTATACTCAGATTAAAATCAGATACAAAATTGGGTATTTGTGCATGCAGAGGACCAGATTAAGTTATAGGTGGATTTTTGATGGTGCAAGTGGTTGATGCCCCTCACCCCAGTATTGTTCAAAGGTCTACTGTGGTAGAAATTTTAAATAAATCCTTTATTGTTAAATTTTTCTAGAAAATTATACATAAGTTAATTTCCATCAAGCCCTTCTCATGTTATTTACATTTTCACTTCTTTTTAGTGGGAATTTTACACGTAAGGAAGTGGGACAATTGAATGCTTTCCCACACTATTTACATTCAAGAGCTGTGGTCCAGTGAATACTTTCACAACTTCACAAGGGGGATGACTGCAGGCTTTCCCTCATTCTTTACATTTATTTAGTTTCTCTACTGTGTGCACTCTCATCTTGTGATTTTGAAGGATGTTCTTATAAATGAAGGCTTTTCCATATATCTTACATTCACAGAAATTTTTCCAGCATGAGTACTTCATGTCATTATAAGGAACTGTGTTCTGCCTGGGCTTTACCACATTGTGTTCATTCATAGGATTTCTCTCCAGTGTGAGTTCTTTTATGCCTTTCATGCTTGCACACACCTTACATTGATAGGTGTGTTTCAAGTATGTATTTTCATGTGTCTCTGAAGAGATTTTCGAGAAATAAAGGCTTTACCACAGTGTTTACACTCATAGGGTTTCTCTCCTGTGTGAGTCCTTTCATGGGTTTGTAAGGAACTGTAAGACCTGAAAGCTTTTCCACATTCCTTACATTCATAGGGTTTCTCTGCAATGTGAGTTCTTTCATGTATTCGAAGATTACTAGGATACTTGAATGCTTTGCTACATTTTTTACATTCATAGGGTTCCTCTCCTTGTGAATCCTTTCATGCATTTGTAAGGAACTAGAATATCTGAAAGATTTTCCACATTCTTTACATTCATAGGGTTTCTCTCCTGTGTGAGTTCTTTCATGTGTTAGTAAATTACCAGAAGATCTGAAGGCTTTCCACATTCCTTTCATTCATAGGGTTTCTCTCCTGTGTGGGTTCTTTCATGTGTTTGTAAGGAATTGGAAAATCTGAAGGCTTTTCTACATTCCTTACATTCATAAGGTTTTTCTGCAATATGAGTTCTTTCATGTTTTTGAAGATAATTGGGAGCACTGAATGCTTTACCACAATGTTTACATACATAAGGTTTCTCTCCAGTGTGAGACCTTTCATGTATTTGTAAGGATCTATAATTACTAAAAGTTTTTCCACATTCCTTACATTCATACGGTTTCTGTCCTGTGTGAGTCCTTTCATGTGGTTGTAAGGAACTGTATGATCTGAAAATTTTCCCACATTCCTTACATTTATAGGGTTTTCCTTCCATATGAGTTCTTTCATGTATACAAAGGTAACTGGGACACCTGAATACTTTACTATATTTTTGACATTGATAGGGTTTCTCTTCAGTGTGATTTCTTTCATGTCTTTGAAAACTTTTATAACATCTGAAAGCTTTTCCACAGTGTTTACACTGATAGGGCTTCTCTCCAATGTGTGTTCTTTCACATATCTGAAGTGAAGTTGAAGAACTACAGGTTTTCCTATACACCCTATGTTGATAAGAAGAATCTATAGTATGCGTTATCATGTGTCTTTGAAGAGTTTTGAGCCACATAAAGGCTCTTTTGTATTCCTCACATTTATAGATTTCTTCTCCATTGTGAATTCTTTCATGTTTTTTAAAACACTGAAGATAACTGAAGGCTTTCCCACATATATTACATTTATATGGCTTCTTTTCATATTTCTGATACTCAGAGGGTTTATGTCCCATTTCACATCTAGTGTGCCTATTATGAGATAAATACTGTATAAAGACTTTTCCACACACACTCGATTCCCATGGTTTTACTCCCGAAAGAGTTTTCTTCAGATTGAGGTTTGGAATAAGGCTGAAGTTTTCTCCACATTGACTCCCCTTTTCCCTTTCACAGATTCTCTCTACCATATGATTTCTGTAAAAAACAAGAAGCACATTATTAATAATTTCTTTATTAGTGATTTTATATTTATTAAAGAATATTTAAAGTACATTTTTGTGATTTATAGCAAAAGTATAGTTTTTTGCCTATATATATGGTTTGAAAATGAATACACTAAGAGCTCTGAAAGACAACTTCAGCCTTGCTATTTTCAAAACAATGACATTCATATATACCATTTATTCATGCTGTTTTCATGTGAACTAGTTTGCAAACACTGAACAATTATGCCATATATAAGAAAGTTATTTGGTGAAAAATTAATTAATTTGAAGCAAGGGTTGTTTTATTTGCTTCTTTTTCAAATTTTGTAGCATACCTGGATTCTCATGTGAGATATTGCTTTCCATTGTGAGTGTGACTCACCTTCATTTTCTCCCTTGGTTTTTGTGCTGATATTCAACATCATAACCTTCCCACTTTTTACCTATAATGCAGACCCAGAAAAATCATTCCAAAGTATTAGAAATTATAGAAAAATTATTAGATCCCAGTTCTATGATGAGGTATGACCATGCCCAGTTTATTTATGAATGTTCTCCTTTCCCACATTACACATTAGAACAATATTGAAGGGTAAAAAGTACTTGTCCTCTAATAGAGGAAGTGAAGGTAACTTGCACATCCTTACCTATTGAGGTCAGGTTCCTGAAGATTTCCCGCATCACATCTCTGTAGAGTTTCTTCGGGGAAGAATCCAGTAAAGTCCACTCCTCCAGGGTGAAGGTCACAGCCACATCCTCAAAGGCCACAGAGTCCTGAAATGCCCCAAATATGTGATTTGTGGGACCAGCAGCATGGCCACATATACTCCATTTATAGGAAGGTTACATATAATTCTGTCATTGCCAAACATATATAACATGAGATAATCATCAGAAACTTACTTTCTATACACATTACTTCCTTATATAATAAACACCATCATAAACACATGGAAATTATTAACACATTTTTACTGTGATCACATTATATTATATTTTTCTCTAATGGCAGGGTTCACAACATGCTGGAAAATGACAGAAATACTACACAAATGAAACAAATATTGTTTTAAAACCATCGATTCCTTGTGAAAAAATTCTTTAATGTCCCTCCTTATTACCCACTTATAGCACTCCATGAAACAGAAGGTCACATCTGCGTGAGATTTCAAAGAATAAAAACATAGTGAAGAACTAGAAGCTTTTTCTTCTACTCCCATCACCAAAAACGAAGACTCCAGAAGGCCTGTGGAAATCCAACATTTAACATAGTATAGCTGACCATATCATCCCAAAGTCCTCCAGATAATTAAAGTGTGTATACCTCATTTTATTGAGCTTCTCTTTCTTGAACTTGGCAGATATTGCATTTTCATCAATATCGAGACAAGACCTTCCACCAGCAATAAGATTATGACTCACTGAAGGCTCAGATGGTGGTTAACATTTTTTAGCAATAAAGTATTTTTAATTAAGGCATGTACACTGATCTTATATACATATGGTATTGCAAACATAATAAGACTATCATGTAAACAGAACTTCTTTATACACTGGGAAACCAAAAAATTCATAGGTTTGGTTATTGAATCATTGGCTTTATTGCAATGGTCTAGAACCAAACCCAAAATATCTCCAAGGTATGCCTGTAATCAGAGACAGCTGACTGATGAGAATATTCTTGTTGGGAAGGACTGTTTTTACCTTGTATAACAGACTCAGTTATTTCTTCCTCTCTCTGTATGATTTTATGGTCTAGAAAGTTATTTGGAACTTAGAGCTCAGATACAAACAAGAAGGCATGACAACTTAGACCACAAAATCCCTATGTTCCTGTGCCTCAGGACCACTTCCAGCCAATTTTTGGCACAGATGGGCACACACACAAGATAATAATATGCCAGAACTGTGCCTTCCAGCAGGATGATATTTGACACTGAAGAACAGGTCAAAAGCTTCAGATTGCAAGAGAGTTTACTGACATCCACAATGGTTTGATGGTGCATTTGCCCATGATTATAAAATACCTAAAGGTGTCAGCAATGCTTTCCTGCAAAGGAGCATAATATCTCCATTTCCCAAGAAGGAGGAAGTGTTTCCTGACCAGTCACCCTAGAGGCTTTCTTCCCTTTTTCTGTCATTTCCAAACTCTCTCAGGGAGTAAGGGAGCATGATCACTCAACCTCTGGCATGGGAATCCCTCAGCTGATGATACCACACATAGCCAACCGATATGAAAGGGGTTATTGCTTCTACAATTGGATCTCAGAGGAGAATAAGGCAGACTTTTCAAGCAGACATGAAATAGCTTTAGAGAGAGAGAGAAAATGCATGGACTTGTTTTTTTATTGGGGTTAGGGGTGGGCTAGGGTGAGTTCAAACACAAGGGCAGGAGCTTGTGTGGATTCAATCTCTGCTGCCCCAAAGGAGGGAGCACTAAGGCTTTCTTATCACCTTGTCCAGATGTGGGGCATAGGGGGAAGGAGAAGGGATGAGGCTCCAAAGCCGTCAGCCATCAATTATCAAGAATTAGACTGGGAGACTGCTGGTTTCTGGTCCAGTATTTAAGAAACTTAGAGCTGTCATTCCCAACCTCACTAGAAAAAAGCAAAAAAAGCTTGAAATAAACTTATCTTCTTAGATCAATCAGAGCATTTAGGTCACAGGACGACTCAGTCTCCAAAATGGCAAAGAGAAAATTGATACACATTATTTGAAAAAATGTCACATATAATCTGTTCTATACATGGCCTGCACTCAAAAAAAAAAAATTTTTTTTTCAGCAAAGTTTAATGCAAACACCGAAAAAAAGAACAAAAAAGACGAACACTCTACTTATGAACCCTAGGGCAACCTTTTTAAAACAGGTTTAAATACACATGATGGGAATACCTGAAGGGGGTGGTGGACAGAAAAAATTGGAAATAGCAATCACTGAGATTTTCCTAAAATTAACAATAGATGGCAAACTGTCAGTCCAGGAAGCTCACATGACACTAAATATGATGACCAAATACCTCACATTCAAACCAGAAAAAAATTAAAGACAAAGATAATATATTGAAAAAAGCCAGAGAGAGTAAAAGTACCTTAGTTATAGAGAAACAAAGATAAGAATTAAATCAAATTCCTTTTCTGAACCATGCAAGAAGATGAGAGTGAAGTATCAAAGTTTTGAAAGAAAAAAACCCTCTCCTAGAATTCTGTGTTAAACAAAATTATCCTTCAAAAATAAAGGAAAATAATGAATTTCAGTGACAAAAACTAAGGGAATTGGTCATGAGTACACCTACTTTGAAAGAAATGATAAAACATTCATTAGAATAGTGTAAATAATGAAGGTAGTAAATTAGAAAAGGAATAAAAGATTAAATATCTTTTGTATTCCTTATAATTAATATAGCAGATGACAGTTTGTTTAAAATAATATAGACTTTAATTTAAAATAACAATAAATTAGAGATCCGTTCTTCAAGAAGGCACAGCAATCCTTCATGTGTATGTGCACCACGATAGAGGAGCAGAATACATGAGGCTAAGACTAACAGAACAGAAGAAGAGATGGAGGACTCCACTACTATCATTGTCAACTTCAACACTCCTTATCACAAATTATAAATTCTAGCAGGTAGAAAATCACCAAGGGCAGAGATGAATTCAACAGTGCCATGTAACAACTGGATTTAACTGTAATTTATGAGACAGTTCATGCAACAAGGCAGAATTCACACTATTTTCAAATTCACATGGAACTTTCACTAACACAGAACACATTCTAGGACATGAAATACATCTTAACAAATTTGAAAGATCAGAAATCATACAAAATATGTCTCATGTCATAACCATTAATGTAGAAATTAATAACAGGACGATAGAGGGAAAAACCCCAAATATGCAAACAGGCAAAACACACTTCTAAATAACACATAGAATCAAAGAACTCTCAAAAAAAGTAAAAAATTATTCTGAACTACATGAAATAAAAATACAATTTATCAAAGGTTGTGGGCTGCAATGACAGCAATGCCCAAGAAATAATTGATGCCATTGAACAAATACAGTAAATAAATGAAAGACCTATAATCATTAATGTAAGCATCCAATTATGAAATAATAAACAGAGCTAATTAAACCCAGGGTAAGCAGAATTTTAAATAACATAAATTAGAAAAGAAATCAAAGTAATTGTGCAAAATCGATATAGAAAATTAAAACAGTAAAAGCAGGTTCCTTGAGAAAATTAATAAAATTGATAAACAGCTAGTCAAAAATACTAAGAAAAGAACAAGACAGAAATTACAACCTAAGGCCATTATAGGTCACTCTAGGAAGTATGAAAGGTGGTCACTGAAGCCTCTATGGTGAAGGGGGTCTCTGAGGACACTACCAGGTGAGCCAGTTATGTGGCAATTTAAATAGCCTAGAGCCTTCGATGGTAGGGGTGCCCCTTGAAGTGGGCAGTTTGCATGAAACAGCACAAATAGGCTCAAGTATATTTGTAAACAAGGAATATGTTGCCTCCCAAACACAAATAATTTATACAATAATATGGTTGCTGAGAGAGACCATGGCTATTTCCTGTGGTGTCAGGAAGGTTGTGGAATTGTATTTATTAAAATAATTTTTTAAATAACCAAGGTGACAGGGCCTCATGTGTTTCAGGCAATGGACCATCCACCTTTTGTGACTTCTTTTTTCAGATATGTCAAAAGAATGCCTCCAAAGGAGAATGCCACGAATCTCATGTCACATCTGTTCTCCTGAAGCAAGGTAAACAGAGTTCAGATCCTGCCTGCAGAGACTGTGTGTGGTGGCAATGGCATTGAGGTCCCTTCAGAGGTGAAGGCCAACTGCAGCTGAGAGGCTGTTGACAAAGGCACTGAAGAGACCAGACTCGACCAAACGTGCGATGGCAGAATGTGTACCAGTTGCTGAGTGGTTGGAGGCAGTAAATTCCATATGATTGGGTACAAAGGCTTATTTGGTGTCACCAAGGTTGTGGTTGTCCACTGTGAGGTGTCGTTCATTCTTTCCAGGTTTAAGTACAGGCCAAATTCAGCTGATCAAAGGATAACTGGGGATAATCACTTCTTCCTAAAAGGAGTCTCATAACAGTTTCGAATCCTTGAAAGTCCCATTTAATTTACACTGGGTCATATTATCTAATTTTACTAAGGGGTAAAAACCATGTAGTCCTATTTGGTGCAGCCCATTTGGAAGTGGCACAGACTTTAAATTTAGTTTCATTTTAATTTATGAATTATTTTTTAGGTGATTTCCTGCTCAGCAAGGGATATTTAGGAGAATAGTTATTATAACCATAAGGCAAGGATGGACCTAGAGAGTGTTTTGCTAAGTGAATAAGTCAGACAAAGACATATATTGTAAAAGTTACTTACTTGTGGAATATAAATAAAGCCAATCAACAAACAAAACAAAACTGAAACAGCTTCACAAATACAGGGAATAAACTGATGGTTGCCAGAGAAAAGGGGGACGGGGTGGAGGAGGGGTGAAAAAGGTAAAGAGGAGTAAGAGGTACAGACTTCCAGTTACATAATAACAGGTCACAAGGATGTAATGAACAGCATAGGTGTTTTCACAGTCAATAATATATAATAACTGAACAGTCATAGATGGTTAATGATTTATTTGCTGATCACATCATAAATCATTGTACATTAATTATATTTTAACAAAAATAAATAAATTTAAAACCAAAAATAAATAAATAAATAAAGGCTTCTCTTTACGAAGTAACCATGTGATGGTGTCACCCAATTCACAGGAAATAATTGGCCTAGTACCACACCAAGGCCCACCCTATAACAAGGAGAACTCTGCCTCTGTACAGCTTCACTCTAATACAGATTATACCCGGCAAAGACACCAACTAGGACCACCTGTAGGAGGGCTCCGCCACACACGCCTGTGCCCAAATGCCTAGGAATTTTCGAAATTGTGCTCTCTGGCCACTGCACACAGAACTGGGGTTTGGCAGGGTCAGCGCTGCCACATGGAGTGGCACAGCTAACTGCCCCTGCTCCCTAGCACTCAGCAGCCCATAGCACGGCCGCCACCCAGCAGCAGAGCAGGAGAGCAGGTCAAAGCGAGAGAAGACAGACCCACTGGGTGGTCACGTCGGGACATGCTGCTCACAGAGCCAACTGTTACAGTCACCTGCAACATTGTCCACACACGCAGAGAAGGTAAGAAAAGGCCTATGACTCAAGTAATTTAGGTCGCAGGGCAGGGCAGGCCCCTCAAATGATTCTCATATGGCTTGAGAGTGTTGTGGCGTGCTCAAATCTAAGACCCACAGAGCCAATTGAGATTAATTATGAGCCTTCATTAGCCAGCCAACGACTGACTCTCCCCACTAGAGGGTCAGCCCCGAGCCTCCAGAGGAGGCAGCTTATAAAGCCTGAAACTATGTCCTGGTTGGCTTTTATCAAGCAAACAAGCAGATTACAAAAGCAAAAGTTAGCTGTTAGCGACTAGCACAAAGATATCTTGTGTCTAGGGGCTCCTAAATTTTGTAGCAAATGGGGCCTAGTAGACAGTTTTGTTATCTGCACCCTGGAAGCAATGTTGTTTTTTTCTCTTGGGAGTTGACGCCTGAAGATATCACTCCCTGTCTTGTCCTTGGGACTAGCTTACTGGAGAATTTTCCACTTTTACAGAGAGCATAAAAAAAAATAAAAAAAAAAATAAAAAGGATGGCCTAGGATTTTACTGTGGCTGGAGTTGTTACAGAAAAAAATATTCAATGACATTTTTGAAAGATGGAAAGGCAGATTTCATTCAGAACCACTGCTATAGATGCAGAGACCATTGTGGTGGAACTTCACAGAGGGGAGAAATGGGATCGGATTCCACTCTGAGCACAGTAAGGGCAAGTGGAGATCATGGCCAGAAAGCAGGGTGGGCGTCAGTAGATGGAAAACCCTGAGAGAAAATCAGGGTTAGGGGTTCCTGCTAAACCGACCGACAGGATTCTGACTGCAGACAGGCCAGGGTGCTCAGATGTCACCTGATGATGCAGGAGACCAAACCAACCAGATATGGAGGGATCAGATAGAAGAGGGTTCTGGTTCACGTGACTCCAGGGTTCCTGCTGAAACTGGATTTCACAAGGATGCGCAACGATAGGCCTGGAAGAAGGTTCAGGAGCCTGAGTAAAGTTGTTCACACAAAAAATCCTTGTCAGAGGCAGGTCAGGGCCAGAGTTCCACTCACAGACAAGGCGTGTGCAGTTGGAACCTGAAGCCAGTGCAGAGAAGGGCGCCCTGACTTTCTCCTTAGCCACTCCCAGGTGCATGCAGGTAAGGGGGAGGAGGCTTAAGCTGCCAGGAACGTCAAACAATGCGGAGTCTGACTGCTCATACAGGGACAAACACAGGCAAGAAAAACAGGCATTTTTTTTATATAAAGAAACACTAAGGAAGTTCAAGAAATGATCAAACTATACTTGGGGTGGCTGAACTGACAATGCTAGAGAGGCCAAGATATGTGGGCAGTGAGTCTTCTTAAGTCACACTTTTCTATCTCCTACATTTATTGAAAATAAACACAGAAATTTATATACACCATGTTTTACTATCTACTAGTCTTTCTTTAATTTTAACTTTTGTACATAGAAAACCATGCTAAGATTTAATTCCTTTAAACACTAAAAGTTACAAAAATGTAAACTATACAAAATGAAAAAATTTCAAATCCCTTGCTAACAGAAAGAGATTTGTCCCGCTTTGTCCTTCCCTCATATCTCACATAGGGGTCTTTTCAAAAATAAGTACCATATTATGATGCAATTTGGGTTTGGGTTTAGCTGCTTAAACTTTGTAAAATTTTCAAAGGTTTACAAAAGTTTTGATTACTTTCCTCAAATCGATTAAAAGAGAAATTAAATTATTTCTACCTTTTAAAATTCAGTTCTCTAGGGACGCACAAATACAAGCACTGGTGTAAAAATAAAAATGGACCTGAGAGCTTAAATACATTCATCTACCATCATGAGGTTCTCTTGCCTGAAAGGGAAATCCCAATATTTACTTGCCTTACTGACATCATCTCTCACACTCAACCTACATTTTTAAGACCAAGAAACTAAAAATGTTATTTCCCACACAGGGAATGAAATAACTAACTGCTCAGGGAACTAGAGGCAACACGCTGCATTGCTCAGTGGATAAAGAATACCAAGGAAAGAAACACAAGTTCTAGAATCAGCTCAGATGAGCAGTCTGATTCCCAGGGAACAGAAAGAAAGCAGCTTTCAGAATGAATTACCAAAACTGCCAATTCAGAGTCCTCTGTATACAGACCCCAGTCTGGGTGGGTCCACAACACAGCACAGGACAGCACAGTCCACAGGAGGGCTCCGCCGTAAGCAGCAGCTCAGTGCAGGGGCCTCCAGGTCCTCATCAGCCTGACAGATAAGAAGCTCCAGGGGAAAAGGGAGGGCAAAGCTTCAGTTTTCAATAAACAAACATCAAAAGTGTAAATCTACTTATTAAAAGAAGAAATACAAGTAACAAAAATCAGTAATCATAATAGTTTGTTTTCATATAAAGAAATGCTAGAAAAATGATCAAGAAGTGATCAAACCTAGTTACTTGAGGTGGGGCTAAAAGAAGAGCACAGGAATCAACAGGATATGCAGGCAGCAGGTCTTCTGAAGTTAGTTTCCTAGCTCAGAAAAAACTTTTTAACCTCTCTCACATTATTTATTAAAATTAAGAAAATAAATTTATGTATAACATATTTTCCTATACTTTATCATTATTTTAATTAACTTTTGCTTTTAAAAATTAATTTAATTTTTGCTTTTCTACCTAGGAACTCACTCTGAGATTTAATCCTTTAGACATTATTAGATATAAAAACACCAGACCACAAAAAATTTAGCAATCCTTTCTAATGAAAAGAACTAAGGGTGTAATGGACTAGAAATTTGAAATATTTACATCAGCTTTAAGGAGTCTTCCTCCTATCAATGAATATAGAAATTCAATTGCTTTTTCCTCACAGCATTAAAATAGGTAATCATTTTCCTTAAAAATAGTATAGAGCCCTTTAAATGTCAAAGTTCTCTAGAGACATGAACACAGAAAACCTGACCTAAAAATAGGAAATGCACCTCAGAACTTAAATACATCCATCTCAACTTTGAGGCTCTAGTGCCTATATGAAACCAAAATTAAATTTGCTTCCACAATTATCTTGCCTTAGTCATATCTTACCACTCAATCAATTTAGCTTTTAAAACCCAAAGTAGTAATGGAAACTAGAATCAAAGGCTGCAATATTCAAGGAAGAAAGGAATTCAACAACAAAAAAAACTCTAATATTGAAATCCAAACAGATACACAGCCTGCTTCCCTACAGTTCAGAAGAGAGACAAGAAATAATACTTCAACTTCTCTGACTTAATCAGTAACCAAGAGAAAACAATGAGCTTTCCTAAAATTTCTACTAAAGCATAAACCTGACTTCCAGTCAAGATGGTATAGTAGGTAAACACTGTGCTCACCTCCTCTCATGACCACATCAAAATTACAACTAAACTACAGAACAGCCATCATTGGGAGTCATCTGAGGTCTGGCCAAATAGAAGTCCTACAAATGAGGACCTAAAAAAGAGGACACCTCAAGACTGGTAGGAGGGGCAGAGATGCAAAACAGCCTGGTCCCACATCCTCATGTGGAGGTTGAGAAGTGGGAGAAATATCTAGGCAGCAGAGGTTCCCTGGAGTGAGGGGTCCTGGCCCACAGTGGACTCCCCAGCCTAGGGTTCCAACACTGGAAAGTGAAGTCCCCATAACCTCTGGCTACGAAAACGAGCAGATTGTGGCTGAGACTGAGGGTGGCTGGAGTTGCAGATATTTCTCTTAAAGGTCCATGTGCAAACTTACTTGCTGATGGACTCACTTGCTCTGAGTTGTAGGGCTGGGGTAGGTGCTCAAAAAGCACCAGGGAGGAACCAAGTAGTCTGATTTCAGTTCAAGGGCTAGAACAGCAGCTTTCTCCTAGATAGAAGTGCTGGCAAAATCCACTGTCTCTTTGTTGAGCCTTCCCCTCTCTCAGTGTGCAGACGCAGATGGCTGCAATATCTGAGTCTCCATCAACCTGCTTAACACAGGTCAACCCACCCAGGTGATTCTCTGAGACTCCACCCCTCCCGAGATGCGGGCCCACCCAAGCCTCTTCCAGTGGTTTTTCCATAAATGACCTGTCTTGGCTCATTATGCAGAATTTCCTAAAATCTCTCAAAGGTTCACAAAACCCAAATAAGCAGTATCTGGCTTCAGCATTCTCCTTACCTCTTGCTGAGCAGCCCCAAGCCCAACACAAGTGGCAGCTGGCCTTGGTTCATCTGTTTGGGACCCATGGCTTGGCTTCTCTGGGCACCTCTAAGCTCAGCACAAGTGGCAGCCATCTGTGGATTGCTTAGTGACTCTTGTCAGCTGGCCCCGAGCAGTGTACAGGCTACAGCTGAACTTGGCTTGCAGTTGGGCTCCTCCTAGGATGTTCTGGTGCTGGCACACTTGGTAGCCAGCTGCAACCAGAGCCTGAGCACCTTTCGGACCATATCCAAGAACAACACAACCAAAGGGATGACTGGGCAAGCGCTTGAGCCCTGCAAAAGCAAATCTTCTCTGTAGGGTCAGCCCCTCACCAACCAATTATCACAACCATTGGTCCAAGGGTCAACCCTTACCACTGATGTGCAAGCAGTAACCAAGGAGAGCATATACAACATAATAAAGGGTACACTGGGAGCACTTGGCTTGATGACCAAGGGATACTACACCATTGGGCCCCACAAGATACCTACTACATGAGGCCACTCTACTAAGACCAGGAGACATAGCAGCTCTACCTAACACATAAAAACAAACACAGAGAGGCAGCCAAAATGAAGAGACAAGAAACATGTTCTCAATGAAAGAACAAAACAAAACTCCAGAAAAAGAACTAAACAAAATGGAGAAAAAAAAAATCTATCAGAAGTGATGTCAGAAACATGACAGGGTAAAAGATGTCCCCAGATATCTCCCCTTGAAAAAACAATAAGCTGAACATCTAAAACTCAACAAAAAACACCCAAACTGCACAGAAGCATGTCTGAATGAGGGATCTAAGAATAAAAGCTACCACAGGTAGAACTGTGGGAGTTCGGCAATAGACTGGAAGAAACAAAGAACCTGCCTCTTGCAGCCGAAGCTCCCTGCAGGTGGAGGGGGAGAGGAGAAGGTGCGGCAGGTTCCCTGAACAGCCCTGCCTGAGAGAGCTGTGAGTGCCATGCAGCAGCAGTGCCCAGGGATCAGAGCAAAGGCAGAGAAGTGGGGATGGCAGAGAAGTGGAGATGGCAGAAAAACAAAGTTGATTATTACCAGTCGCGATGGCAAAACGCAAGGCTGAGACACAGCCCCTATCCCCCAACCCAGAAGGTATCTCCTCCCGTACCCTCCAAGACCAAACACTGCAAAGTCTCAGGGGAATCTAAGCAAATGCTACTGAAATTGTTGCTAATACTGACAGGGACTGAAACTGAGTGTAGCAAGCACGGTTGAATATTTATAAGAAGAAAAGGCATTATTAAGACTTTATATAAAGAGGGATCGAAGAGAATCAGACGCCACCTACTGGAAACCAAAAGAACAAAGTCTTCTTAGAAAGAGGCTAAAAAGAGACCTTTATATAATAAATCTTTCTAGAAAAACAGCAGAATACACTTCCATTAATGCCCAGGTGGAGAAATAGTCCATTAAGCACCATGGACAACCAAGATGACAAGGAAGCTCAGAAAGAAAGAGAAAAATCTCCAGAAAATAAGCTTACAGACATAAAAATATGTGACTTAAATGATAGAGAATTCAGAATGGTATTTGTGAAAAAAATTCAATGAGATCCAAAATAATTCATGTCATATATTCTAGGAATTGAAAAAACAACTAGATCAGCAAAATGAGGTGTTTAGCAAGGAGACTGAAACCCATAAAAAGAACCAAATAGAACTTCTAGAAATGAAGAACACACTAAAAGAAATGAAGAATGACACAGCAAGCTTGGGAAATAGAATTGACCAAATGGAAGAAAGGATCAGTGATATTAAAGACATAAATCTAGAAATAAATCAGAATGAAGAAGAGAGAAACTGAAGAATGAAAAATAATGAAAGAGAAATACAAGAACTAGCTGATACCATCAGGAGAGGAGACTTGAGAATAATGGGTATTCTTGAAGATGAGGAAAAGGAGCAGGGACTAGAAAACATTTCAGACACATAGTTGACTAAAATTTCCCAAATCTAAGGAATGAGCTGGAGCTTGGAATTCAAAAAGTCAACAGAACACCCAATTATCTCAACTCAAAAAGGCCTTCTCCAAGACACATTGTATTAAAATTATCGAAAATCAATGGCAAAGAATTCTCAGGACAGCCAGGGAAAAGAAGATGGTAACCTATAAAGGAAAACCCATTAGATTATTGTTGGACTTCTCAACACAAACCTTACAAGCTGGAAAGGAATGAAATATTTAAACTATTAAATAAAAGGATAATCCAGCAAAGCTCTCCTTTAGATATGAAGGAGAAATAAAGACCTTTGCAGACATATAAAAAATGAGGTCATTCTCTACTACGAGACCTGTTTTACAGGAAATACTGAAAGGGATCATCTCACCTAAAACAAAATAACAACAACAACAACAACAACAAAAATACATAACTAGGAGTAAGGCAACTAGCAGGTAGATAAAAGCAGTATATAGTGCAACCCTTATTAAGAATAGGGCATTATAAACTTAAACAGTTATAAGAGATTTGCTATTGCAAAATAGTAATGAATGTTCAGTATACATAGGGACAAATTGAGACAACAATAGCAGGAAAGGGGAGGATTCAAAGATCCAAATTCGCAACAGCATAATGGAGATAAGGCACATGCAGAAGAAAATGGACTACTATATATATAATTATCCTCTACATATTTGTAATGGTAACTACACACCAAAGATTCAGAAAACAAGAAAGACCAGAGGGAAATCCCACAAAACCTAACCAAAAAACAAAAACAAAAAACAAAAAACAAAACAAACAAAACAAACAAACAAAAAACAAAGAAAAACAGAAACACAAGGATAAGGAGGCAATGGAAACACCGAGCTACTAGAAAGCAAAAGATAAAATGGGAAAGCCTCATATTTCAACAATCACCTTAAATATAAATGGACTGAACTCACCAATAAAGAGGTACAGAGTTGCAGAATGGATAAAAAAATGAAACCCAACTATATACTGCCTCTAGGAGACACATCTCAGATCCAAAGATAAATATAGACTCAAAGTGAAAGGGTGGAAAATGACATTTCAAGCAAATGGCATTGAGAGAAAAGAGAAGTAGTGGTACTAATATCAGATGAAATAGACTTCAAAATAAAAAAGGTACTGAGGAGAGGGGGGAGGGGAAAGGGGAAGGTAAATGGGTAAAGGGGTCAAATATGTGCTGACAGAAAGAAATCTAACTATGTAAGGTGAAAACACTATATGTGTGTGTGTGTGCAGCTGAAACTTATTGGATTTCGTTAACTAATGTCACCATAAAAAAGACAGAGAAAGAAATAAAGAAAGGAAGAAATCTACCAGATGCAGAGTTTAAAGCACTTTTTTACAATGATGCTCAATGATCTTAGGGGAAGAGTAGATGAACTCATTGAGAACTTTAACAAGGAGATAGAAAACATAAAAGTGAAACTAGAAAACATTAAAAAGAACCAGTCAGAAATGAAGAACACAATCACTAAAATGAAGAATACCTTAAGAGGAATTAACAGTAGATTATATAAAGCAAAAGATCAATTCAGTGATTTAGAAGATAAGGTAGCAGAAAACACCCAATCAGAAGAGCAAAAAGTAAAAAAGAATCCAAAAATATGAGGATAGTTTAAGGGGCCTCTGGGACAACATCAAGAGTATAAACATTTGCATCGTAGAGGTACCAGAAAGAGAAGAAAATGAGCAAGGAATTGAAAACCAATTCGAAGAAATAATGATGGAAAATTTCGCTGGTGAAGGAAATAGACATACAACCTAAAGAAGCATAGAGAGTCCCAAACAAGGTGAACCCAAACAGGCCCCCATCAAAACACATCATAATTAAAATGCCAAAGGTTAAAGACAGACAGAGAATCTTAAAAGCAGCAAGAGAAAAGCAGTTAGTTACTTACAGTGTAGCTCTCATAAGACCATCAGCTGATTTCTCAACAGAAACTTTGCAGGCCAGAAGGGATTGGCATGAAATAGTCACAGTGATGAAAAGCAAGGGCCTACAACCATGATTACTCTACTCAGCAATGCTATAATTTAGAATCGAAAGACAGGTAAAGAGCTTCCCAGACAAGAAAAAGCTAAAGGAGTTCATCACCTCCAAACCAGTGTTACAGGAAATGTTGGCAGGACTTCTTTAAGAAGAAAAAAAAATGACCAAAAATATGAATAACAAAATCAATAACTACATATCTACCAACAATTACTTTGAATGTGAATGGATTAGGTGCTCTGATCAAAAGGTATGAATGGATAAGAAAACAAGCCCCTAACATATGCTGCCAACAAAAGACTCATTTCAGATTGAAAAATGCACAGCCTGAAAGCAAAGGGATGGAAAAGATGTTTCATGAAAATGGAAACAAACAAAGAAAAGGCGGGGGTAGTCTTTAAAACAAAGGCTATAAGAAAAGACAAAGAAAGACCCTGAATTCCCACTTCTGGGTATTTAACCAAAGATACCCAAAACACTACTTTGAAGGGATATGAGAATCCATATATTCATTGCAGCATTATTTACAATAGCCAAGGTATGGAGGCAACCTGGTGTCCATCCATGGATGAATGAATAAAGAAGAGGTAATATATTATATATATATTATATATACACACACACACACTACACACATACATACATACATACATACATACACACAAAATGGAATGTTATTCAGCCATTAAAAAAAAAAAAGAACAAAATCTTGCCATCTGCAACAATATGGATGGACCTAGAGGGTACTGTGCCAAGTGGAGTGAGTCAGACAGAGAAAGGCAAATGCTATATGAGTTCACTTATATGTGTAATCTAAAGAAACAAACAAAAACAGAAACAAACTCATAGATACAGAGAACATTTTGAGGTTGCCAGATAAAAGTGGGGATTAGAGGGTGGTAAAAACAGTGAAGAGATTAAGAAGGACAAACTGGTAGTTAAAAAATAGTCATGAGAGAGAGAGAAAAAAATGCCATAGATGATGGAAGCTCTGTTCATCCCTCAGGTGACCAAATCAAAGTTGTGATGGAAACAACGAGCTGCAGCAAGGAAAAATCATCTGGGATCTAGAGGAACAAGCCATACAACTAGGAAGAAGTCCAAGAAAGCACCCTGCAATGGCGGAAGGTAGGACAGGGTGAGGATGTGGGGCTGCCAGGCCCCGAGCAGCTGAGTGACACAGAGGCAGCAGCAGACGCCTCTTAAAGGGGCCACATCTGTGAGCGGATTTTTTGTGGTGATAGACCTGCTCACTCTGAGCACCAGTGCCAATTCGGCTGCGCGCAGGGAGCACCAGAGATTGACAGGGAGACGTTGTCGGAGTGAGGGCTAAGGCAAGATTCTCTCTGTACAGAAGTTCCAGCAGTATCCACTGTTCCCTGTTGAGCCCTCCCTACTTCCAGTGCGCAGACACAGCACCGCCATAGCCATTACCTCATCAAACTGGATAACAGAGGTCGCTCTGCCCAGATTCACACTGGAGGCAGCTGGCCTTGGTGTCTGGCATGGTTTTTTGAGGCAACTATAAGCTCAACATCTGTTGCTTGCTGAATCTTAACAAGTGGCCCCAGAGGGGTAGAGGCTTGAGCTAAGTTCGGCCTGCAGCTGAACCCCTCTCAGGGCACCTACTTCACAAATCCACACTAATAAGACCGGGAGACTTAGGAGCTTTGCTTGGTACATAGAAACAGACACGGAAAGGCAGCCAAAATAGGAGGATAAAGAAGCAGAAACCATATGAGAGATGAACAGAGGTCCAGATATAATAGAGTCAAGCAATCTAACAGATGCAGAATTCAAAACACTGGCTATAACGATGCTCAATGAACTTTTGGAAAAGTAGAGAACTCCAACAAAGAGATAAAAAAAAATGGAAATGAAATTATAAAAGAGAACCAGTCTGAAATGAAGAACACATTATCTGAGATGAGAAGTATATTAAATGGAATAAACAAAGAATAAACAAAGTGAATAAAGAAGAGGATCAAATGCCCTATCTAGAGGACAGGAAGCCAATCAGGACACTCAATCAGAAAGCAAGAAAAAAGATGCCAAGACTATAAAAATAATTTAAGGAGGATATGGGACACTATTAAGGCTCCAATATTCATCTGATTGGTGCAACTGAAGAAATCAAGATGTTGAACAGCTGTTTGAAGAAATAATGATGGAAAACTTCCCTAACCTGGTGAAGGAAATGGACATAAAACCCCAGGAAGCTCAGAGATTCCAAAAATCAGGGATCCAAAGAGGCCAAGACATCATAATTAAAATGCCAAAGGTTAAATACAAAGAAAGAATATTAAAAGCAGCAAGAGAAAAACATATTACTTATAAGGAAAAACCCATAAGACTGGCAGCTGATTTCTCAAAAGAAACTATGCAGGACAGAAGGGCTTGGCAAAAAATATTCGACAGGATGAAGACCCAGGATATACAACCAAGAATAATTTATCCAGCAAAGCTATCATTTAGAGTTGAAGGACAGATAAAGAGCTTCCCAGACAAAAATAAGCTAAAGGAATTTATCACCACCAAGCCAGTATTACAGGAAATGTTGGAGGGACTTCTTTAAGAAGAAAAACATGTATCAAAACAGGAATAAAGAATGGTAACAACTACATTCCTATCAATAAGTACCTTAAATGGAAAAGAATTAAGTGCTCCAACCAAAAGAGAGAGTGGCTGAAAGGATAAGAAAACAAACTCCTAGGTCTTCATATGAAAACAAATAAAAAGGAAGGGGATGGAAAAAGATATTGCTTTGATGGACCTAGAAGGTATTTAAGTCAGACAGAGAAAGATAAACACTATATGATTTCACTTATACACGGAATCTAAAAAATAAAAAGAACAAACCAATCAAAAACACTCACAAATAGTGGACAATTTGGTTGGACAGAGGGGAGGGGCGTTTGGGGGCTGGAAGAATGGGGTAAAGGATTTAAAGAAGTACAAATTAGTAGCTAATGGATGGTCACGGGGATAGGGAGCACAGCATAGGGAATACAGTTAGCATTAATATGTTGGCTAGGTGGAGGGTCAGGGGAGGGAGGTGCAATTGGGGGGATCATTTTGTGAACTATATAGATGTCTAACCAATATATTATATACCTGAAACTAAATTTAAAAATAATAATTAAAAAAAAATAGTCACGGAGATGTAAATTGACTATTATAAGGAATAGTCAATAAAACAATAACTATGTATGGGGTCAGATAAGTACTAGACTTGCCTGGGTGGTCACTTTGTAAGTTATAAAAATGTCTGATCACTATGCTGTACATATGAAATTAATATAATATTATATGTCAACTATAATTATAAAATTTAAAATTTTTTTTTACAAAAAGGCACAAACCCTGAGGGAAGGTCACATATTATGACCTACATAGTTTTAACACTAAGGATCAAAGATGATAGAAAACAGTGCCTGTTCATTCTACATCATGATGAAACTTTATCTCAAGGAGTTTCAAAACAGTTTCATTATTTCCAGACTATATCCTAGACTCCCTGGTGCCAGGAGGCTTCATGACCCAACCTCTTCTTCCTATGCGTTCCTTCCATTTGAGGTAAAACTGTTAATCACTGAACCCTATGTACCCTAACTGAAACTCTGAAGGCACCAGGTGTACTTTCACTTACCCTTCTGCTTATATAAGCGTCTCCACTTTTCCAAAGTTAGAGCACTGTTTCAAGGCTTCTTGAAGCTCCGCTCTTGAACTACAGTCATCGAATAGGCTCCCCAAAAAGATCTTCCTAATATTTTCAAAGATTCAGTTTCTTTTAGTTGACAGAAGAAAAATCCATATTCAGAAAGTTGAACATAACCACAAATTCGGGGTCTAGTCACCTCCGGTTGAGACAGAACTCCTGAGTGGGTCAGTACCTGGGGAAGGAGGATGAAACGCTTGAGCAGCCCCAGGAATGAACTCTAGGAGCCCAATACCCACCCCCTAACCCGCCTCCTGTAAGCATGGAAGCGCTCCCTCCCCTAGGCTTCCATTCTCACAGTGAAGAAACTCAGTCTGATTCAGTTTTAAGTTCTGAACTCCCCAATTCATAAACCCTTTGTCCAGGAGACAGAACCCCTGTTCTACACAGGCTTCTCCATATGCACGAATTACATTCAGTACACCTACACTGGATAAAAAAACTCAAAAAAAAAAAAAGTCTGAAAATGTCTAGGCCTAAGAAATCACAACCACAACCTCAGGAGGGGTGTCACCCTCCCCACACACACATGTGCCCGTGCATGCCAGCTCTCCTGGGCTGTGGCTTCTCTCAGTGTAAAGGCTCCTCCATGATGGGTGTGAGCAGGTAGGACACTGGCAGGGGGAGGCTCCCCAGGGAGAAACCCTGGGCCTTCAAGCACTTCCTTTTGCAGGTAAGGGGGGCCTCAGGCTTCTGCTCTCTGCTGAAGTTGCTTTGGAATACTATTTCATATTTTAAATGATACCATCTGGCAAAATCACTTAAATCGAGCAATTATGTGGAAAGGAAGTAAATTGTAAGGCATTTTTACCAATTCAACTGAAAAAAAAATGCCTATTCCTTTCAGGTAAAAAAAAATCAGTTAATTATTATTTCAAGGGAAAGAATTTAATTTGTAAATAATTAGTCAGACTTAACACTTTTGCTCTGCAAGACTAAGCCCTGGAATTTTACTTGAAAACACCCTAAAGTGAAAAACATACCTCAGAAACTTACTACACATGCTCAGGGGAAGAAAGTGAAAGATGAAATCTATACAAATGGAATGTAATACTGAAATATTTTATTTTTTCTTAAATTCACCTCTTTCCTGGCTCTTCGGAGCTATTTTATACTGTCTAGCAAACTCTAACAATTCAACATATTTTACCCCTGTTGAACATGTAAACTTAAATCAAGGTAACATCCAGTGAGGGGCAGTGCTGACAGGACACGAAATCAAGGAAAACCCAAACAGGAGCCTTTACCCAAAGGACTTCCTTCCCATTGGATGTCTGTGTCCTGGGGAATGTCCTGGTGGTGGGGAGAAGCACAAGGATTTCAAGCAATGAAGTTTCAGGTGGTTATTCTTGGCTTCCATCTCATATAAAATACCCACATCAAATATAAATCTCTAAAAAGAGCCATCCTAATTCTGTGGAAAGATAGTAAAATATTAAAATATTGGGTCTGTTTGAAATGCATCCCTCAGGACAAATAGTTGATGATCATACTGCTGTGACTAGGAAAGGAGAAGCTGGCCTGGGAATGCAAGGAGGATCCAGAAATTTGGAGACTTACTGACAGTCCCAGGAAGAGCTAGGCTGTGGGACAGGGTCGTGGAACTGAGACTCCGCTACCCAAATATTGGAAAACTCAGAGAAAACGGGTCACCTTGGAGAGAAAGGAACAGCTGGGGACCATACAGTTCCTTCAACGCCGAACCTCCGGTAACTGAGTACGGCTGTGACCCATGACCCTCCCCGTGGTCACCGCACCATCAGGGGAGACGCGGGGCTGCGGGCGCAGAGCTGGCCAGAGAGGCTCTGGGCAGAAACCACCGCGCTCAGAGACGGGACAGGAAGCCCGGGTCCGGCTGCTAGCCCAGCCCCCATGCTGCGTGCAGCAGGGGACCGAGGTTGACAGAAACCAGAGTTGATGGCTGCGGGGCCAGGACCGCCGCGGAATTCCGACCACCCCTGGTCCCTGTCTCCGCACCCGGTCCCACAAACTTACCATTTCTGGATTTGCTGGGTCTCCCTGACTCCTTCCTAGGACTGCCACGACCAGTGTAGATCGCAAAAGGACAGGCTGCAGCAGAGCCACCAAGCGCAGTGCAGAGCGGGCGACACAAGATCCCAGTCAGGCCTGGAGCAAGGAGGAATTTCCACGCCCTCCCAGTGCTTAGCCCCACCCCACTTCCCCAGCGGCGCTCCCCCATTGGGCGAGTCGCAAGGCCACGCCCTTAAGTGCCTGACTGACAGCCAGCGGAAGACGCTTGGAACAGCAGTATCAACTTGTGCTGGTGGGCGGGAACCTCACCCAGCCTGGCACATTTGATTTTAAACAAGTTTTCCCTGGCCTGAGGCTCCCTTTGTAGTTTTCCCTCAGCTCTTTGTGAAGGCGAGAGTATGGGGGCACAGGGAATTCCTGATTCAGTTTCCAGATGCAGCAAGTAGAGACAAGCGGGTGGCCCAGGCCAGGACTGATTGGAACTGAGGAAAAGAGCGAAGATAGGGAAAATATAAATTAGAGTCACTTTAACCACGCTGCTAAATTATTAACATTAAGAAGGTTGAGGCACAACAGAATGATTCTTTATCTTGTATTAACTAGCCTGAGAACTTAAACTTTTGAACTTTACAGTCCTGTGTCGATACCTAGACTCTAAAGCACTCCAGACGTCCCCAGACCTCTTGGCGCCCATCCTCCAGCCCACCTGACATCCAGCATCCAGATCGCCTGACAGCTGACTGATAACTGTCCTGGCCCATTCCTAGGGCTGAGAATGCAGGACTGATTTTTCTCCAGGTTGTGACTTTAAGAACTCAACTTTTATTTCTTCTTTAGAACACTTCTGGAATTTTGCCTAGCTGTATTTCCAGTTTGCAAACTTTAAGACCCTTGAATAAATCTTTATCATTTATTTCTAGCCAAAGCTCCTGATTGATTTACACTTGGTCAACCAAAGGGGGGGCGGGCGGTGTGGTCATATATCCCCTAGGTGTCAGGGCTTGGTGGAAGGCTGCAAGGTAACACGAGAACCTATGACCCTTATTTTAAAATGTAGACACTTAATGTTACTTCACTATCTGTAATAGTTTCTGGCTCCATTTTAATCTTTGATCTTTGAAAACATTAAGCCTTCCATGCATCCCTGATCCATGCCCTCTCATTTGGTCCTTAAGAAACAGAAGCCCAGAGCACTTGACTCTGGTGAGAAGGTGGAACCCACAGCCCCAGCCTGGGCTCTTCTCAGTCTAACCTCAGGGAGTGAGATGTGTTCATTACATTCTCAGGTGTCCATTTTACCCTGGAAGGAAATTTAATTTAGGTCAGTTCTTGCCTGTCTCCATAGATAACTTCAAAATGTAAATGACTATGATATATCCCTAAGGTACTTGAATTCCTATTTTCACTGAAAATAACTGTTTTGCAATTTGGGATACACCTGGAAACTCTTTTCCTCCAACTTTATTGAGATAAAATTAACAATAAAATTGCATTTAAATATTAAAATGTGAAATGTGTGATAATTTGATATACATATAGTGCATTGTATAATTGAAATTTGCTAACAGAGTGGGTCTTAAGCATTCTCAACACAAACACACACGCACACACACGATAATATTTTGAGGTGAAGAGGTGAAGAGATGAATATGTGTTAACCTGGCAACACTTATGGGCCTAAGAGTGAATTATAAAACTCTTTGCATTGTGTGTTGGTATTGACATTTAGATGCCTACTTTTTGAAATATTACTACTCCTTATTGCCCTACTGAAATATGTTCATCTTATTAATTAGTAGTTTTGGAATGTATTCCAAGAATACTTCCTTTGCAGAATACATTGCAACTACAGTGCTCGTTATTGGACTTCTTTGTTTTTTTGCATGTATTTTGATCAATCCCTTTCTGTCATACAAATTGAGGAATATAAAAGGTATTAATATGGAGAGGTCAAACACCTACTGCAATAGTTACTGTTTCCTTTTTCTTCTTAGTTTCTGTTGAAGGATAACTGCCTAGTAGACATATCCCAATCCCTTACAGAGGAATTTTGACAAACTGTTGGATTTGCCATCAGAAACCTCTCTCTGTACAGGAGGAACCTGAAGATCCTTTAAATTAGAACACTGAATTACCAATTTCTCTGCCATTCCTCCCATGTACTAACTGCACTTTTGAACTTCAAATTGGTGAGACCCCTCTGGGACCCTTCTACAATTCCTTGCCCAGTCCATCAAAACTCCAGAGACCTAGGAGGTAACATGTGTAATATGGAACGGGAAGCCTGCCAAGCATCTCGGGTTTCAACAGTTGTCCCTATGCAACTTGTACTTCTTATGCCAATATAATTTGACCTCACCCACAGACAACCTTCTTAACTACCCACATCCTTCAGATACATGGGTCAATCAATCCTGTTGTCATAACTCCATGATCTGTGCCTCATTAGGATTTATTTTTACTTACTCTGGTGGAAAAGTCTATGGGGGACACATTGCTTAAATCCTTATCAACTTAGAAGGCATTGCACAGTCAGATAACAGTTACACCTATTTCTTTACACATTCAGTCAGACACTAAGTATTGGACATCACTGTTAAATTTACATCACAGATTACAATAAGAATTGCCTGGTGGTGTTTCCAACAATGAAAGAATGAGATGTAGAAGCGTTTTATTTCCATGGAGAGTGTTGGCGAAAATAACTATATGGTCAGAAATTTGTCTAGAACTTTAGGGAGGATTGCTGAATCTGCTGCCGAAGCAATAGCTGCTCAAGGAAAATCTTTCAATTCATTTGCTTGGGTTGTTTTAGATGACAGAATTGCTCTTGACAATAAATTAGCAGAGCACAGAAAGGTGGTATTTGTGTCATTGCTAACAACATCTGTTGTCCTTGGATAAATTTGTCAAGACTAACTGAAACACAATTACACAAAATCAGAGAACAAGCCTACTGATTGCAACAGGGGCCTCTAGAAGCTCTTGGTCTCTTGGCCTGTGTAGTTGGCTACCCTCAGGTATAGCCTCATGGTTTAGATCTAGTCTATACTTTGGAATTGGTGACCTGCTTTGAAATTTAGGAATAATTGTTGTTATTAAACTCTGTTTCTACTTGTTTCCACAGTACTATGACAGTCCATGCAAATAATGGCAGCCTGACATTTAGAATTGATTTCTAATAATTATGGGACCTCAAATGGACAATAAATAACACAGGAAAAGAACTTTTCTAGAATCCCTTTTTTGTCCCCAGTCAGCACTAGAGGAAAGAAAGAAAGAAAGGAAGAAAGAAAGAAAGGAAGAAAGAAAGAAAGGAAGAAAGAAAGAAAGAAAGAAAGAAAAAGAAAGAAAGAAAGAAAGAAAGAAAGAAAGAAAGAAAGAAAGAAGACCGCATTTTCTTTGCTCCTTAATAAAACAGTGCAGTTACTTTCCTTTGCTCCTTTTCTATAACATGTGCTGGAAGTCCAAGTGTACCCATGAACAGGAAATGGGCTATGGGGACTTGTGGATCTTTGAAAGAAAAAGTTTCCAGCTACTCCTGCTATAAAAAGTCATTCACATTTCCCACATCTCCTTACACTACCTTAGGGTAGTACTCAAAATGATGCAATCAGTCTGCCACTCACCTCAATTATTCCTTGGATGATTACTTTCTAAACACTCATAGTCTTTTTGGTGTTCCCACCAAGAAATCACACTGGACATGCATGGTTATCACCCTACTCAGCAAATAAACTCAGGATGGGTTAGAACTGTGTAGATGAACGTAACCTACTCTCATTGGGAGGAACTACATGCTGAGTGGGATATATATTGCATCAGTCTGAATAGCAGCACACACAAAAATGCCCATTACATTGAAATTTAAACTACTTAAATGTATATTAAAATCCTCTCAACTGATGTTAAACACAAAAAGACAACACATATATCAGTGGCTCAAATCAATGGGAGGTCTCAAGTCCCAGATATCCATGTTGAAACTCATGACCCCATATTACACATTGAAAAGACTTAACAACTGTAAAATCACACCGTGTCTGTATCTTTGCCTTTATGGGAGATCTTCACTGTTAATCACAGGAGAGGAGGACTTCCGCATTCCTGTCTTCTGGTCATAGCCACAACCAAGCAGTTTCTGAAAGTATTTAACATGGGTTAGACTGAGGAGAAAACAGTTTTTCCAAGTGCTACCCAGGCATGTTACAGTGGACACCCTACTCACACCCATGGTCTCTAGGCTTATATCAGGACCTGAGCCTAGGTTCCCACCAGGTTCCCACTTTATTTCTCCCTGGGCACTAATAGGTGCATGCTGTCCTGCTCTCTACCTCCTGCTGAAAAGTGACCCTGGAAGAACTGCCCTTCCCCCAGTTCATTGTGCCTATCCATCACACCCACCCATTGCTGAAATCTATAATAAATCTTGTGGCTCTCCTTCCTTCAAGTGAGTATACTGATACTGCACCTCGATCAAAACGACCCACATTTTCACTTCCCCAAAGTGACAGCTCAGATGGCGAGAGAGCTACCTGCCCACCCTCTGTGGCTGGTTTGTGCTCCCTCATTCAGTGGGTCATAATTTGCATACGCCCAACACGATTGGCAAGAGAGTGAGATTGTGGCGTAGTTTATACCTACATACCATGCCTTGGAGCCACCACTGGCTCACTTCCTCCCCCTCACTGCTGAGTCTCTCTGGAAGAACGCGGCTTGCTGGCCTTTGTGCAGTTGCACTGTGGCTGCCAGGCGTTGCTATGAATCCCCACCCTAAATTGTTGATGTCCTACTTCAAACTCCCCAGCAGACACTGACCAGCAAGCCCCAGTCTGAGAGGGGTGTGTTTCCCATTAGTCTCTAAACAAGATACCACTGAGTCTCAAGGCTGGAGGTGATGTGCTCTAATCTCAAGCCAAAGTCCCTGCAGGCAGCCAAGGAGAACTAACCCAGAGGGCAGGGCTCTGCTCTCTACCCTAGGCAGGGTGCCAAGGAGAGACCAGTGCGGGAAGGGGAGGCCGTCTGACCGCTGGGTGCATGGTGTCCATGGCTCAGGGAGCCAGCCCTAACCCGAGATAAAGGCACCTCTCCTAGGTGTATCACAGCACCCGCGGTGGGCCAAAGGTGCTGAGGGCAAGCGCCTTCTCTGTGTGCTGCGTTCCTTGCTGTGGTCACAAATCCACTCCCCAACCCAGCACATGGTTCCAGCTCCTCCCACGTCCCCAGGCGAGGTTAAAAAATAAAACTAGAAAAACAAGATGTTCATAAGACCTCTGCTCCAATGTCTTGGGCATTACTGAATGACGGCATTCCAACATGCCAAAGCATGAGTGCTACCTTATTGAGGTGGGGCTTAGGACTGTCTCCAAAAACGGATGGTGTCCCTCTGGTGCAGGTGGACTACGAACCCTAGGAGGTTGATCAGGACATACTAGAATGGGAGGTGGTAGCATGTGAATCAAGGGAGAAGTAACCTGTTCCAGGTGTTCCATTAACATCCAGTGTACCAAAACGTCCAACAACGAGCAGCTAGAAGGAGAGACGAAGACATGTAATTATACCATGGAAAAAAAACAAGGTTTTCTAGAAAATTTTTGTCCAAAGGGAGGGGGAGAAGGGTTCCAATTGGCTCTTACGAGTCTTTGGAACTGGTTTCCAGCTGTTGGTCACAGCAGCGGAGCTGCGCTAGCTGGGAGGGACTAATCAAAGACTCCAAACCAAAATTCATAATTAAAAAACTGTCGAGGTATCAAGAGCCCTTTTTATTAGAGAGTCTCAGAGAAGCCCCGGACTTGTCATGCAGCGAGGGCGCTCCCAAATGGCAGAGCCACCAGGGTGGAAGACGCAGGTAAAATAAAAGGCGGGGGGGGGGGGGGGGGGTGGACTCTGAGGAAGAGACCCAGGCAGCCACTGGAGCCCGCAGGGATAGGGAAGAAAATCTCTGACTTGGATTTTTCTGGTTTGGCATCAGACCCATCCATCTGTCACAGCTATCACAGCGAAGGCTCATTGAAAGTAGACAGCCCTGGAGGAAGTGAGCTTCTTCTTACTAAATGTGGAATGGTCCAATGAGTACATTGTTTTCCTCCGCATCATGCTCCCACAGACCCGTGACCATTTCCAGCCTCCGAGAGGCTCCCTTAGGGCCAGAATCTAAGGCATTCTTCTTAATGGGTAACCCTCAATTTAAGAACATGCTGTGACAATTCATAGAAATGTCATATACAGTATAACAAGCATTAAACTGCATTAATGCTGTAGCTAGACTTAAAAAAATAGAATTTTCCCAAAGCCCAGATCTTGTTTACCAGTAAAGATGAACAGGCCCCACTGCCCCCTCAGCCAGGAACCCATGAAGTAACCCTAGGGGGATATGGGGACTTCTGGGCTCCTTATGGGTCCCTGCAGAGGGATGCACCTTGAACCAGCTGCTGGAACTGCACAGAGCTCACCTGCAAGTGCACCCCAGGATGGGGGCACAGTGAGTGCTGGAAGTCAGTCCTTGAGGGGTTGTGCCCCAAATGCCACCAGGTGGGTACTAGCCAGGCAATTCAAGCCCTCTATCTTAAATGGGACCAAAGGCACAAATGCTTAACGGCCACTAGCTCTGCCCAAAGAGTCACTGGCATCCTGACCTCTTAACCTCCAGGCACTGGCCATTACACTGCCCTAATTTCTACCCTAACAGGCAACAATTCAGACCCATCTCTGGTAGTATAAAGCCAAACATTAAACTGTTGGGAGCATATAGCTAATTTTTCTTTAAACCAGGCTACACATGTACTTTACTATTAAGGATACCTGAACCATACTATGTAGGAAAGGTGGCCTTCTATACCTTGGAGGAGAGCACCATCCAATCATTTGTGAGGTGCCCCAAGGACTCCCACAATTTTCTGAAAACTTGTGATATCCGTAAACACTCATGATGGTGCAAACAAACCTTCATCAGTAACCCCGTTAAAATCCTGGTCCCTCAGTTCCCCTCCCGGGTGGCTATTTGAGAGAACCACTCCTCTCTGGGATGGCTTCCTCCACCCTCAACAATGCTGGAGGTGACAACACCTTAGCTCAGGACAGTGAAGGATGCAACAATCCAAGAGATGGCAACACTGAGGATATGGGACACAGGAATTCAAAAGATGGCAACACACTAGCTTATGATATTCCATGACACAAACACATCCCGAATGCTGCTCCTACAGCAGAAAGGGAGCCAAGGAAGACTGGTGGTGGTGCCAACAACCCCAGTACTTGTTAGTGGAACTGAATGCTTATTTATGTAAGTTCCCTGCTGACAGCCCCCTTGAGTGCATTTTGCAGAATTAACTTTGTTTGCCCCAAGGCCCCCTGGCTTTTATGCTTGCTGCTCCAGTGTGAGGGGGTGCCTTTTCTGCTAGGCCAGCCTGACCATACCTTTGAGCTGCAGGAGACCAACGTATGTGTGGTATCTCAGAACCTATGGGCCCTTTAAACACTTTACTTGGTTGCTGGTCTTCACCACACCTGTTACATTGGCCCAGAGGATGTGTCCTACTGGGAAGGAGTGAATTTAATTTCTGTTGGGAGGACACCTACCTGGCTGCATGTGCTGCCACCACCACAGCATCCCCGCCTATGCTTTCCAGGACCACAGCTGCAGGCCCACCTCCCTACACAACCCCGAGAGGATCCTTCCCCATGGTCACCACTCAGGGTTTCACAACTTCTCATTAAAACCCTCCAATAGTCTTAATATTTTTATACAAAAGGCAGAAATCAGAGCTCATTTTGGGGACTACTGTAATTTCTGGGCATGTTACTGGGCTTAATAAAGGCTCTTTTCTAAGTTAGGAGCCTACCTAGCTAATTTATTGCCTCTGCACAAAAGAAGCACCATATTCATCCCTGAGGCTCGCCCAGCCCCTCTCTTTGGTGCTGAGTTGCTCCCACAGCAAGACACTGCACAACTCAGTGTGGTGTTCAGCAAGAGCCCCCACATGCCCTTTATAATCCTTCATATCTGCCCAGGCACCAGCGCCACATGGATGAATGTGACCTACACATCATCCCAAGGAGCACAATCCCCAAGGTCTTGGACCTTGTGGCCTAGCCATCTGGGGGAACCCCAACTTATTTTGACTTCCCCCATCAAGGCATTGGTTTCCACGGTGGGTCCAGTGCCTTGGGGCTGTCATACATACATTGTTCTCCATGTGCGCACCTCTCTTTCTCTCAACTCCCAAAGTATTTGCCTCTATGCAGGTCCCGGGGAAGTCCTGCCTGTTTGTGCCAGTGTACTTTAATCTCTCTGGGGCTGCTCTTACAAATCACTGAGCAGAATCCCCATCTGTCTCTCTTTCTCTCCCTCACATCAAAAGCATATGGTATTTATCACCATTATGTTGGGAGTAGGTCCCTACTATCCCTCCCAGGGCCTGACCTAGGCCCCGCACACTGGGCACACAATAACAAATTATTATGGCCAACACCAACCTGTCAGCTGCCCTGACTGAACACATAGGGCTGTTACACCAAAGCCTGGCCTTACACAACAATAACATGATCACTTAGCATGGATGGTTTGGGAGAACTGTGTGCTTTAGGTTATTTATCGGCCAAGAAAAGAGATGTCTGACCTGTCAAGGGGCACCACCTGCTGCACATATCTTAAAAATTCTAAACGAATTCAGACAAATTTATAAAAGATGGACCAACAGATCAAGTATTCCATAACTTCATCCAAGTGTTTAATCAAGTACCTACCTCCTATGTTTAGGGGCTTTGATTTATTTCTTGGCTGGACCCCAACAAATGTGGACTTGGTGGTAATGGACAGGACAAACTGTCATTTGTCTACTGTATGTTTCATTGGAATTTTTGCTTTGCTCATGTTTCATGCAATGGGTGACCAAAACCCTGTCAGTGGCATTTAATATTGCCACCATCCAGACAGGCTTATGATTTTCCCTAAAGATTAATGCTTCTACATGATGGGTCAATTGTGATGAGAAAAATAATTTTTTGAAAAACAATATTTGTTTTTCTGAATTGCTGCCTAAGCATTTTACAGTATGAAAACTTTACTCACACTTAGAATCTTGACATTTAGATGAGAACTCAAGTTTAGGATTCCCAACATAAGTTCCTGCTCTGGTTTTCCTGGGGTACATTTTAAAATAATCACTTAAGAGTTAAGCTCATGAAAAGCTAGTGACCTTCACCCCAATCATTTTTTAAGTAGTAGGTGCTTGCTACCCTGCTTTCTAGTGACCACAGTGCAGAGGACTGCCCTTCCCCCAGCTCAAATCGTGAATTCCTGCCACCCCTCATCACTTCTCGGATCTATAAGAAGTAAATCTGTGACTCTACTTTCTTTACCTGGGAGTATTGAGACTGTGCCTTTAGTCAAAATGACACTGGAGTTTCACTTCCCCAAAGTGGGAATTCAAAAGCTAAGGAACCCATCTACTGTACCTATATGGCTGGCTTCTGCCCCCTCATTCAGCCAGACATAATCTGACTACTCTTGCTTTAAAACACCAGCTTCAACTACTCAACACAGGGCAAAGTAGACTTCACTGAAATAATCCAGGCAGTTACTGAACAAATAAATAAGCAAATTACAATTAAAAGCCTCCCCCACCCAAAAAAGGGTCCAGTACCCAGAGTTGCTACAATATAGTACCTAAAATGTCTAGTTTTTAACAAAAGATGAGAAATACAAAGAAATAGGAGTGTAGGAACTATAAAGTGGGGGGAAACACATCCATTGGAAAATGACTTGACTCTCACAATAAAACTGCAGTAAAATTAACAGGTGACATCTTGGGGCAGGGGAGAAGGCAGTTAGAAGGCAGAGGGATGACATATTCAAGGTGTACTATGGGAAAAAACTGTTCATCAACAATCCTATGTTCACCAAAGCTACCTTGTAAAAAAAATGAAAGTGTTTTGGTCAAGAGGGTGGAATAGGAAAATTCTGTGCTCACCTCCTCTCACAACCACATCAAAATTACAACTAAACTACAGAACAGCCATTGTTGAAAGTCTCCTGAAGTCTAGCTGAACAGAATTCCTACCACTGGGGACCTACATAAGAGGCCACTTTGAGACCAGTAGGAGGGGCAGAGACACAGACTAGGCTGGCCCCAAAGCCATGTGTGACAGTTAAAAATCAGGTGGGATATCTTGGCCATGGAGACCCCCCTGGAGGAGTGAGGGTTCCAATTCCCAGACTGAGCTCCCCAGCCCAGGTTTCCAGTGCCAGGAAGAGAGGTCCCCACAACTTCTGGTTGTGAAAACCAGCAGAGACTGTGGCTGAGTGAGACAGAGGGCTGTGGGAGTTGCAGATATTCCTCTGAAAAGGCTTGTGTATGAACTTACTCGCTAACGGACTCACTCGCTCTGAGCTCCAGCTCTGGAGTAGCTGTTCCAGTAGTGCCAGGGACATACAGGGAGCAACTGAGTTGTCTGGCTTCAGCATGAGGACTGGAGGGACAGCTTTCTCCAAGACAGAAGTGCTGGTAGAAGCCATTGTTCTTTTTGAGCTCTCCCCTCACCCAGTGCGCAGATGCAGGTGGCCACATCTGAGTCTCCATCAACCTGGATAACACCATTTCTCCTGCCCTGGTGATTCCCTGAGACCCTGCTCACTCAAGGTGTAGGCCCACCCAAGCTACCTCCAGTGGATTATCCATACAAACGCTTATCTTGGCTCATGCCATGAACTTTCCTGAAATCTCTCAATGGTTCACAAAACCCAAACATGCAGCATCTGGCCTCAGTGCACCATGTGGCTCTTGCAGAGCAGCCCTAAGTCCAGCATTAGTGACAGCCAGCCTCAGTTCAAGGCTTAGCTTCTTGAGGCACTTCCAAGCCCAGCACAGATGGCAGCCATCTGAAGATTACTTACTTGGTGGCTTATACCAGGTACCCTAGGTAGAGCACAGGCTATAGCTGAACTTGGTCTGTGCCCCACCCTCCACAGGAGGTCCCAAGGCCAGCAAGCCTAGTAGCCAGCTTTCGACTGAGCCAGAGCATCACCCAGGGCCACATCCGAGGACAACAAAGGGCAGACTGGGCAGGCACCAGAGCCCTACTAAAGCGAATCCTGCTCTGGAGGGTCAGCCCTTCGCCAACCAATCAGCCCAAGGGTCAATCTCTCCCATCGACATGCAAAGAGCAAGCAAGGCTCAACTATAAGATGAGGACACACACAACTCATAAAAGGGACACAACTGGAGCACCCAGTTCAGATGACCAGGGAAGACTGCGCCACTGGGTCTTATAGGACAACGACTACCAAAGCCACTCTACTAAGCCTGGAAAACAAAGCAGCTCTACTTATACATAGAAACAAACACAAATAGGCAGCCAAAATGGGAAAACAAAAAAAAAAAAAACATGTCCCAAATGAAAGAAAAGAACAAAGCTCCAGAAGAAAATCTTAAATAAAACGGAGACAAGAAATCTACCCGATGCAGAGTTTAAAACACTTGTTATAAGGATACTCGATGAACTTAGGGGAAGAGTAGATGAACTCAGCGAGAACCTTAACGAAGAGAGAGAAAACATAAAATTGGAGATAGAAACATTAAAAAAGAAGCAGCCAGAAATGAATAATACAATATCTAAGATGAAGAGTACATTAGAGGGAATCAACAGAGTGGATGAATCAGAGGATCAAATCAGTGACACAGAAAATGAGGTCACCTAATTAGAACAGCAACAAGAAAAGAGAATCCCCCCCACCCCCAAAAAAAATGAAGATAGTTTAAGGAGCCTCTGGGGCAACATCAAGCATAACATTTGTATTATAGGGTTACCAGAAGGAGAAGAGAGAGAGCCTATCTGAAGTAATAATGACTGAAAACTTTCCTAACCTGGTGAAGGAAATAGACATACAACCTCAGGAAGTTCAGAGAGTCCCAAACAAGATGACCCCAAAGAGGCCCACACCAAGACACATCATAATTAAAATGCCAAAGGTTAAAGACAAACAGAGAATCTTAAAAGCAGCAAGAGAAAAGTAATTAGTGACCTACAAAGGAGCTCCCATAAGATTGTGGGCCAATTTCTCAACAGACACTTTGCAGGCCAAAAGGACTTGGCACAAAATATTCAAAGTGATGAAAGCATAACACCTACAACCAAGATTACGTTACCTCTTGATAGAAAAGTTATAATTTAGAATTGAAGGACAGATAAAGAGCTTCCCAGACAAGAAAAAACTAAAGTTCATTACCACCAAGCCAGTATTACAGGAAATCTTAGGAGAGACTTAAGAAGAAGAAAAAATATGTATCAAAAGAATGGATAAGAAAACAAGACCCTTATATAGGATGCCTAGAAGAGACTCACTTCAGATTAAAAGACACACAGAGACAGAATGTAAAGGGATGAAAAAAGATATTTCATGATGGATCTAGAAGGTATTGTGCCAAGTGGAGTAAGTCAGATAGAGAAAAGCAAATGCTATATGATTTCACATATAAGTGGAAGCTTAAGAATAAAATTTAAAAAAAACCCTCATAGATACAGAGAACATTTTGAGGGTTACCAGATGAAAGGGGGATAAGGGGAATCAGTGAAAAAGGGATAAGGGATTAGAAGTAGAAATTGGCAGTTACAAAATAGTCATGGAGATATAAAGTATACAATAAGGAATATAGCCAATATTCCTACAAGAGACTCACATCAGATTAAAAGAGACACACAGACTAAAAGGAAGGGGTTTGAAAAAAATATTGCCTTGATTGACCTAGAGGGTATTGCACTGAATGAAATGGGTCGGATAGAGAAAGACAAATATCGCATTATTTCACGTACATGTGGAATCTAAAGAACAAAATAAACAACAAAAATGGTAATAAATTCATAGATACAGTGAATATTTTGAGAGCTACTAGATGGGAGGGGGCTTGAGGGAGATGGTGAAAAAGGGCAAAAGGATTAAGAAGTACAAATGGATAGATACAAAATAGATATGAAGATATAAAGTGTAGCATAAGGAAAATAGTTAATAACGTTGTAATAAACATGTAAGGGGGAAGAAGGGTACTAGATTTAGTGGGATGGTCACTTTGTGAGTTATATAGATCTCTAATCACTATGCTGTGCAACTAAAATGAATATATTATTGTATGCCAACTATAATTGAAAAAAAACTTCATTGAATTGAATAATGTCAATACAAGCAACTAATTGTCTATTATATTTTAATAAAGCCAGGGGGGAAAAAGTTTTCTTATGTCTAACTATTGAAATTGATGTTCATGAGCCACATTTTAATTTAACTTCCTCTATGTGTTGGGGGGAGGAATAAAAGAATGACTGAAACAGTTCTTCAGGCTGAAAGCAAAGAACTCCAGGTGGAAATTCATATCCACATAAACAAACAAAAACACCTGTATAAGTTATTATGTTATTATGAAAGAATCAATATATATTTTCTGCTTTCTTCTCTTAACTGATGTTAAAGGAATTATATAAAATAGTAGGTATGTATATAGAAATGTAAAATATGTGTGCTATGTTTGCCATTAAAAGCAAAAAGGACAATGGGAGCAGAGCTGTATTGGGCTAAAGAAATAACCACAAATGTAAATAACTGTAATGATATATTATTGGATTGTATCATAAATAGATATCATCTGCAGAATAACACAAAACCTGCTCATGGGAGTAGAGCTATATCGAAGTAACCTTTCCTTGTATCATTAGAATTAGGCTAGTATAAAACTGAGGCTCATTTTTCCAAATTAAGAAGTATATGTTAAATAGAGCAATTTCTAAAAAATGTTTAAATATAAAGTGAAAAAGTCATTTAAAATTTAAAATGCTATATTAGTTCAAAAGAAAGATAATGAAGTAGGGAACTAAAAGCAATATGAGAATTATAGAAAAAAAAAGTAAAATGGCATGTATAATTGCAGCTGTGTCAATATACTATGTATCTAACACAAAAAAGAAATGGGACATGTGGGCCAGGCAGGGTGAGGTCAGTGTCTTTATTAGTTATCTCCTTAGGTTTGTTCACTAAATAAGCCAAATTTCATTTAAGTGAATTTAAATATTAACTGAGTAACCATGCCAAATGCATGAGCAACATGTAATTAAGGTAACAAATACTCATAATAATATTGAAATCTATCATACCACGGTGCTGAGAGATCCAGAAGTGTGTCAGGATTCCTTCCAAACTCTGATCAATTATTTCAGTAAGGTGATTGCTTGATTTGTTGTCTCATTTATTGTGTTGTTGGTGGCATCTTGCCAGTGTAGCCTACCCACATGCAGCAAACAGCCCTTTTAGGGGCACAGAACTCTCCCTGGCTGGTATACTAAATAGTCCAAAGCCAATAGTCCAAAGCTGCAGGGAGTTGTCCTTCAAGGGAAACATCTGAAGCATTAGGTAATTGTATCTTGAGTTTTGATGGTTTCTCGATTGTCATTAATAATAGTTTGTTGAATGACATCATGTTCCCAGGTCAATACCAGTGCTTCCCAGGACAATGAGCGCATGAGTGCAGTTGGTTGGAAAATAGCATATCTGTGTTGCATGGGCCAGAGGGGTTTTGAAGGAGGCTGTCCAAAATGAAATACCTTTGACCTTGAATAGGTGTGTTTGAACTGAGCAGGTCCACTAACACATGGATTTTTGTCAACTGACCAGCACAGTTCCATTGACTGGTGCAATTCAAACCCACATTGCTCCAGGGTCAACTGGCAATTGAGAATCCGCATGTGCAGAGGGCTAACTATGTTATATGTGGATTTTCAACTGTGCAGGAATCAGTGCTCCAAGCCACCATATTATTCAGGCGTCACCTTGTAGTGATTTACATCTTGCACAAACCCTGGGAAGACCTGGGATTGGAATATAATAGTGGTGGGAGGGTGCACTACTACAATATACCAGAGACCTATAGGAGTGACCATTCTGACAGAAATGTCTCATATAGGAAGGCTCTATTTATGAGGTGCCAATAAGCCTGATGATCAGAACAACGTAATAGGTCCCAAAGGCTGAGGGTTAAATGTAACTAATGCTTCCATCAGCAGAAAGATCTTTGTAAAAGAAGGCACGGTTGGTCTAAATAAGCCACTAGGTAATGCTGTGAGTGTTGCAGTCTGGGATTATAAGTTAGAAACTAGTTTCATTGCATTCCATTGTCAAGAGCCCAATGACGTATTATTGAGTTGATTGATAATATCAATAATTTCTTGGTGAATCCTTGCATTTTGGCTTCAGCAGGGTCAAGTATGATAGGATAAGTAGTTTGTCTGTGTGATTTTCTGCCATAATCCGATCATAGCAAGCAGCCCAGCAGAGGGGGTAAGGGGCCCTACGTCGTCACTATGTTAGCCATGGCAGAGGAGGCCTAAGGGTCAAGGTTAATACCATCAGGTTTGAGGTGCCATTATGTGTCTCAGAAATTTGAGTCAATTTACCACCCTGAGCAATATGAGCTTCTGCAGATTGGTTTAATATCTGCAAGGAAGGAGTGACCTTAATTTGAACTTGGGTATTGTGAGGCAAGATAATCTGTAGTTCTTTAGGCCAGATGGGGTGACCCTGGATAAAAAGTTATTGGTGGAGCAATACAGCTAGATCAATGTCCTGGAAAAAGAAACTAACAGCGAACAGAAAATTCTCTAGTGCTAATATACTTGCCTAGTGTTTCACTAATGGATCTAATGCTTGGGTCCTCTTTGATCAGGAATGGCCTGTTTGCACTAGAAACAGAATGCAATATCTCTGCAGTGGACTCTATCAGACGTGGTTATAACACACTACCCATAAAAATATGAACTCCCTGGTTATTCATATGCTCTGGTGACTCCTCAAGTGGCCAATATGTCTAGAAATGTGACTTTTTCTATAGAATAGATTACATCAATCAGAGAAAAGGGGAACATACTTCCTCCTGTAGTATAGATATACCAGAGGAACCACTTTGGTCTCTATCCTGTTCCAATGTCAGTTCAATGTCAGCCTTGGGTTAGAAAGCCTGACGGGTCCTGCATTCATGACCAGGGCAAAACAGAAAGCTGGCTGTGAAGGTTCTCCAGCTCAAAGCCTAGATAGACCTCCATTTAAAAAGGATTCTGTCAGTTCCAGCAAAGGATGCTCTGTGTGCAACACTAGCTAAGAATAGTTTCTGGTACAAGAATACGTTAGGCAATTTATGTCCACATGGAAGATTTACAGACTTTTCAATGCATAAAAGACTGATAAAGTATCTATGAGCAAACAGGTGTGGGAAAACAGATCATAATGGAGGGACTGTTGTTTGGACAAATTCTTGAACCATGTTTCCCCCGTTCAAAATCTATTTTTAAACGTGTGAATGTCTGCAAGCATATCTAATAAATATGCAAAATCTGGAATTGCTGCAACCAAGGGAAATGTGCTCATGACATGCTCTATATCTGCTTCCGTCAACTTCTCAGCACGCAGGCCCTCAGTATTGCCTTAGAGAAATTTTCTAGAGCTGGATACGCATGGATTTCTAAAGATGTTTCCAAGCAAACAGGCACAAGTAGGCTTGAGTTGGGAAAACAAAGAGCTGGAAATGGTCTGTGGAGGAAATGGAAGGAATGATGCTGACACCCATGACTGAGGACGTCCCCAGGCAGATCCCACTTGGGACGCACATTTGTTTCAGAATCATAGTATGTTTGGAGATCTGAGTAAGTTGATTTTAACTCAAAAACACATTCTGGGATCCTTCTCATTTCAATCCTAGATATGTGTATAAAGGCAGGTACAACCCTAGAGGGAGTTTTCTCAATTGAGACAGGGCTGCAAGAAAGGCCTGTTGTGGCCTGTGCCTCCCTCCCCAGTTGTTCAATTCATCCTAACAAGGATCCCACAGTACTAAAAGGAATCGAACATATAAAAATCAAGGTTCAGGTGAGTTAAATATTCTCCTAGCATATAAAAGTGAATGTCATACATTTTCTAACATATATACATGTTATGTATAATGTATTTATAATTATATATAAACATAATTATACACATACGAATATATATAAAAATAATTATTTTAGGTGTACTTTTGAGTCTTCACAAATGTGTAGTAATACTACCATCAAAAGATGAAAAATATTTTATCATCCCAAAGACCACCCCTTTGGTGCCCACTAAAATGAAACCTCTCCTATACGTAAGTTACCACTATAAAAAATGAGTAAGATTGAATTCCTGTGCTCTATAAAAACTTGTACCTATTACTTTTGCTTCCCACTCTTTCACATGTGCTAAAATATGCATATAAAAACAAAACCTGTGAACAGCAAAATGGGCTACAGGGTCAGTGGATGATGGCCACAAAATACTTTCAGCCAGTCCTGTGATAAAAAGACATTGAAATTTTATCATCTTTTGATATGAAATTGCTAATTTTAAACTAAGTTGCTGAAAATTTTACCCTCTTTCTACTGCTCACCTCAGTTATTCATTGGATGATTGCTTCTAAATATCCATAGCATTTTGGTGTTTCCATTTCTAGTTTATTATTTGAGTAGATTGATATCTATGCAAGCCGAATAGATATCAATCTACTCAAAGAATAAACTCAGGATGGGCCAGAACGGTGCAGATGAACATAGGTGTTTTCCTAAATGAGGAGGACTCCATGGTGTAATGGGGTGTAATTGTGTCACTCACTATGTACAGCAGCAAAATACTATATAAATGGCAAATACTATAACATTTGATATTTTTTAAGTGAAAATCCTCTCAAATGACACAAACACAAAATGACACAACAAATATCTGTGGCCCAAACCATGAGAAAGTTTCAAGTCCCAAATAACTATGTCCAATGTCATAAGTATATAGTCAATAAACAAAATGTTTAACAATTTCAAAAATGAAGATAAACGATATCTAGATCTTTATGTGGTCTCTTTCCTGTTAATCACAGACATGCAGGACTTTCTATATTGTTGTGTATTTATTTCCTCACTCAAGCAGTTTCTAAAACAGTGTTTAGGATGTATTACATGGTAGAAATTCAAGTAACCAATAATGACATTGTCACTCACCGAGATTCCTACCTTCATAGCGAAGATATATACACACACTAACCTATTAACTCGTTATTTTTTTTACATTTCATCATAGCTTTTATTTACATCTTATAACAAAGCTTTACCATTTATCTTTTCCCAAAAAAAAATAAGCACCAGGGCTGTAAGAACTTGTTTTATGTATCTATGTCCAAATTCAACAGTGCCTTGATTATTTGTGCTAAATTTGTTGACTGTAAAGTGCATGGCAATGAGAGATTTTGCATCGTTAGCTTAGAGTATATAGATGCTGAGCAAAAAAGGTTTGATTGAAACAGTGGTCCTGTCTTTCTTCCTTGCTAGGCTTACGTTCTCTCATAAACTATACTTAGAGGCCTCAGTGGAGTCATGAGGTATTAAAAATACTATTATATTAAATATATATGTAGTATATTGTCAATTTGTTTTTAACTGAGGTGCTTTATGGTAAACGGTGTCTAATACAGTATAGGAAATACATCAGTGTTTAGACAGTAAATAGAAAAGGCAAAAGCTGTTGCAGAGGACCAGGAGCTGCCTTTTCACTCATTGTAAGACCAAGTCTTATCCTGCAGAAGAGACAAATGTCACACACCTCCTTCATCAAAGACAGTCACTGACCATGAGGCACCAAGACATTTACAAGGTATTTTGTGCCCATATCTCCAAAAACGGTAAAGGGCATAGTTCTAAATCATAACAATGACCAAAAGTCTCCTCTTCACAATAATATCAATGACTGGAGCTTTTTACAAATTTAGGTTAGCTTCACTATATTGTTTTTACCTTCTAGAAACCAATGACTATGATTACCGATGACAGAATGAAGTTTACCTCCTCACAGCATTCATTATAGAAAAGGGTCCTGCTTCCTTGAATACCAATTAAATCCTCTAACAGAAGTCAAAATCCTATAAAATGTCCTTTTGGATACCTCTTACTCTTATACCTCACAGTCCTCGATTATTTGTGGTCATTCTTATTAAAATTTATTGCACTGCTGTAATACAAGTGTGAACCTGTGGGTCACTGGCAAGAGAGCACTAAAAAAAAATTTTTTTTTTTAAAAACATGATTTAAGTTTTTGGTATTAAGAACAAAGAAAAAATTAGTTTCAGGACAAAAATCGTAACTATGAAAGATTAAAATAAACAGTATTTTAGGAGTCTACAGTTTTAAAAAGTTAATGAAACATCTTTGTTTTATTAAAAGCAACTACAGAAGTCTTAGTTTGACCCCCCAAAATGCACATAGTTTTAATTACATACAAGGGAAAACATTTGAGGGATTACACTCAGCCAAAAGTAATAGGAATTCACCTGAGGATCTAACAGTCTTCAAACTGTAAAGAGACAAATTTTTTTGAAAAGAATGAAAAATGTAGAGACAATATTATTAACTGACTTAATGAAAAGTCACTACCTATTAATGTTATTTAGTCATTGAAATACAACTTGCAGAATAATTTAGCCTCAGGATTTATTTCTAATGGTAGTTATAGTTGATGCTTGAACAGCACGAATTTGAAATGCACAGGTCCACTTTTATGCAGAATTTAAAACGTGGACCTGTGCAGTATTAAACTTGTACAAGGGTCAAATGTATTTTTGATCTTTGGCTTGGTATTCACTTATGCAGTGGGCTGGCTTAAGTTATACACAAATTTTCGACCACATGGGCAGTAGGCACCCCTAACCCCTGTGTTTTTCAAGGGTCTAATATAGTAGAAATCCCATGTCAAACCACGTACTTAAGGAAAGAGACTTTGTAAATACAACTTATTTACAATTTTAACAATCCTTTAATCTCGAAAGTTTTCTAGAACATTAAATAAATTACATCAATCCTTCCCGTATTATTTACATTTTTTTTCTTTTCAGTGGGAGTTTTCACATGTAAGGATATGAGCCGATTGAAGTCTTTCTCACACTATTTACATTCAAGAGGTTTAATCCAGTGAGTCCTTTCATGCCTTCGAAAGGAATAGGGATGACTGAAGGCTTTCCCACATTCTTCACACTTGTATGGTTTTTCCGCAGTGTGCACTCTCATCATGTGTATTCGAAAAATTTTGTTACAAATGAAGGCTTTTCCACATTCCTTACATTCATAGGGTTTTTCTCCAGTGTGAGTCCTTTCATGTCTTTGTAAGGAACTGTGATCTCTGTAGGCCTTACTGCATTGTTTACATTCATAGGGTTTCTCTCCAGTGTGGGTTCTTTCATGTCGCTGATACAAACTAAGGCAAGTGAATGCTTTCCCACATTCCTTACATTGATAAGGTGTATTTCCAGTATGCATTTTCATGTGTCTTTGAATGGTGGTGCGACAAATGAAGGCTTTACCACAATGTTTACATTCATAGGGTTTCTCTCCTGTGTGAGTCCTTTCATGTGTCTGTAAGGAACGATAATATCTAAAGGCTTTTCCACACTCCTTACATTCATAGGGTTTCTCTGAAGTGTGAGTTCTTTCATGTATTCGAAGATTACTAGAAGTATTAAATACTTTACTACATTTTCCACATTCATAGGGTTTCTCTCCAGTGTGAGATTTTTTGTGTATTTTTAAGAAACTGTTACATCTGAATGCATTTCCACATTCCTTACATTCATAGGGTTTCTCTCCTGTGTGTATTCTTTCATGTATTTGTAAGGAACTATAATATCTCAAGGCTTTTCCACATTGCTTACATTCATAGGGTTTCTCTCCTGTGTGCGTCCTTTCATGGGTTTGTAAGGAACTATAAAATCTGAAAGCTTTTCCACATTCCTTACATTCATAGGGTTTCTCTGATGTGTGAATTCTTTCATGTTTTCGAAGACAACTGGGAGCACTAAATGCTTTTTTACATTTTTTACACTCATAGGGTTTCTCTCCAGTGTGAGATCTTTCATGTATTTGTAAGGAACTGTAATATCTGAATGCTTTTCCACATTCCTTACATTCATAGGGTTTCTCTCCTGTGTGAGTCATTTCGTGTGGTTGTAAGGAACTGTATGATCTGAAGGTTTTTCCACATTCCTTACATTCATAGGGTTTCTCTTCAGTGTGAGTTCTTTCATGTATTTGAAGATGACTTGGATATCTGAATGCTTTACTACATTTTTTACATTCATAGGGCTTCTCTCCAGGATGATTTCTTTCATGTCTTTGAAAACTTTTATAATATCGGAAGGTTTTTCCACATTGTTTACAATGATAGGGCTGCACTGCACTGTGGGTTCTTTCACATATTTGAAGTGAAGTTGAAGAACTAAAGGTTTTCCCACATACCTTACATTTATAAGGAGCATCTACAGTATGTGTTATGTGTCTTTGAGGGCTTTTGAGCCACAGTAAACTTTTCCCACATTCCTCACATTTATACCATTTTTCTACATTGGAATTTCTTTCATGTTTTTCAAAACACTGCAGATAACTGAAGGCTTTTCCACATACATTGCATTTATATGGCTTCTCTCCATATTTCTGATACTCAGAAGGCTTGTGTCCAGCGTGACATCTGATGTCCCTATTATAAGACGAATGATGCATGAAGACTTTCTCACACACACTGTATTCCCATGGTTTTACTCCAGAAAGAGTTTTTGTCTTCAGAATAAGGCTGAAGTTCTCTCCACACTGACTACCTTCTTTCCCTTCACAGAATCTCTCTACCCTATGACTTCTGTAAAAAACAAAAAGTACATTATAAATGATTTCTTCATTAAAGATTTTATATTTATTAGTAGAATAATATTTGAAGTACATTTTTATGATTTACAGCAAAGTATAGGTTTTCTGTCTCATCCAAACTGTTGGAAATTGAATACACTAAATGCTCTGAAAGACAATTTTAGCCATGCTATTATCAAAACAACATCATCATATATATGCTTCATTAATGCTATTTCCATGTAAATTATTTTGCAAACACTGAGCATCTATGTCATATATAAGAAAGTAATTTGGTGAAAGATTTCTGTGATGTAATTAATTGGAAGTGGGGGTAGTTTTGGCTGATTCTTTTTAAAATTTTGTAGCATAATAGGTTTCTCACCTGAGACACTACTTTCTATATTGAATGTTACTCACCTACATATTATCTCCTGGTTTTTGTACTGATCATCATTGTCATGATCTTCCCATTTTTTACCTAAAATGTAGACAAAGAAATGATTCCAAAGTATTAAAAACTGTAGAAAATTATTAGATTCTACAATGAGCTGTGACCATGTCTAATTTATTTACCAATGTTCTCTTTTTCCACATTACACGTCAGAACAATGTGTAAGGGTAAGAAATACTTGTTCTTTAATAAAGCAAGTGAAGGTAATTTGTCATCCTTACCTACTGAGGCCAGGTTTCTGAAGGTTTCCTGCATCACATCTCTATACAATTTCTTCTGTGAAGGATCCAGTAAAGACCACTCCTCCAGACTGAAGTTCACAGACACATCCTCAAAGGTCACCGAGTCCTAAAACACCACAAATATGTGTATAGTAAAACTCACAAGACTGACTGTACTGGACATCTATGCTCCATTTATAGGAAGGTTACATATAACTTTCTCATTTCCAAACATTTAGCCTATGACCTGATCATCAGAAACTTACACTCTGTCCACAATTACATCCTCATAAATTTAACACCATAGTGAACATATAGAAATTACTTATATGTTTTTACCATGATCACACTATATTTTATGTAATTCCTTTAAAGAAGGGGTTCACAGCATGTTGGGAATAGACAGAAATGCTACATAAATTAAACAAATATGATCAATTCCATGTGAAAAAAGCGTTTTTCATCTTCTTCCTTGTTATTCACCTTTTACAGTACTCCATAAGGCAGAGGGTCAAATCTGCATGAGGTTACAGTGAATACATACTAAATACTAGACACTATTTGTTCTATTACCATCACCAAACACGAAAGTCCAGAAGGCCTATGACAATGGCAGTTTTAGCAAGGTCCGGCTGGCTATTTCACCCTAAAGTTCTCCAAACCATTAAAAAGTCATCAGATGCAGCTGGCTGAATGACAAGATTCTTATAGACAAGCACTGTTTTTTCTTTCTGGAATATTTATTATAGACTCGCTTCATTCTTACTCGATCTGTCCAATATGATGGGCTAGAAAGTTGCCATCAGGCACTAGTTATCTATGGGGATATGTTCTGAGATATGTATTGTTAGGCAATTTCATTGTTCATTGTAAGAACATGTAGAATGTACTTTAACAAAACTAGATGGTATAGCTTACCATACACATAAGCTATATAATATATCTATCTCTTCTAGGCTACAAACCTGTACAGCATGTTGCTGTATTGAAAACAATAGTATTTGTATATAAAAGTCTCCAAGTTGATGGAGACTCAGATATGGCAGCCACCTGTGTCTGCACCTGGGTGGGGTAGTTCTCAACAAAGGATTTGTGGCCTCCACCAGCACTCCAGTGGGAAAAAGCTGCCCCCTCCAGCCATTGTCCTAAAGCCAGACAACTCAGTTTCCATATGTCCCTGGAGCCTTTTGAGCTGTTGCCCCAGAGCTGGAACTGAAAGCGCGTTAGTCAGCAGAACCACTTTCATGGATGTGAATCCATAAAATCTAGTGATGGCCAACTACCCTTCCCCCATTATAGAAGCTACTGAACTTTTGAATTAGAAGATTCTAGGACATGCTGATCACTTTTTGTATTTGAAGATGGGGAAACTGAGACCAAGATGATGAGTCTACAAGCCAAGGACACTAAGGATTATTGGCAACCACCAAAAGCCAGGAGGGAGGTATGCAACAGATTCTCCCTCAAACTTCCAAAAGGAACCATCCCTGCCAACATCTTGACTTTGGACCTCTGGACTCCAGAATTGTGAGAGAATAAATTTCTGTTGTTTAAAACAACAACAACAACAACAACAACAACAACAATGATTTCCCTTCTTTCACTTCCAAGCTCCCTTGTGGAGTAAAGGAGCATGATAGCTCAACCTCTGAGCATAAGAATCCCTCAGCTGATTAATGACATCACACACTGCCAATAAGGTATGAAAATGTTTATTACTTCCATAATTGAAGTTTCGGGAGGGTAAGCAGGCCTCTCACAAAGGGATGAAACAGCTTAAGAAAGCAAAGAAAAGTGCATGGACTTGTTGGACTAGGGTAAGAGTTTACACACAAGGGTAGGAGCATGTGTAGATTCAATCTCTTGCTACCACAAAGGAGAGAGCAGTAAGGCTTTCTTATGACCTGTACAGATGTGGGGCATAGGGCAAAGAGGAAGGATGAGACTTCAAAGCTATTGGCAGTCAATCATCAAAACTAAAGTCAGGGGTTTCCAATGCCTGGTCTGGAATTTAAGTAACTTTGAAGCTGTCATTTCCAATACTACAATAAAAAAGCAAAAAACTTGAAATGAACTTCCCTTTTTAGATACATCACATAATTTATGTCACAGGGTGACTTGGTGTCTCCAAAATTTGGAAAGAGTAAATAGACACGATATTTTGAAATATGCCACCCAATATCCTGTTCTTAACATAGTCTATCTATACCCAAAAAATATATCTCAGTAAAATCGAATGCAAAGACAAAAAAAAAGAAAAGATATAACAATATCCATGAGCCCTACGACAACCTTCTTTAAACAGAAAACTTAAATACATATCATGGAATACCTGAAGGAAAAGGAAAAAAAGGAACAGGAGAAATCAGTGTAGTAACAGCCACTCAGGTTTTTCTAAAATTATTGACGGGTGGCACACTGTAGATCCAGGAAGCTCAGAGAACGCTAAAATGAAAATAACAAAAATGTACAACTAAGTATCTCATATTCAATGTAGACAAAAATCAAAGACAAAAATAACATATTGAAAGAAGCCAGAGGGGAAAACAACTTAGTTATAGAGAAACAAAGATTAGAATTAAATCAGAGTTTCTATCAGAAATCATGCAATCAAGAGAAAAAACAGTACAATATTTCAGGTTTTAAAAGAAAAGCACCAATCTCCTATAATGCCGTGTCAAGCAAATTTGTCCTTTAAAAAAAAAAAAAGGAAAGTAGGCCTTTCTTAGACAAAATTGAGGGAATCTGTCACAAGTATACCTACTTTGAAAGAAATGTTCAAAAATCATCAGAAAAAATGTAAATGATGAAGGTGGAGGATTAGAAAAGGAATAAAGGTAAAATATCTTCTGTTTCTTATCAAATTAATATAACAGATGACACTTTGTTTAGAATAATATACGATGTATTTGGCAATTATATGCTTACAAATAAGTAAAATAAGTAACAGCATTGTCACAAGGGACACAGAAGAGAGAACTAGGAAGTCTGTTATAAGCTACTTGCACAATCAGTGAAATGTTATAGTGTTACTTGACAGGAGATGACTTAATTGTAAATGTATATTGAAAACTCAACGGCAAGCACCAAAAAAGTTTTAAAAATATGTGTAATTGCTAACAGAGTAGAAAGTAAAAGAATCAGAGAAAATGCTCCATTAAAGCCAAGTAAGGCAGAAAAAAGGTGGAAAGAAAAAAGGAAATAAAGGCAACAAATAGAAACATAAAAGTATTGGTAGATATCAGTCCAACAGAAAACATTCTGGAACATAAAACACACTTTAACAAATTAAAAAGAACAGAAACCATACAGAATATTTTCTCACATTGCACAGGCATTAACCTAAAATCAGTAACAGAAAGATAGTTGGAAAACCCCCAAATATGTGGACATTCAACAACACTTCTAAATAATCTATGAAATCTATGAAGTCTCAAGATAAATTTTTAAAAACTTTGAACTACATGAAATAAAAATAAAACTTACCAAATGTTGTGGGCTGCAAACAGTAATGCCCAAAGGAAAATTTATACCATCGAACAAATACACTTAAAAAAAAAAAATCTGAAATCATTAATGCAGGCATCCAACTTAAAAAAAATAAAAAGCTAATTAAACCCAAAATAAGCAAAATAATGGAAATAAAAATTAGAAATCAAGGTAATTATAGGAAATCAATGAAGAAAATTAAAACAAAAAGCTAGTTCTTTAACAAGATTAATAGAATTGGTAAACAACTAGTCAACATTAACTAAAAAGAAACCAAGACAAAAAACACAGCGCAAGGCCATCAGGTGTGACTCCAGGACGCAGGAGAGGTGGTCAATGAAGCCTTATAATAAAGGAGTCTCTGAGGACACTACCAGGTGTGCCTGCTGTGTGGTGATTTAAATAGCCTAGGAGCTTCGATGGTAGGTGGGCTCATTCAAGGTGGGGCAGTTTGCAAGAAACAGCATAAATATGTTCAAGTAAAATCTGTAAACAAGGAATATGTTACCTCCCAAACACTCAAAGAATCCAGTGTTGTGGGTGCTAAGAGGTCCTATAGCTATTTCTTCATGGCGTCAGGAAGGCTGTGGCCTTTATTAAAATAATTTCTAAGAAAGAACCAAGGGGAGTGAGGAGGTCTTTCTCCTCCGTGTTGTCTGCATGTGTGTGTGTGGCGGGAGGTGGGGTGGTGTGTTGGGAGGGAGTAGGGGTGGGCTCAGCTTGTTGTCGCTGACTTCTGCTCTCCCCGCCACCCTTCCCCACCGCCACTGCAGTGGCCGATCCCTGGGTTGCAGGAAATGAGCAAGAATGATGACATCGAGGTGGATAGTGACGCTCACAAATGGGCTCATCATAATGCACTTGGAACGAAAACGTAGGGACCACATCGAAGACAGCTTTCACAGTTTGCGGGACTCGATCCCATCACTCCAAGGAGAGAAGGCATCCCGGGCCCAAATCGTAGACAAAGCCAGAGTACACCCACTACACACGAAGGAAAAACCATACACGCCAGCAAGACATTGACGCCCTCAAGCAGAAGAGGGCTCTTCCCGAGCAGCAAGTCGGTGCATGCCGAAGGCGAAGTCGAGCGCCCACCTGCAGACCGACTACTCTCCTCCGGCCTCAGCCTCTAAGCCAGTGCCCAGGGCAGCGCCCTCCCAGCCTTCGGTGGGGGCTCGGGCTCCACTCGGGGTCGCGCCCGACCAGCCCCAAGACAGGAAGCGGCTCCAGACGGCAGCTAAGCTCCATGGGGCAGGCCAGCAGTAAAACCTGTCTCCTCCGTGGTCTCATCCTCCTTTCGGCGGATCCTTAGAACTCTCAGAACCATTTAAGAGACCATCTTTTTTCCTGTTTCTCTTTTTTTGTTTTGTTTTGTTTTGTTTTTACGTAGAAGCTCTTGGAAAATAGCTCTCATTCTCCTTCCCCATCCCCCCCTCCGCCTTTTTTTTTTTTTTTTTTTGACCCTTCCTTTCAGGGATTCCCTGTCCCCACTAGGAATTTTTAAACCAAAATATCCCAACTTGGCAGCTTTTTCTGTGGAGGACAGACAGCCGGGACCTCTGAGCACATGGTGTCCTGAGCACCCACAGCTCCTCCAGCCCTGCGGGACACAGGCCCAGAGTACTCCTGTCCCTCCAGGCCTCTTCTCCTCTGCCACCCTCACCTGTTTGATAGATTTGTGAATCTGTGGGCTGCTCTACTTTAAGAAGAGGACGGGTTTAAGAAGTAATAATAATTACCCCCTCTTCCTAAAAAGCTATTTATTGCTCCTATTGAAAAGGCCAGACACCCTGAAGAAGTTTGTGGTATGAAAGAAAGTGGGGACCGATTTACAGAGCAGTCTTTGGCCTGTTTCACTCCTGTTTCTCTTAGCCAGCCTTAGAGAAAGCCGCGAGACACTCGTGTGTACGGTACGTGTGGGGGAAAGCAGCTGTGAAATGGTAGCCACCAGAGGGCTATGGGGTGGGACAAGGAGGGAGGATGGGCTGGAGTTGAGGTTTCATATTGAGAGCCAATGATGATATTTATTTCCTACTACTGAAATTGAATCCAAGTTAACTGTCCCTATTTCTGATGTCAATATTGCAAAGCGACAGATTCATAAAGTAATGATCAAATCTTTCTTTCTCTCCATGTGTATTTCTAAGAAATAGAGCCAACTGACTTTGTGTGTGATTTACTAGGTATCAAACCCGCACTCCAGTACAGCCCCTTCCCCACCCTCACCCTACTCCCTTCCCGATGTCCTAGAACCCATCTCCATTGTACGATTCAGCCCTGGTTCTGGCTACAGTCAGCAGATCCCAGTGAAGGGTTTTGTGTGTTTAGGCCTCATTTTTTGTCTTTTTTCCTACATTGTTCCCAGCATTTGCTGATTTCTAATGTATATACTCTGTAGTCTCAGTCTGTGTTTGATTCCAACCCAAAGAAAGAGAAAGTATGTTGTACGTACTGCCAAAGAATTGTCTTCTTGCAAGACCTATAAGACTATAAATAAAACTTATTTTATCCTTAAAAAAAAATGAAGGAACCAAGGCATCAGGGCCTCACGTTTTGAGCAATGGCCCACCCACATTTTGTGAGGCCCTATTTTCAATATATGTTATGTCCTAGATATCAAATGAATGTCCACAATGAAAATTTCATGAACGTATTGTCTGCCATACCTGTTCTCCAGGAGTGAGGTAAAGAGGTAAATATAGTTTAGATCCTGCCCGAAGAGAATGTGTGTGGTGTTAATGGTGCTGATTTCCCGAGGGGAACCAGGTAAAGGTGTAGCCTGTCCTTTCATAAGTGAGGGCGCCGTCTGCAGCTAAGATGCTGTTGACATAGGCACCGATCAGACCAGACTTCACTAAATCCATGATAGCAGGATGTATCAGTTGCTGAATAGATACAGTCGGTAATTTCCATAATATTAGGGGCTGGATACAGGAATATTTTTGGTGTGACCATTGCCTGAAGGTTGCGGTAATACACTGTGAGGTGTCAAGACCCACCCTGATGTTAAAGGGAGCTCAGCCCCAGTCACACCTTCCTCCAAACACAAGGCTCCAACCAAGTAAGTCTGCGAACCAAAAACACAGTAAGGAGGGCCCCACTCCCATACTCCTGCTCCCAGAGCACAAGGAATTATCAAAACTGTCAACTCGAGTCCTCAGTATACAGACCCCAGGCTCGGTGGGTCCACAACACAGCAGGGGACAGCACAGCCCACAGGAGGGCTCCCCAGCAAGTAGCAACTCATATGGGGGCCTGCAGGTCCTCATAAGCACTAGGAGGAAAGGGAGGGGGAGGCTTCCGTTTTCAGTAAACAAACATCAAAAGTGTGGAGCCTGTCACTCATGATAAGAACAAATGTGGGTAACAAAAACCTATTTGTACTGGCTTTTTTATATAAGAAACATTAATAAGATGATCTAGAAGTGATTACAACTATTGTTTTAAGGGTGGCTAAACTTAGAGCACTGGAGTAGACCAGGAAATGCCAGCAGGAAGTCTTAAGTTGGATTCCTATCTTAGGAATTTAATTAACCTTCCAATGCACTATTTACTTAAAATAAGAAAATTTTATACATACCATATTACCTATGCTTAACCATTATTTTAAATTAACTTTTACTCTTTAAAATTAATTTAATTTTAACTTTTCTATACAGGACACCAATCCAAGATTTAATCCTTTAAACACTAAAAAAAGTATAAAACTGCACATCATCAAAAATTTCCAAATCCCTTTCTGATAAAAAGGACAAGATGTATTATAATAGTCTGTTCCTCCACTGTATTTCCACCCACCGGGGATATTTTCAGGAATGACAGCATACTATAATGAATTAGGGGTTTGTAATTAAGCTCTGAAATGAACTAGAAAATTAAAGATCTCCATAAGTTTTGAGTTGTTTTCCTCATATCAATGAAATTAAACATTCAACTGCTTTTCCTCACGTCCATTAAAACAGGGATTCATTTGCATTAGGAATAGTGTAGACTTTTAAATGTCAAAGTTCTCTAGAGTCTATGGCATGCCACTCTGAACAAGCACAATCCTGTCTGATCTCTGAAGCTAAGCAGGGTTAGACCTGGTTAGTACTTGGATGGGAGACACCTAGGAAGACCAGGTGCTCTAGGTTTAGAAAATAAAAAATTAAGGATTGTAAGATGACAAGATCCTTGCAATCTGTGAGGTCAACCAAGGATTGCCTCGCCTAAAAAAAAATAATAATAAAAATAATAAAAAATAAATTAACTTGAAAAGAAAGCTCCCTAGAGACATGGACATACAAAATCTGACCTCAGAAAATGAAAAATTCAGCTGGGGACTTAAAAATAACCATCTCGCATGTTCAGATTCTCTTCAAATATAAACCAAAATCCTGTCTGATTCTACAAATTATCTTGCCAATATCCATATGGTATCTCTCATTCAACGACATACAAAGCCCAAGTGCTAAAGAAGAACTAGATTCAAATAGCTGCAACATTCAAGATATCGGATCCAATGAAAAGAAACACCAATATTGGAATCAAGACAGATAAGCAGCCTGCTTCCCTACAGTTCAGAAGGAGACCCACATTCAGAAAGGTAAACACATTTTCAAACTTGGGGTCTAGACACCCCCAGTTGAGACAGAACCCCTGGAGTAGGTTAGTCCCTGGGGAAGAAGGGGAGGGACACTTAAGCCGCCCCAGGAATGGACTCTGGGAGCCCAACACCGCCTTCCTATGAGCATGGAAGTACTCCCTCCTCCAGGCTTCCATTCACACAGTGAGGAAACTCAGTCTGATTCGGCTTAAGTTCTGACCCCAAATGAGATCCCCAATTCATAAACCCTTTGAAGACGGAACACCTGATCTTCACAGACTTTCTTAATGTGCATAAATTATACTTGGAATGCAAACCCCAACATAAAATCTAAAATGTCTAGGCCTAAAGAACTGCAACCACAACCTCGGAAAGGGCATCCGCCCCACGGCCACCCAGCCCTGTGCACTTGGGTCCCCATTTCCAGAGCTGTAGCTTTTCTCATTCATCTGCTCGAACCATTCTACTCTATAAGGCTAAACCTTGGAATTGTATTTTAAAGCACCCCAAATAAAACAAACCTCAGAAACTTACTACATGTGCTCAGGAAGAAACAGTTTAAGAATGCTATAGAAATAAAATGTAATACAGGAATTTTTTTTTCCTTAAATTCACCTCTTTCGTGCCTGTTTGGAACTACTCTTTCAAGTTCTGCTGATTAAACACATGTTGCCACTATTAAAAACTGAGACTTAAATAAGGCAATACATTTTTTCAGTTGACAAAGCCATGGAGGGCCGTGCAGACAGGAGAGTGTAACAGCCAGGAAAGTTTTTTAAAAGGACCCTCCACCGCAAGAACTTTCGGGCCTGATGGTTATTCTTGGCTTTCCTTTCACATAAAATTGCCTACAGACAAATAAAATCTTTTAAAAAGAGTATTCCATTATTCTGTTTTTAAAAAATAAAAATAAAATAAATACTGGGTATCTTTGAAATGATCCCAGAGGACAAATAGTTCATAATGATGCTGTGACTGGGAGACGAGAAGTCGGCTTTGGGAATTCGTGGACGGATCTGGAGATTTAGGGATTTATTGCCACTCCTAGGAAGAGCCTATCTGGGGAGAATAGGTCCTAAATTTGAGACCCTGCTTCCTAAACATTTGGAAAACTCGAGAAAAAAATGGGTACCCTTGAGAAAGGAGGGGCTGGGGACCCCATCTCATACCATGCAAAAACCCCATAGACGGAGTCACGACTTCCCCCCGATGACCCTCCCAGTGATCACCGCACCATGTGGGGAGACTCGGGGCTGCTGGCGCAGAGTTGCCCAGAGAGGCTCCGGGGCCGAAGTCCCGCGCACGGTGACTGAAGAAGACGCACAGGGTCCCGACTGCCAGCCCAGCCCCCAGGCTGCGTGCCAGAGGTACTGAGGTTTAAGTGGCGCCCTGGGAGACTCCGGTCGGAAGCTCCACACTTGACCGAGGGAAGGCGGGTCTCACCACAGCTGGTTCCCATCACAACCGGTTCCAGCCGGTTCCAGCCAGTTCCAACAAACCTCTCGTCCCCGTCTGCGTATCCAGCCCAGCACACTCACCATTTTGCTTTCCTGGGTCTCCCTGAGCCCCGTCTAAACTCCCACTGCCCGTGCAGATCACAACGCCATAGAACCTACAATACAGTCACCAGGGACCATTAAGGACCAGCGACGCGTATTCCCTAGTCAGGCCTGAAGGTGGTTGGGAAGTCTCGCCCCACCCACCTGCCCCAGCGGCATTTCTGATTGGACGGTTACCAATGGCGCGCCCCCTTGAGCCTGAGTGACAGCCCTGGAGAGGACCAGAGACTCAGACTTTAAACAGAACTTTTTCGCGGCCTGGTGCTGAATGTCCTATATTCGTCCAGCTCTGGTGAACACGTGTGCACAGGGAAGTCCTGATTCAGTTTCCAAATGGTGCAAGAAAATACAGAACATGAGAATGACCCTGGCCAGGCCACACTGAAACAAGAGGGTCTTATATCCTCTAGGGCTAGTTGAGGACAGCTGATCTAGGTTGGTGCAAGGCTAACAGGCCACTCATGGTACTGATTCTTGTTTAGAAACATAGATACTTAATGTGAACATGGAAACTTATCTGTAATAGAGTCTCGCTTCATTTCAATCTTTGATCCTTGCAAGAACTGAGCCTTCCACCCATCCCTGCCCCACTTCCACTCATTTGATCCCTAAGTTAAAGCCCAGAGCACTTGGCTCTGGTGGGAAGGTGGAACCCACAGCAGCGCCAGCCTGGGCTCAGGACTCTTCTCAGTCTAACCCCAGGGGGTGAGATGTGTTCATTACATTCTCAGGTGTATATTTTACACTGAAAGGAAATTTAACTTAGATCACTTATTGCATCAGTCCCTAGAGAATTTTGAAAATTAAATCACTGTAATATCCCTAAGAAAACTGATTCCTATTTTTAATAACATAAAAAAATTAGATAATTGTGTAAACACAGGATGCACCTGGAAACTTTTCTCCTACTAGTTTTATTGAGGCATAAATGAGTAATAAATTATATTTAAAGATTACCTGATTTCATATACATATATTATATATCTGAAATTTGTTAAGAGTAATTTAAGCTTTCTTACCACATACACACAAAAAATAACTACGTGAGGCCGATGGATACATGAATTACTTTGGAAACCCTAATACAACTATTTGATTAGACTGTAAAATTTTAATGTGTCTATTCATTTACATAAATAGCTTTATGGAGATATAATGCACATACTATACAATACAACCCATATAACATATAATTCAACAGTTTGTTCCCAAGTGTGTTCAATCATGCCCATAGTCAATTTTTGAACATTCGTCTCCTTATAAACAAACTTCTCTACACTTTTGCTATCACTCCCAGTATTCCCATCTTCCTCCTCCAATCCATAGCCTCAGGAATCCTTACTTTCTGTCTCTATGTATTACCTTATTTGGAACTCTCAAATGAATGGAATTAAATAATATATGATTTTGTGATTGACTTCATTCACTCAGTATAATTGTTTTCAAGGGACAACCGTGTTACAGCATGTATCAATACCTCATTCATTTTTATAGCCAAATAATATTCCATTATGTGGATAAAACATTTTTTTATCTGTTCATCTGTTAAAAGATATTTTGTTATTTCCATTTTTTGGCTATTATTAATAATGCTGCTATAAATGCAAGTACAAATTTTTGTTTAAACATGTGTGTTCATTTTTTCTTCAGCATATACCTAGGAGAGGAATTGATGAGTCATATAGTAATTCTAGGTTTAATTTGTGAGGAACTACCAGACTGTTTTTCCAAGTGGTTGCACAATTTAGAGAATTAAATATGTAGATTGTTCATAGGAAAAAACTAGAATTCTAAAACATAACTAGAATTCTATGTTGAGCAAAATTATCCTTCGAAAATGGAGAATTAAAGACTTTGTAAGATGAGCATATATTGAGGGAACTAGTCACCAGCACAACCGCTTTGCAAGAAATGTTAAAGGAAATTCTTCAAAAGGTAGGAAAATAATAAAGGTAGAGTTTGAGAAGGAATAAATGAAGAGAAAGTAATATCACTTAAAATTTTTTAATTCATCTGACAGATTACATTGTTTAAAATAATACTAGCAACAATATATTCAGTAATTCTAGCTTATGAATAAGTGAAGTGAAGGACGGCACCATTACAAGGCTCAGGGGAGGGAGGAATTGGGAAGACCCCATTATGATGAATTTACACAACTAGTGAAGTGGTTTAGTGTTATTTCTAAGAGGACTTGGGTTGACTGTTGACTATATACTTCAAATTCAATAGCAAACAATTAAAAACTAAATATAGAAGTACAATTGATATGCTAAGAGAAGAGGAAAAATGGAATCAAGTAAAATGCTCAAAGCCAGAGAAGCCAGGGGGGAAAAAAAAGGTAGAAGACAAATGGGAAACAACAAGGGCAAGAAAAAAATATACCAAATAATTATGGCGGATATATTAATCCAACTATACCAATAATCACTTTAAAAGTCAATGTTCTAAATACAATTGAAAGACAAATACTACCATAGTGGATAAAAGGAAAACAACACCCTATTATAAAGCCACGTAAATAATACAGATAAAGACTAGAGATGGAAAAAGATATCATGTTAACACTGAAAGATAGCTGGCATATCAATATTAATTTCAGACAAAGCACAGGGATAAAAACGGGCTTTACAGATGATAAAGGGGTCAAGTATCCAAGGAGACACAAACTCCTTAGTGCCTATCTGCATAACAATACAGTGGTAAAATACACCAGGGAAAATGGATAGAACTCAAGGAGAAACAATGAATCCACTATTATACTGGTGACTGCAACACCCTCTATTAATAATGATGAGTACCAACAAGAAGAAAATAAGAAAAGTCGCAGGTGAATTGAATGGTGGCATTAAACAACTGGATTTAATTGAAAACCATGGAATACTTGATCAAACAGCAGAATACACATCCTTCTCCAGTTCACATGAAAAATTCATTGGAATAGAACACATTCTGGGAAATAAGACACACTTTAGTATGTTTGAAAGTACAGAAATCATGCAGAACATGCTCTCAGACCACAAAGGCATTCATCTAGAAATCAATAACAGAAAGATATTAGGGAACCCTCAAATACTTGGGAGATGAAACAACATACTTCTCAGTAACTCATGGATCAAAGTCGAATCTCAAGAGCAATGAAAAGTTAGTTTGAAATAAAAGTGAAAACACAATTTACCAAAATTTGTGGGATGGAGAAAAACCTGTGCCTAGAGGGAAATTCTTTGAAGGCATACACTTAAAAACAAGGGATCTGTAAAAAAAAAAGAAAAAGAAAAAAAAGCAAGCATGCAAGCAAGGAAAGGAAGGAAGATCTATAATTAATACGCTAAGCCTCTATCTTAGGAAACTAAAAAAAAAGAGAAGAGCATATTAAACCTAAAGCAAGCATAAGAACAGAAATAATACAAGTTAGAGAAGAAATCAGCAAAATTACTTGAAATCAATTGAGAAAAATCAACACAACCAAATACTGGTTCTTTGAAAAGATTAACGAAGTTGAGAAACATCTATACAAGATGAGAATAAAAAAGTCAGAAATTCTTCATATCAGAAATGAAATGGAAGAAAAAGAAAATGTAAAAGCATTTAAAAATTCCAAAATCTATTTATGATAACAAGCTAGGAATAGAAGGGAACTTCCTCCTTTTGAGAAATACAATTACAAGAAACCTGCAGTTAACATCATACTTAGGTGAGAATCTAGATGCTTTCCCGGTCAGATCAGGGAGAAGGCAATGATGTGCTTGCTCCCTTATCAGTCCTAGTCAAAACTGTCCTGGACGTCCAAGAAATTTCTGGAAAGGACAAAACGATGAGGCAGTGAAAGATCTTTGGTTGCCAGGGATTTTGGGGGTGGGAGGGAGGATTGAATGAATAGGTGGAGCACAGGGGCTTTTTAGGGCAGTGAAAATATTCTACACAAAACAGAAAAGATGGATGCATGTCATTTTACATGAGCCAAAGCCCAGAGATTGCATAACACAAAAAAATCAAAACTACTGTAAGTGTCCCAGCAAGGCCTCGTATTGTGGCCTTAGTATGTGCAGAGACAGGTGTTACCTTGATTTATATTATGGGTAACTGTGAAGCAAGAGAGTCCCAGAATTCTTTTACCACAAAAGAAAACTCTTAGAAAATCATCTAAGAGTCTGTAAACATGGCTAACAAAGCCAAATGTTGGCCATTGCTAAGATGACTGCCTGATGTTAGGTCAGTCGTGTGGACGGACCCTTGAAGCCCTATTAAGGGGATGAAAGTAGCAACTCTGTCTGAACTCCACCGTGTACAAATGAGGCAATGTCGTCCCTCAAGTCTATGAACTTGCCATGCTCAGGGAATCCAAAGGCGCTCCCCAGGGAGTCTAGGGGTCTGGGAAAGGGGTGACCTCCTTCAGCGAATGGCAAGGTTTGTGCTGCAGGTAGGACATGCCAGAGGGCCCATGTTTAGCCACATTTGCCTGGAGGGGTCTCACTAGCTGAGCTCTTGGAGTGCTGTTTACATGTCCCAAGGCAAAATGGGCATCTCCCTAAAGGGTCACATGCTCAGGGATATTTTTAGGACAGCTCTATAAGCAGTGACAACTATGGCTCTAATGGCATACAGTTTGGGGCCTAAGGCAGTTTCTTGCATCAGAAGCTTATGGAGAACTTAAAGCCATTATGGGTCACTCTGGGAGGCATGAGAGAGGTCACTAAAGCCCTTATTGTGAAACAGAGTCTGACAGCACTCTGGGAGCCTATTGCCTGGCAATTTGACCAAATCCAGAGTCTTTTTGTTTTCTTGTTGGGGTACCTATTAAAGATGGGGCAATTTGCAAGTAACAGCATAAACGGGCTCAAGTAGACTGTGTAAACAAAGAACATGCTGCCCCCAGAACACCAAAGGATCCAGATAATGTTATGGGTGCTGAGAGGGACAACAGCTATTTCTTCACCACAACAAGGAGGGAGCAGGGCACAGATTACCAAATACTTTTTAGGAATTTAAACAAGGCGCCAGGGCCCCACATGATATATGTGGCAATGGCCTCTCTCCTTTTTATGAGCTTTTCGTCAATATTTTATGTTTCAAATACCCTCAGAAGAGTATGTCATTGGTATAACATCATACCTGTGCTCCCAGAGCAAGGAGGATACAGTTCAGATCCTGCCTGTGTGCTGGCAATGATGCTGAGGTTCCCCAAGGGGAAGCAGGTAAAGGTGTCTCATGTCCTTTCAGAGGTGAAGGCACAGGTGTACTGACACAAGCACTGAACAGAATAAACGTAGTCAAATCTGTGATGACAAGGTGTTTACCAGTCATTGAGTAGATGGGGTCAGTAATTTCCATCATGTTGGGGACAGAGAGTAGGGGCTGATTTGGTACAAACAGTCTCAAGGTTGCAGTAATGCACTGTGAGGTGTCATCCATTCCCTCCAGGTTTAAGATGGGGATAAACTCAGCTATTATAAGGAGAAGCAGAGGGGATAATCACCTCAAGGCCCTGTTCAATTTATATTGGATCATATGAAGTAATTCAGCTGGTGGGTAAAGACTGTGGGGCCCCATGTTGCCAACATAATTTGAATGTGCAAGACTATACTAACATTTATGTTGATAACTTGTTGGTTCAAACCACTGCTGTTCTATGTGAGATAGTTTTAGAAAATGGGTCCTATGACCATGAGGAGTTGATGGAAGACCGTACTGCTCATGGTTAATGTAAAACATCCCTACTTCTCCTCCATATTATAGTTAATATCTCCTCTAAGGTGATAGGGGTACTTTGCTTAGATTTGGTGGGATCCCAGGTGTATACAATAGGGAGTCCTAGTACTGTTTATTTGCATGAGGGTTTGTAAATTACTGCATTATATTAGATGATAAAATTAATTGAGGACCTCACACGCCAGCTCCCAAAGGCCTAGGAAATGGAAACTGCGCACTCTGGCGGGCTGCACACAGAACTGGGGTATGGCAGGGTCAACGTGCCACACGGGGTGGCACAGCTCACAGCCCCAGCTCCCCAGCACCTATGTGATAGAAGTGCAAAAGCCAAGTAGTTCACTTTCATACCTTTTCTTTTTTAAAACATTATTTTTTATTTCATCTTTTTTGTCATGTAAATTATTTTGGTATATTTTGTATTTCCAATTGGGTCAAATTGTGGACCTCTGTTTCAGTATTTTTTTTTTCTTTTATTCTCTCCTCTGTCTTTCCCTGTTTTATTTTTATTTTTGGTCACTAGATATACTTCAGGGAAGGGTATATCTTATATTTATCAAACTTTTTATAAACTATAAAATTTATAAATAAATACCCTGGAACTTTTAAATTTTTCCACTAGAGAATCACAAGACAGTGCCATGTGGTTAGGGTCCTCCCTGTTGACAACTCAGTGCTTTAGAAAGTTTAAGGACTCCGGGCCTAAGCTGAATTTGAACTAGTCCCTTAGTTGTGTCACAGTGAAGCCATCATTCTTATCTCTACAAGATAAGGCCAGTATCCATGTTGCAGTAGAGTCAGGGGCAGCAGGCGCACTTAAGGGTCCTCTGGTGTTAGGGGTGTGGACTCAGTGGGACATCTAATGGCAGCCTTCCCTTCATCCCACCACTCAGTTCTTTTTCTCTCTCCCTTTAAATAACTGCTCTTTCAGGAGCTACCAAGCAATAGGCCTACCTCTTGCAGAGGATATCATCCCCCTCTCCCACCTGCACGACACCTATATGGGACCAACCCAGCCTCTGTCACAGCTTCACTCAAACACACAGATTAATCCCACCAAAGACACCACCCAGGAACACCTGTAGGAGGGCCCCGCTGCACACACCTGCGCCCAAATGCCCAGGAATTCTCGAAAACACGCTCTCTGGCCACTGCACCACAGAACTGGGGTTTGGCGGGGTCAGTGCTGCCACATGGGGCGGCACAGCTCACAGCCCCAGCTCTGCAGCACTTAGCAGCTCACAGTGTGGCTGCCAACCGGCAGGGGAACAGGTCAGAGCAAGAAGATAGACCCGCAGGGTGGTCACATCAGGACATGCTGCTCACGGAGCCAACTGCATGGTCACCTGCAGAGGCGTGTTCCCAGGTTGAGAATGATGCTGTGTGTGCCCTACCCCTGCCACACACACACACTGAGGGTAGGAAAAGTCTTGACTCACGTAATTTAGTTCTCAGGGGAGGACAAAGTGGCCTCTCAAAGCAGCTCAGAAAGGGCTTCAGGGAGCAAGGAAAGGAACTTGGCCTGGGGGTCCACTGTGGTTGGGGGTGGGGCAAGAATCCTTGCCCAAGGGCAGGGGCTTGTGTGATTTCAATCTCCTGTCATCTCTGCAGGAAGAAAACATGCAGACTTTCACATTAGCTTGTCCAGGTAGGGGCACAGGGGGAAGAGAAAAGGGTGAGGCTTCAGCTGCTAGTCATCCGATGAAAACTGTGGGATCCAACTGCTCATTGCAAGGACAATGGTGTGTAAGAAAGGTATGCATCTTTAATTGCTTCTTTTTATATAATAAAACAATAATAGGATGCTCAAGAAATTCCACACTGATTACTGGGGATGGCAGAAGACCACTGGAGGGGACCAGGATGTTCTGACAGTGAGTTGACTTTAAACATTATCTTACAGATTTTGGCTAACTGTTGCAAGCATTGTTATTTAAAATGAACTAGGTAATTTGTGAAAATCAATAGAGTAGACCTCAACCAAGACTGAAATTGGGAGGGGCCTATAGGAGGAGCTTTCCCACCCTTCCTAGACTAAGAAGTCCAACAGGAAGAACTCTGTTTATAATGCCCTCCTGATTTCCCTTTCCCCTCTCTAAGTGTCCTCTCCATTATTTTAGTGGACTTCAATGTGGCTCGCCACAGTTACCTGTTCTGAACTCCAATTCTTTGTTGTTCCCAAACACACCAGTTTGTTGGAATATGATCTGGCTGACTTTTCGTTTAAGTCAACATATTTGGTGTCCAGTAAGAGTCCAGGGAAGACTGGATATCTCTGAGGCTGGTGAACAAACAGATGTGATGCCTACAGAGCCCACTGAGCTCCCTGTTTTCTCACTAACTCTGAATTTTGAGGGTAAGGTTTCTCCTGGATCTAAGCTCCTGCTCTCTTTGTGTTTTGAAGCTCTAGAGACTCTACTTGAAACCTAGTTCAAGACTTTGCCCTGACTGGTTAGGGCTTATTTGTCTGTGAGTACTCCTTTGGTACCTAAGCTTGACCCCTTCAAAACCAGACTGTTCCTCTAGAATTGTGTTACCTTCGCACTCCATTGGGATCAGACAGCTTCTATGGAAAAGGTGTCGGTACTTGAGGCAAACAAACAAAGAAAAAAAAACGGCTTGCAAAGCCAATTGTCCAGTTGTTCTCCAGTGCCACTTTGTTTCTCTCCCTCAGCTGCTTTGTCTCAGGCTGTGCCACCAACACTTTCTTGTTCCTCTCCCTGGACTCCTTTTTCTTCAGGCTTCACTTCTGGTGCCATCTTTTTCCTCCTGCAAACCTCTCCTCATTCCCTCTTCCTCTAAACCTATTAGTACCTAAAAATTAAGTCTTCTGAGGAACCTAACAAATCCCAGCTTTCTTAAGTTGCCCAGACTAAGACCGAATTTCGAGCCATAGTTTAAGAATGTCCTAAAGTAACAGAACTCCCTTACGTTTGTTGAAGAATTTAACATAGATATCAAACTCGCCAACCTGGTTTCTCAGATTTATATCAGTCCACATGCTTGTTGGTGAGGGTCAAGCCAAATACTGGATAGATGAAGCTTACCCAAAGATAACATCCACAAAGGGATTTAGAAAAACAAACCCCTAACTTTTGGCAAAATACTAAAAACACTTGCTGGAGAATTCCAGTGAACAATTACAGGCACCTTTCTGAAGCATGTTGACTGGAACGAAATACAGGCTTGTTCACAAAAGTCTGATGAACCCAATAAATGGCGTTGGGAAAACTGGACAGATACATGCAAAAAAAAAAAAAAAGAAACTAGACCACTTTCTTACATCATAGAAAAAAAAACTCAAAATGGATTAAATATTTAAATGTAAGGTCTCAAACATAAAATTCCTAGAAGAAAACCTAAGTAGTAAACTCTTTGACATTGCTTTTAGCAGCATTTTTTTTTTTTTTTGGCTATGTCTCCTCAGGCAAGGAAAACAAAAGAAAAAAATAAACAAATGGTACTACATCAAACTAAAAAGTTTTTGCACAGCAAAGAAAACTATCAACAAGATGAAAAGACAAACTATTAAACAAGAGAAGGTATTTGCCGATGATACATCTGATAAGGGGTTAATATCCAAAATACATACAGAACTTATACAACTTAACACACACACACACACACACACACACACACACACACACACACACACACAAAACAAACAATCTGATTTAAAAATGGCAGAGGATGTTTTTCCAAAGAGGGCATGCAGATAGCCAACATACATATGAAAAGATGCTCAGTGTCATTAATCATCAGAGAAATGCAAATTAAAACCACAGTGAGATAGCATCTCACACCTGTCAGAGTCACTATCATCAATAAATCAATAAACAAGTGTTGGCGAGGATTTGGAAAAAGGAAACCCTCATGCACTGCTGGTGGAATTGCAAATTGGTGAAGCCACTATGGAAAACAATTTGGAGATCCATCAAAAAATTAAAAGTAGAACTTCTATATGACCCAGCAATCCCACTTCTGGATATTTATCCGAAGAAATGCAAAACACTAATTCAAAAACACAAGCATCACTACGTTCATTGCAGTATTATTTACAGTAGCCAAGGTGTGGAAGCAACCTAGATGTCCATTGATAGATGACTGGATAAAGAAGAAGGACTACATATATATACAATGGAGTATTACTCAGCCAAAAAATAAATGAATAAATCTTAGTATCTGCGACAACTTGGATGGACCTAGATAGGGTATTATGCTAAGTGAAATAAGTCAGACAGAGAAAGACAAATACTATATGATTTCACTTATATGTGGAATCTAAAAAATAAAATAAACAAAACAGAAACAAACTCATAGATACAGAGAACAAACTGATGGTTGCCAGATGGGAGGGGGTTTGAAAAACTGGATTTAAAAGGTGAAGGGAATAAGAAGTACAAATTGGCAGTTATAAAACAGTCAAAGGGATGTAAAGTACAGCATAGAGAGTATAGTCAATAATATTATAACTATGTATGGTACCCAGTGGAAACCAGACATATTGAGGGGATCACTTCAAAAGTTATATAAATGTCTAACTACTATGCTGTACACCTGAAACTAACATAATATTCAATGTCGATTGCAATTAAAATTTTTCAAAAAGATTTTTTTTTAAGTCTGATAAACCTGTTCATGATTATTATATTCGACTTCAGATTGTTTCCAAAGAAAATTCTGGTCTTCCTTCAGATGTTGATTCCACTCAGGTAGCTTTTAATTCTATGTTTATTAACAAACTGAACCAAGAACTTCCCCTTTTATTCAAAAAATCCAGAATGGGCCTTTCAGCTGAACCACCATCTTCTAGTAATTCACAAAAATGACCAACACAAAGAGAAAACGGAGAGGCACCCACTATGTGTTCTCTTTTTGAAAAACATGGGAGATATTCCTTTGGCTACATACATGCAAATCTACAATAAAGGTGATACTGTAGACATCAAGGGAATGAGCACTGTTCAAAAAGGAACACCCGCAGTTGCAACAAGTATACAAGGCTGCTAGGGCAAATCCTGCTCAGTGGGGTCAGCCCCACACAGCATCTCTTACCCTGTGGGTGCAGCCAGTTCCCACAATTAGTCAGCCTAAGCATTAATTCCATCCACTGATGTACTAACAATAAAGCCTTGGTGACAACAGAAGATCACACACAACCAACACAAAGATCACGTCCTGAGCCCCTGGCATAGGAGATCAGGGAGAGTGAGTCACTGGGTCACACAGGACACTTTCCACATTAGGCCATCTATCCAAGGTTAAGAGATGAAACAAATATTCCTGACACATAGAAATGAACACAGAGAGGCTAATAAAATGAAAAAACAAAGAAACATGAAACTACAAGAGATAACTCCAGAAAATAAGCTAAATGAAATGGAAGCAAGCAACCTACCAGTGACAGAGAGTTCAAAATAATAGTTATAAGGATGCTCAATGAACTTAGGAGAATGGATGAACACAATGAAAACCACAATAGAGAGATAGTTAGCATTAAAAAAAGGACATAGAAACAAACAAACAAACAAAAAACAGATAGAAATGAAGAATACAACAACTGAAATGAAGAACACACAAGAAGGATTCAACAATAGACTGGATGAAGCAAAAGATGAAATCAGCGAACTGGAAGACAAGGTAGCAGAATACGCCCAATCAGAACAACAAAAAGAAAAAAGAATTTTAAAAAATGAGGATAGTTTAAGAGACCTCTGGGACAATATGAAACGTAACAATATCTGGATCATAGGAGTACCTGAAGGAGAAGAGAGAGAACAAGGGATTGAGAATCTATTTGAAGAAATGACAGAAAACTTCCCTAACTTGGCAAAGGAATTAGACATACAAGTCCCAAACAAGAGGAATTCAAACAGACCCACACCAAGACACACCATAATTAAAATGCCAAAGGTAAATAACAAAAAGGAACACCTCACTAATGCTACCAGGCAAAACTGGAAGAGTTTACAGTGTTGCCCAGAATGCAGTTGGCATTGTTGTAAACAACCAAGTTAAGGGAAAGATACTTGCCAAGAAAATTAACGTACAGGTTGAACATATTAAGCACTCTAAGACCAGAGAGCTTCCTGAAACGTGTGAAGAAAGATAAACAAAAAGAGAAGGGCTCCAAAGAGAAAGGTACCTGGGTTCAACTGAAGCGCCAGCCTGCTCCACCCAGAGAAGTGCACTTTGTGAGACCAGCGGAAAGGAGCCTGAGCTGTGGAAACCCACTCTCTATGAATTCATGGCATGATACGTGTAAAAAAAATCAATAAAAATAAAAACTGAGGGGGAAAAAAAACAAAAACAAAAACAACCAGAATGGAATGGGAAACTATGTCTACTCCATCCAGATTTGTCATTTGGCAAATCAACTTTCTTACACTCTAGATGAATTTCCTAGAAGACAGCTAAAATTCTTAATTTTCACCTCCAGCAAATGAAGGTTACTACACAGAATCAAAAACCTTCTAGTTTATGCTATTATTGCAAAGAGCCAGGACCTTGGAAGAGATTGTTACAAATATAAACACTTCAGGCACCTTCAGCTTTCTCACCGGCCTTTCTGATGTTCTCTCAATTCCTGGACTGGACTCTTAGGAAATACAGGAGCTCTTCCTAGTCCTCCCTCTGTATCAACTTGAAGAAACAGCTCTCCGGATTAGGAAGGAACTTCTTTGTGTCCTTACTGACACCAGAGCTACACTCTCCTTGCCCAGCCACACTGCCGCAACGCTGCCCCTTCCTCAAAGCACTAAAATGGTTCAAATAGTGAGGGCTTCTAATAAAACTCAAAGGTTCCTGTGTCTGAAACTATTCCTATTTGTTTAAGCCCTTTGAGAGATACCTGCCTTTTCTTCGGAGTTCTTCTGCCCCTATTCATTTATTAGTCTGAGACTTCTTAGAAAAGTATCATGCTGGCATTTCTTCTAAAAAGGGGAAATAATTCTAGAATTTGACAGTAGCTGTCAAAATAGCCAATCAGGTGAATTAAACTGACCCTCCAACATCTTTTATCTGTTCTATTTCTGACAGCACTATATCTTAATGTGGGAACATTGATCATTTTTGTCCCCATTGGATCAGCAGTCATCCTCTTTTTGAGCAAAATCTTCAACTGTTGTGGACAATGCACCTCTTATCAGGATTCAAATAGATCCTTCAAAATCCCTTCCCAGAATCAATCAATACTACATAAATAAAGAGGCCATTCAAGGCATAAAGCCCATAACAGAAGATGACGTAACTCAGGGCCTTATTATTCCTTGCACTAGTTGTCCCTGTAACACTCCTGTTTTACCTGTGAGAAAGCCAAAGGGATGGGAGTGGAGGTTTGTCCAGGACCTCCACGTAATAAACAACATTGTTATCCCTCAACACCTTGTTATCCCCGACCCTCACACACTGCTAGCATCCATTCCAACTGCAAGTAAAGTCTTCACTGCAACCGATTATGCAGTGCATTCCTTCACATTCCACTTGACATAGATAGCCAATACCTTTTGCCTTCGCTTGGGAAGAAAATCAGTTCACCTGAAGAGTAATGGCTCAGAGTTTTACTGTGAGTCCTTATTTCTCAGAAATCCTGAAGGTGGATGCAGGTACAAAGTTCCCTACAGGTCCTACTTTGTTGCAGTATGTGGACAGCTACCTTCTTTGCTCTTCCTCCCAGGTCTTCTCACAGGAAGACAGAATCCACCTGTCAAAACTTTTGGCCTGTTGTTGCATCTCTGCTGGAGAACCATAGGAAGTCCAGCTGTGGCCACAGCTCTTCTGGCCTTCTAACAATGTCATTTCATTTAGCATAGCAGCTGCCACCCCTGCACAACAACAATAACTGTGAGGAAGGGGAACAGTGTCCATCCCCTACCCCAGCTGACCTCAGCAGTACCTGGGTAGAGCTATCCATGAACAGTACCAATGGCAATGGGAAAAATTGTGAGGCTTAAACATGTCCCTTCCTCATCTTCCATCCACGAAAGAGACATAGGGAAGATTCTTCTGTATGCAAAACATGAATCAGGACAGAGTAGTTCAAGACACAGTTCTCACTATGACAGGCCTTCCCCACAGCAGATGGGCAGATGATGTTTGATGTGGAAAGGCACATCAGCAGGGACCATCACCCTCAGAAGCTGTAAGAGAGAAAGAAATTGATGCTTTGAAGAAAAGCATAGACTGGGTGTCTGACTGGTCCAGGCCTGAAAATTTTCCACTAAGGAGTTTCACTTCCAGCCCCCTAAATGTTCTGTTTCTTTAAACATGAGGAAAAGTGAAGAAAGGGAAATTTTCTCTGCAGAATTTCTCTCCATCTCTCTTTTCTTATGTGTTGGCTTTGAGGCTAGGCATCTATATTGAAAAATGATCGAGCACACATTCTGCCAGCACCTACTGAAGAAAGAAAGCCGTTGGAAAAGCGTGTGACCTGTGAAGTGGCGTATTGTCAAAGTAATTTATTTGAACTTGAGACCATTGTTAGGATGACACAACCAACAACCCTATTTTTACATAGCCAAGCTTCACTAACTCTCAAATCCAATATTTTATTCAAACTCTGTTGAGGCACTTTGCTAACCTCATTCCTTTTCGGCCTGCAAGACACCTTATAATTTCCTAACAGAGTTTACTGTTGCTTAGAAATTTACAAGGGCTTCTTATCTGCAAATGCCACAAGGAGATAATTTTGTCGACAATGCTATTGTCTTCTTTAAGTACCACCAGATTTAGACCTGCATCATTCATGGTATAAATTTTGTTCTTGCAAGATAACTACCATTTCTCTCATAAAACAAGATCGGTTTAGCAAATGATATAAAATCTTCATTGTTTTTTTTTTTTTAAGACCAAGGTAGGCTTCCCTAAGCCTGAATTTATAGTTATTAAGAGAGAAACTAAGGGAAAAAAAGCCACAAGAAAAAATATATTCCCTGGCATAAAAAATTTTTTAGAAAAAAAAAAACCCACAAAACTTTTGGCTTTACCAGGATATAAAGTTTCCAAAGAAAAGTTGTAGTTTGCCTAAACCCAGGTTCAATGTTTGGGATATCTGATATCAGAACAAAAGCTGTTCCTAGATACAGGTAGGCTTCACAGTGTCCTAAGTTTCCCCAAACCCAAAACTGATGCCAACTACAAGGTTTTCTCGGGCTGGTTGGTTACTTTGGAAATTGGATCCCAAATCTCCTACGGCAAAACCTCTGTATGCTTTACTGACAAAAACTCTGACTTAATTTAATGGGAAGAATAGGGTGACATCATCTTTAAAGTCTTAAAGGAGAGTTTAATGAACCCACCTGTTCTTGGGCCCCTCGACTATCAGATTCCCTTTTTTCTTTTTGTGTATGAAGAGGCACCTTCCCCCAAAACATGAGGACCAACGTGACCCACGGGTATTGCAACCAGCAAATGCACCCTGTGGCACGGGGATGACCCCCTTGCCTTAGAGCCATTATTGCCACTACCCTTTTGGTTAAGGCCACCAAGGAAATCATTGTGGGATCCCCTCTAACCGTCTCGCACCCCATGCAGGAGAAGCGCTCCTGAATTCTCATCAGACGCAACATTTTCAGTCAGTTGCCTCACATCCTAGGCAACCTTTTTGTAAATTGCTCCTCATACAACTCTTTCACATTATGATAACCTTAAGCCTGCTAACTTTTCTTCCCTCCGTTACCAACGAAGCCCCTCACGACTGACTGACCCCTCGTAGTGATCTGCAGCAAACTTTTCTGGGTAACCCGACTTCTCGTGGTTCACTGATGGTTCTTATTTAAAAGATGCCAATGGCAATATTGGGCTGTATACCAATATTGACACCCTCTGATGTAACTGAAGTGGCACCTTTGCCTTTGGTACCACAGCCCAACAAGCCGAATTCTGTGCCCTCACATCAGCCTGTGTCCTAGCTAAGAGCAAGACTGCCAATATTTATACTAACAGAAGATACGCTTTCAGAGTAGCTCATGACTTTAGAATGCTATAGAAGCAAACATGGCTTCCTTACTTCCACCGGAAACAAATTTAAAATGGCCTGTATATTCAGGAATTACTGGATGTTATACTTTTACCTGCTGTTTTAGCTAGTATTAAGATCCCAGGGCATTCTAAACTTGCTTCTCTGGAAGCGAAGGGAAATCACTTTGCTGACATTTCCACAAGGAAAGCTGCCCTTAAAGGAGCCATCAGCAGTCAAAACTGTCATGGTCCAAAAAGATATTTCGCCAACCGGTAACTTAGAAAAACTGGACACAGAAACCCAACATTAGACTCAAAAAGGGAAAAACAAGATTGGAAACCCAAGAATTGTTTCAGAAAAAGAGAAAGCTCTGGTTCTGACCAAATTACAACCCTGTCGTAGCAGAGACTCTAAAGTTTCCACTCCTGACGACTGTACGTGCATTTAACCATTGGTCCATGGAAAACGAGAGCGTTCATGAATCAGCACTGGTGGGTGCTATTAGCAAGGCTACAAAAGGCATGTATGTACCTCATTGTCTCACTTGTCAAAAGTACAACCCAGGGAAGCCTGTTCGCACTGCCCTTGAGCATTTTAAATTGTCCAATAAACCATTTTGAGTTTTGGCAAATGGATTTCATACAGCTTTCCCCATCTCATGAATACATATATGTTTTAGTCATGATATCTATGTTTTCTCACCGGACTAAAGCTTTTCCTTATTGACAGGTTACTGTCACTTGTGTGGCTAAATTCCTTTTGGAAAAGATTATGCCTACCTGGAGAATCTCTTTCCAACTGTATAGTAATCAGGGACCTATTTTGCAGGCTAGGTGCTTCAACGAGTATGTGCTGTTTGGCCAGTCTTCCAATACCTTCACTGTGCTTATTGCCCTCCATCCTTGGGTTTAGACAAATGCACTAGTGGTGTTATTAAGACTCAACTGGCTCCCCAGGAAGAACCAACTGGGCCTTCAAGTATTTCCAACCACAGGCTTCTGCTTCCACCAAGTTGCTTTGGACCACCACAGATATTTTTAAAGTGACAAATGCAGCATTTGAACAATCCAGCAAGGTCACTCAAACACAGCAGTTATGTGTAAAGGAAAGAAGAAAAATGTAAGGCATTTTTCTAAGTCAGTAGGAAAAAACACAGATATGTATTCCTTTCAGAAAATAATTGTCAGTTAATTATTATTTCCATGGCAAAAAAAAAAGTTGTTTGGAAAACAATCATAATTGAACACACTTCCAGGTATTGCACATCTAAGCCCTTATATTGCATTTGAAATCACCCAAAAGAAGAAAGCTAATCTCAAATGTTACTATACTCGCTCATGGGAAGTAAAAGGAAGCAAAAATTTTAACAAATGTTATGTAATCATGAAATATTTTATTTTTTTCTTAAATTCACATCTTACTTGTCTCTTTGGAAATATTTTATACACTCAAGACCTATTTATTAAATATATTTTATATTTACTGAATCACAGAAATTTATGTAGAAAGTGAACAAAATTAAGGAGGGCCAGTTCTGACCTAGAACTGTGGTGAAAGGACAGCTCACCCAGCAAAGTCTCCACAGAGGAAACTACACCCAGAGGACTTCCCATAGGACGTCTGTACCCAGATAAGATCCTGAGGGGAGAGGCGCAAGGCTTTTTACACAAATAGTTCCATCTGGTTATTCTCTGCTTTCCTCTCATGTAAAACATCCACAGGCAAAAAAAAATAAATAATTAAGTCTTGAAATAAATCACCTATGGCTGTGTGCAGAAATGATCATTAAAATATTGCATAGTTTGAAATTCAAAGTGAAGGACAAATGGTTAATGACGCTATGAACTGGAAAGGATAACATGGTATTTGCAAATGCAGGGAAAATTTATAAATTTAGCCATTTATTGCCAACCCTACAAAGAGCTAGGCTGTGGAGACAGGGTTGTGGATTTGAGAACCGGCTTGGAAATTTTTGGAAAAGTGAGGAAAAAACAGGTGCTCTGGGGAGAAAGGAGGGACTGGGGTTCCGACAGACTACAGCTCCTCCCACACACGAACCTGAGAGACCAAGTCACATTTGTCCTCTTCTGACACTTCCCGTTGTCACCGCACATTCTAGGGGGAGACGCAGATGCGCAGAGAGGACGCCTGAGGTTTTGGCTGCGGGTGGAGATCCATGCTGCGTGCGAGCAACTGACGCACTGGGGGTGACCGCGAGGAAGACCCAGATCCTGCCTGGGCTGGTTCCAAGCGGTCCGTTCGCCCTTTTCCTGACATCTGTCATTTTTCGATTTGGAGGGTACGTACTTGTCTACCCTACCACAGCCGGGACCAGCGCAGGTCACAAAGACAATGTCGCTGGCAGTGCCACCGGAGCTTTTTGAGGGTAGCAAGCGCTCATTCGCTCATTCGGAGGGGGGCGGAGCGAGCAGCAAAGAGCACTCCCTCCGGGCACTCACCCGCATAGCCCCAGGGTCAGGTACCAGCGTCTCCCCTGATCCGACAGTTCACAAGGACCCGCCCTCTCCTGCCTGAGTGACAGCATGCCGGAGGTCAAGACTTCAAGCAAACTTATGTTGGCAGTGGCCCTGAACCTGTCTTCTCCAACGACACTGCTTTTAACCAGAAGGCCACCATGCCATTCACGGAACTGTGACCTCTCGTCACAAACACGGACACTTATAAGTGACCTCACCATAGGTAATAAGTCTGGCTCCATTTTAATTTTTTGACCAAGTCCAGCAGGGAGACGTTGCCCTTCCCCGCAGTTATCTGGTACTTTAAAGAATCCTGTGGTCTCAGGGGCACTTGGCTGTGGTGGGAAGTTTGAACCCCACAGTCCTAGTCCAGGCCCAGAGTCAAAGGTACCAGCATGTGTGAAACATATGAGGCAAAGTAACCACTGGAAAACCTTTTCGAGGAACTTCTTTAATATTCAAAGGTGGCAAAACTGAAACAACACTGCCTAGTAAAAAATAATAGATGGCAAAGGTACGAAGAATAAAGAGTCAGTACAGTAGTCATCTATGGGGCAGGACACAGATGAAACATCAGGACACCCTCACCACTGCCAACAGGCCATTTATAAATGTTGATGATGAGGGCGTTCATACTATTATTACTAAGTCTTACCACCGCACAGTTTGTACAATCTTTCCAGAAATAATTCCGGCTGGAAAAGAACATAATTTGTATGTTTATTTGTCCCGTACTTGGCAATCTGAGTTTTCATTCATATAGTTTTGGCAACAAATTTGGTAACAAGCCATGTGTCTATTTAGAAAGAACAGGTTACATAAATTCATCATTATATGTACCTTTACAAAACAAAGATTTTTGATACAAAAAGATCTGGAGACTTTATAAAGAACAAACCAGCAAAATTTTTTGTAATACATACATCATGTACCTTTCCTATACCCTGCAGACAAGTGGACCCCTGATGCCACCCAAGGTTTGTTTGAATACTGGAGACTAACACACTCCTACCAGGAATGTATGAAAGAATTTATGGCTTTCACAATGAAAATGTCTGAGGAGGGCAGGCCAGGCTTCTCAAGCAGGTGTGAAATGGCTGAGAGAGCAAAGCAAGGAGGCTAGCCTGGATTTTTTATTGAGGTTAGAGGGTGAGCTAGGGTGAGAGTTCACACACAGAGGGGGCTTTTATGGATTTAATCTCTCGACAGTGACAAAAGAGTGAGCAGCCAGGCTTTTATTTATTTGTTTGTTTATTTATTTTTATTTTTTTTTAATCACCTTGTATAGGTGTGGGGCTCATGGGGAAGAAGGAGGGCTAGACCTTGCTCAGTTTATCTCTTCAACTGGCTATTTATCTATATTCTTTATCATGTCCTCTAATAAACTGGTAAATGTAAGTGAGTGTTTCCTTAAGTTCTGTGAATTAATCAAACCCAAAGAGGAGATTGAGGGAAGCTTCGATCTGCACAGAAGTTGGACAGAAGTTGAGAGAAACTTGAAGTCCTACTACCTGATATTGGCATTGGAATAACCAGTGGGCTAGGACATTATGTCCAGGTGGATAGTGGTATGATTGAGTTAAATTCTAGGTCACCAGCTGGTGTCGCAGAGAATTGTTGTGGGGAAAACCCTCGCACATTTGGTGACCAGAAGTGTCAGAAGTGAAGTGTTCTGGGTGAAAGTGAAGGAAACAAACAGGAGGGAAGAACTGGGTTTTTCCCTATTCAGGAAGAATACTGGGTTTTTCCAACACATCAGCAATCAAACATTAAAACATGGAGTCAGAGACCTCTGGTTTCTTTTTCGGCATATAAGGAGCTTGGAAGGTGGCATTCCATCCTGATCACGAAAAAGCAAAAAACTTAAACAATGTCAAATGACTGTCCTCAGAGGAGAATGTTACTAATGTAAGGTCATACCTGTGGCTCCTGGATGCAGGTCAGATCTTGCCTGCAGAGACTGCATGTGCTGGCAACAATGTTGAGAACCCTGAGGGGAATCAAGTAAAGGTGTATCATGTCCCTTCACGGAAGAAGGACAACCGCAGCTGAGAGGCTGTTGACACAGGAGCTGAGCAGAACAGACTAAATCTATGATAGCAAAATATTTATCAATTGCTGAATAGATGGGGTCAGTAATTTCCATAATGTTGGGGACCAGGAACAGAGGCTTATTTGGTGTGACCACGTCCTCCAGGTTGTGCTCATCCACTGTGAGGTGTTGTCCATTCTTTCCAGGTTGAAGATCAGGACATATTGGTCTATTAAAGGAGAAGCACTGGAGATAATCACTTCTTCCTACAAAGATTTCTTATAAGAGCTTTCAAACCTTCCAGGCCCTGTTTACTTCACACTGGGCCATACTAAGTAATTTAACTGGGGGATAAGTTCTCTGGGTCCTTTTTTGTGAAGCCAGTTTGGAAGTGCAAAGAGTTACTATAAGTTTAGTTTATGAATCACTGGTTCAGGGCCTCCCTGCTCACTGTGTGATACTTTAGGACAATGGATGCTATGACCATGGGACATTTAGGCAAGACCATAATTCTCAAGGTTAAGGTAAAACATGCCTATTTTTATCCCTTCTTTTATATTCAGAAACTCCCCAATATTATGGAGTACCTTGCTTAAATTTAGTGGGCTCCCCCATATAACTGCAATTTGAGTCCTAGAATGGATTACTCGTATAAAGGTTTGTGAATTAATGCAGTACAGCAGATGGCAGAATTAATGTAGAACATAAGTTGTAGAGGCCCAAAAGCCAGGCTACCTTTTATCTGTTTTTATCTGTTTTTATCTGTGTGAACTCTTTTAATAGAAATCTGTGGATTACTAATTGCTGATATTGTAAACATTAGTTTCAGTTATTTTTCTTTTGTTTCCTCCCTCCTGTTCTTCATCCTGCTTTATAGTTTTTCTTTTGTTTTTTTGTTTGTTTGTTTGTTTTTGTTTTTTCCTGTTCACTGGATATAAGAAGGTGTCCTCTCTACCCTGGTATTTATATATTTTTTCCCTCCAGAGGGCCTCAAATTATTGGCATCAGGTTAGAAGCCTCCCCATAATAACTGGTTGCTTTATAGAGTTTAAGAACCTAGACTGAAGTTAAGTTTCAACTAATCCCCTTGCTTTGCCACATGAGGCCATGGTGTTGTCCCCTTGACCCCGAGGGTCAGGATCTGTGTTGCAATAGAAGCAAGAGCAGCAGCAGCAGAGTTACTTAAGGGTCCCGGGGAGCCTTCTGATGTTAGGGGTGCAGATTCAGCCCGCCACCTTCTGGCTGCCTTTCCCCATCTTCTCTTTCTCTCTTTCTCTTTTTAAATAACTGCACTTTCAAGAGTGACCACTTGATGGATCCACCTCTTGCACAGGCTGTAGTCTCCCTCTCTTACTCACATTCTCAGGGTATGTCAGAGTCAACCCAGCCTCTGTCATAGCTTCCCTCTAACACACAGATTAATACCAGCGAAGACATCCACCAGGACCATCTGTAGGAGGGCCCCACCCCCCACACCTGCTCCCAAATGCCTATGAATTCGAAACTGCACTCTCTGGCTGGCTGCACACAAAACTGGGGTTTGGTAGGGTCAACACTGCCATATGGGGCAGCAGAGCTCACAGCCCCAGCTCCCCAGCAACCAACAGCCCACAGTGCGGCCACCACCAGGCAGCAGAGCAGGCGAGCAGGTCAGAGGGAGACAAGATGGACCCACGGGGTGGTCACATCAGGACATGTCACTCATGGCACCAAGTGTTGTGGTCACCTGCGGAGGAGTGGTTCCCATGTTGAGACTGATGGTGGTGTGCCCCCCCCCGCCGCCACACACACACACACACACATACACACACAAAGAGAGGGTAGGAGAAGGCCTCTAACTCATTTAATTGAGGTCTCTGGGGAAGGCAGCTCTGACATGGCTTGAGAGCAAGGAAAGGAGCCTGGTCTGAGTTTTTATCATGGTGAGGGAGTTTTAAAGAAAAAATGTTCAATAATAACTGTCAAAGATAATAGGGCAGGACCATTGCAACAGGTATAGAGGCCATTGTCACGAGGCTTCAAAGAAGGGAGAAATGGGATCGGGCCCCACTCCCAGCACAGCAAGGGCAAGTGGGGATCATGGCCAGAGAGCAGGGTGGGTGTCAGTGGATAGAAAATCACTGAGAGAAAATCAGGGTTAGGGTTCCTGCTAAACCAACAGACAGGATTCCGACTGCAAACAGGCCAGGGTGCTCAGACGGCACCTAATGGTGCAGGAGACCGAACCGACCAGATATGGAGGGGATCAAATAGGAGGGGGTTCTGGTTCATGTGACTCCAGGGTTCCTGCTGAAACTGGATTTTACAAGGACGCTCAACAATAGGCCCGGTAGAAGGTTCAGGAGGCTGAGTAAAGTTGTTCACGCAAAGGATCTTTGTCAGGGGTGGGTCAGGGCCAGATTTCTGCTCACAGACAGGGGAATATGTGTAGTTGGAACCTAAAGCCAGTGCAGAGGAGGGCACCCCGACTTTCTCCTCAGCCTGTCCAGGGTGCACGCAGGGAACAGGAGGAAGCTTAAGCTGCAGCAAACAACAAAATAATGGAGCCCAACAGCTTATTACAAGGACAAATGTGAGTGAGAAAAACAGGCATTCTCAATCACTTGTTTTTATATAAAGGAACACTAACAGGAAGCTCAGTGAATGATCAAAACTATGTATTTGGGGGTGGCTAGACTAACAATGCTGGAGAAACCAGGGTACGTGGACAGTCAGTAGTCTTCAATCTGACTTTTCTGTCTTCTAGATTTATTTTAAATAAACATAGAAATGTATATACACCATGTTTTACTATCTACTAGTCTTTCTTCAATTTTAACTTTTGTACATAGAACCCACTCTAAGATTTAAACACTATCGGTTACAAAAGTGTAAACCATACAAAATGAAAAATTTCAAATCTCTTGCTAACTAAGGGACAAGCTACATCCCAGTTTGTCCACTGTATCTCACAGAGTGGAAGTAATTTAGGAATAAGTAGCATATTATGATGCAATAGGCATTTGCGTTAAGCTCCCTAAACATATTAGAAATTTCAAAGGTTTACAGAAGGTTTGATTTCAATTAAAATAGAAATTCAATCACTTTAGCCTTTTAAATTTCAGTATTCTCCAGAGACAAGCACATACAAACACTGATGTTAAAATGAAAAATAGACCTGAGAGCTTAAATACATTCATCTCACATCCTGAGTTCTCTTGCCGGAAAGGGACAAAAATTAGTTCCACTATTTACTTGCCTCATTGACATCATCTCTCTCAATTAACTTACATTTTTAAGCCCAATAAACTAAAAATGCTATTTCTCACACAGAGAATGGAAAGGACAAAGTGCTCAGGGACCTGGAGGCAAAGGGCTGCACTGTTCAGTCAATAAAGGAGCCAAAGGAAAGAATCAGCTCAGATGAGCAGCCCGCTTCCCACAGGACAGAAGGAAAGCCACTTGCAGAAGGTTCCACATTCCAGACTCTCCAGTTGAGACAGAACCCCTGGAGTGGGTCATTTCCTGGGGGAGGAGGGAAGGGGCACCTGAGCCGTGGCAGCAACTCTGGGAGCCCAGCACCCTCCTCTTCTCGGGGAATAACGGGAACCCTTCCTCTCTCTGTCTTCATCTCACAGTGAGGAAATGCTTAGCTAGATTCAGTGTAAGATTCTGACCCAAATGAACTCCCAGTTCATAAACCACGTAATCCAAGACACAGACTCCTGACTTTCACAGACTTTCTCCATGTGCATGAATTATACTCTAAGTGCACCTACACTGTGAATGCAAAACTCCTACCTGTGTCTAGAGACAGGCCCAAGGGAACCACAACTAAAACCTAAAAAAGGGCGTCACCCCCGAACTCCCATGAGCACGTGCACCCCAGCTTTCCAGGGCTGTGGTTTCTCTCAGTGTGAAGGCTTCTCCCATGGTGAGTGTGAGCAGCAAGGACACCTGCAGGGAGAGCCTCTCCAGGAAGAACCTCTGGGCCTTCAATTGCTTCCCTTTGCAGGTCAAGGGGCCTTGGCTTGGGTCACTGACCACAGGCCTCTGATCCCAGTCAAGTGGCTTTGGAACACATGGATATTTTAAATGACACAAATCCAGTGCTTGAAGAACCCAGCATAATCACACAAACACAATGTTTATGTGTAAAAGAGGGAAGAAACTTTTAAGATGTAAGCCATCTTTCTAGTTCAATAACAATAACTACTGTATTTATTACTTTCAGAAAATAATATTACTTGATTATTATTTGCATGGCAAGAAATTGTTTTTCAAACAATCATACTCGAACACTTCCGATGTTCAAGTCTGAGCTCTAACACTCCCATTTAGAAGCACCCTACCCCCACGGAAAAAAAAGAACAGATCACAGAATATTACTACACAGGCTCAGGGCAGAAAAAAATGAAACAAGAATTTTCAACACATGCAAAATAACACTATTATCTTTTTTCTAAAATTAACTACTTTCTTTTTGAAATATTTTATTCTGTATTTCAAGCTCTTTTATTTACATAAATTTTAAATATTTGAAAACCTTAAGCTCAAATAAGTGAGAAAATGCGTGCAAATTGACCCACCCAGGGACAGTACTGACAGACAGTGCTGACAGAAGAGAAAACCCAGTAAATCCACTGGGAGATGTCATTCACCCTTTCCAGGGAGAGAACAGGCAAAATTCAACTGTTCCAGGGAGAAGCACCTGGGTCAATCACTTCTTCCTAAAAGGTTTCCCATAATAGTTTTCAATCTTTAAAGGCCCCATATAATTTACACTAGACCATATTAATTAATTTTACTAAGGGATACAAACCATAGAACCCCATTTTATGAAGTCAATTAGGAAGTAATGGAGACTTAAATTAGATTCAGTAATTCCTGGTTCAGAGCTGTCCTGCTTACTATGGAATATTTTAAGACAATGGGTGCTATGAAAAGCGTGAGAAAAGGCAAAGATTTCTGATGCTTCAGGCCAAGTACACCACTTTTCCTCTTTATCATATTCAGTAAATCCCCTGAGATCATGAGGGACCTTGCTTAAATTTACTGAGAGCTCAGGTATAACGGTGATTTAGCCTAGCATTGAGTAATTGTGTGAACATTTGTGAATTACTGCATTACAGGAGGTGGTCACATTAATTCAGAACTTATGTTTTAGAGGCTTAAAAGCCATGGAGTCTCCATTTATCTTTTTGTTTTTAAATTCTCTTAGTATATTTTGGATTTCCAACTGGGTCAAATTGTGGGCTTCTTTTCAAACATTTTCCCTTTGCTTCCTTCTCTTGTTTCCTTCCTGATTTGTATTTTAGGTTACTGGATAAACTTTGGGAGACTGGGTGTCCTCTCTACCCTGGTATCCATCTTTTTTCTCTCTCTCTTTTTACCCACAGGGCCTAAAATCAGTGCCATCAGGGTTGGAGGCCTCTCCCATGGTCTCTGTGTAGGATTTAAGGACCCAGGGCTTAAATCATGTTTGAACTTGTCCCTTTGCTGTGCCATAGTGAAGCTGTGGATTGTCCCCAGTAGCCTCAGGGCTAGGATCTGCACTGCCCCAGAGGCAGGGACAGCAGCAGCAGAGGCACATAAGGAACGTGGGGAGTCCTCTCCTATAAGGAGAGAGGACCCAGCCCACCAGCTATGAGCTGCCTAACCTGTCTCCTCTCTCTCTCTGGCTGAAATACCTGCTTTTTAAGGAGTGACCATCTGATCAACTCACCTCATTCACTGGCACAATCATCATCAAATCTCCCTTAGACTCCCCTAACATCTAAGTGAACCCAACCTCGCTCACAGCTTCACTCAAAACACAGCTTATGGGCAAAACATCGACCGAAGACCATTCTAAGGAGAACCCCACTCCCATACTCCTGCTCCCTAGTGACAAGGAATTATGAAACGGTCAACTCAGAGTCTTCAGTATAGAGACCTCAGGCTCAGTGGGTCCACGACACAGCACGGGGCAGCACAACCCACAGGAGGGCTTACCAGCAAGCAGCAGCTCGGTGTGGGGGCCTCCAAGTCCTCATCAGCCTGACAGATAAGAAACGCTAGGGGGAAAGAGAGGGGCATGGGCTACGTTGGCAGGAGTCAAACATCAAAAGTGTGGAGCCTGCCACTCATGACAAGAAGAAACATGAGTAAGAAAAACAAGCATTTGTAGTGGCTCATTTTTATACAAAGAAACTCTAACAGGATAATCAAGAAGTAATCACATCTATGGCCATGCCACCCTGAACAAACCTGATCCCATTGATCTCGGAAACTAAGCAGGGTCAGGCCTTGGTTAGTACTTGGATAGGAGAATACCTAAGAAGACCAGATGCTGTAGGCGTGAAAAATAAAAAATAAGAGATTGTAAGCTGACAAGGTCCTTGCAATCTGTGAGGTCAACCAAGGGTTGCCTCGCCTAAAAAAAAAAGTAATCACACCTAGTTATTGGAGGGAGGATGGAGTCAGAGCACCGCATGGACTGGGGCAGAATATGTTGCAGGCATATCTTTCATGTTTTAGAAATTTTTTTTTTTACATTCCCATGTGTTATTTATTTAAAATAGATAAACTTATATATGCCATATTTTCCTATGCTTAATCATAATTTTAATTAACTTTTGTTCTTTAAAATTAATTTAATTTTAATTTTTCTACATAGAAAACCACTGCGAGTTTTAATTCTTTAAACACTAAGAATATGAAACTGCAGATCATCAAACATTTGTAAATTCTTTCCCAACTAAAAGGGCAAGAGGCAGAATAGCCTGTCATTCCACTGTATTTCCCACTGTGGATTTGAGATGAGTTTCAGAAATGAGTAGCATATTATAATGCAGTAGGGGTTTGCAACTTATCTAGAAAGCTGAAAGCTGATAGAAAATTGATTGTTTTTTCCTCATATGCATTAAAATAGGTAATTATTTTTCTTAGGAATAGTACACTCTTTCAAATGTCAAATTCTCTAGAGACAGGGACATACAAAAGCTGACCTAAAAATGAAAAATGCACCTCAAAACTTAAATACATCCATCTCCCATCTTGAGTCTCTAGTGCCTATATGAAACCGAAATTTAATTTCGTTCTACAATTATCTTGCCTTAGTCATATCTTACCTCTCAATCAACTTACATATTAAAAGCCCAAGTTAATAGAAACTAGAATTAAAGGGCTGCAATATTTAAGGGAGAAAGGAATGCAATGGAAAAAAATCCCCACAAATATTGGGATGAAAACAGATATGCAGCTGGTTTCCCTACAATTCAGAAGGACACCCACACTCAGAAAGTTGAACATATTTCCAGACTTAGGACCTAGACACCCCTGGCTGAGACAGAACCCCTGTAGTGGGTCAGTCCCCAGGGAAGGAGGGTGAGATGCCTCAGCAGCCCCATAAATGAACTCTGGGAGCCCAATACCCCACCTCCTGTGAGCATGGAAGCGCTCCCTCCCCCAGACTTCCATTTTCAGTGAGGAAACTCAGCCTGATTCAGTTTGAGTTCTGACCCAAACAAACTCCCCAACTCACACACCCTTTGTCACGAAACAGTATCCCAGATTATCACAGACTTTCTCACTGTACACAAATTTCTCACTGAGCACACCTACACTGTGGATGGAAAACTCAAACAAAATGTCTACAAATATCTAGACTTAAGAAATCACAACCTCAGAAAGGGAGTCACACCCTCTCTCCCTCCATGTACACGTGCGCCCAGCTGTCCAGGGCTGCAGCTTCTCTCAGTGTAAAGGAAGGACACCTGCAGGGAGAGGCTCCCCAGAGAGAACCAGTGGGCTTTCAAGTGCTTCCTTTTGCAAGTCAAGGGGGCTTTAGCCTGGTCACTGACCTCAGGTCCCTGCTCCCACTGGAGCTGCTTTGGAACACTAATGATTTTTTTAAATGACACAAACCCAGTTTAACAACTCAGCAAAATCACTTAAAAGCCAGCATTTATGTAGAAGAAAGAAAATCATAAGGTAGTTTTACTAGTTCAACTAAAAAAAAAATCCCAAATACCTATTCCTTTTAGAAAATAGGATGTCAGTTAATTATTATTTCTAGAGAAAGAACTCAGTTTGTAAATAATTAATCATACAGGAACACTTCCGCCCTGCAAGTCCAAGACCTGGAATTTTATTTAAAGACACCCAAAAGTCAAGGGCAGACCCCAGAAACTTATTAGGTATGCTCAGGGAAAAAGAGTGAAAGAATTCTACATAAATGAAATGCACTACTGGAATATTTTCTTTGTCCTGAAATTCAACCTTTTTGGGGTGTCTGGAATGATTTTATACTGTCTTTCAAACTCTGGCTGTTAAACATATTTTACCTCTGTTAAAAAAAAGTCTTAAATACATAAATAAATCAAGGTGACACCAAAGGAGGGACAGTGCTGACAAGACGCAACACCAAGAAAAGTTTCCCAAGAGGAACCTCCACCCAAAGGACTTCCCACAGGACGTCTGTGCTCGGGAAAGATCCTGGAGGACAGGGACACAGATTTCTTACAAGGTATTCTCTCCTTTCCTCCAATGTAGAATATCCACAATAAATATAAATCGCTACAAAGAGCCACCCATGACGCTGAAGGAAAAGCATTAAAAAGTAAAATATTGGATCTTTTTGGAATGAACCTAGAAGGACAGATAAATGATAATGTTGCTGTGAATCGCGGAGGGAAGTTACCTTGGGAATTCGAGGAGAATTTGTAAATTTAGGGACTTGCTGCCAGTCTCAGGAAGAGTTAGGCTGACGGGACAGAGTCGTGGATTTGAGAGCCTACTGCCAAAACATTTAGAAAACTAAGGCGAAAACAGGACCACTGAAGAGATAAAAGGGACTGGGGACGTCAAAGACCTCAGCTACTCCCACACTCCAACGCCAGATACCAAGTCTACGACCCTCTCTGTGGCCACCGCACAATCTGGGAGAATTGAAGCTGAGGTCCCGGCAGCTGGCCCAGCTCCTACAGTTCCTGTGAGAAGGGACGGAGGTCCGCAGTTTCCAGAGTTGACAGCTGGGAGGCCGGGTCCCGCCACAGCGGGTTCGACAACACCTCGTCCTGTCTCCGTACTCGCCTCGCACACTCACCATTTCTAGGTCTCCTGGGTCTCCCTGAATCCTGCCTTCACCCCCACGACCAGTGCCGATCACAGTACAACAGAGACGGCGACAGAGCCTCCAGGGACCATTAAGGACAGGCAACAGGCATTCCCAGAGAGACCAGATAAGGTAGGGATGTTCCCGCCTTAGCAGTGCGTCGCCCCACCCACATGCCCCAGAGGCGCCCTGATTGGACACACTGCAAGGCATCTGCGTGAATGACACCCGGAGGGAGGACGGGTTGCTCAGCAGAACCAGCCTGGGCTGGTGGGCGGGAACCCCACCCAGCCAGGCTCATTTGAATTTAAACGGAAGTTTTTCCGGTCCTGAGGCTCCGTGTTTTGTTTCTCCCAGCTTTGTCGAGGCCGGGGCATCGGGGACACAGGGAATTCCTGATTCAGTTTCCAGATGCAGCAAGTAGAGACTAGAGGGTGGCTAGGGCAGGACTGATTGGAACAGGAAAAGAGTGAAGACAGGGAAAATACTAATTGCAGTCATTGCTAAATTATTAACATTAAGAAGGTTAAGGCATGAGGAAAGGATTTCTTTTCCTGTCTTAACTAGCCTGGGAATTTAAACTTTTGAACTTTCCAGTCCCGTGTCAATGCCCGGACATTTACTTACTGGCAGATAACCCTCAGACCAACCCCTAAAGGACTCCAGACGTCAGCAGACCGCCTGGCGCCCATGCTTCAACCCACCTGGCATCCATCACCCAGACTGCCTGACAGCTGACTGATAATCATCTTGGCCCAATCCTAGCGCTGAGGATGCAGGACAATTTTTCTCCAGGTCGTGACTTTTAAGAACTCTTTTATTTCTTTTAAAAGCTTCTGAGGTTTTGCCTAGCTGTGTTTCTAGTTTGCAAACTGTAAGATCCTTGAATAAATCTTTATCATTTATTTCTAGCCAAAGATTTCTTACTCATTTGTGCTTGGTCAACAGAACAGGAGGGTCTCATGTCCCCTAGGGGTCAATGCCTTGGCATAAGGCTGCAAGTCCACTCTTGGAACTGTGACACTTAGTGTGACCTCACCATCTGTGGTGATGAGTCTGGCTCCATTTCAAGCTTTGATGCTTCCCAGCCTTGAGCCTTGCACCCAACCCTGCCCCACCCCCACTCATTTGGTTCTTAGGAGAAAGAAGCCCAGAGCACTTGGCTCTGGTGGGAAGTTGGAACCTGGCAGCCCCAGCCTGGGCTCACCGACTCTTCTCAAGGAGTGAGATGTGTTCATTACATTCTCAGGTGTACATTTTACACTGGAAGGAAATTTAACTTAGATCACTTTTTGCATGGCTCCTTAGATAACTTTGAAATGTCAATGACTATGATATACATAAGGTACTTGAATTCCTATTTTTAATAATATAAGAAAAACAATGAATCATTGCGTAAATTTGAGATACACTTGGAAACTTCCCTCAGCTTTACTGACATATAATTGACTAATAAAATTGTGTTTAAAGATTACCATGTACAGTGTGATGATATGATATACATATATTGCATTGTATAAATGAAATTTGCTTAGAGAGTGGGCCTTAGGCAGTCTCACCACACACACACACACACACACACACACACACACACACACACACACAACACAAAGACACCCACATGATAACACTGTGAGGTGAAGAATGTATTATTTGACCTGGAAACACTTATGTGCCTAAGAGCCTGATTGCAAAACTCTTTGCATTGTGTGTTGCTATTGAAATTTTAATGCCTATTTTTCAGGACATTTTTGGAATATTACCACTCCTTATTGCCTTCCTTTTACTAATTGCCCTACTGAAATCTTATTAATTAATAGTTTTGGAATGTATCCCAAGAATCCTTCCTTTGCGGAATACATTGTAACTACAGTGCTAGTTATTGGACTTCTTTGCTTTCTGCGTGTATTTTGATCAATCCCTTTTTGTCATACAAATTGAGGAATATAAAAGGTATTAATATGGGAGGCCAAACACCTACTGCAATAGTTACTGTTTCCTTTTTCTTCTTAGTTTCTGCTGAAGGATAACTGCCTAGTAGACATATCCCAATCCCTTACATACAGAGGAATTTTGACAAACTGTTGGATTTGCCATCAGAAACCTCTCTCTGTACAGGAACCTGAAGATCCTTTAAATAAGAACACTGAATTACCAATTTCTCTGCCATTTCTCCCATGTACTAACTGCACTGTTGAACTTTCGTATTAGTGAGACTCCCCTAGGACCCTTTCTACAACTCCTTGCCCAATCCATCAAAACTCCAGAGACTTAGGAGGTAACATGTGTAATATGGAACAGGAAGCCTGCCAAGCATCTCGGGTTTCAACAGTTGTCCCTATGCAACTTGTACTTCTTATGCCAATATAATTTTACTCTACCCACAGACAACCTTCTTAACTACCCACATCCTTCAGATACATGGGTCAATCAATCCTGTTGTCATAACTCCATGATCTGTGCCCATTAGGATTCATTTTTACTTATTCTTGGTGGAAAAGTCTATGGGGGATACATTGTTTAAATCCTTATCAACTTAGAAGGCATTGCACAGTCAGATAACAGGTTACACCTATTTCTTTATACATTCAGTCAGACACTAAGCATTGGATATCACTGTTAAATTTACATCACAGATTACAACAAGAATTGCCTGGTGGTGTTTCCAACAATGAAGGAATGAGATTTAGGGGTATTTTATTTCTATATAATAAATGGGGAGGGGAGGGTATAGGTGCAAATAAATATATGTTCAGAAATTTGTCTAGAACTTTAGGGAGGATTGCTGAATCTATTGCTGAAGCGATAGCTGCTCAAGGAAAATCTTTAAATTCACTTGCTCAAGTTGTTTTAGAATATAGAATTGCTCTTGACAATAAATTAGCAGAGCACAGAAAGGTGATACCTGTGCCATCACTAGTACCACCTGTTGTCCTTGGATAAATGCTTCAGGATTAATTGGAACACAATTACACAAAATCAGAGAAAAGGCCCACTGATTGCAACAGGGGCCCCTAGATGCTCTTGGTCCCTTGACCTGTGTAGTTGGCTACCCTCAGGTATAATCTTATGGTTTAGATCTAGTCTATACTTTGGAATTGGTGACCTGCTTTGAAATTTAGGAATAATTGTTGTTATTAAACTCTGTTCTACTTGTTTCCACAGTGTGATGACAATCCATGCAAATAATGGCAGCTGACATTTAGAATTGATTTCTAATAATTGTGGGACCTCAGATGGACAATAAATGATAACATAGAAAAAGAACTTCGCTATGCTGAACTCCACTAACCTTTATTTCATAGGACTTGATGACAAACATTCTCCCCTTTGGGAGTTCTTGTGACTCAAATGTGACTTTAAGGCTTTCAAGAAAGCCACTTCCCCTCCTACATAGGACATGATATATCAGAGATGAGCCCTCCTGGCAATGAGCGATCACAATGTGAACAACAACAAAGACCCCACCCCAGTGGTTATCAATAATGTTTTCAAAGAAAGATCTTGATCGAAAGGTAGAAATGAGAAAGTTGACATGCATGGAGCCATTTTTAAATAAAGCTAGAGTAACCATTTCAGAGGAACTGCCTTACACATCTTGTTCCTTGAACTTTTAGACTGGGCCAACATTTACTGTTTTGACAAGTCAGCAACAAACGAACATCCTGATCATAAAGACTGATGATTATAGACTTTTACCTAGAGATAGAATCAATAACTAAGCTTAGCTTAAGTTTGTCTGCACCAACAAGAAATTTTTATAAACAACTTAAGTAACTTCTCTTTTTTCTATTAAAACCCCTTGCTTTTACCCTGTAATCAAGACATGTTTGGGGGTTTTGCCTATATCTGGGGCATGTGTCCCCATCCTTAGTTTCCCATAGGGGGCCCATCAATGTGAGCAGGTACATAAACCTAACTAACAGTCAAATATCAAAATGGAGTCAGTGTCTTCATTTAAATTAACCCTAATGTTTGTTGAAGGAATGATCCTGTCTTATTTAAATGAAATTGAATTGGAATATTCAATTGTTTGAATATGAATTTTAAAGGCCATGTGAACATCACAACCAACTTGTAATGAAGATGGAGAAACCCCAGATAAAATTGAATCTGGCCATCTCAGGAAAACATGTCGATAGGAATCTGGAGTTCTATTCAATTATTTTAGTAATATCAATGTTTATGTTGTTGTTAAATTTATTTCATTGGTGGTTCATTTCTAATTAGTTGTCTCACTGTGGAGTTATTGGTGGCACCTTACCAGGGTTTACCCACAAGCAGCAAGTAGCCTCTTTGAGTGCTTTCCTGACTAGTCAATAAATACTCAAACCAAAGTGGTCACCAACGACCATAGCTGCCAGGGAGTTTTCCTTCAGAGAAAATATCTAAAACATTAGCTGTCTGCTGCATGGGTTTTGAGTGTTTGGACATTTTACGATTGGCATTAATGATGTGAGTTTGCTGAATGACATCATGAGTGCCCTGGTCAGTGCCAGTGACTCTAACCACAATGAGAATGTGAGTGCAGTAGGCAGAACAATAGCACCTTTGTGTTGAGATGGAACAGAGGGTGTTTGCACTCAAAATAAAATATTGGCATCCAGGGTACCAACTATAGTTGATATTGGTAGGCAGACCCAGGAGTTGGATACAAGAGTGGTGGGTTGTGAGCACTATTACACTGAACCAAGGACCTGGGAGAGTGACCATTTTGACAGAAATGAAGAGGCCTCCAGTTATAAAATGCCAGCTAGCATCATGGTCAGAACAAAGAAATGGGCCCTAAACACTGGCGGCTGAATCTGTGTCTTGAACAGCCAAAGACCCACTTAAAGGTAGCAAGATGTGTCTAAATCAGCCATTCTGGCTCTAATAGAGCTATAGTCTGGGGTCCTGAAAGAAGTAAACTCTCAGTTACACACTTTTGTGAAGAGCCAGTAATGTACATTTGGAGAATTGAGTTAATCACATCATAATGTCAATGAGGAGTCCTGCATTTTGGCTTCAGATACAATAAGTAATGTGTCTGCATGAGTAACATATTGTGATCATAGCATTTCGCCCATAAGGAGGGTAAGAGGTCCTATGAAAACTATCTGCCATCAGCTGTAGGGACCCTTTCATATCCTGGATTTAAGTTAATCAATTGTACTACCAGAGGTGTATTTTCTCATATCAGGAGCACTGGTCAATCACTAAATTAGCCATGGATATGAGGAAATTCCTTTGCTTCTGCCTAGACCTTTAGGGCAGAGGCCCCTTGATGGTTTTATACTACATGGGTTTATAGGGCCAAGGTTAATCCCATCAGGTTTCATTATGAGTCTCAGAAATTCAAATCAATTTATCACACTGAGGCCTGAAATACACCTCTGCAGAGAGACGCTTACTATGTGCAGTTAGGAGTGACGATGGTTTGTAATTAGTCAATTGTGAGCAAGATAATCAGATAATTATTTCTCCCAAAGGGAGTTACCTTGGATCAGGAGTTTTGGGGGGGGGGGGTTTCTCACCAAGAAATCACACTGGACATGCATAATTATCACCCTACTCAGACAATGAACTCAGGATGATGCAGATAAGCATAATTTGCTCTTATGGAAGGAATTACATGGTTGAATGAGGTATAAATTACATCAATTTGAATAGCAACACACAAAAAAGTGTCCATTACATTAAAATTTAAACTAAATGTATATTAAAATCCTCTCAAGTGATATTAAATATAAAAAGACACCACAAATATCAGTGGCTCAAATCAGTGGGAGATCTTGAGTCCCAGATACCCATGTTGAAACTCATGACCCCATATTACACACAGAAAAGATTTAACAACTGTAAAATCTCACCATGTGTGTATCTCCACCTTTATGGGGAATCTTTACTGTTAATCACAGGAGAGGAGGACTTTGACATTCCTGCCCTCCAATCGAGCCACACCCAGCAGTTCCTGAAAGTGTTTAACACTGGTTAGACTGAGGAGATAACAGCTGTTTCGAGTGCTGCCCAGGCACGTTACAGTGGACACCCTGCTCACATTCACAGTCTCCACGCTTAGATCAGGACCTGAGCTTAGGTTCCCACCAGGTTCCCACTTTGCTTCTTCCCAGGCGCTAACAGGTGCATGCTGTCCTTTTCTCTCTATCTCCCTCCGACATGTGACCTGGGGCAGAGACTGGCTTTACCCCAGCTCAAATCATGCCCCTCACCCTCACTTCTTGGATCTATAAGTAATAAATCTTGTGACTCTACTTCATTTGTATCAGTGTATTGAAACTGGTCATTAATCAAACGACTCTGGGGTTTTCACTTCCTCAAAGTGGGAGCTGAGACGCTAAGGGAGCTGTTACCCCTCTGTGGCTGGCTTGTGCCCACCTCTTTCAGTAGGTCATAATCTGGCTACCTTCAGTTTAATACACCAGCTCTGGTTTCTCAAAACAGGGCAAAAAAGACCTCACTGAAATAATCCAGGCAGTCACTGAACAAATAAATAAACAAATTACAATAAAAGCCATAGAAGAAAGGAGCCAGATTTGATACATACACTGTTACCTAAAGTGTTTAGTTTTTAACAAAAGATGACATACAAAAAAAAAGAAAGTAAAACCTTATAGTGGGGAAAAAACAGTAATTGGAAAATGACTCAACTCTTAATGAAACTGCAGTAAAATTAACAGGTGACATCTCAGGAGGAAAACAGGCAGTCAGAAGGCAGAGGGATGACATATTCAATGTGTACTGTGGGAAAAAATTGTCCACAAACAATTCTATATTCACTGAAACTACCTTGTAAAACCTGAAGATCTTCCCAGATCAACAAAAACTGAGAGGATATATTGACAGTCCACTGTCTTACAAAAATTACTGTCTTACAAAATAATGGGTTGAAAATGGGTTGAAAGCAAGGGACTCCAGATGGAAATTTATATCCACTCAGGGAAGATGTGCAGCTGGACCCCACAGGACACCTACTATATAAGGCCACTCTACTAAGACCAAGAGACATAGCAGCTCTACCTAATACATAGAAACAAACACAGTGAGGGAGCTAAAATGGGGGACACAAAGAAACATGTCCCACATGAAAGAACAGAACAAAGCTCCAGAAAAATTCCTATACAAAATGGAGACGAGCAATCTATCATAGGCAGAGTTCAAAATACTCACTCTAAGGATGTTCAGTGAACTTAGGGTAGAGTAGATAAACTCAGTGAGAACTTTAACAAAGAGACAGAAAACATAAAAATGGAGGTTAAAAAAAAACATAAAAAAAGACAAGTCAAATGAAGACTATAATAACTGAAATGAGGAATACATGAAAGGGAATCAACAATAGGTTAGATGTTGCAGAGGATCGAATCAGTGATTTAGAAAATATGGTAGCAGAAAATACCCAATCATAACAGCAACAACAACAAACCATTTTTAAATGAGGATAGTTCAAGGGGCCTCTGGGACAATATCAAGCATATCAACATTTGTACTTAAGGGCACCAGAAAAGAAGAGAGACAAAGCAAGAAATTAAAAACCTATTCCAAGAAATAATGATGGAAAACTTCCCTAACTTAGCAAAGGAAATAGACTTACTAGCCCAAGAACTGTAGAGAGTCCCAAACAAGATGAAACCAAAGAAGCCCATATCAAGACACATCATAATTGAAATGCTAATGGTTAAGGACAAAGAGAGAATTTTAAAAGCAGCAAGAGAAAAACAATTAGTTAACTACAAGGGAGTCCCCCTTAACACTATCAGCTGATTTCTCAACATAAACTTTTCAGGCCAGAAGGGATTGGCATGAAATATTCAAAGTGATGAAAAGCAAGGACATACATCTAAGACTATTCTACCCCACAAAGTTATCATTTAGAATCTAAGGACAGATAATGAGCTTCCCAGACAAGAAAAAACTAAATCAGTATCAACACCAAACCAGTATTACAGGAAATGTTAGAGGGACTTCTTTAAGAAGAAGAAAAAAAAATCAAAAATATGAATAATAAAATGGCAATAACTACATATCTATCAATAATTACTTTAAATGTAAATGGATTAAATGTTCCAATCAAAAGATAGGGTGGCTGAATGAACAAGACAAAAAGACCCTTACATATGTTGCCTACAAGAGACTCATTTATGGTATGTGCCATCAATATTAAAAGGAAAAATTTTAAGGCAAGTGTTAAAGAACAAAATATCAACCAGAGAAATTTAAAGATCTAATTGCCGTCATTAAATAATAAATAAATAGGCTATATCTCACCTAATAAGTAGAAAAATGCTCTTAGGGGATGGGATGTACAATCCAGAAGGCTTTTACAGACACTAGCTGGGCTGGACAAGAAGGTTATTAGCAAATAAAAGAAAGGATTATTTTAGGTAAGATCAGCTTTCCTTGGGGAAAGGGCACCAGGGGTCTTAATCAGGTAGATTACCTTGCTAGTGTTGATCAGGAAATTCCAAGCTGGTTGATTTAAATCACATTCCTGGGAGAAGCTGAAACTTCCATTAAGTTTTGGTTTGCTGTCCTAGGAGCAAAAGACTCCACCTTGGGACTGTTATTTCTTTTATTTAACAGAAGTATTAATTCATGCTACAACACGGTTGTCCCATGAAAAAATTACGCCATGTGACTGAAGTCAATTACAAAGACCACATATTATTTAATTCCATTTATATGCAAGAGTCTAATAGAGAAATCTAGAGATAGAGTTGATAAGTAGTTACCTGGGGCTGGAGAATGGAGGAGGAGATTGGGAAGATTGGAAGTCTTAGCTAAGGGCAGAGGACTTACTTTTTGAGGTGATAAAAATTTTCAAAAATTTGCTGTAGAGATGATTACACATATCTACAAATACACCGAATACCATTAAAACGTACACTTTAATGAAGTGCACTGTACATTATGTGCATGACATCTCAATAAAAGTGTTTAAATAATAAACGAACAAACAAACAAATATTGTTTTACAGTGCAAAAGAGATTTACACAATCCAATCTCCCAGGCAAATAAGAGTTTTCAGATTAAGCATCCTCACAGTTAAGTTGAAAGGTGGGTGCGACCTTGGGAACTGTCCGATTAAGGGCGCCTCTAGCGCAGGTGGATGGGACCGACGCAAAACAGCATTTCAGACGTTCCTACTGGATTTGGAGGAGCTGGAGATTATAAGTGGCCTTGTGGTTCATGGTACTTGCTAGCTCTGCTGCAGCCTCCGTCGCGCCGTGTTCTGCGCTCATCTACCCTGATTGGAGTTGTAGGAAAGACTCAGGGAGACCTAGGAAACCTAGAAGTGGTGAGAGCGCGCTGTCCGGAGATGTGGAGAGCGCGACGAGAGGCTGGCTGGAACCTGCTGCGGCGGGATCCGCATTCCCTGCAGTCAGCTTCGGAGTCCGCGAATCCAAGTTCGCCGGGAGCTCCGCTCTCACCTCAGTCCCCTCCAGCAAGCAGCGTGGGGGCTGGGCCGGTAGCTGGGACTCCAAGCGTCCTGTCACGTCACCGCGCGCGGCGACTTCGGCCCCCGGAGCCTCAATGGACAGCTCTGTGCCTGCAGCCCTGCGTCTCCCCAGATGATGCGGTGACCATGGGGACAGTCGTGACTTGGCCTCTGAGCGTTCGTGCGTAGAGCAGCCGTGGTCTGTGGGGTGCCCAGTCCTTTTTTTTTTTTTTTTTAACATGGGACACTTGTTTTTTTTTCTTTAAGTAATTTTTTATTTTTTAATTACTGTTGACACACTTATTAGTTTCAACCTAGTGATTAGACGTTTATATAATTTACAGAGCGATCCTCCCCATAGGTATAGTACTGATCTGGCACAATACACTGTTATTACAATATTATTGACACAATTCTTATGCAGTGCTTTACATCTCTGTGACTTTTTTTTTGTCGCTGGCAATTTGTACTTGTTAGGTTCACCGAAGGAGGAACCCAGAAATTCAAAGGGGTTAAGCAAGGTTTATTGTAGCAGAGTGACAGCGGGGCTGAGCCGAAGATGGCGTCAGCGCCGAATGCAAGGGGACCTGAAACTTACATGGGGCTTGAGGCAGGCTTTTCCGGTGCGACTATTTCAGGCGGGAAAATTGGCGGGGAAAGGAGGAAAGTTCAGTGAAACGAAAGGTGAGCAAGCAGCAGTCGCCGACCCAAATGTTGCACGGTCTGGTTCCCATACAAAAAGTAAGGGAGGAGACTGGTTCCCACACGACAGGGTAAGGGATAGGGCCCTCCTGGACCTAACATTTCAGCCTTTTTTGTTTTATGGAATAGGGATGGCAACTCCGTCTTCTGTAGCCTTTTCCTGCTGAACAGAGTCAGCAGGATCTGTTGGACAGGGGTTCATTTATGGATAGTCGACTGGAGGGTGGCCTTGTTTGGTAGGTTCTGCTGGCAGTAGGGCTTGATAGTGTGGCACGGAGTGAAGTAGCATGACGTCTGCGCTAGACTGGTTGGCAAACCGCGAAAATGGCCCTGGGGGAGGGAAGTAATTTGGCTCAGTGACAAGGCCCAAAGGCCAAATGAGAAAAATGAAGGTTAGAGGCCCTACGATGGGTAAGAGCCAGGTAACCCAGATGGTTTTTAGCCAGGTGTCCCAAGAATTTGGCACTCTGTTATCTTATTGGCTTTGTACTTTAGCTTTTTAGCTGCATCTCTTACTAGTCCTGATTGGTTAACATAGAAACAACATTCTTCTTCTACAAAGAGACAGAGACCTCCTTTTTCAGCTGTCAGTAAATCTAGCCCTCATCTGTTCTATAAAGTGACAGCTGCTAGGGAGTTAATTTGATCCTGTAACTGAACTATACTTTTTGCAATCTCATTTAGGCTTTTTTGTAGGTCATTGGACAATGCTTCAAAATAGGATAGAAAGATGGTAAGTCCCCCTATGCCTGTGCCTAATCCGGTAGTGACTCCCAGTGTAACTAAGGGGAATAATCCAAATAAATGTTTTATGTTTCATGTAATGTGTGATGGGAATTGGTAAGAACTGGTTATTGGGGGCTATATGTATATTTGGAGAGAGATAGACTAGAGTACAAATTTCAGTCCAGTTAGCCCACTAGAGATTAGAAGGCAGAGATAAGTGCTAGTTTCACATAGAAAGAAGACCCCTTTGTCAGGTATACAAGTGGAAATGTGTATGAAGAACAAATGAATAAGAGGATAGATTGTTCCAATGCATCTTCTCTGAGGCTGGGAACTCCAGGACATAAGGATTGTAGCTATAGCAGCTCTAATTAAGGGGGGTGGATGAGAAGGGGGATTAGTAGGTCTGCAATGAAAGTGTTGGGGAACTGCAGAAACACAAGGAAGAAGGAGGGGGTATGGAACAGTTGTAAGAGGTTGCAAGGACTGTAAGGTAACCTGTAAAGCAGACAGTTTGTAGAAAGAGGCCATGAGCCTCTGGAGAGACCTGGTAGTGTATCCATTGAGTCCATTGTCCATTGGGTAGTTGAATTATGACTGTCTGATTGTATATCTGTCCTACAGATATGTTGCTACCAGTTCTTGTGAAACAAAGGAGAGCCTTGGAAATTAAAGGGGTGGGTATAATGGGTAGTGTGTCCTATTACTGGTATTGAGGGATGTGCTACCTTTGCAAGAAACTGGGTATAGGTGTGGAAAAGATTAGAAGCTTGATTAGCCTGTGCTGTGGAATAACTTCTAAGAAGAGTATGTGCCCTTTCAAGGAAAATAGAGCCCTTTTCTTTTCTATCTGAAAGGGTTATTTATACATGGTCCCATTTAGCGAGAGGAATGGAGACGGCAGAGTATGCTGAAGAAGAGAGGGCAAAGTAGAGCCAGCAGTCCTTGGCTAACATAGGATAGAACTTATTGAGGAAAGAATGGGTGAGACTGAAAGAAGTTGGGAGGGAGAATTTATCCAGTTCAGGTTTACTGAGAAGGAGGGAAGGGTCTGAATTATAGGTGGGAGAGACGCATAAGGGAGGCTCTGAATTTTGATAAAATGTCTCTACCAGGGATTGGAGTTGGGCGCTTAGGGAGGACTAGGAACGAGTGATCAAAGGTGTTCTCAATAAGAGATAGTTAAGGAGGGTGTGGCTAAAGGTTTGGGGATGAGACCATCGATCCCCATAATGGAGACATGGGAGGGGCAGGTAAAACCTGCAAATTCAGGTAAAGCAGAGTAAGTGGCCCTGTATCAATAAGAAAGGGGATTGGCTTACCTGCTACTAGCAGAGTTACCCCGGGCTCTGAAGGAGTGATAGGCGTGGGGGCCGCGGGGCCCAGGCACCCTCAGTCTTCAGTGACTTTTCAGAGGGAAGAGATGTGACCCTCCCTTGGGAGGGTAGATCACAGTAAGACTTTCCGGTGACTCTTCTTGCCGCATGAACATGGGCCTGGAGGAGGATGAGGATTAGGGCAACCTTTGGCCCAGAGTCCCTCCTTGCCACACTTAAAGCAGGGGTCCAGAGGAGCCTTGAGGGTTCTTCCCTTAGGGGTTTGCTTATTGCCCTGTGAACCCGGATAGCTGCTGCCAGCATCTGGCATTTTGCCTGATCCCTTTTAATTGTTCATTTCTTGTTTCCTCTTCTCTATTATTGAAAACTTTAAAGGCAGCACTTAAGAGACCCCTTTGTGGGGTTTGAGGGCCTTCCTCTACCCTTTGTAATTTGCCTCGGATGTCAGGAGCTGATTGAGAAATGAAATGAGTAAGTAGGAAGAGGAGGCCTTTTGCTGAGGAAGGGTCTAATTTAGTGTATTTTTAGAGAGCTGCCATTAGGCAAGACAGAAAAAGGGCAGGATTTTCATTTGGACCTTGGCTAATCTCTTTGAGTTTTTCGCAGTGAACTGCCTTGTGTGCCGCTTTTTGAAGCCCTGCCAGCAGGCAAGTTACCATATGATTTCGGTGTCTGTGGCCTGGGGAATCTGATAGTTCCAGTTGGGATCCTGTCTGGGGACTGCTACTGCCTGCCACCAGCTATTGATTATCTTGCTGGTGAAGGTTATCAGCCTGACCCTGAGCAGTTAGCCAGAATCTCTTTTTCTTTGCAGGGAGCAGCAGGGAGAGGTGGGTAGAGGTCATGCCAGGTAAGATCATAGGATTGAGTTAGGAATTCCAATTCCTTGACATAAGCGGTGGGGTCAGTGGAGAAGGACCCTAACTCTTTCTCAATTTGAGAGAGATCGGCCAGAGAGAAGGGGACATGAATGCAGACTATACTTCAGCTCCTGTAACTTCCCTTAAAGGGAAAACAGTAGAAGGCTCCTGGGGGCGAGTCCGAGAACATGTGAGATGGGGGTGGGGGGAGCATGGTGGTCTGTGGCCAGTGGGATCAAAAGAGGAAGTGTCAGTTTCAGGGTTAAGGGAAGTTGACTGTTTGGAGTGAAGAAGTAAAATCTGATAAGAAGAGCAAGGTTTACAGAGAGAGGGTCTGGAGCAGAGAGTAAAGGAGGCCTGGACATAGGGAACTTCAGACCACTTTCCATTGCGGTGACAGAAGTTGTCAAGGTCTCATAATGTGTTATAATTGTAGGTGCTGTTCTCAGGCCATTGAGAACCATTATCCAATTTATATTGCAGCCAAGCAGTGTTACATTAGAAAATGAGACGCTTTGGTCTGAAACACCTTTGAGGATGAAGTTGTATAGGTTCCTTAAAAGGCAGCCAAGGGGCCTGGTTTTGGAGGGGTTCCCCCGGATGAAAAGGAGGAAAAAGACAGGGAAAGTGAGGAGGGCGACTGGAAAACCACAAGGAAGGGGGTGGATCTTTGGATGGGCATCGCCACTGACAAACAGTCCATCAGATAGAGCAGAGGTGTCCTTTCTGGGCCCAGCGTCCCCAGTTCAAAAGGACCCAGGGCCAGGAGGCCAAGGAGTCTTCTGACCTAGTGCTAGGATTTGTCAGAGAATGGGAGACTGAAGACACAAGCAAAGGTGTATAACCACTCACCCAAAAATTAAGTGACCGATGTGGATTGGCAGGTCAGCAATGAAATGGTGAAGCTCCTGACCCAGAGTCCTCCCTGGCTGAGTTTGGGGAGGATTTGGATGGTTAGGGCTAAACCTCTTAGAACCCAAGGAACAGGTAGGATCCAGAGGTTAGCAGGGCGAGCTGTTGCAGCCCACAACTCTCCGAGTTGCAAACCAATAACCTCAGGGCTAAGATGAATGGCCTCTCTGGTTTCATCATCAGCTGTTAGGTCCATGAAGGAGGAACGCAGAAGCCCAAAGGGGTTTAGCAAGATTTATTGTAGCAGAGTGATAGCCAGGCTGAGCTGAAGATGGTGTCAGCCTCGAATGCGAGGGAACCTGGAAATTATATGGGGCAGGAGGCAGGCTTTTTTGGTGGGAATATTTCCAGCAGGTAAATTGGTAGAGAAGGGAGGAAAGTTCAGTGAAATGAGAGATGAGCATATAGCTTTGCCAACCTGGACCTTGCAAGGTTCAGTTCCTACACAACAGGTAAGGGAGAAGTGTGGTTCCCACACCACAGGAATAAGGAATAGGGTCCCCTTGGACCTAACAGTACTTCTTAATCACTTCCTCTTTTTCAGGTCTCCAATCTGGCAACCATCAAAATGCTCTCCCTATCTATGACTTTATTTTGTTTGTTCATTTATTTGTTTATTTTGTCTCTTAGATGACACATATAAGTGAAATCATATAGTATTTGTCTTTTTCCATCTGACTTATTCCACTTAGCATAATACCTTCTAGGTCCATCGCAATGGAAAAATTTCATTCTTTTTTATGGCTGAGTCATATTTTGTTGTATATACCTACCACTTCTTTATTCATTTGTCAATTGATGGAATGGGGTGCCTTTTTTCTCTTGAGTTTTCAAAATGTTTGGGGAGCAGGCTCTCAAATCCACAACCCTATCTCCCAGTCTAGCTCTTCCTGGGACTGGCAATAAGTCCCTAAATTTTCAGTTTTCTCTTCTCATTCTCTAAGCCAACTTCCCCTCTTTGATTCACAGAATCATTATCAACTGTTTGTCTTCCAGGATGTGTTTCAAACAGACTCAGTATTTTTATCCTTTTTTCCACAGAGCCATGCATGGCTATTTAAAAAAAAAAAAATTTTTTTCCTGTGGATATTTTACATGAGAGAAAAGCCCTCCTTCCCCAGATACAGATCCCTTTGAATCTGCAGCTCTTAACATATTCCTCAAGGTCAGTGAGGCCCAGGGTACCCTATTATGTTTTGAGCTCTTCTGGCCCTTTATCTCACTATATATTCTAAAATTCAGGAAGCAGCCCAGAGGCATATGAGTACAGGGATTTTTTAGTCTTATATTGCCTTCTTCCTCAAGTCTGAGCTCTAAGTTTTAAATAATTTGCTATTATCAAACTTCAGACTTTGGTTCTTGTGGTTATTCTCAGATTGCCCTATTCTCTAGATTATATCCATATAAAGTCTAATTTGTATGAGAAACAACTTATGATGTTAACAGTGCTAATGAGTATATGTTCCTGATTCACCACGACACCTACAGTGGTGCCCTCAAAAAGGACATGAGATGTTTTTTCTCTGCTGCACATGCCGTGGCTGCTTTGACCCAGTCCTTCCTCCTGCAGGAAGACTATGGGTGTTTCCTGTTGCTTGTAGCTGAATGTAATCCCTCAATATGCTTTCACTTATATTTGATTGTATGTGATTAAAAGTACGTGTATATTTTGATTAAATAAATGCTTCTGTAGTTGTTTCATGAAAATATTTTATTAATGTTTTTGAAGACATCGAATGCTAACAAATATTAAGTCAATTTTCTTGAGAGGATATAGTATCCCAATATAATTATCAATGGTCAGATAAACTTGGCAATTTTCTTTATTCATTATACATTGGGTCAATTATATCATCTGCATACATATTCAAGTTTTTTTCCTTGGGCAAATTTTATTATTTTTTTCTTCTATAGTTAAAATTTTTGTCATGAAACTAATTTCTCATTCATTCTTAATACCAAAAACTTTATTCATGGTTTTTTCAGGGCCCTCTTGCCAGTGACCCCCAGAATCACACATGTAGTGAAAAAGAGGGGTATAATGATTCTAATAAGAATGGCCACAAACCATAAAGGATTTCGAGATCTAACAGTAACAGGGTGCTGAAAAGGATTCTTATAGGATTTTGGCTTCTGTTAGGTGATTTGATTGCTATTTAAGGAAGCAAGACCTTTTCCTGTATGGAATGCTTGAGGAGGTAAACTTCATTCTATCATTGATAATCATGATTATTTCTTGGAAGGCAAAACCGATGTAGTAGAGCTAAAGATAATTTGTAAGAAGCTCCAGTCAGTGATATTAGTAAAGGGGATATTGGTCATTTGTATAATTTGGAACCTTATTATATACCATTTTTAAAGATATAGTTACAAAAATCCTTAATATCTTGGTCCATCATGGTCACCAATTTTTCTCTCCAAAAGGAAAAGACTTGGTCTCGCAAGGCCAGCTCCTACACCCGTGGAATAGCTTTTGCCTTTCCTACTTATTGCTTGAACACTAATGTATTTCCTACAGTGTATTAGACACAGTTTACCATAAAGTGCATCAGTTAAAAATATATAAATTTACTTACTGGTATATTATGTGATATTTTCAATATCTCCCATATGATTCAACTGGGGCTTATACATTTAGGTGAGAAAACAGAAACATAGCGAGGGAGAAAGATGGGACCACTGGTCCAATCAAGCCTTTCCTGCTCAGAGACTATACTCTTGATGCTAATGTTTCAGCATCCCTCATTGCCACGCACTTCAGAGTCATTGTACCAAATTTAGCACAGATAGTGAAAGCACTGTAGGATCTGGAAATACTGGCATGAAACAAACATGTTATTGCAGGCCTGGTGCTTATGTTTTCATGGGAAAAGAGATGGTTAACAAATTGTAAAGCTTTGGCTTATAACATGGCATAAAGGGCTTTCATGGAATGTAAAAAAAAATAACGTGAGATAATAGGGAAGCTAGGTATGTATATATTTTTCTATGAGATCAGCAGCTGCTATGAATGACAATGTCATTATTGATCGCTTGCATTTTCTACCATGTAATACACCTTAAATGGTGTTTCAGGAAGTGCTTGGGTGTGGAAGTAACTAGAGCACAGTAATATAGAAAGTCCTGCTTATTGATTAACAGTGATGAATCCCAGTAAAGATAAGAATTCAGATACGGGTCATCTTCATTTTTGTAGTCATTAATAATTTTGTATAATGAATACATGCTCATGAGTTTGGGCATTGTTTTCGGAGACTTGGGACTTCCTTGGGAGGATTTTAATTTACCTTTAAATGTTTAGAACGTTAACAGTAGTTGGCATTTTCACATGACTGTTGTACAGGCTGATGCAATATCGACCCCCATTATGCCATGGAGTCCTCCCAGTTGGAGAAAGAGTTGCATTCATCTGCACCGTTTCAGCCCATCCTGAATTTATTCTCCCAGCAGGGTGACATCTATGCAAGACCACTGCAATTCCCCAGTGGAAACACCAAAAAGAGCTGTGGATGTTTGGAGGCAATCTTCCAAGTTATAATTGAGGTGAGCTATAGATAGGGTATCATTTTGAGAACTATCCTAATCAAGTATAAAAGGAGAAATTTTCAACGTCTTTTTATCACACAAGTGGCTGGAAGTCTTTTGTGTCCATGATCCACAAACCCCACAGCCCATTTTCCTGTTCAGAGGTTTTATTTCTGTGTGCTTAGATTTCCAGCACACATGGACAGGGAAACAAAACGAATAGCTATAAGTTTGTATAAAGAGAAAAGAAATCAATCATTTTTTTCTTTTTTTATTAATTTATTTTTATGGTGACATTGGTTAATTGAAATCTATTAAGTTTCATCTGTACACTTTAACAGTAAGGCATATATATATTTACCCTGGTGTTCACCTCCCGTGGTTAGATTTCTTTCTGTCACCACAGATTTGACCCCCTTTACCCCATCTACCTCCCCTCTCCCCACACCCCCTACCCTCTGGTAAACACTAGTCTATAGTCCATGTCCATGAGTCTGTTTGTTTGTCCGTTTTTTTTTCAAGTTGTAAACATACATATAGGAGGGGTTGTGTTCAAATGGGCACCAAAAGAGTGCTCTCTTTGGGTGATGGTATGTTTTCTATCTTTTGATGGCAGTATTACAATACATTTGTGCAAATTCATAAGTTACTGAAAATATGTTATAAATATATCTATTCACAAATATAAATATATAAGAGAATATATTTAATATATATTTGATAGAAAAAAACAGCACACTTTCATGTGCTAGAAGACTGTTAACTCTCTTGAGCCATGATTTTCATGTGTTCAACACTTCTTTCCAGCACTGTGAGATCCTTCTTAGTAAGAATTGAAGGATTGGGGAAGGACATGGGACACAACAGGGCTTTCTTGCAGCCATCTTAATTGAGAAAACACCTTCTAGGGTTACACTGGCCTCATCTCGCACACATAACTAGGAGTGAAGTGAGAGGGCTCCCAGAATCTGTCCTGGAGTTTATATTACATTCCTCGCACATATCTTTGGGATTGCTGTGTTTCTGGAACATTAGTGGTTATCCTAAGTGGATTTTTCCTCAGGATGTCCTCAGTCATGGGCATCAGCTTCATTTTCTTCCATTGCCTCCACAGATTAGTTCCAGCTCTTTGTTTCTTAATTCAAGCCCACTCTGTCCTGCTTACTTGAAAACACGTTTAGAAATCCATGTATATTCCACTCTGAAAAATATCTCTGAGCAGGGGGCTGTTGAAAGGGTGATGGAGGCACTTGCAGAACCTATGTCTTGAGCACATTCCATTGGCCACAGATCCACAGCCATTGCATATTTATGAGGTTTATTTCCCTACTTGTTTACACAACACTTGAAAATTGACTTTTGGGAAATGAATTGCTTTAGAATTTGTCCAATTAAGTCACTCTATTATTGCCTCCCTTCCCACCCTCCTTTATCACAGAGGCTTTAGCATTTTCCTATTATGTATCCAATTGTCTCTAAATCACCCCTGGCACTCTGGTACTAGAAATTATTTTCAATTGTGGCTACACACAATTCAAGGAACCTGAAGTGGTGGCTCCCAGAGCTGACCTTCCACAGCCAACTGCCCATTTTGCCCTGGGTAATGAACCCAGCACCCCTCAACCTTGCTAACTAGAGGCTCCTCATTGAAACATGTTGTGGTACTGGCAGGATAGAGCATAAATTGGCATAAAGTGTGTTCCCTTACATTGATGCAATCTATTCTGCAGTAGGTCACCTCTTTTCTAGACACTTGGCCACTTTGGTTGTCACTTGGGATCACATGAGTGGCCAGGGAGTTCCTATACTTTATAGACAGTGTGCCATCACCATTACCTGATAAAATCCACTGCAGAGAAATGGCATTCTATCTCTAGATCCATAAATCCATCCTTGATCAAAGATTGGACTCGAGCATTGTGGTGGCTGAAAAATTGACTCTTACTGGAAATTACTGTTTGACTATCGCTATGGGCATGTAGGCCCTTGATTATAGGAACACAACATTCTAAACAAGCTTTCTGCTTCTGTACCCCTGCTTATGCACCTGACCTGTGAGTTGACAGGTAGTGAATAAAAGAAAGATAGACCTTTGTGTTTAGACAGAATGAAGAATGGGATTTTGGGCTTAAAAACCCTGTATCTCTACATTTTGGGGCTGCTTAATTTGGGGTCTGCATACCCCTGGCAGACCCAGCTGGCTGAATAAAGAGTGTTTCCTATAACTCACTGAGTTCCAGTGATCCGTGTGTCTTTCGGGGGCTGGCGGCTACGACAGCATTAGATCCATTGGTTGAACTCTGGGCAATCATGCTGGCACTAGAGAATTCCCTGGCCAAGAACCGAACTCATCTGCACATTTTTCAGATTTATTTTGGCTATTGCAGATGATTCAACTGAAGCTTCCTGCCAATAACAACAACTCCTCATCCAAGGTCAGCCCCTTTGGCCTAAAGAATTCTGAGAATAACTTGCCCTAAAATACTCAAGTCCAAATCAAGGTCACACCTAACTCTGCACATTAAACCTCGATCTGCAGATCATTTCTGTGCTTAGGGCGATAAACTGACTCAAATTTCTGACCACATACTTGCACCTGAAATCTGATGATATTAACCTTGGCCCTGTGAGCCCTCGTAACCCATAATTATTTAGAGGTAATTAATCTAAAGGTTAGGCAAAATTTGAGACATTTCCTTCTTCTGCCATGGCTAACTTAGTGACAGACCAATGCACCTGATGTGAAAAACACACCACTGGTAATGTAGTCAGTGAACATCCTTTCCACAGCAAGCAAGGTGTTCCTACAGTTTATGACAGACTTTATAGGGCTGCTCATTCCCTCTACTGGCTACTTGCTCTGCTCTGACCATGGCAGATACAAGTTACTTATCCTGCCATAATGACCTCGCTGAAAGCAATATGTAAGGACTCACAAAGACATTGTAGAAACTATTGATATTATCAACTCAGTTTTAAAAGATAGAAAACACTAGTCTCTTTAAAAAGATCTTCAGTGGACCTTCCACCTCTATTTCAACCTCAGTCTACAACCCTATTAGGATGTCTTAATGGCTTACTTAAACCTTGCTTTCTTATAGATATTTCTGCCTTGCTTTTCGTTAGTGAGATTCAATCCTCAGACTTCAGGACCAGTTACGCTGTTCTGATCATCAGATTTCCTGGTACCTTATAATATGAGCCTTTCCATACTGGACATTTCTTACAGGCCTTTGGTGTATTGTAAATGTAATAAAGGAAACCTCATTTAAAATGGATTTGGGAGGCCACAAGGGGGAGCTCTCACACACTACCACTCTATTTGAATTACATACATCCCAATAGGGCAATTATCCTCCCCAAGGGGAAGAGATGTATCTTGTATTCCAAGCAGGAAGAAGGAAGATTTCTCCTGGCCCAGCAACAAGCCCAGCCAATTGAAACCACTGCAGATCAGCCAATGAGAAGACATCATCACTGAACTCTACCTTTTCTCCAAAGGACTTTCCTGGAAAATGCCCCCCTCCCAGCTTTCTCTTTCTTTTCTACAAAGTAAAGTTCCTTTCCTTTATTTCTGAACTTGCCTATAGTTTTTGCTTTTTACTATAGCATGCTTGTACCGAATTGCAATTTATGCTGTTTCCCCTCCCCCCCCAAAAACCAAACATTTTGATAGTAAAATAACTGGCTGTTTTATTTTTAAAGGTAGCATTTTCTTGGGAGTCACTGGTGCTAACCTGGGTACGCATGATGTCAGTCAGCAAAAACATGATTAAGGCCAATCAAGAAATGTCCAAAATATTCAAAATACATAGAGCAGAGAGTTAATGCTTTAGATGTTTTCCTTGAAGAAAAATGCTTTGCATCATGGTAGCTGGTGACCACTTGTATTTGGACAATTCCTCCGCCACCCAGGGAGAGTTTTGTTCCCCCAAAAGGGCTGCTTAATGCATGGGGGTAGGCTAGAGTGGCAAGGTTCCATCAATAACACAATAAACGAACAACAAATGAAAATAAACTAACATTGTTAGGATATTTTAATAGCATTTCTGAACCATGCTGATATTTTCTTAGATTTCTCCAACATTCCAGGAGGACTGGACTCAAATATTTTTTTGAGGCTTAACCATCTTAATTCCAATGTGTTTTGTGCTTTTAACATTATATTTTTCAATTGATATTCAGATTAAAATGACAATAAACCTCAAGAGTTAACTTTAATAAAGACAACTCATTTTACATATTTAATTCTTTATCAGCATTAGATACCTGCTCACCTTGCCTGGCCCACAATGGGTAAACAAGATATAAAGGTTGACACTTGCTCCTTTACTTTTGGTGTCAGCAGATAGGAGGGTCAAACCTTGACAACCTGCAGCCTCTACTGTTCTCCGCACAGGCCATCTGGATCAGCTTATCCTTGCCCTACTCTCCTTATAAAGCGCCTTTAAGTAGTAATCATTTTTCATTTACTTGATGTATGTGGTGACATCAGTCTTGATATCCAATATCATTCTAGGTAGGTTGTTAATTTAGCTCCCAAAAGGGCAATGATAAAACAGAAGGTAACCAGTATAAAATGTCTTTTAGGTGACAACAGGTATTCAGGACAGACGATTTTTATAAGTTGAGGAAAAGAAATCCAAATACAGAGATGCCAGCATGATAATGTTTTTAGATGTATTAGTCACAAAAGAAAAACTCTGAAACCACCCATTTGGACTCTTAACAGTAGAATCAATAAGTGAAAATGATGTCATCTCACAAGGGAAAAATACAGAGCAACAAAGTGAATGGATGGTTTCTGTTCTGTTATGTAAAGAGTTCTAAGTGATCATTTTCATCTTCACAACAAGAAAAATCCTGAAAAACCTGAAAAGCAACAGCTCTCTTTAGATACATGAGAGATTCGAGGTCACATGGCAAATCATGATCCCAAAATGAGATAGGTGCATATAGAGTTACCACTTACCTGGAGGAGCTACCACATCTGGAACCAGAAATTTCTAGGAAGACCTAAACTATTAATGATGAATTTTTCTGGAGACACAGATTGGACTAGCTTGGGAGTCAAAAGCTTTGGCCAGGGGGAGCGTCCAATCATAAGGAATTCCTCAAATTCATGAATATTTCCTATAGGAGTCTGAGCAACTTCTCACTATAAACCTAGAAAAAATTGCCTCATGCTCCATGCAGGAAACAGGGGGAACATGTTGATACATACTCCAGGCATTCTGTTCTCTATAACTTAGGCCAAAGAAAACAAATTTGCCCAAACCACATCTGATTGTGGAAAGAGCAGTCAAACAACACCCAGACTCTTCTGGTTTCTCTCTGACAAAGGGGAAAACAATCCTAAGAATGTATTCTGGAGTTCATTGTGCAGGGATTTTGTTCTACGCAAACATGACAGGTTTAATCATAACATAAGAGAACATTTTCTCACCCAAATAGCTTCCTTTAACCATAACAACAGGTCATCAGAATTAAAACAATAAATTAAAACAGTTGTAACTGAATACCAGTAAAACAACAATCTGATTAAAAATTGGGCAGGGAACCTGAATAGACATTTCTCCAAAGAGGACATACAGATAGCCAATAGACATAAAAAGATTCCCAATGTCACTAATCATCAGAGAAATTCAAATTAAAACCACAGTGAGATATGGCCTCACACCTTCAGAATGCCTATCATCGGTAAATCAACAAACAAGTGTTGGTGAGGATATAGAGAAAAGAGAACCCTTATGCACTGTTGGTGGGATTGCAAATTTTCCAGCTACTATGGAAAACAGTACGGAGGTTCCTCAAAAAATTTAAAATAGAACTACCTTTTGATTCAGCAGTCTGGGTATTTATCTGAAGAAATAAAATACTAATTCAAAAATATGTGCATCCCTATGTTCACTGCAGCATTATTTACAATAGCCAAATATGGAAGCAATCTAGGTGTTCACTGATAGATGATTGGATATAGAAGAAGTGGTACATATACACAATGGGATATTACTCAGCCATAAAAAAGAATGAAACCTTAGCATTTGTAACAACATGGATGAACCTAGAGAATGTTTTGCTAAGTGAGATAAATCAGAGAAAGACAATATCATATGATTTCATTTGTAGGTAGAATTTAAAAAACAAAACAAGCAAATAAACAAAACAGAAACAAGCTTATAAATACAGAGAACAAACGGATGGTTGCCAGATGGGAAGGGGGTTGGAAGACTGGGTGAAAAAGATGATGGGATTAAGCAGTACAAATTGGTAGTTACAAAATAGTCACAGAGTTGTAAAATACAGCATAGGGAATATAGTCAATAATATGTAATAACTATGTATGCTGCCAGGAGGGCACTAGATTTATCAAGGGGATTATTTGGTAAGTTATATAAATGTCTAACCACTATGCTGTACACTTGACACTAATATAATATCGAATGTCAACTCTAATTGAAAAAGAATTATTAAAAAGCACAGACTACTTAAGATTTAGTTTCTAGGGTTAATCAAAAGGGATGTTTATGGCAATAAACATGTATATTAAGGAAAGATATCAAATTAACACCCTAAATTTACACCTCTGCTAACAAGAAAAAGAACAACAAACTGAACCTAAAATTAAAAATGAATACTCTGAAAACTACAAGGCATGGTCAAAAGAAATTGAGAAATGTAGAAATAAATGAGACACATCCCAAATTTATGGTCAGAAGACTTAACAGTTTTGTTGAAATGTCACTGCTCTACAAAATAATCTAGAGAGTCAATGCATTACTTATCATAATTCTAGTTGTAATCTCTATAGAAATTGGCAAGGTGTTTCATAAATTTATGTGGTTTTGCAAGGAAACCAGAATAGTCAAAGCAATCTTGAAAAAGAAAAACAAAGCAGTAGGACTAACATTTCTTGATTTCAAAACTATGCTAAGCAAAGGTAGTCAAGATAGCATGGTATTGACATGAGGGTAGACATATACATTTATATTATAAATTGAGATTTGAGAAATAAGCCCCTAAATTTATGATCAATTGATCTTTGACAGAGGTATCAAAAATGGGGAAAGAATATTCTTTTTATAAATTTATGCTTGGCCAAGTGGCTAGCCATACGTAAAAGATAGAGGCTGTACCCTTATATCATGCCACACACAATAATTTACCAAAAAGGATTGATAAAGACAAACTGGAACTTTAAGCAAACATAATCAGTCGGGAGGGTATATGTTGTTAGGGCTTATGGAAGTTCTGGTGCTCTACTCTGCGTAATGGCAAGAATCCTACAGAAGAGCTCTATGTTTATGATAAAGCTCTATGGTTCTAACTTCCTTTTCCCTTCTATAAATACTCTTCCATATTGACATGCAGGCCAGAACATGCATGAAGCTTGCCATGTTTGCATGCACTAGGTTGCAACCCTTTCTTTTTCCCAAATAAATCCTAGTCGATATTATTTTCAGTCAACAGAATCAAACACCTCAATAAAAGAGTAAAACTACAACAAACTTAGGTAAAACATAGGGAAAATTCCCAACCTTGGATTTGGCAAAAAAATTGTTGGATATAACACCAAGAACAATAACAGGGGGAAAAATAGGTGATTTGGACTTCATCAAATTAATGAGTTTTGTGCCACAAAGAACACTATCCAGAACATGAAAACACCCTTTGGAACACTTATGCATTATTGCTGGGAAAGCAAAATTGTGCTGCTAGTCTGAAAAACAACATGGCAGTCCTTCAAAAAATTACAAAGTGAGTGATCTGATCTAACAAGTCTACTTCTGGGTAAATACCCAAAGTAACTGAAAGCAAGAACTCAAACAGATATTTGTTTATCTGCATTCATATTAGCATTATTCGCAATAGCCAAAAGGTGGAAATAATATGTGTCCATTAACAGATAAATGGATCACAAAAATTTGGCACATACATAGAATGTATTTACTCAGTTTTAAAAAGAAAGCAAATTCTAACAGGTGCTACACCATGAAAGAACTTTAAGGACATTATGCTAAGTGAAACCAGCCTGTCAACACAATGGAATCATCAAACATGATGATTCCATTTGTATGAGTTACATAGCATAGTCAAATTCATAGAGAGAAAAAATAGAATGGTTGGTGCCAGGAGCCGGGGTGAAGGGAAAATGAGGAATTGTGTCTAATGGGATAGAGTTTCAGTTTTGCAAAATGAAAGTACTTCTGGAGATTGATTTCACAATGTCAATGTCCTTTGCAATATTGAACTATGCACTTAAAATGCTGAAAATGTAAATTTATGGCATGCGCATAGCACCGCAATTAAAAGTAATGTTTTAAAGCAAGAGAGTGAGAACAGAACCCACAGAATAGAGGAAAATTTTGCAAATTATATATCTGATAAAGATGATAAAGATCTTGTGTAGAAAATATCTAAAGACCTCATAACTTAATTTTAAGTCAAACAAGTCAATTTTAAAAAGGCAAAAGTTTGAATATACATTTTTCCAAGGACTATATACAACTGTCCGAGAGCACATGAAAAGATGCCAGACATCATTAGTCATCAAGGAAATGGGACTCAAAAACACAACCAGATACCACTTCAAAAATGCTGGGATGGCGAGAATCAAAAAGTGAGATAATAACCATGAAAACTGACGTTAAGTGGAGCCATTTTAAAATGGCACCAAAGTAGGCATGTCTGAGCAAAGAAACTGCCTTGCATGTCTTGTTCCTTAAACTTTCAGACTGGGCCAAATGGAAGCATTGGGAGAAGTCAGCCATAAACAAACATCCTGCCCACAAGGACTGATTTGCGGACTTTTACCTAGAGGTAGAATCAGTAACCAAGCATGGTTAGCCAAGACTAGCTTAAGCTCGTCAGCACCAATAGAAAGTTTTCATAAACAACTCTAGCAATCTTTCTCTCTTTTTTTTCTCCCATAAAAAAATTCCTTGGTTTTACCCTGGAATCAGGACATGTTTGGGGTTTCTACATGAACGTGTGTGTCCTGAATTGCAATTCTCTGCCATTCCCAACTACATGCATTTTGGTCTGCCTGCTACCCTTGCTGTTCTCTTGTTAAAGGTTAACATTTATGGTGTCAGAGGGATGGGATCTGAAAGAGATAAACTCTGATGGCTGCTTGTCCCCCACCCAGGTGAGATACCCAAAGAAACTGCTTGCACTTACCATTCATGAGTGCCTTACAGCTGTTTTCAGTAGGCACGTCTTCTTGATTCCAGCCTCATGCCCCCTTTGCATTGAGCTATCAGCCTTTGTTCATAATTTATTTCATTTTATGCAGCCAACACATGCGATTTTCCTTCTGGTGAGTACTCTTCTGGTCTTTTATTAAGGGATCCCAGAAATCTAGAAATTCTTCAGGGTGCTGCCCTCCTGTCACTCCAACTGGTTATCTGTACAATCATGTTGGTCTCTCCTCTTGTACCTTTTTAATAAAATGGACTAGAATAACCAAAGATAATTTAGAATTATAATGGCCATCTTGGGGGTCCTTTGACTTCCAAAAACATTTTCTTGCACACAAAATCGGAAGACCATGGATCTAAAATTAAGCAAATTGAATGAGATGCCTGCTTTAATTGGTATTTAGAAGCCTCCAAGAGACATTCAGACTCTAAAATTGCATCCCTCCAGAATACTATTACAAAACTGACTGAGGCCAACAAAGAAAGATAAGCAAGACTCTGAGGTCTCACACCTTTCTTGTCCTCCTTGTGCTCCACTACACTCTATATATCCCTCTCTTCCTATCTCGAATCCTTACTCTGAACTTCCTTTCACCTGGCCACCAACTCCACCTCTTGACCCTCCAATTCTAACTTGCTCTTTTAAAAGCCAAACCAAATAAGGCCAGTACTTTTTATTTACTATTTTAATTTTTTTTTTTAAGTGAACCTGGAACCAATGTCCTGGCTGGACTCCTGGTCACATCCTTAGAGCCTTGTCTCCATTCTACTCCTTGGAGTTTCCTTCAGGTTTGTTGACTATAGTTTTCATCACAACCCAAAAGGATGGCAAGTCACTGACTTGGCGTAGAATTGAAATGAACACAATTCTAAGTAAGAGCAATACTAAAAATTACAAAAAGGAAGGACTTTCAGAGTGACATTACGGTGTAATGGTCTAGGTATAGGTAAAGGTAAAGGTAAAGGTAAACAAGTACTGACTTCCTGTGTCTGCAGGTATGCTAAAGAAAGCACTGCATAAGTCAATAAAAGTAAAATATTTATTTCCGGTCGGTATGGAGCTAAGTAAAGGGTGGAGATTTGGAACCATTGGCTGGCAGGGAATTATTTTGTTTTTTATTGCTTGTAGGCCCTGGACAAATCTCTAGCCTCAACTATTAAGTTTCTTCACAGGCAATATGGGGGTGTTGTAGGGACTCTGCCGGGAGTAATGAGGTTTCTTACTTGCTTTCATAATAGTTTATGTCTGGTAGTGCCTTCTTGTATAAGGGGTATTGATTTATTCTTGGTAAAGGTTTGGATGGATCTACTTGCATCTTAATGGGTGATACATGTTAGATGAGGGGGGGGCTGCCTGGAGACTTCCCAGCTTGACATCGGAATCTGGACAAGGGCCCACCCTAAAGCCCTGATGCCACCGCCCTAATCCACCACCACCCTAATCCAGATGCTCAACTGACATTCCCCATTCTATACCCTATCCCCACATAACCCTATCCAAACTATGCCCTCCCATCCCAGGGCATGACTTCTCTGGCCCCCCTCTCTTCTCGGGACCAGAGAACCTTGCCCAGGAGCACTCTCCCAATAAAGACTTGCTTTTAAAACTTCTTTCAGCCATTCATGTATCTACCTTGCAACACACTATGAATTCTACCAATATCAGTTAATATTTTGCCCATATGGAGATTGGTAGCTGATCTAATAAGAATAATTGATCAGCTTAAATGTTGTCAGCTCCAGTATTGTCAAAAAAATAAAAAAAAAGAGAGGGAGTGCTGAGGGATCATTTGAGTCACTTATTTGAGTTCTTCGAATGTCACTGCTGCTGTCAAACTTCAAAATAATTTCCCCCTTTTGAGAATGCCCACACTTTTCCGAAGTTAGAGCACTGTTGCAAGGCTTCTTGACCTCTGCTCCCAGGCTATAGTCCTCAAGCAAGGCCCTAATAAAAATCTTTCTAATATTTTCAAAGATTCAGGTTCTTTTCATTGACAAAGCTATAAAAGGGAAATCTAAAGATACAGAAAGTAAATTAGGGGTTGCCTAGGGCTGGGCGTTGAGGTAGGAAGATGGGAAGGTTAGGAGTGATAGCTAAAGATGAGAGGGGTTTCTTTCTGGGTGATGAAAATGTTCAAAAATTGACTGCGTATATCTGCAAATATACCGAGAACCATTGAATTGGACACTTTAACAAGGTGCAGTGTATAGTGTGTACATTGTAAATCTATAAAGCTGTTGAAATAAATATATGTATTAAGAGTTTTGCAGTGAGAAAGAGTTTTAAAATCCAGTCTCTTAGATTTTTGAGTTCCAGGTTAAATTACACACTTCCATTGTGCTGGCTGAAAAAACTACTTGGCTATCGCCCATGGGAACATGGTTATTAACCATAGGAACAAAACATTCTAACAATATGCTTCTCTTCTGTACCCCCGCTGCACCACCGATCTGTGGGTTGACAGGTAGTAAATAGAAGAAAAATAGACTTTTGTGTTCAGACAGGATGAAGAATGGGGTTTAGGGTTTAAAAACCCTATACCTCTACATTTCAGGGCTGCTTAATTTGGGGTCTGCGTACTCCTGGCAGACCCAGCTGGCTGAATAAAGAGTGTGTTTCCTATAACTCAATTATTTCTGGTGGTCCATGTGTCTTTTGGGGTCTGGCAGCTACAACACCATTACTTCACATAGTTACTTTTTGTAGTGTGCTTAATCCACTGTTTTAGCAATATTCAAGTATAGTGCATGTGTATCAAATCATCATGTTATAATCTTTGAATATGGACAATTTTATTAATTATACCTATTAAAGAGAAAACCAGAGCCCAAAAGGCCTTCGCTTGTGCTAAATAAAGCCCATGAACCAAACCTAGATTTAACACCTGACTTAACTGCCGATTCAACCTCTCCCAGAAAGGTAATCTTAATCAGTCTGGAATTTTCTGGTCAACACCAATGAGACCACCCGTATGTGGGCCCTCTCCATCCGCACCTCCTTTCCAATCTCCAAAGAAAGAAGGGGCAATTTGCATGAAAAACCCTTGCCATTCCCTTCCCCTAGGAACAAGATGTCCTGATTTAAGAATAACCCTCACTTTTCTTATGTTAATAACTCCCTCGCCCCACCCTTCTATAAAATCCTTCCCTTTGCTACATCCCCTGGAGCACTCTTCTAGTTGCTAGATGGGGTGCTGCCCAATTCATGAAATGCTTAGTAAAGCCAATTAGATCTTCAAATTTGCTCATTTGAATTTTGTTTTTAATATAAATAAAGGTGGGGGAAAGAAAGTTTCCAGATGTATTCCAAGTTTACATAATGATTTGTCTTTCTTATAGCAGTAAAGATAGAAATCAATTTGTCTTAGGGATATTATAGTCATTTACACAAAGTTCTCTCGGGACAGAAGCGAAAACTAATCTCAAATTAGTTTTAATTTTCCTTAAATTTCCTTCCAGTGTAAAATAGACACCTGAGAATGTAATGAACACATCTCACTCCCTGAGGTTAGACTGAGAACTGAGTCCTTGAGCCCAGGCCGGGGCTGCGGGTTTCACCTTCCCACCAGAGTCAAGTGCTTGGGGTTCTTTCAAGGATCAAACGAGAGGGGGTGAGGCGGGGATGAATGGAAGGCTCAAGGCTGGGAAGCATCAAGGATAGATATGCAGCTTGACTCTATTTTTTCTGACTCAATTTGAAGATGGTGCAGTCACATTTAAGTGTCAGTATTTCTAAACAAGGGTCACATTTCACGAGTGGACTCCGAGCCTTATGCCAAGCCCTTGACCCTTAGATGATGTAAAACCCTCTTGTTCCAGTGTGTCCTGGCCCGGGTTGCCCTCGTCTTCTGTACTTACTTGCTCCATTTGGAAACTCAACGAAGATTTCTCTGTGTACACTTGCGCCCACGTGTTCACTGAGAGCTGGGCAAAAACAGTAAGTAGAGTCAGCCCAGGCCAGGAAAAGGTTCCATTAGAACGCAAACGTGCCAGGCCTGGTAAGGATTCCCCCTACAGCTCAGGATGGTTTGGATGAGCCTAACGTCCACCCGCCTGCTGTCACTCAGGCACGAGGGAGGGAGAGGGGCCTAGGGAGCTGTCCAATCAAGGGCGCCGCTGGGGCAGGTGGGTGGGGCGACGCACAGAAGTGGGGTGTACGTTTCTTCTCGCTCCAGCTCTGCTTGTTTTGGCTGGTCTCCTGACCTTAACGGTCTCTGGTGGCCCTGTTTCAGCCTTTGTCGCGCTGTGATCTGCATTGCTCGTGGGAGTCGTAAGAATGACTCAGGGAGACCCAGGAAACCTAGAAATGGTGAGCGTGTGGGGCAGGTCAGTAGACTGGGACGAGGGAACCGACAGTGGCGGGGCCAGGCCTCCCGCAGTCAGGTCCGGAGTCCGAGGAACCGAGTCCGCTTGTGGGTGCCGCTTGGATCTCGGTCCCCTCCGGCACACAGCGTGGGGGCTAGGCCGGCAGTTGGGGCTCCGGGCGTCCTGTCTCGTCACTGCGTGCGGCGACTTCGGCCCAGGAGTCTCTCTGGGCAGCCCTACACCCGCAGCCCCGCGTCTCCGCAGATGGTGCGGTGATCACCGGGAGGGACATCGGGGCACAGTCGTGACTTGGTCTCAGGGGATTTGTACGTCGAAGAGGCTGTGGTCTGTGGGGTCCCCAGTCCCTCCATTCTCCTAAGGAGCGGGCCGTTTGCTCCTGAGGTTTTCGAATGTTTGAGAAGCAGGGTCTGAAATCCATAACCCTGTCTTTCGAGCTAGCTCTTCCTAGGACTGGCAATAAACCCCCAAATCTGAGATCCCTCCTAAGTTCCCACATACCAACTCCCCTTTGCTATTCACAACATCATTACCAACTATTTGTTCTCCATCGTGTATTTCAAACAGACCCAGTACTTTAACTTGATTATTTTCCCCGAGTCACGCATGAATGGTTTATTGTTAAAGATAATATTTATCTGTATATATTTACATGAGAGAAAACAGAAAATAACCAACCACCTGGAACTGCTTTCCATGAAATACTTGTGCCTGACCTCCAGGACCTCCCCTGGGCACAGACGTCCTGGCAGAAGTCCTTTGTGTGGAGGTTCCTCTTGGGTATTCTGTCCTGTCAGCATTGCCCCTCTTTGTCACCTTCAAAATACTTATTCACTTACTGACGACTCTGCTTTTTAATAAGGGTAAAATGTATTTAGTTGATAGAGCTTCAAAGACAGTTTAAAGTTATTTCCAAATACACACAAAAAAGATGTGAATTTCAGAAAAAAAAATAAGATTCCCATATTACATTTTACTTGTTATGAATTCTGGTTTCACTCTTTCCCTGAACTGTTGTGGTAAGTTTCTGGGGCTTGTCTTTACTTTTGGGTATTTCAAGTGAAATTTCAGTAGTCAGGCCTACAGATGACAAGTGTTCGAGTATGATTAAAACCAGTTTCTTGCCATGGAAATAATAATTAATTGAAAGCTACTTTTTTGTGTGTTTTGTTTTGTTTTTTTGACATGTTTTTCTGAGAGGAATAGATATTTATGGTTTTCTGGTGGAACTAGTAAAAATGCTTTACAATTTTCCCTCCTCTTCAAATAAACATTGGGTTTAAGTGATTTTGCCAGATTGTTCAAAAACTGAATTTGTGTCATTTAAAGTATCATTGACGCTCTAAAGCATTTCCAGTGGGGAGCAGAGGCCTGAGGTCAGTGGCCCAAGCCAAGGTCCCCTTGACTTGCAAAGGGAAGCACTTGAAGGCCCCATAGTTCTTCCTGGGGAGCCTCTCCCTGCAGGTGTCCTACCTGCTCACACCTGCTGTGGAGGAGTCTTGGCGGAGAAGCTGCAGCCCTGGAGAGCTGAGGGTGCACGTGCACCTCGGGGAGGGTGATGCTGCCCTTTCTGAGGTTGTGGTTTTTGAGGTGTAGACATTTTTACATCTTATGCTTGAGTTTTGCATCCACGGTGTAGGTGCAATCAATGTAATTTGTGAACATTGAGAAAGTCTGTGGAGATCAGGGGTTCTGTCTCATGGACAAAAGGTTTTTAAATCGGGGAATTCATTTCAGTCAGAATTTAAACTGAATCAGGCTGAGTATCATCACTGTGAGAAATGGAAGCCTGGGAGTGACCCACTCTAGAGCTTCTGTCTCAACTGGGAATATTTAGACCTTAACTCTGGGAATACTTTCAACATTATGTGGATTTCCTTTGGTACTATAGTGTGGCAAGCTTCACATCTGTTTTGATTCTAATATTTGTGTTTCTTTTCTCGGATTCCTCTCTCCATTTAGTAGTGCAGCCCTTTGCTTCTAGTTCCATGAACATTTGCAGTTTTAAAAATGTGAGTTGATTCTTGTATACATGTGTCATCTGAAATGCCACGCCTCAGCTTTAACTGGATTTAAATGACTCCTGTGTTTCAGAAAACTTCACTATAGGGCAGGACCCTTGTCTCAAAACCCATCCCTTGGCTTGAGGGGAGAGCTCTTTTCTGCTTCACTCTTCCTAGAGCGCTAGTGTGGGACGGTTACCACCCATCTCAGCTTCACTTTTCTAAGCTGTACCTCTCTGTTTTGCCATAGAGCTTCACTGGGAGAGACGGAGTGCTTCTGTCCCAGCCACCATCTTATTTAAACCCTTGGTCTGAATTGGTTCATATGGATTCCATAGAGACCATTCTACCTCTGAATCTTAAAAAAAGAGACTTATTTAAAAAAAAAAAAGATAATAAGTTGATTGAGAGACATGATAAGGCAAGATAATTGTGTAACCAAATAGAATTTTTGTTTAATTAGGCAGGAAAACCTCAAGATGTGTGACATGGGTGTATTTAAGTTCTCATGTGCTTTTTCCATTCGTAGGTCATGATTGTGCTTCTCCTAGACTACTTTGCCATTAATAGGCTATACGATTCCTAATTTTTTTAATGGCAGTGAGGAAAAAGTAATTGAATTTCTATATTTGTTGATGTGAGGAAAACAACTCAAAGCTTGTGTGAATCTGTGTAATTCCTGGTCTTTTCAGGGCTTAACTGCAAACTCCTAATACATTATAATATGCTATTTATTCATTCTTGAAAACATCTCCAATGTGATATATAGTGGAGGGACAAACTTGTTTTGCCCCTTGTCCTTTTTAGAAAGAGATTTGTAAATACGTCCTCTGGTTTTATATCCATTAGTATTTAAAGGATTAAATCTTGGAGTGGTTTTTTTTTTATGTAAAAAAGTTTAAATTAATTTTAAAAAGCAAAAGTGAATCAAAAATAATGAGTAAACATAGGAAAATATGGTGTATATAAATTTCTGTTCTTATTTTAAGTACATAATGAATGGGCCAGTGAAAAAATTCCTAAGACAGAAAACTAAAATCAAAAGATGCCCTACCTACATATCCTGCTTCACTCCTGTGCTCTAACTCCATTCACCCTCAAATAACTAGGTTCAATCACTTATTGATCATTTTATTAGTGTTTCTTTACATAAAAACAAGCCATGCAAATATCTGATTTTTCTTACTACCCATGTTTGTTCTTATCATGAGTGTTCAGGCTCCACATATTTGATGTTTGACTACTGAAAACTTAAGCCATATCCCTCCTTTTCTTCCTAGTCCTTCTTATCTAGACAGGCCTGTAAGAAAGCCTGGAGCCTGCTGCTTGCTGGGGAGCCCTCTTGTGGGCTGTTCTGCTCCGTGTTGTGTTGTGGACCCACCGAGCCTGGGATCTGAATACCGAGGACTCCAGGTTAACAGTTTTAGTCCTTCCTCATTCTTGGTGAGCAGGAGTGTGGGAGTGAGGCCCTCCTTAAATTGGTCTTAGGTCACTATCTTGGCTGGAATCCTGCTGTGTATTTAGAGTGAAGATGTGACTGAGTTTAGGGTCCTCCCAACGTTAGAGGGGGCCTTGGGAGTACGAGGATGATTGTAGCCAGTGAATGAGGGGAGTCCGTCATATGGTCACTCCTTCAGGAGCAGTTTTTTCAGAGAGTGCACTGATTCCACTCTCCTAAGACCAGAGAGCTCACTGGGACCCTCTGCTGCTGCTGTTCCTGCCTCTAGTACAGCACAGATCCTGACCCTTCGAGTGATGGGGGACGGCACCCATGGCCTCCCTGTGGCACAGCCAAGGGGTTAGTTTAAACCTCTTTAAGCCCAGGGTACTTAACTCTATTAAGCAACCATTGGTCATGGGGGAGCCTTGTAACCTTGACTGCGATGATGTGACTCCTGGAGGAGTAAATTTAATGAATACCAGGTTAGATAGAACACCTCCCACCCCCCTCACCCCTCCACCCCGGCGCCTATATCCAGTGACCTAAAATACAAAATGGGAAAGACAGGTGGGAGGGAAGAAGAGGGAAAAGGTACTAAAACAAAAGTCCGCAATTTGACCCAATTGCAAATCCAGAATATATTATGGGAATTTACATAATAAAAAAGAAAGGTGTCTGCTTGGCCTTTGATCCTCTGGCAGCATAGGTTTGAATTACTATCTCTCCTGCACTCATTCACAAAACTTCATGTAATTAATCAAACTAGGTATCAACTTACAGGTATACCTGGGGATCCCACTACATTTAAGCAATTTACCTCAACTTCTTGGGGGATTTCTGAATATAACATAGCGGACAAATAGGTATACTTCACATTAACCAGCAGAACTCTCACTTTGCCTATATTCCGTTTAGTCATATCACCCATTGTCCTAAAATATCCCTTGGTAAGCTTGAAAGAGCTGAACTCATGATTCATAAATTTAAATTAAATTCAGACTTTACTATTTCCAAATTGCCTTGACAAAATGACACCTCACAGACCTTATCCACAATTAAATTTGTTAATATGGCCCAGTGTAAATTAAATAGGACTTTGAATTATTGAAAACCATTGTAAGAAACCTATTTAGGAAGAAGTGATTATACCCAGTGCTTTTAGCAGCCTCTTTGATCTGTTGGTTAATCTGGAAAAAATTAGTGACAGCTCACAGTAGATTACTGCAGCCTTGAGATTGTAGTCACAACAGATAAAACCCTTATACCCAGTCCCCAACATTATGAAAATTATGTCCCCTTAACAACTGGTAAATTTCCTGCTATCACAGATTTGGCTAAGTCTCTTCTGTTCAGTGCCTATGTCAACAGCCTCTCAGCTGCATTTGGCCTTCACCTCTGAAGGGTTATGATACACTATTACCTGGTTAACCTTCTGGGGACCTCAGTAGCCTCGCCATCCCACAGTCTCTGCAGGCAGGATCTGAACTGTATCCACTTTGCTCCAGGAGCACAGGTGTGACCTGACACTAATGACATCCTCCTCTGAGGACATTTTTCACATTGATTCAGAACATACAAATAGTGAAAAAAGGAGCTCACAAAAAGTGGATGTGCTGTTGATCCTCACATAACGTAAGGCCCTAATACCTTGGCTAAGTTCCTGAAAATTATTTGATAATCAGATGAGTGCTTCTTTCTGACACTGACGGGTCTCATTTAACAACCACGACATCTGCTAGATTTTTTTGGTGTTGGGGAGGCAACATATTCCTTGTTTATAAATTTTACTTGCGTTTATGATGTTACTGGCAAATTGGCCCACCTCAAGGTCACCTTTACTACAGAAGGCTCTAGATTGTTTAAGTTGCCGTGCAACAGGCACATGTATTGTTAGTGTCCTCAGAGTCACCTTCACTGTAGAGGCTTTGGTGACCTTACCTCACCTCCTGGTTTTGCCCATGATGGCCTTAAGTTGTCCATAGGCTTCTGAAAGAATCTGCCCTGGCCCCACACTATGCCATTAGCACTGCATTATCATATACCGGGCTCTCTTGGAAATAGAGATTCTCATAAATGCTGAGCATATGACCCTCTGCCAAGCTGACCATTACACCTTTGGTCGGGGAAACGGCACTCCCCCACCCCCAGGTAAGGATGCCTGCTGGTATATCCATGTGACATGATGGAGCCAAATCTTGGCCTTATGGCTTATGCCACCTGTAGGAGGGTGGCCCCTTCTCTATTCAGCCCTTTGAAAGATGCCATGGTGTTGGAACAGGTCACCACTCCCCAAGATGGAGAGTTGGCTCAAGAGTGCCTAGGAATTCAGTGAGCGCCCAGCCCTGGGGAGGGCAGACTCAGAAGGACCACACACACTCATACGTGGGGGAGCGCAGTGGAGACCTGTGGCTCTTCACCCATCTGTTGGGACATTCTTGATAAAGGACTGAACCCAAGGGTCACACAGCTCCCCAGACATCTGGCAGTCATCTTATCACTGACCCACAGTTGTCTCCACCAGCCTGTGTTCACAGGCCCTTGGACCGTTGTCTGAGCTGCCCCTTTGTGGTAAAAGAACTCTGGGATGTCTTGAATGAGACACCCCAAGTGTAGATCTAGGTAACACTTGTCTGCATCCCAGGACAACCAGCTCCCCAAAATCGGACTCACTAGGAAACTGCCGACCTACCTTGGACTTCCAGACTCCGCTGGTGGTAGCCACAGCACTTCTCAGAACACAGAGCACCCCACTGTGCCGTGGAACATCCATGGAAGCTTCTCCTCTGTACTGGTTGCAGGCTTGTAGGGCACTGTGCTGGCTTATTGACAATAGGTCTGATCAGGTGAATGAAAGATGTCCTGTTTCACTCATCAGGGGTAAATTGTAATGAGTCTGTCTTAATTTTTTCCCCAATGTACTTTTTAAAGGAGCAGTTTTAAGTTTACAGAAAAATTGATTAGAGAGCACAGAGTTCCCATGTAAGCCCTGTGCATCAATACAGTTTATACTATTTTTTACATCTTGTATGACCGTGGTATGTTTGTGACAATTGCTCAGCCAATATCGATGCAGTGAATTGTACAGTTTAGCCTCTGGTCAAGATGACGAAGTAGATGAATGCTATGCTTACCTTCTACAACTACATCCAAATTACAACTAAATTAAAGAACAGCCATTCTTGAGAACCATCTGAAGTCTAGCTGAACTAAAGTGTTATAACAAAGGTTTCAAAGAAGAAGCCACAATGAGACTGGGGTGGTGACAAAAAATGAGCTGGTCCCACACCCACATATGGCAGTTAACTGGGAGGTGTGTCTTGCCTGTGGAGTCCCCTCCTGAGGAATGAGGTGTCACAGCCCCATACCAGGCTTCCCGGCCTGGACCACCAGTGCTGGAAGAGGAGCCCCTACAAAATCTGGCTGTGAAAATCAGTGGGGGTTCCATCTGGGTGAAACAGAAGGCTGTTGGAGTCCCAGCCTTCTCTTAAGGAGCCCACACAAAGACTTGCTCACCGCTGGATGTACTTGCTCTGAGTTCCAGTGCTAGGAAGCAGCTCAAAAAGATCCTGAGACTTATGGGGAGGAACTGAACTGTCTGGCTTCAGTTGAGAGCTGGAGAGGCAACTTTCTCTGCCATCTTGTTCGATGTTGAGTCCAAGTCCACCCCCCACAGAGCCATTAGAAGGGTGACATTATTCCTTTGCTGAGCCCTCCCACAATCTGCAAGCACAGGCAGGTGCCAGATTTGAGTCTTCATCAAACTTGCCCCACCCTGGTGATTCCTCAAGAACCTGCCCCATCCAGCTCTAGCACAGACCCACCCTTTTTAAGTGGCTGGCCACAGGATGCCCTGCACCTCTTGCTAAGTAGCCCCAGCCCAACACAAGTAGGATTCTGCCTTGGTTGACTACATAGCCTCTCCCAGGCACCTCTAAGCCCAGCACAGGTAGCTACGAACACATATTACTTTGTATCTTCTACCACATTGCGCTGGGCCAGGCACAGGCAGCAGCTGACCAGGACCTGCACTGGGGCCCCTCCCAAGAAGCCCCAGAACCAACATACCCAGTGACCAGCTTTAGAGTACCACCTAGTTAGCTCCACAAACAGTACACCCAAAGATTGGACTCAGCAGGCGCCAGAACCCTGCAACAACAAATCCCAATCTGTGGGATCAACAGCCACACCACAGCTTGTTGGCTATAGTCATGGCCAGTCTTCACAGCTGGTCAGCCTGAGAGTCAGTTCTACCCACAGGTGTGTCAACAGCAGTCAAGGCTCAACTACAACAGGAGGGCACATACAACCCACATAAGGGACACTCCCAGAGGATCTGGCTTAGCTAACCAAGGAGACTGCCACTGGGCCCCTCAGGACACCTACTACATAAGGCCACCATGGCAGTGTTGGGAGAGTTAGCAGATCTGCCAAATACATAGAACAAACAAAGAGGCAGCAAAACTGAGGAGACAAAGAAACAGGTCCCAAATCAAAGAACAGGAAAAAAAAACAAAGTGGAGGCAAGCAGTGTACCAGATACAGAGTTCAGAACACTGGTTATAGGGATCCTCAATGAATTTAGAGGAATAGGTAAATTCAGTGAGTCAACAAAGACATAAAAAACTTAAAAACCATGAAAAAGAATGAGTTGAAAATGAATAATACAGTAATTGAAATGAAGACCACATTAGATGAAATCGATAGATTAAATGTAATAAAGGATCGAATCAGCAATTTGGAAAACAGGGTAGCAAAAAACACCCAACTAGAACAGCAAAAAGAAAAAAAGAATTTTTAAAAAAGTGAGGATAGTTTAAGGGACCACTGAGACAACATCAAGTGTACCAACATTCTCATCATAGGGGTACCAGAAGGAGAACAGAGAGGCCAAGGAATTGCTTTATTTGAAGAAAAAATGAAGGGAAACTTCCCTAACCTGGTGAAGGAAATAGACGTACAAGCCCAGGAAGTACTAAATAAGATGAGCCCAAAGAGGCCCATGCCAGGACACACTATAATTAAAATGCTGAAGTTTAAAGACAACGAATTTTAGAAAAGCAGTTGACTTGTGTATCCTTCAACCTGGCTATACTTTTATTAACTCCAGGTGTTATCTATTGTGGGTTCTTTCAGATGTTTTACATAAACAGTCACACCATGGCAAACAAAAACAGTTTTATTTCTTGCTTCCCAATCCACGTATTATTTATTTCCTATCCTTTTCTAATTACATGGCTAGGGCTTCCACTACAGTATTGAATATGAGTGGCGAGAGGAACCCTTCTTGCCCTGTTCCTGATCTTACCAGAAAACCATCTAGTTTCTCACCATTGAGTATGATATCACCTACAGGTGTCCTGTGGCTGTTTTCGCAAGAGGAGATCAAGCCCCTCTATTACCAGTTTTTTATTATAATGGGTATTGGATGGAATCAAGTCCTTTATGTTCCTTTCCTAGTTTACTAATTCTGATATTAAAAATTTCTGTCTTTCCTCTTTTTTCACATATATTAATTAGGTGTTTATCAATTTTATTGACTTAATTTTTTTCAAAGGACCAGCTTTTAGTTTTGAAAACAAGGAAGAGTGATTTTTTCTTTTAAAACTTTAAATATTTCACTCCATTTTTTTCTTGCTTGCATGATTTCTGAAGTCTGGCTTAATTCTAATCTTTTTTCTCTATAACTAAGGTTTGCTTCCCCCTCTGCCTTTTTTCAATATATTCTCTTTGTCTTTCATTTTTCCCTAGTTTGAATATGAGATACTTGGGTATGCATTTTAGATTTTTTTGTGTATTTAGTGTCCTCTGAGCTTCTTGGATCTACAATTTTCCATCTATGTTTAATTTTGGAAAGTTTCAGTGATTATTATTTCCGTTATTTTTTCTGTTTCTTTTCTGTCTTTTCTTTCATATATTCCCATCGTGTGTATATTTCAACCTTCTGTCATTGCTCTACAGTTCATGGATATTGTGTTCTGTCTTGTTAGTTCTTTTTTGACCTTGCATTAGCCTCTGATGAAATGAACTGCTTTCAGTAGAGGCTTTGTTAAGGACAAATTTGGGGGCATATTTTAAAATGCCATTTTTATTTTTTATTTCTCAGTTTTGTAGAGAGTGTTTTGCTTGTAGCCTGAATGTTCTGATGGATCTAAGAAGAGTTGTTTATTTCAAGTTTTTTTGTTTGTTTGTTTTGTTTTGTTTTGTTTTTGCTTCTGTGAGGTTGGGGATAATGGTTTCTAAGTCCCTTGAATACTAGACTAGGAAACAGAATTCTCTGACCCAGCCTTTGATGATTGACATTTTGACAACGTTACATTCTCATTCCTCCTTATTTCCTTTTGACCCACATCTGTACAAAGTGATAAGAGCAACTTGGTGTGCCTTCCATGGGCAATGGCAAGAGATTCAGTCCTGTTAAAATCCTGCTCTTATGTGTGAACCCCAACCCTAACCCCCTAACCTCAGTTGGAAAAGTCCAGGTATCTTTCCTTGCTCTCTCAAGCCATTTAATGACTGCTGGAGAGGCCTGCCTGGTTTTCTCCACAGACGTAAAAACCCTTCTTGGCCTCGTGTGGTGTCATTAGCTAAGAGATTCTTATGGGTTGAGGCATGCTCCTGTACTACACATAGGAGCTTGGGAATTAGAGAAGTTGGGAGAGCTGCCTCAGGGTGGCTAGATGGGAAACATATTCTGCAATTTGAAAATAGAGATTTTATGGTGTTTTGGAGGATTCACTGCTGAATCTTTCATTTGTGTTGTACTCAAGGGCAAATTCGCCATCAAACCATTGTGATTTTCAACGTGTGCAATTGCAGTCAGCAACTGCCAACCTGTTCCTTGGGGCCAGCAGGGCACAGGGTGGTGCTCTGTTTCTACTGTAAAGTGCTCTTATGACATATTTGTCACTGTATGTGCCTATGTGTAGTAAAAATCGGCTCCAAGCAGCTCTGAGGCACATAAGTATAGGGATTTTGTAGTCTGAGTTTTCATGCCTTTTATTATCTGAAATCTGTGTTCAGTTAACTTTTCTCGCTTATCAAATCAGAGAGAGGAAGGAAAAAGTCTGATAAATACTAAACAATTTTGAAGCAATACTTCCAATAAGAATATTTTCATTCCACCGGTTGCATCTGACTACTTCTAAAGGCTAGAGTACTTTAGGGCCAGTCTAACCAGCTGGACCTTATTAAAAGTTGAATTTCCACAGCTTTCCTGGACTCATGTGTGATGATGGGAATGGAAGAAAAAGCTCTTAATTCTTAACTCTTTTTTGACATCATATAGATTTGACTCTGTCTTATGGAGTAATGAGGATAATAAGGAAGGAGGTGAAATAATTTTTGTCACAATGTAATGATGGTCTTAAATGATATTTATTTTATTTGTATTGTATGTCTGTTATTCTCCAACATCCTGTGAACCTTGTCACTAGAGAGATGTAATGTGATCACAGTAAAAGTGTGTAAATAATTCCTTTGTATTCATGATGCTGTTAAATTTATGAGAAAGTATGGACAGAGTAAGGTTATGATGATCAGTCATAGAATATTTGAAGATGGCAGAATTATTTGTGACTTTTATATAAATGCAGTATAGGTGTCCATTGCTGTCAGTCTCATGCATTCTACTGTACACATATTTGGGGTGTTCCAGGACTCAGTGGCCATTGAGGATGTGGCTGTGAACTTCACCCCAGAGGAGTGGGCTTTACTGGACCCTTCGCAGAAGAAACTCTACAGAGATGTGATGCGGGAAACCTTCAGAAACCTGGCCTCAGTAGGTAAGGATGACAACTTCTACTTTGTCAATTGGAGAGCAAGTGTTTCTTGCTTACCAACAATTTTTCCAAGATTTGGATTGTGGAATGGTAGGACATTGCTAAATTAATTAGGTATGGTCACAGCTGAAAATGAACTTAGAACCTAATAATTTTTCTTCTGTAATTTCTAATATTTTAGAATCCTTTTTCTTTCTTTCTTTCTTTCTTTCTTTTTTTTTTTTTTTTTTTTTGCATTTTAGGAAAAAAATGGGAAGATCATGACATTGAAGATTCATGTAAAAAACAGAGGCGAAAACTCAGGTAATTGATATTCACAATAGAAATAGTGGCTGATTTTGGAATCCTGTCACGTTCTGAAATTTAAAAAGTAGGAAACTAAAACCTTTGCTTCAAATTTAGTTATTAGAAAATTTTCACCAAAAATACCTTTTTACATATAGCGTAAATGTTTAGTGTTTGCACAATAACTCACTTTAAAATAGTACTATTAAATTTTATATATGAATATTACTGTTTAGGTAATAAGAATGATGAAGTCCTCAGGTAGACCATTTGTTATATATATCTTCAGACAATTCAGACAAAGTAGGAAACCTACACTTTGATATAAATCATAAAAATGTAATTCAAATGCCCTACTAATAAATACAGAATTGTTAATAAAGAAATAATTAATACTGTACTTCTCATTTTTTACAGAAATCATGGGGTAGAGAGATTCTGTGAACAAAGTAAAGAGGGTAGTCAATGTGGAGAAAACTTTAGCCTTAGTCCAAATATGAATCTAAACAAGAAAACCACTGGAGTAAAACCACATGAATGCAGTATATGTGAAAAAGTCTTTATGCATCATTCATTCCTTAATCTGCACTACAGATTTCACACTGAACATAAACCATATGAGTATCAGAAATATGGAGTGAAGCCATATGAATTTAAGGAATGTGGTAAAGCTTTTAGTTATCTCCAGTTTTTTGATAAGCAGGAAAGAAACAACAACGGAGAGAAAAACTATAAATGTAAGGAATGTGGGAAAACATTTTGTGCTCGCACATCCCTTCAAACACATAAAAGGATTCACACAGGAGAAAAACCCTACAAATGTAAGGAATGTGCAAAAGCCTTCATGTGGCATACAGCATTTCAAAGACACATGATAAAGCACACTAGCGAATCTCCTTATAAATGTAAGGAATGTGGGAAAGCTTTTAATTGTTCCACTTATTTGCGAATACATGAAAGAACTCACACTGGAGAGAAACCCTATCAATGTAAACAGTGTGGAAAAGTCTTTAGATATCAGCATACTTATCAAGTACATGAAAGGACTCACACAGGAGAAAAACCATATGAATGTAGGCAGTGTGGTAAAGCCTTCAGTTGTCCCAGTTCTCGTCGAAAACATGAAAGAACTCACACTGGAGAGAAACCCTACAAATGTAAGGAATGTGGGAAGGCCTTTAGTGATCTGACAGGCCTTCGAGTACACATGATTACTCACACAGGAGACGGACCTTATAAATGTAAGACATGTGACAAAGCATTTTTGTCTCCCAGTTCATTTCGGATACACGAAAGGATTCACACTGGAGAGAAACCTTATGAATGTAAAGAATGTGGTAAAGCCTTCAGTTATTATTCTTCCTTTCAATCACATGAAAGAATTCACACTGGAGAGAAACCCTATCAATGCAAGGAATGTGGGAAAGCCTTCTCTCGTCATCAAACCTTAAAAATACACATGAGAATGCACACTGGAGAGAAACCTTATGAATGTAAAGAATGTGGGAAAGCCTACAGGTGTTATCTGTCCTTCCAAATACATAAAAGAAGTCATACGGAAGAGAAACCCTATGAATGTAAACAATGTGGTAAAGCCTACAAACATTACAGTTCCTTAGAAGCACACAAAAGAATCCATACTGGAGAAAAACCCTATGAATGCAAGGAATGTGGGAAAGCTTTCTTCCATAACCAAACCTTAAAAATACACTTGAGACTGCACACCGGAGAGAAACCCTATGAATGTAAGCACTGTGGTAAAGCTTTCAGGTATTACTTTCCCTTCCAAAAACATGAAAGAAGTCATTTTGTAGAAAAATCATATGAATGTAAGCAATGTGGCAAAGCCTACAGCGATTACGGTTCCTTACGAACACACAAAAGAATTCATACTGAAGCGAAACCTTATGAATGCAAACAATGTGGTAAAGCCTTTAGATATTCCTTTTCCTTCCAAAAACATGAAAGAAGTCATACTGTAGGGAAATCTCACGAATGCAAGGAATGTGGGAAAGCCTTCTCTCGTCACCAAACCTTGAAAGTACACATGAGACTACACACTGGAGAGAAACCCTATGAATGTAAACAGTGTGGTAAGTCCTTTAGATATTCCTCTTCCTTTAGAATTCATGAGAGAGGTCATGAGAGAAATCCTGTGAATGTAAGCCATGTGGTAAAGCCTACAGTGATTACAGTTCCTTATAAACAAAAGAACTCATGAGAGAAACCCTATGAGTGTAAAAAAGTTGGAAAAACCTCAGATGTTATCAAAGTTTTTGATAACATGAAAGAAATCAGAACAGAAATCCTCTGAATATAAACAATGTGGTAAAGCCTACATATGTTACAATTTTTTTTATAAACATGAAAAGACAGGAGAGAAATGCTATGAGTGTAAACCATGTGGTAGAGCTTTCTGTTCTCATCTAGGGATTTAAATACATGCATATACAGTGAAGAAAAATTCTATGAATGTAAATGTGGTAAAGCCTTTATTTTTCACACATAAGTTCAAGAATACAGAAGAGTACACACTTGAGAGACATATAAATGTAAAGGTTGTGGAAAGACTAGTCCCCAGTTCCTTCCAAAGGCATGAAAGGACTTACTAGGTAAAACTTCTTGAATATAAGTTGTGTGTGAAACACTTAAATTGGCCCACATCTTTACATGTGAAAATTCCTACCAAACAAAAAACATAAAGTTTGATAGAAATTAATTTGTGTATAACGTTCCAGAAAACGTTAACATGAAAGTTATTAAGAAAGTTGTAAATATATTGTTTATGCAGCCTCTCTTTTAATGTAAATCATTAAACTGTGGGTTTCTATTAATTATTTAAAGAAATGGATATTGAGGTGAGATAATTCTTTGAGTCATCTTCAGCAATAGTGCTTAAATAGTGCATTTTTCTAAAATCAGTTAATTTTTTTAAAATTTTGAATCCTGTTTGATGAGTGAGATGCAGTGTATTTCTAATATGCAGTTAGGTTTAATTCCTTATAATGTTTTATTTGTTTTGTGATAAGAGGCCATTGAAATTTGACAATGTGGTATTAGTTGGGATTTTCATATGGCCATGTAGCAGTTCCTGTAAATCCTTAGTTTATTATATATATTTTACCTTTCTTACTGATAAAGTTTCTTTTTTGGATGACAAGTATAAGAGTCTTCATTTTCCATACCTATAAACAGCTGGAATAATTATTTTGTATAGGAGTTTATGAAAGAATATAGTTTCATGTGAATTATTATTTTCATATTTGGACTTTTACTTTTTGCCCTTTTATATGTTAGAATTTTATTTAAGAAGAGAGACCTATGCTAGGACAAAAAGGTAAAGGGGGAGATATTCCTCTGTGGGTAATATTATAAAGTAGATTTTTCCCTTTATGATTCCATCTTAGAATTCACCTATAGCTTCACTTGCATGAGATTTGGAAGGGAGAAGCAAAGAAGACATTAGTCAGATATTGGAACCACTGTTCAGGAAGAGAGATACAAAGAAGTTTCAAAGACACCATCTTCTAGCCCATTTTCTGGGTTTTGTTTTTGTTTTTGTTTTTGTTTTTGTTTTTGCACTTTAAATCAAGAGTATCCTTAAACCATCACCAACTGTTTTATATCCATTGTTTAAGAGGCATAGATTTCCACTGAGGTTTTCAGGAGATCCACATCAAAGATCCATCAGAATTTGCATTTTTCTGTCAGCCTTCTTGTGTCCACCAGCAAACTGATTCAAACTGTTTTGTTTGGGATATTGTCTGAATCCCTCTTCTCTAGATTATATAAAACGTAATTTGTATAGGAAACACTATATGCTGTTTACAGTGCTGGTGTGTATTCCTGATTCATATGACATCTGCAGTGGTGATATCAAAAAGAGTGACACTGGAATTTGTCTGTCTACTGCATTGTATACTTATTGCCTTGCCTGGTCCTTCCGTGCAAGAATGAGTAGCTTTTTCTCAAAGAAATGCTTCTGTCGTTCCATTACAGAAGTATTTCATCACTTTTCTAATTTGTGAAATGCTAACACATTACAGACATGCATCACTTAACAGTGGGCATACATTCTGAAGTTCATTGTTAAGTGATTTCATCGTTGTGCAGACATTATAGAGTGGTTATACAAACCTAGATGGTGCTGCCTACTACATACATAAACCTGTATGGTATAGCTTTTTGCTGCTATGCTACAAATCTGTATAGCATGTTACTGTAACAATGGAATTTGTGTATGTAAACATCTAAATATAGAAAAGGCATAGTAAAAATACAGTATAAAAGATTTTTTTAAAAGTAGTACACCTGTCTGTATAGGGCACTTAGCATGAATGGAGCTTGCAGGACCTAAAGCTACTTTGGGTAAGTCAGTGAGTGAGTGGTGAGTGAATGTGAAAGGCATGATTGTACATCACTGTACGCTTAGGCTACACTAAATTTATTTTTAAAATATATTTTTTCAATAAGTTAACCTTAGTTTACTGTAACTCTTTATAAACTTTATTTTTTTTAACTTAAGCCTACATGAGGTCAAGATCATCAGTATCACTGTCTTCTACCTTCACATCCTATCCCACTGGACTGCTTTCTGGGGCAGTAACACGCATAGAGCTGCCATCTCCTATGATAACCATGCCTTCCCTGGAATCCCTCCTGAAGGACCTGCCAGGGGCAGGGTTTAAGGTGCTATTCTTTTCAGAAATAGGTCCACGTTGGTTTGCTTGGTTTGTTTTTTCACCAGAGATTTGCTTGAAAGCAGATAATGTACCATGAGCATTCCTCTCTGTTAATGAAAACCTTTTGGTGATGGGGTCTATGTTTAAACTTTTTAAGGAGCATGTTGAGGTCTGCAAAAGCTGCTAAACCCTCCACTGTGATTTTTCTTAAGAGTTCTTTGTCTTTTGGTGTTTTCTCTTGCCTCTTTCAGCCATGTGTTCCTGTTCTAATTACAACCCCTCATGGTCAGTTCCTTAGGAACCATCTCTAGGAGCTCCTCAGTGTCATTCTCATCCACACCCCGGTTAAAGTTAACTTGCCATCTCAACTGCAGTCTTGTTGGGTTTTGCAACCTCCTCATCCTTGACAAATTCTTTGAAGTCATGCATGAACCTCTTGAGTGTCTTTCTCCAGATGCCATTCAAACACTCCTTAGTGACATCACCCCAAATCCATGCAGTCATGGATGTTGTAACCCTTTCAGAATTGCATCAGTGTCTTCCTCAGATGCAGCAGTAGCCTGGGCAAAGGATTTAAAAGCTGTTATCACTCCTTGATCTACCTGTTGGATCAAAGAGGTTGTGTTTGGAGGGAGAAATACCGCTTTGATATTGGGATGAAGATTATCAATTTTAAAAATGGATATTTGGGAGCATTATCAACAATAAGCAAACACTTGAAAAGTATACTCTTCAAACAGTACTCCACTTTGCTGCCATTAGTAATTGAGGAAGAGGAGCTGGGTCATCCATGACCTTTTATTCCTGGCGTACACTGGCAATGTGTTCTTACTGATATGCTTGAAGACCCTGGGTTCTCACTGCTGGATCATGAAAGGTTTCAATTTGTAACCTATAGCATTGCCCCCCAGTGAGATTGTTGTTCAGTCCTTTAAATCCTTGAAACCTGGCCTTGACATTGCCTCCTTATGGATGGCATTCATTTGCAGAATAGGAAGGCTTAGTCCATGTTGAATATTTACTCTGTAATTTTCCTCCTTGGCTTATCTAGAGTTTCCAAATTTGTCAGCTGCCTTGTCATCAGTACTCACAGGCTCACCACTCGCTTTCACATTGAATGGATAACAGTTCTTGAATTGTTCACAGCATCCAGATCTAATGATAAGTTTAGCATTGTAAATAAACTTTGTGGTCTGGCCATGATTATCCCAGTGCTGAGAGGGATGCACTTCTATGTTTGGTCTTCAGTCTAAGTCAGAAGTTTCTCTATGTTGTCTGATATAGGCCTTTCTCAAGTATTTGTTACTCACTGACTTCAATTAAAAACCAAAGCTGGAAGAATCACACTTTTTAATCTCAAAACTTCCTACATAGCTACAGTAATTAAAACTACCAGCATAGAGACCAGAGGAATAAAGTCTAGAGCCCAGAAACAAACCCTCACATACATGGTCAAGTGACTTTCAGGAATGAGAAAAGTGGCAAACTGAAGGTAAGATGGGAGTATTTCCATGCATACAGAGGCCAAGGCAGAATCCTTGAGAAGGTACCATTCCCCAGGATGATCAGCCCTGGGTGGTAGGGCTAATTTGTACTAATTTGGCTATGGAGAAGCAGTGTTTTGCTCTTTCCGGGATGGACGCAGGGTACAGATTTGCCTTTCCTGCATGCAATTCTTCTGTCAAAACTGCTACACATAGCCTCAGGTGGCTTATCCACTGTTGTGGTGGTCCACGCAGTATTGCTTCTGATGAGAGAACTCATTGCACAAGAAGTGTGGCAATGAGCAAATGCTCACGGAATTCACTGGTTTTTCCACCTGAAATGGCTGACCCAATACAATAGAATGGGCATTGGGAAATAGTTGGTTCCATAGGTGGGACTAGCTTGCAGGGCTTGGGCGATGTTCTCCAGGAGGCTGTGTATGCTCTTAAAATAGTGCCCATTAAATGGCACTGATTTTCCCAGAGCCAGGATTCACAGGTCCAGGAATTGAGGGTGGAAATGGGAGTGGCACCACTCGCATGACCTCTGCTACCCCTGTTGATCCACTAGCAGAATGTTGGCTGCATGTCCATGTGACTTTATGTTCTGTTGGCCCAGAGTTGGGCTTTGACCAGGAGACACTTTGATTCCATTGAACTGGAAATAAAGGCTGCCCCGGCCACTTTGGTCCCCTGGTACCTCTTAACAGGCAAAAAGTGGGAACTTTGTGCTGGCTGCGGTGATTGATCCTGATGACCAAGTGGAAACTGGTCTGCTGCTCCACAGTGGCGGTAGGGAGTCCATGTCTGAGATTCAGAAGATTCCTTAGTGTACACCAACCCTTATGATTAGAGTCAATGGAAAACTACAAAGACCCAATCCAGGCAGGACGACTAATGGCACAAACCCTTCAGGAATGAAAGTTCGGGTCATCCAACTAGGCAAGAACCACGGCCAGCTGAGGAGCCTGCTAAGGACAAAGGGAATATGAAGTGGGTGATTGAAGAAGGTAGTTATAAATACTAGCTATGAAGAGGGACCAGATACAAACATGGATTCATTATGCATATTGCTTCCTCATCCCATTTTGAATAAGTTTGAGTACTACATATACATATTTACATCAATATGAAAAAAAGACTGGTGAGACAGACTTTGCTGTAGATGTGGGCCCTTGTTGACTATCAGAGCACCTTGGAAGACTAAAGATGAATACATTGTCCCTCCACTGTCATAGTTTTTCCCACAGACTTGTTAAATGTTGCCAAATGCTGGGTCTTCTCTCAGAGGCCTTACAGCCTTGAGGAGAAACCCTTTGGACACCAGGGTCTTCTGGGAAGGCCTTCATCTGAGAAAGCCACCGGGCCTTCCTGGATGAGCCCCAGGTCCTGACACTTCTCTTTGGAGGGAAAGTGCAGCCTTATCAATTCACTTTCCTGAATAACTGTACTGTGTGAAAAAGGGCCTGGCTGCTGGCAACCAGGATTTAGGCTCAGCTTCTGGCTGTATGGAGAAGACCCTGCAGAGCCCAGCCTGCTGTGTGCCTAGGTAACAGTATGCAGCCATCAGAAAGGAGGTGGTAACTCAAATGCCAAACCATTCACCTGGCCCTGTTATTACAGGGTGTTTCTGGGGGTGCTGTTCATAATGCCGGGTGGTAACCCTTTAGCTTCTGATCATGGGGTAGGGACTCAGGGCGAGCTCAGAGCAGTGACTGCTTACCACCCAACCGGGACGCATTTCAGTATTTTCATTGGTGAGGCTCTGTCCACGTATGCCTGCAGATCCCCAGGTCAGTGGCATTCTCCTGCTGAACACCTGCCCTCATGCCTCATCTTTCAAAGCTCCAAACAAGAAAGCTTCACACCCATGACCTAACCACAGCAGAAGACTGAAAAATAACCCAGTCATTCCAGGGTCTCCAGGCTCTACGAGCTGGGCCCAGATACCCCTACAGGACGAGTCATTAAGAACACAACTGGGTGTGTAAACTGTCATCAGACCACTGACCTCAGAAACACTTGGGCCCAGAAGTCACTTAGGCAGCAAGAGAGAGAGTGGGGTCATTCAGTGGCCAGGATTTCAGTGTGTTATCCTGGCAAGTGACCCACTAGGGCCCTGTCAGGAAGGAGAAGCGACAGTGCACCTGACGGGCCTGCACCCCCTGTGCGCAGACGCACAGGGCGGCTGGTAACCCTAGTCCACAGGGCACAGAGATGTTTGCAGAACAAGGTCCAGCTGTAGCCTCAAAAACTGCATCACAAATCTCAACCCCTCCATAGGAATCCATAAGGAACAACTTCGAAGGTCAGAGTCAAAGATCCTAGGAGGGTTCAAAACCAGGTAAAGGGTCAGTCACAGGGCCCATAGAGGGGCTTGAGGATGGACAATCTTGCTCCCTTAGTCCACCTGCAAACAATCTGTCTCTGGCCTGGCCCTCTCCGCATTCACTTTTGATTTTTTCACGGTATTTTTCCCACTCAAAGCTTACGTAACCCACAGATTGAACTAGAAAACAAGATTCTAATATTCAGTCAAAAGAAACTTCAACATGAGTGGCAGAAAATGTTCACTCCATATCCAAAGCTATAGAAAGCAGCCGTGTCCTGGGGTGGCCATGGTCCTGGCAGGTGCTTTTCATGAAGAGCCCACATGGCAGGGGCTGCTGCTCTGCCTGCAAGAGTGCCTCCGACCTCTAAACCCTGGAGTTCTGAGAGGCTGTCCCTGCTCCTGGCCCAGGCGAATGACACAGAAATGAACCTGTTCTTGAGTAAAAGGAGCTTGGGGTGTCATTCAAGAGCCAGGGAGGGGGGCTTGGCTTTTCTCTCTTTTTCCAGATCCAACCATGTGACCTTACAAGGTTTCTTAATGCCATGAGGAATGCCACATTCCCGGTGATAATGCCAGATACAACAAATATCTGTTACTCATCCCCATTAGGAAAATAGGTGCTGGAATTGACACATCAGAAGTCAGATGGGGTTGTCCCCTCCTCACGGCCTTCACAGGACCCCAGAGGGACTCATACACAATGTTCTCCTTTCCATCAGGCGGGAGCAGCTGGCCCAGTGAACCCTGAGAGTCCCAGCTGCATTTCACACCTGATGAAGGGATCCCGTCTGAGAGGGTCTCAAGTGTGTCATCACCATGGGAATTGGGCTCACTCTTTGGGACCTGAAGTCTTAAACAGAAGAGTCTGGTTATTTTGGGGGTGTGTCCCCAGAATCATAGGACATCGCCTCCCCCACTCCCCCCACCGTGCACACTGTACTCTGAGGCTAGGCCCTGTGCTGCCTGCTCTGTCAATCAATAGCACCCCACTGTCCCTGCCATGGTTCCTATCATTAGCATCATCCATTTCCCAGAGGAGGAAACCGAGTCTCAGAAAGGTGAGGAGAATGGCCCCGTCATAGGACTGGTCAGTGTGGAGCAAGGATCCTAGTGCCAGCCATCTGACTCCACAGGCCCACGCTCAGCCTAAGCTCTGCTGAGGCCCTGGACCCAGCCACTGCTGGCCCGATACTCACTCAGCCTTGGTCCTGATGATGGCTGATCCTTCTTGGCCTTGAAATACATTCGAATCTTCCTGGCCCAAAGATTTAGGGACTCCAACTGGCAGGCCAGGCTGTAGCTACAGGTCAGAGGGGAATCTGTGAGCTCCTAGGAGCCACACCTCAGGTGTCCATCCTAGTCCCTGCCCTTAACTAGAGTCCCGGTGCTCCAAGGGTCATCACACAAACAAGGTCTGGGACTGACCAGGAAGCCATGTCCTCAGGCTCTCTGGAGCTACCCATCAGAGTCAGCCCTGCCCTCCCCCAATTCCTCCCCTCCTCACCTCTCATCCTCCCTAAGCGGCTCCATGGCCTGGAACCAGGCTCCAGATTGCTCCTCCGGCTCCATGTTGCATCTACGTGTAGCCACCTGGAGGAGCTGGATCTCCCAAATTACTCTAAATCCTGGGACAGAAGGAGGCACGGGATGCAGCCAGAACCCAGGTAGGGGATGCCTCAGGGGCCTCATAGGCATGAGGAGCGGGGCAGGGGGCCGGTCCTAGGTCTTTGCTTACATGGAAACCCTCCTTCCCTCCAATTCCATCAATGCTCTGCCTGTTCTCACAGTTGGGTATAAATAGCACCTCCTCCAGGAAGCTGTCCTTGATGTCATCCCCTTCTCCACCGCCAATTCCATGGGTTCCCTCAACTCCACCCCTGTTGTGTATCAAAATCTCCCATTAAATGTAAGACCCAAGGGATAGGGCCCCAGAGGTCCTGCCAAGGGACATCTCTGACTTCCACACCCTCCCCTCCAGTACTGAGGCCACAGGTGCTCGCGTCACTTCTTTTCTGTAAGTCGATCATATTGTTCTGGAAGGCAGACAGCCGAAGTCCATCAGAAACAGCCCCCTTAGCCCCACTTCTTCTCACAGGGCCCACCTGGGGCCAGGCACGCCTAATAACAGGACTTGGACCTGGGTCAGGCTCTAGGCTCCAGAAAAGTGGGGACAGGGAGACTAAGGCCAGAGACTTTCCAGCCTAACCCTTTCTGTTGACAGACCTGGCAGGGTGGGGAGGAGGAAATGACAACAATGATGACGACAATGACTGAGGCTAAGGTTTACCCAGTACTGAGATCTCAGGATCCTAATCCCCATCCCCAAAGTCCATACTCATGTTGCCTCCAGATAATTTATCGCAGTGTCCACCAACTGCAAGTAAGTGAGGAAGGTGCTGAGGCGGGGGATGACATGACAACCTCTGCCATCATGGTGGGTGTAGGCCCCAGCTCTCAGGTGTTCCCACAGAGCTGTTCCTGAAACCCATCACTCTCTCCGGCCCTCCACCTGAGGGCTCCCACATGGAGCCACCTAGGACCCTTAGCAGCCTCCCCAAATTCTTCCTTCCCCTTCCAGGCTCCCTTCAGCCACCTCCCAGGGCCAATTTTGAGCAAATCTCGGGGTAAGTGATGCCCACCCCTCCACCTCTCAAATCCATCCTGCACCTGGCTCTTCCAGGCCTCCTCCTGGTCACAATGCTGTGTTCCAGGCACTGTGGCCCCAGGGGCAGGGTGGAGGGGAAAGGCCCCCCTCTCCTCTGACTTCTTGCCCCTCCCCCACAGGCGCTCGTGTCTTCTGCTGCTGCCTCTGCAGGGGTGCCTGTAGTTGGCCTCCTGCAAGGTCATAGACAGCTCAGTGAGGCCGTGACCCCCTCCCCCATGTTCCTCAGCACTCCTGACCTCGGAACCTGGACATCTGGCCCCAGTCGCCTGGTAACTATGCTGTTCTCATTCTAGATCAACCTCAGCTCTAACACTTACCCATATGTGACCTTGTCCCTGCCCTGGCCCCCTGAGCCTCTTTTTTCATCTGGAAAGTGTGAGAACTCCCCTACCTGCCAGGGTTTCCTGAGGACTCATCACAGCTCTCCCCTCACCCCACCCCCAGGAGGGGCTAGCACAAAGCCCTGACCCCTCCCTCACCTGACCCTCATTACCCCATGAGGACTGAGCACAGGATCATGTCCCTCCACTTCCCAGATGAGGAGACAGAGGCCCACAGAGGGACAGGGACTTGCTCAGAGGTCACAAAGGAGGAGCTGCCCCTCCCAGCCAGAGGCCCTGTTCCCACTGCCTTTGCCCCAGCCCCAGCCCAGCCCCACCACTCACCAGGGTCATGTCATCTGGGCTCCCATTGGGTGTTCACACCCCCAGCAGGCCAAACCAGGGAGAGGGAGAGGGTGACTCAAGGGACCAGGCCAAGAGGCTCCTGCCTCACCCAGCCTCAGGGGTCGCTTCCCCAGGCTGGGCCCAGGCAAAGGCCTCATCTCCCCAGAGCCCTTGGGACATTGCCCTGCACAGAACTCTTCCTTTATCCACTCAGGAAGGGGGCCTCCCAAGCACCATCTCTGCTGACAGTGTAGGGGTTGACCAGAGCCCTGGGTGGTGACATTTGCTTCCTATTTTATGTGTAACCTTGGGTCAGGAAGGCTCTATGAGGCATCCATCAGTGCCCCAGAAGCTTCTCATTGCCATCTGGGCCATATGCCATTGCCCACTGGGCCCTGAGAGAGAATCCTGCCAAGACTCATTAGCAGTGACTGCAATAGAGACGGAGCAGGGCATCACAGAGAGCACACTTATTTGTCCTTTTAGACCCGTGGCTTGCGGGCAGCCTTTGTGTCCCCCTGGCCCATAGGACCCCACAGCCTCCACCCTTAGTGCAGGCAGGGTGCCCTCCCTTGGGAGGTGCAGTGAAGACAGAAGGAGCAAAGAGGACATGGCTTCCTGAGGACAGACTGGGCTGGTTTAGGAAGAAATGACCCCAAACCTCTCATCCACTAGCAGCTTAAAGGGAAAAAAGTGCTGACCTATGAACCAGAGACCTGCTCATTCTCCAGCTCCTCACCCTTCCAGCAATACCAGACAATACCACTAGATCCCATGACCGGGGTTTCCTGTCCCCAGACTGCCCCCTCCTGCCCATATACCACCCACATTCCTCCTCTCCATCAGAGCAAGACAGAGTGGAATTTCTCACAGAAACTCCATGTGATAAACTAACTAAACCACGCCCTGTCTGCTCCCCCATCCCTTCTCCCTTCTCCCCTCCTGCCAGATCTCCGGCCTTCATGCTGCATTCACAACCAGCTTCCTGCTCATCCTCTGCTCTGTGCTGCATAGCTTCTTAAATTTGGGGAGCTCTTTCTAGGGGAGAGAGGGAAGGAAAAAAAAGAGTTGGAATCGTTGTGGAGGTGTTTAAGGGCAAATCACACCTTTTATTTGTAAATCCTAAAGATTCAAACAGCCTGAATGAAGGTTTTCACTGGTTCTTAGACCCCAGACTTTAATTCTGAGAGCTGAGTAAGTAGAGGGGCAGTTCCCATGACTTCAGAGATCGCCAGGGCATCCCATAGCATACCTCGGTCACCTGGACCCAGAGCTCCACCACCCTGGTCCTGTCCTGGGCCGTCATGCTCAGGTCCCTGGGGGGTGGTGATGATGTAATCAACCACACTGTGGAAATGGCATGGACAGTGGGCATCAGGTATTTATTGCCCCTGTTGGTCCCAAGACCAAATGAAACCCTGGCAGTGGTGAGGCACTACATTTTGTGTTAAAAATTATTGGGGTGACGTTAATAAAATCAAATAAGTTTCAAGTGTATAACTCAACATTATGCATCTATATGTTGTATTGTGTGTTCACTACTCAAAGTTAGATTTCCTTCTGTCACTAAATATTTGAACCCCTTTATCCTATCTACCTTCTTCCCCTAACCCCTTCTCTCTGGTAACCAACCACTAACCCACTGCCCATGTCCACGAGTCTCTGTTAATTTGTCATGGTTGTTTGTTGCTTTCAGTTTTATATACCACATATGAGTGAAATCATGGTTTTCAACTTTTTCTGTCTGACTTATTCACTTAGCATGATCTCAAGATCCATCAATGTTGTCTCAAATGGCAATATTTCATCTTTTCTTATGGCTGAGTAATATTCCATTGTGTTTATGTACCACAGCTTCTTTAGCCAATAATCTATCATAGGACATTTCAGTTACTTCCGTGTCCTGGCCATTGTGAATAATGCTGCCATGAACGTTGGAGTGCATATATCTTTACAGATAAATGCTTTCAGGTTTTTGGGGTAAATACCCAGAAGAGGGATTGCTGAGTCATATGGTAATTCAATTCTTAGTTTTTTGAGGAACCTCAATACTATTTTCCACAGTGGCTGTACCAATTTGTAGTCCCACCAGCAGTGTATGAAGGTTCATTTTTCCCTACAACTCTCCAACACTTATTACCTGTCTTGTTGATGATGGCCTTTCTAAAAAGTGTGAGACGGTATCTCACTGTGATTTCGATTTGCATTTCCCTAATAGTTAGTGAATTGAGCATCTTTTCATATGTCTGTTGGCCATTTGTATGTCTTCTTGAGAGAAGTATGTGTTCAGGTCCTTTGCTCAGTTTTTAATTGGATTGTATGTTTTTTTATTGTTGAGTTGTATGAGTTCATTATATATTTTGGATATTAGCCCTTATCAGATGTGTCATTTGCATATATCTTCTCCCATTTGGATGGTTGCCTCTTTGGCTTTTTGATGGTTTCTTTGGCTGTGTAGAAGCTTTTTCGTTTGATATAGTTCCATTCATTTATTTTTGCTTTTACTTCCCTTGCCTTTCAGGTCAAATTCATAAAATCCTCTCTAAATCCAAGGTCTATGAGTTTAGTGCCTATGTTTTCTTCTATATAATTTACTTTTTCAGGTCTTACATTCAGATCCTTGATCCATTTTGAGTTTATTTTGGCGTGTGGAGATAGACAACAGTCTAATTTCATTCTTTTGCAGGCAGCTCTCCAGTTTTCCTGGCACCATTTATTGAAAAGGCTTTCCTGTCTCCATTGTATATTTTTGGTTTCTTTGTTGAAAATTATTTGCCCATATATATGGGGGTTTACTTTTGAACTCTCAATTCCATTCCATTGGTCTGTGTGTCTGTTTCTCTGTCAATATCATGCTGTTTTGATTAGTGTTGCTTTGTAGTATAATTCAAAGTCAGGCAGAATGATACCTCTGGCCTTGTTTTTCTCAAGATTGCTTTGGTTATTCAGGGTCTTTTGTGTTTCCATACAAATCTGATGATTTTTTTGTTCTATTTCTTTAAAAAAAGCTATTAGGATTTTGATGGGGATTGCATTAAATCTGTATAGTGCTTTAATAATAAGGTCATTTTAACTGTGTTGATTTTTCCAATCCAGGAACACAGAATATCTTTCCATTTCTTTGTGTCTTCTTCAATTTGTTTTAATAACGTCTTATAGTTTTCAGTGTAAAGGTCCTTCACATGTTTTGTTCGGTTTACTCCTAGATATTTTATTCTTTTTGTTGAAATTGCAAAAGGAATTGTCTTTTTTTATTTCTTTTTCTGAAAATTCATTATTAGAGCATAGAAATGCTATGGATTTTTAAATATTGATTTTGTATCCTGAAACATTATTGTTTTTGTTTGTTGTTTCTAATAGCTTTTTAGTGGAGTCTTTAGGGTTTCCTATATAGAGAAGCACATCATCTGCAAAAAGGGACAATTTGACTTCTTCATCCCTTATTTGGATACCTTTTATTTCTTTCTCTTGCTTGATTGCTCTAGCTAGGTATCTCAATATTATATTGAATAATAGTGGCAATAGTGGACAGCTTTGCCTTGTTCCTGATCTTAGAGGGAAGGTTTTTAGTTTTCTACCATTAAGTGTAATGATGGCTGAGAGTTTGTCATATATGGTCTTTATCATGTTGAGGTTCTTTCCTTCTGTACACATTTCATTAAGTGTTTTAATTATCAATGGATGCTGTATCTTGTCAAATGGTTTTTAGGCATCTATTGGTATGATCATATGATTTTTTCCTTTCTTTTGTTTATATGGTACATCAGATAAATCTTTTTGCATATGTTAAACATCCCTGGGGACACCACCTTCTTGAACAGCTCTGGGGAGGACAGAGAGTGTCACCTAGCCCTACCACATCCCAGCTCAGTATCCATAGTCCCCCAGTCCCAGGCAGGTCATTGGACAGAGCTGGCACTGAGGAAGCTGAGGATGTGTCTTGAGCTATGTGGGAGTCCCTGTTTTGGTTTTATTTTTTCAGTACACAGAGGATGCCCAGCCCAGGATGACACATGACCCAATACTGGGCAGGAAGGGAGAATGGCATTTGCACCAGCTTGATCACACTCCCTTTCAACACCAGATGGTGTCTCATACCTGCCATGCCTCAGTGCCATGTTCCTCTCATTCTGATCCACCTCTGGTCCAACTCCCCATTCAGGTGCATATCCTCCCACAGCAGCTACAACCAGGGGCTTTGCTTGTTTATCTCCCATGTAGACGAGTGCACGTCAGGAGACTAAGTGCTGGGGCTGTGGGGGGCTCCTGGGCAGGTGGCTGAGTGACTAAGGACCTAGTGGCCCTCAGTGGCTCCCTTCCCTCACCAGCCTGCCTACCATGCCCTGTTCTACCTCATTGATCTTCACAGCCCACTGCCTAGCAGGTCCTCTGAGTGTCCAGCTCTACTGTCCACATGTGGACACCAAAAGTTTGGGGGTTTGGAAGTTGCCCAGGTCACACAGTGGATAAATCAGGAACCGGGATATGGACTCAGATCATCAGATGCTGGAACAGGGAATACAGGTCTGGGCAGCTGATGACAGAGGGACCACCTGCCCCACTCGCCCTGAGAGCCAGACTGTTCGCCACATCCATCGCATCAACTGCTTGACTACTAGCTTGGGAATGAACTCCAAGAGGTTAGGCTTCTTCTTTCTCAGCAGGTTCTTGGTGGTCACAGCGCTGAGGCTAAGGGGGTCTGTGGCTAGAGCTGGCCATGTCATTATTGGTGCAGCTGAAGATGGAATTCACACCAGAGATGAAGGTCCAGCTAGCTCCAGCTTGTCAGCTGGCTCCGGGGCATCATCCAGCTCTGCAGGGCCAATGGAGGTGACACTGGCTCCAACTCTAGCACAGGTGGGAGAACTAGAGGTGAAGCTGGCTCTAGACCTGGAGCTGGCCCTTGTTGATGTGGAGCAGGATTAAGAGAAGGTTCACCCTCATGCCTGACTTCCCTGTGCCTTTCCAAGTCAGGAAAGATCTCACTGCCTTAAGGGAAATTCAGCCCATGACCCCACCCCAGATGGTCTTCCCAGGCTGCAGTTCCCTCACCTTCCAGCTCTGCTTCATGGGCTCCAGACGCTCCAGCTGGACACAGAGCGGATCTGAGCCAGGCATATTGACCCAGGTAGGTCAGCCTCAGCTTCCAACAGAAAAAGTGCAGGGCTGGCCATCATCCTATACCTGGTGCAGCCCCTGTGCCATGGCTGCTGTGACCGAGGGCTGCTGATGTCCTGCAGGTCAGAATCAGGCATCGTCTAAAGCCAGGGCTGCACGACATTCTAAGATGCAAAACTCAATCTGCCCTGACATGGAAGGAAATATCCTGGGGAACCTGGACCCTCTCCACTCCTTCCACCCCCTCTCCTCCCCCCATCCCCAGATTGGAGGCAGTGTGCAGGGCAGACAGGCTCTAGAGAACCTCCTGACTTCGAATAAAGACATCAGTTGTTCTTCCTTTTACATTAAAAGGAGTTTTCAGACCCTCATTAGGGAGATCCTAGGTTCAGCAAAGTAACAAATGCCTGTAGGTCCCAGGGAGGGAGAAAGCCTGTCACAGGGAAAGGATATGCTCATGTGACTCAGGAAGAAGAGATCTGTGTGGCCAGTAACCAGCTGACAGATGGCTCAAAGTATCATTGGGGCACTTGCAAATCAAGGAGCACTGTGACAGCATCGGACAATCTGACACCAGGTTAGCTTAAACTTAAAAGAATGACAAATCCCTAGGCCAAGCTGGATGCAAGGAAGCAGAGAGTGCTGGTGGCAATGTCACTGCTACAGCCTTGTTGAATTGGATCTGGCTGTAGCTGTGAAAATATTAAAAGATTACTTATGCTTATCCTTTTACCAGCAACCCCATTCTGGGGTGAGTCTCTTCAGAAGAGGATTAGTATGTGTTAATGTCACCTCTGGAATGATGTGAAATCTGGGGTCACTCCGGCGGCGTGGGGGAGGAGGAGAGTGGTGGATAGTAGTGTTTTGTGTTGTTCCTTGTTTTTTTCCCACCGATGCAGTAAAGAATTACAGGTCCGTGAGATTTAGAAAAAGTAAGATTTATTGAAAGTACATTTTAGAAAGAGATGGGCCATGCTAGGGAAGACTGCAGCCCTGTGGAATTTAGGAGAAAAGATAAGATAGTACACCCCAAAGGGAGGGGCAGGTTTCCAGCCTGGAGAGCTGTAACAACACAGAAATTGGAAGGTCTGTTTATATTTGGGCTGTAATGGAGGTCCTAGGTGATTCATTTGTGAGGTCACCTTAACCGACAGTTGACTGCTATATAACACTTTGTCTACTATGCATGTGTTTATCCAGAATTCAGTCTGTTATAATTAGATTCATGAACTTCCAGGCATAGTCATGATACTATAATGATAGTATGATTAAGCTGAAGTTACGGTCAGTACTTTCTGCACATGCATTTGTAGTTGGTTTAGTTAGCAGCTTTTGTGTTCTAGGATTCGGGATAATTTATAACCCTAAAATGGAGGTATTTCTGGGAGGTCCTTAAGGAAGGTCTTCAAGAGAAGTTTCAGAGCTTGGCCCCTATTCCTTTGTTCCCCTGTTGCTCATGTCTGACTCGGTACCTAACAGTAAGGACTGAATCGTGACCCCAAATTCACATGTGGACGTCTTATTCCCATTTACCTCAGAATGTGCCTATATTTGGATTGATGGACTTTAAGGAGATAATTAAGGTTAAGTTAGTTCATTGGGGTGGGTCCTAATCCAATATGACTGGTGTCCCTACATGAAGAGGCGAGGTCACAGAGAAGCACAGAGGGAACATATGTGAGCATAGAAATAGAAGACAGTTGTCTACAAGCCAAGGAGAAGGACTCAGGAGGAACCAACCTCGCCTACACTCTGACCACAAATTTACAGCCTCCAAGATTGTGAGAAAATAAATATCTGTTTTTTACACCACCCAATGTGGCACTATGTTATGGCAGCCCGAGCAAACTGATGCCATCTATTGGGACACACAGAACTGCTGATGGCAACTCAATTGAATCACATCAAGGTCCAATGGCATTGAAAGATTGCATCACTGTGGCAAATGACCTCCCTTAGGGACATCGTGAGGATAAGTGAGCCCCCAGCTTCTGACCTGGGAGATCCCGGTCATGTGTTCTATGAGATAACAAGTTGCACAGAAACCTGTGGAATGGCTTAATCCCATCACCACTTTCTGTGTATAAACCATCTTATTAAGTGTGATGACATGTAAGGCTTGAAGGTCTGGCAAGACAGGGTTGCTGACTGCCGCACAGGACACCTGAGCAGGTAGTTAGTTCAAACCATCAAAACAGTAGCAAAATGAAAATATTCTATGGCCCAGTGTGAAGTCAAACATATCACTTTTTCCTAATATTCCCACAAATAGACACTGACTGTATCCTCCTATATAGTTGGTGTTGGGTGAGGGGAGTGGAGGTCCAGACTCCTCTGGGAGTGTAACAGGGGACACTGGTGTACAGCCCTGGGAGTGCCTCAAGGAGTCTCCAGGTGTGAGTCCAGGTCTGGGACACACAGCTCAGCTCAGGGTCTTTGGGGTACATACTCCTCTGTACCCACTCTCACCTCATACAGCCTCTGCCTGTTGGTGGCCTGGTGCACCTGCACCTGTCCAGGGAGATGCAGAAGTCTTCCCCATCTCCCAGCTCCTCCATGATCTCCTGGGGGTAACCCTGTAAAGACAGTGCCCAGGATCCTGGCCAGGAGACATCAGGCCTGGCTGGGCAATGCCACAGGGGAAACCCCACCACACATTCTGCTCCCCAGATCAGGCACAGAGGGCTGTCTGCACAGACCTGCAGCCAGGGAGGGAACAATGACACCTGGAGGACCCAGCACGACAAGTGGGTAGGTGAGCTCGGTCCCCAGCACTCATCTTCTCATCCTCCAGCCATGATCTAGGGTATGCACTTGACAGATCCACCATGTCTCCATCATCTGACATCTTGCTCCACCAGGCCCACGGGGTGGGCCTGCCATGTGGGATCAGAGTAATAGTGGCCTGGCCTGGCCTGGCCTGCCCTGAGCGGCCCTGTGTTACCTGATGGTTGCCCTGAGCGGCCCTGTGTTACCTGATGGTTAAACCTACCAAAGGACTAGAGGTGTTAGAAGAGAGGCCAACCCACTGTCCATAGCAAGTGAAATAGCTTTCATTATTGGCTTTCCAGAAGCCACAGCCTCAGAAAGTCAGGAGACAACTGGAGAACTTCTTGTTCTCCCAATTGTCTCCAGTCAAGTGATAGTCAAGTGATAGGGGTTTGGGGGCTGTCTCTAGAGAGTGGGTGCCTGGTTACCAGAGTTTAACTTCTATTTTTTTCTGTCACCAAGGAAGTGAGGTCATTTCATACAGGTCCCATGACCTGGGCCCTGTCCTTCAATCAGACCCACCCAAAGGCCCTTCTGGGCTGGTGAGTACTCACCATCCTCACCTTTGTCACACCCTTAACTGCACACAGGTATCCAACGCAGCCTTCCCACAGTTCTCTGGTAGCGGAACCAGGGGCCAAGATCTGAGGAGACAGAGCTGAATTCAGACCTCCTTTTTCTGACCTGTTCTGTGTCCTGGAAAAGCCACTGTACCCCTCAGGGTCTCCCCTGTCTCCTGACCTGCACAGAGGGGATGATGGCAGAAACAACTTACTAGGGACATCATCAGTTGTTTATGAGATACAACCCACAATGCCTGTGAGCTGGCATCATATGTGTCTAACGCAAAAACTCAGAGTTGCAAGAACGACAAGAAGAGTGGGATGCAGCATGGAATACCTCTTCCAACAGGCCTGTGGTCTTGGGAAAGTCACACCCCTCTAGGCCACATTATAAGGTCTGCACATTTAGGGAGCTGAAATTAAGGAAATTCAGATGATGTTGCCATGGCCACAACCCCCTATGGTCTCCGGTTCCACTTGGACACAGGCCCTGTGCCTCATGTGGGCCTATGTGGTACGCAGCCTCCACAGTGGCTCCCAGTAACCCTGCCTCCTAGTACATACATCCTTGTGTCACTACTCAGTGGTTAACAACTTATGAACAAGAGAATACAGCCAAGGTGATGGGATGTCATGTTCAAGTTTTATTTACAAAATGTCTATCAGTTCCATCTTACTTCCTTTAGTTCCCTCCTTTTCTCTCTCCGATTCAATCCTTCTCTCCCTGTCATATCTCTGGAACTGTGAGAGCAAGCATCAGCATTCTGAGCTGCCCTGTGTGAAGACCCCATAGGAGAGAACTGAGGGAGCACCCGGGCCAACAGACAGTTAAGAACTCAGGCTCTCTGTCCAAACCGAGTCCTGACAACACCCACGTGAATGAGTGTGGGAGCGAATCCTCCCCAGTTCAATCTCAGCTGAGACCTCAGCCCCAGCCCATGAAACACCTTGGGTCAGTCAGAAACACCCAGATATGATGTAGCCAGATTCCAGATCCACAGAAACTATGAGATGTTAAATATTTGTAGTTTCTGCTGCAAGGTTTGGGAACAATGTCATGGGTGCTTCAGTTTCTGCATCTAATAGTTGGCAGTAATAATAAGCACACCCCCTGTAAGTTTATGAAGAGCATTAAAGAGTTAATGTCTGAAAAATGCTTGGAACACCTGGTATATCTCAAACTCTGTAATTTATATTATAAATAATTTTTTTAAATTTCTGTAGGTTGCTGAGGGTGGTACTGGCTGGCACCTGGCACCTGGCACCTGGCTGAATGTAGAAAGCTCTCTGTAATTTACAGGGAATAAATGAATGGCTGCCACTGTTGAAATATTGGAAGCTGATTCTGCACGGGTGTCCAACCACACATGTGAGACCATAGATCAGTAAATCTGAAGCTCATTCTCATAAATTAAAAAGTATGTGTTAAACAGGAAAGCAATCCCTAAAAAGTCCTTCCAAAATATAGTGAAGTTGTTTAAAACTTAAAATGCTACATAAGAAAATATTTACTTAATACCAAAAAAGCTATAAAGAAGGACCAAAGAAACTTAAAATAACATGAGAACTGTAGGAAACAAAAAGCAAAGTGGCAAACGTACTTGCAACTATATCTGTAACACCAAATGTGAATGGATTATGTAATCTAAACAAGAGGAAGAGATTGTCCCTCAGATTAAACAACAACAACCATAATCTAAATATACTATGTACAGGAAACACATTTTAGAATTAAACATACAAGTAAATTCAACATAAAACCAGGGGAAAAGTAACATCTGTAAACAGCACAGCACATACATGTAGAGATTATACAGTATTAGGGAAAACAGCCAGGAAAGTGAATATATCACTAGAGAGATCGAGAGACATTGTAGCATGCTAAAAGTGTCAGTGTTTCTAGTCTGCATCTAAAACAAAACATTTTAAATTTATAGTCATTTTTGCTAATTTTAACAAAGAAAAATGATCAAACTGATAACCTAACTTTTTACAGACTTGAAAAGATGTGGTTCCATACCCAAAAAAGGAGAAAGGAAGTAATAAAAATTAGTGCAGAAATGAATGAAATAGAAAATAGAAAAAACATACAGAAAATCAATGAAACCAAAAGTGGGTTCTATGGAAAGAGTAACAAAATTGACAAATCTTTAGACCTAGAAAAACAGGGAAGATTCACATTCAAAGAATCAGGGAAAAAGAGGGATATTACTACAGAAATAAGAAAGATTATAAAGGAATTCAATGACTGATTAAATGCCAAAAAAGTAAATAACATGAAGCAGACAAAGACAAAGTAAAGAAAGACCTCAAAAGACACAAATTACTGAAAAGAAATTCAGAATAAATGAAGAATCTGAATAGAACAATAACAAGTGAAGTGGTTAAATTAGTAGACAAAAAACCACCTACAAACTAGCCTAGGCCCAGATGGCTTCAACACAGAATTCTCCAAAACTTGTAAAGGTTAGTGTGAAATCCTCACAAACTCTTCAAAGAAATTGAATGAAGATAACCCCTTCACACTCATTTCCTGAGGCCAGTCCTACTCTGATTCCAAAACTACCAAGTTATCACAGAAAAAAACTTACACGTCTATTTCTTTTGTGAAACTGAATGCAAAACCCCTCAACAGATACTAGTAAACATGACCCAGCAAAATATACAAAGAATTATATACGATAGCCAAATGGGATTTATTTCAGGGTTGACAAATCAAAATCCATTAATGTAATATATGAGATCAGTAGAGTAAAAATCAAAAATAGCAAGATCCTTTCAACAGACTCAAAGAAAATAATTGACAAAATCCAATACCTTTTTATGATTAGGACACTCAGCATAGCCAGAATAGTAGAAAATTTCAAAACCTCATTATGAGCATCTGTGGAAAACCCACAGCTAATATTATATTTAATGGTGAAAGACTGAATGCTTTTACCTGAAGATAAGCAACAAAGGATGTCTACTATTGTCACTAAATCTTACTGAAGATTTTAGCCAGAACCTTTAGGAAAGAAAAGAAATAAAATGGACTGGGAAATAAAATGATTGATTAGGAAGATGCAAAAATATCTTTATTTTCAGAGAGGTATCTTGTATATAGAAGACTCCAAGGAATCCACTAAAAAAAAAAAAAAACTATTGGGAGTAAGAATTGAGTTCAGCAACATTGTAGGATTCAAAATCAAAATATAAAAATCAATTGTATTTCTATACACTTGCAATGAACAATCTTATAATGAAATTTTTTAAAAAATGCATTTGCAATAGAATTGAAAGGAACAAATACTTAAATAAATAACTTAACCAAAAAATTAAAAGCAAATATTCTGAAAACTATAAAACATCGTCAAAAGAAATTAATAAATGTATAAATAAATGGGGAAACACCCCAATTTCATTGATCAGAAGACTTAACATTGTTGAAATGGCACAACTCCACAAAATGTTCTAGACATTTAAAGCAATACCTATCATGATCCCAGCTGCACTCTTTATAGAAATTGGCAAGATGTTTCATAAATTTATATGGAATTACAAATGAACCAGAATTACTAAACTGTTCTTGAGAAAGAACAAAAAAGTAGTAGGAATAACATATTTTGATTCAAAACATTGTACAAACCAAAAGGAATCAAGATAGTGTGGTACTGATACGGGGCTAGACAGGCATATGGAACATGTTGAGATCTGAAACAATTGATATCTGGTCAATTGATATTTGAAAAAGGTACAGAGATTGGGGGAAGAATACCTTTTTTCATAAGTTGGTGCTGGACCAACTAAATAATCATATACAAAATAAACAAGTTGTACTATTACATCACATATTATAATTTTCCAAAAATTATCAAAGACCTCAACATAAGACAAAGCTACAGCAAACTTAGATAAAACATAGGGGAAAAATTCCTGATCTCAGATTTGGCAAAAATAGTTCGTTATAACACAAAGAGAAATAATGGAAAAAATAGGTAATTTAGACTTCATCAAATTAATGACATTTGTGTTTTAAAGGACACTATCCAGAAAGTGAAAACACCCATTGAAACCCTTCTGGACTATTGCTGGGCATATGAAATCATGTTGCCATTATGGACAACAACACAGAGGTTCATCAAAATATTAAGAACTGAGTTACCATCTGATTTAGCCATTCTATTTCTGGGTATATACTTGAAAGAATTGAAAACCAGGACTCAAACAGATGTATGTCTACCTGTGTTCAAATTAGTATTATTCATAAATTCAAAAGGTGGAAATAATGCAAGCGTTCATCAACAGATGAATGGATTTTTAAAAAATGGCACAGCTATACAAGGGATTATCATTCAGCATTAACAAGAAAGCAAATCCTGAAGCCCCAGCCTACGCCATGGCTTCCAGAGCAGCCAAAGCAGGGTCATTTTCTGCCAGGCCCCCCCCCCCCCCCCCCCGCCCAGCTCCTGCTGCCCTGGTAGGCAGGTGGGTGGCTACAGCACTAGCTGTGGAGTTTCCCTCCAGAGGAAGAGGGCCTGAGAAGCTCAACAGAAGAAACTTGAAGGCTGTGTGGGATTAGAAAATCTTCCAAATCAAGTATAAAAAATAAATCAGTGAAGAGAGGATTTGAGTTCACACTTACGATTGTGGGTGAATCTGGACTGGGAAAATCAAAGTTAATCACCTCATTATTTCTCACACGTTTGTATTCTCCAGAGTACTCAGGTCTTTCCCACAGAATAAAAAAGATCGTACAGGTGGAACAATACAGTTTCAATCAAAGAAGTTGCTCCTCACAATAGTTGATACCCAAGATTTAGAGATGCAGTGGATAATAGTAATTGCTGGCAGCCTGTTAACCACTACATTGGTAGTCAACTTGAGGACCACCTCAATGCAGAATCTTGAGTGAGGTCCAAAAAAAATTCAGATGTCAGATGCCTGATAACAAGGTGCAGGGTTGTTTATATTTCATTGGTCCGTTAGGACATGGACTTAAACCATTAGATTGGATTTATGAAGCATTTGCGTGAAAAAGTGAGCATGACCCCACTTATTGTCAAAGCAGATACACGCTGGAAGAGTGGCAACAGTTTAAAAAACAGATAACAAAGAAAATCCAAGAACATAAAATTAAAATATATGAGTTTCCAAAGACAGATGATGATGAAGAAAATAAGCTTGTTAAGAAGATAAAGGACTGTTTATCTCTTGCTGAGAGATAGTAATGCTATTATCGAAGTTAATAGCAGAGGCATCAGAGAAAGACAGTATCCTTGGGTGCTGCTGAAGTTGACAATGGTGAACATTGTGATTTCACAATTCTAAGAAATATGTTGACAAGGACATGCATGCAGGACTTGAGAATGTTACTAAGAATGGACACAATGAGAACTATCAGAACAGAAAACTGGCAGCTGTGACTTTTAATGGAGCTGATAATAACAAGAATAAAGGGCAGCTTACTAAGAGCCCTTGGGCACAAATGGAAGGAGAAAAACGTGTAGCTAAGATGAAGAAGGTTGAAATGAAGACGGAACAGGTGTTTGAGATGAAGGACCAAAAAAAAGTTCAAAAATTAACAAACTCTGAGGCTGAGCTCCAACAGTGCCATGAGCAAATAAAAAAGAATTTGGAAGCACAGCAGAAAGAATTAGAGAAAAAAATCATCAGTTTGAAGTTGAGAAAGCAAACTGGGAAGCCCAACATGTATTTTAGAATAACAGAATTCTTCAAGAACCTTGGAAAAGAACAAGAAAAAAGGGAAGATCTTTTAAACCCTCTGCTGACCACCAGTTGCATATTAGTTACAAATATGCCAGCTTGGACATCAATGTTTGTTGATCCTTTTGACCAATTTGCACCAGTTTTATTCTTAATGATGGATTTAACAGCATGTCAATAATAATAATAATAATATAATAAATATAATATATTATAATAAATAATAATATTATTTCATTATTATTATTATTATTATTACGTTCTTGCTGGAGATCGAGATGCCTTAAATTGTCTAGGGTCTGGTGCATTTAAAAACTGACAGCTCTAAGTAGCTTTCTTACATTTTAAAAAATTAAACAGATGTCTTCAATTTTATGCGAGAAAACATTTTACTGTTGTACAATCACGTTCTGGTGGTTCGATTATATACAGTAGATTCCAAAACAAAAGGACTCTGTAAGATTTTCACTGGGTTAAACTGCCATAATATGATGCAAACTATGCTTCTTTGTGATAATTATAATGCAAACATTCTATTCAATGCACCATATACAATAATGTAATTTAGTTGACCCTGTTTTTTTTGACATTTCCATTGAGTAAAAATACACATTGAAAAAAACTATATACTTACAGTGCACCTAGAGCTTTTTCATAACAACCTTTTTGTTTGTTTTGGGTTCTTTAAATATATATTATTCTCATTTAGTGCCTTCTTTAGCCAGAATCTCATTACTGCCTCATTTCTGTAATAACAATTTAGGTATTGTCCACATATTGACTCTGCTAAAATAGAATATAGCATCTTTTGTATGGTAGGAACCAACATAAAGCTTTCTTTTAATTCTCTTTTTACACTGTATGATAAGTAGCTGGTGGGGAAGAGGGTGGATGCACTTATAGATCAAGCTATATTCTAGACTGCAATAACACTGATCAGCCCTGCAGTCAGACCATAAGAAAACCTGCAGAACAATGGAAGATTTATGCTGGGATTGCTAACAAACCATTTCCCCACACAGTGAAGGGAAAACAGGCAAACAGTCTTGAAATCGCACCTTATACAAAATAAATCCAATCATTCATTCCCCATGGCTAAAACCATGGGGAACCTATGGATAAAAGGCGGGAACTGCCATCAGTCCTTTCATGTTACATAGTCTTACCCTTTCTTGCTGCACTCTTATCCATTCACACTGTATGTCCATACCACCAAATAAAAATAGGCAGACAAAGTCTTTAAACTGTAATTCATAGAAACCAAGAATGATATGTAAACTGAATTCCCTGAACACTTGGGGTCCTTCTCACTGTCTTCTCTCAGTCCCTCTTATTGTTTCTGTCCCTCCGAGCCTCTCTCAGGCTCTCTCACTCTCTGCCTCTGAGAGGAGACCACGCTCTGTCTACGGAGTGTTACACATTCTCTAATAAACTTCCCTAGTGTGCACTTAAATTTTTTTCTGCGCTCAGTTGAGAATCCTTTCATTCTCAGCACAGAGCCACTTGGGGAATTTTCCCTATCCTTCATCGATAGTAACCAAAAAGTGGGGAAAAAAACAAACGTACATTAATGGATGAATAGATAAATAATACACGTTTTATCTGTCCAATGGAATATTATTTGGCCATAAAAATACATGAAGTATTGGTACAAGATACAACATGGATGACTGTGAAAAAAATGATGTTATGTCAATGAAGTCAATCTCAAAGACCATAGATAATAATAGAATTCCTGTCCTATGAAATCCCCAAAGGGGAAATCTATAGAGACAGAAAGTAAATAAGGGGTTGCCTAGGGCTAGGGACTGGATGATGAAGATGGAATGATTGGGAGTTACAGAAAAAGGGTAGAGGGTTAAAAAAAAATGTTTTTTGAGGTGGCAAAAATGTTCAAAAATACATTGTGGTGATGACTGCATGTAAATGCAAATATATTGAATTGTACACCTTGAATTGTACACTTTAACAAGGTACAGTGTGTAGTATGTGAGTTATATCTCAGTAAAAGTTGTTCATATAAATAAATAAATGCATTAAGAGTTTTGCAATGCAAAAGTTTTGCAGTCCAATCTCTCAGGCATATTAGTTTCCAGGTTAACACAGCCATCACCTCATATAGTTACTGTTTTGTGCCTGCAGTGAGGACACTTAATTCAGTTTTAGCAAATTTCAAGTATCCTTTTTAATTCAATGTATGCATATCAAATTATCATATTGTAATCTTTAAATATAGATAATTTTATTAGTCAATTATCCCTCAGTAAATCTGTGGAGGGGACAGTTTCCAGGTGCATCCCGTATTTACATTAATATTTATTGTTTTTCTATATATTATTAAAAATAGAAATCTTAGGGATATTACAATCATTTGCATTTCGAAGTTTTCTAGAGAGTAATGCAAAAATTTATCAAAATTAAATTTCTTGCCAGTGTAAAATGAACACCTGAGAAGTAAGGAACACATCTCACGCCCTATGGTTAGACTGAGATGAGTCCCTGAGCCCGGGCCGGGCTGCTGTGGGTTCCACCTTCTCACCAGAGCAGAGCTCCAGTACTCTGGGATTCTTTTTCTTAAGGACCAAATGACTTAAGACGAGGAAGGGATGAGTGGAAGACTCAAAACTTGCAAGGATCAAAGACCAATGTGGAACCAGAATCTATTAAAGATGGTGCAGTCACATAACAGTGCCTGTGTTTCTAAACAAGGGTCAGAGGTCCATGAGTGGACTTAGAGCTTACGGCCAAGCCCTTGTCCCTAGAAGACATGAGGCCCTCTTGTTCCAGTCAGGCCTGGCCTGAGTCACTTACTTGCTCCATCTGGAAACTAAATCAGAAATTTCCTGTGCAACCTGTGCCCTGGCCTTCACAAAGAGCTGGAAGAAAACAACACAGGTAGCCCAGGACTAGAAAAAAAAATCTGTTTATGATAATACTGCAGTCTGGGTCTGGTACTGCAGATGAGCGGAAGCCCTTTCAGCAGAGGACTGCGTTCTGCTGCCAGCTGTCACTCAGGCATGGGGGGCGCGGCCTTGGGAACTGCCCAATCAAGGGTGCCGTTGGGCAGGTGGGTGGGATATGTGCCGCACAGGCGTGGGCGTCTCAACTGCGTCCTGCGGCTTCCAGGTCTGGTGTTGGCCTGCGATTGATGGTCCCTGGTGGATCTGTCGCAGTCTCTGTCACGCTGTTGATCTGCGCTGGTCGTGGAGTCGTAGGAAGACTCAGGGAGACGCAGGAAACCTAGAAATGGTGAGTATTCTGCTGTGGCGTGGGGGACTGGGACGAGGGGCTGGTTGGAACGGCCATGGCGGATCTCGGCCTCCCTGCGGTCAAGTCTGGGGTCCGCCACCGGATTCCGTCTCCGCCCGCGGGCGCCGCTTGAACCTCGGTCCCCTACGGCACGCAGCGTGGGGAGTGGGTCGGCAGCCGGGACCGCAGTCGTCCTGTCGCGTTTCTGCGCGCGGCGACTTCGGCCCTGGCGCCAGAGCCTCCCTGGACAGCTCTGCACTCAGCCCCGCGTCTCCGCAGATGGTGCAGTGACTACGCAATGGGTCATCGAGGGACAGTCGTGACTTGGGCACCCTGGTTCATGCGTGGGAGAAACTACGGTCTGTGGGATCCCCAGTCCCTTCTTTCTTCCTGGGGGCGACCCGTTTTCTCCCGAGTTTTCCAGAGGTTTAGGGAGCAGAGTCTGAAATCCACCGCCCTGTCTCCCACCAACCTATGTTCACCTAGGGCTGGCAATAAGTCCCTAAATTTCCAATCACCTACAGGCATTCCCTAAGCCACCGTCCCCCCTCCGAATCACAGCATCATTATAAACTGTTTGTTTTCTCCGTGATTATTTCAGACAGTCCCAATATTTTAATGGTTTATTTTTTACCCGGAGCCTTGCAATGCTCTTTTTAAAAAGATTTATATTTGTTTACGGATATTTTGTGTGAGGAAAGCCAACAATAACCAACCTCCTTGAATACGTCTTATGAAATCCCGGTTCCTCCCCACCCAGGACCTCCCCTGGGCACAGACGTCCTTCGGAAGTCCTTTGGGTTAGAGGCTCCTCTTGGGAACTTTCCTCCATGTTGTCTCCTGTCAGCACTGCCCCTCACGGGGTTTTGCCATTTATTGATTAAGTCTTATTTTTTCAATAGGGATAGAATGTATTTAATCAGAAGAGCTTGAAACACTGTATAAAATAGTTCCAAACAGGCACAAAAGAGATGAATTCAGAATTAAAGTATTCCAATATCACTATCCATTTTAATAGAATTATTCTTTCATTATTTCTTCCTGAGCATGTGTAGTATGTTTCTGAGGTTTGTTTTATTTGGGGTGTTTTTAAAAATACAATTCCGGGGCTTAGATTTGCAGAGTAGAATTGTTCAAGTATTATTAATATATTCACAAATCACTTTCTTTTCCTGGAAATGTAATAACTGACTTTTGAAAAAAAAGATATTTTAGGTTTTCTGGTTGAACTAGTAAAAAACCTTTACCATTTTCTTCCTTTCCTCATAAATATTGGATTAAAGTGATTTTGGTGGATTGTTCAAATACTGGATTTATGTCATTTAACATATCACTGATGGTCCCAAGCAACTCTAGTGGGGAGCAGAGGACTATGGTCAGTGACTCAAGCAAAGGCTCCTTCGAGCCTGTGAAGTGCCAAGCCTAGAAAACAAAAACAACAAAAAAGCCCTTTCAAAGTGAGAGGTAACAAGAACTTATTTGAGATCAATAGAATAGCTATATTGGGAAGGGTCGATTCAGGCAGAAGCCCAATTAATGTTCCAATTAGGAGATAAAGCAACAGGTATTTATGAGAAAGGAAAGGGGAACCATTACATCCATAGAAGAAGGCATTTTTATTAGTGCAGATGACATAACATAGTGACATAACACAGCTAATTCTAAACAATGTTTTTTTTCAGTTAGTCATCAGTTCTGTAGTGAGAATATCTGCTTTCTTGTTATCCTTGCAAACTGTTCTTTGGGACACAATGTTGGTTAGGCCCAGTCCAAAGGTTATTTTTGCCCTGTCTTAACATTCCAAGATTTGAGACAATAAGACGCACCAGGCAGTTCTGGGGTGGCAGCTCTGGCTCCATTTTAATGTAGCTCTATTTATTATTTTTATTTACTTGTTTGTTTGTTTGTTTTACACAAAGAGAAGTATTTGAAGGCCCACTTGCGTTCTTCTGGGGAACCTCCCCCTGCAGGTGTCCTACCTGCCCACACCTACCATGCAAGGAGCCTTATACTGAGAGAAGCCACAGCCCTGGAAAGCTGGGGGTGCAGGTGTACATGTGGGCGGGGCAGGGGATGATGTCCCTTCTGAGGTTGTGATATTTTTAGGCCTAGACATTTTTAGACGTTTTGAGTTTTGCATCAACAGATTAGGTGCACTCAGAGTGTAGTTGTGCATGGGAAGAAAGTCTGTGAAGATTAGGGTTCTGTCTCGTGGACAAAGGGCTTATGAATTGGGAGTTCACTGGGGTCAGAACTTAAGGCTGAATCAGGCTGAGTTTCCTAACTGTGAGAATGGAAGCCTGGGGAGGGAGCACTTCCATGCTTACAGGGGCGGGTGGGGGGCTGGGAGGTAGGTATTGGGCTCCCAGATTTCATTTCTGGGGTGGCTCACAGCGTTCCACCCTCCTCCCCCGGGACTGACCACTTCAGGGATTCTGTCTCAGCCAGGATGTTCTAGACCCCCAAGTTTGTGATTATGTTCAACTTTCTGAATGTTTTTGTGTAGGAAGCAGGTTGCTTACCTGCCTTGATTCCAATATTTCTTTCTTTTTGTTGGATTCTTTTATTCATTAAATGTTGCAGCTTTGATTCCAGTTTTCATTAAAAATGGGGTTTTAAATTGGAAGTTGATTGAGAGATACGATGTGAGTAAGGACAGAAATTGTGGACCCAAACAGAATTTTCTTCCATTCAGGAAGAGAACCCTAAGATATGAGATGGGTGTTTTTAAGTTCTCAAGTACATTTTCTGTTTTTAGGCCTGTTTTGTACGTGCCTGTCCCTAGAGAACTTTGACATGTAAAAGGCTATACTATTGTTCCCAAGGTAAAGGGAACTCTAATTTTAATGTAAACGAGGGAAAAAAACAGTTGAGTATTTGTTTTCATAAATGAGGACACTCCTCAAAGCTTATGTAAAATATTTTGAAATTCTCAGTCCATTTCAGAGCTTAATTGCCAATCTAATGCATTATAATATCTTACTCATCTCCTAATATAGCCTTATTGTGAAATATAACAGAGAGAAAATTGTCAATGCTTTTAAATTTTAGTTAAAGGGATTTACAAATTTTTTATGGTCTGCATTTTTATATCATTTAGTGTTTAAAGGATTAGGTCATGGAGTGGTTTGTATGTAGAAAAATTAATTTTAAAACGCAAAAGTTAATTTAAAATAATGATAAATCATAGGAAATGTGGTATATATAAATACCACTTTTTACTTTAAATTAACATGCATGGGAACGTTAAGAACATTTCTGAGATAGGTAACTAACTACAGAAGACTCTCTGCCCACATATCCTGCTCTCTCGTGCTCTCACTCCAGCCACACTCATAACCAGTTTTGATCACTTCTTGATCTTCTTGTTAATTTCTTTGTTTAAAAACTGACCAGTATGATGAACATTTTTCTTACTCATATTTGTTCTTACAGTGAGTGAGTAGTCCGGGTTCACCTACTTGATGTTTGACTCCTGACAACATAACTCCCACCCCTCTCTTTCCCCTAGTGCTTCTTATCTGTCAGGCCGATGGAGACCTGGAGGCCCCAGCACTGAGCTGCTGTTTGCTGGAGAGCACTCCTGTGGGCTGTGCCGCTCCGTGCTGTGTTGTGGACCCACTGAGCCTGGGGTCTATATACCCAGGACTCCGGGTTGGCAGTTTAAGTAATTCCTTGTCCTTCGTGAGCAGGGTATGAGAATGGAACCCTCCGTATAGTGAGTGCCTTGGCTGGAACCCTGCTGTGTGTTTAGCTGGAATGTGGAACTGACGCTGGGTTTGCTCAGACATCAAGGACAGATCTTAGGGGTACAAGGATGATTACGCCCTTTGAGTGAGGGGAGCCCATCAGATGATCACTCCTTCAGGAGCAGTTATTTCAGGCAGAGAAAGGAGACAGTGATGACAGACAGGAGGTGGGGAAATCCCAGAGGGCCCAGCAGGACCCTCAGTAACGCTGCTGCCTCCACATCTGTTGCAGCAAAGATCCTGATCCTCCAGGTGACAGTGGACAGCACCATGGTTTCAGTTTCACAACAAAGGGATCAGTTCAAGCCCTGCTTAAGCCCAGGGTACTTACTCTCTACAGCAACCGGTTGTCATGTCAGGGTCTCTAACGCTGTTGGCACTGACGTGAGGCTCTGGAGAAGGGCTTTCAGTTGTCCCAGGCTTCTGATAAGAAACTGGCTGGGCCCCACTACATGCCGTCGGAGCTGCAGTTATCGCCACGTGCTGGGCCCTCTTTGAAACAGAGGCTGTCATAAGCACTGAACATGGGACCTGCTGCTGCAGGGCCTGTTATGCCTTTGGCCCTGGAAACAGCTCCCTCTGCTCAGCTGGGCAGCTGACATCTGCTTGTGACATGGAGCCAGCCCTTGGCCCTCCAGCTTGCGCCACCTGCAGGAGGGGTGACCTTCCTTACTCCAGTCCCTTGAAAGAAGCTACAGTGCTGGAGGAGGTCGCCCCTCTCGCAGGCTCCTGGGTTCCCTGGGCTGTTCCTAGGGACTCAGTCAGCACCCAGCCCTGGGGAGGGCAGACTCTCAGGAGGAACACACACACTCGTACGTGGGGGGAGCGCAGTGGAGAGCTGCGGCTCTTCATCCCTTCGTTGGGACATTCCTGATAAAGGACTGAGCCCAAGGGTCACACAGCTCCCCAGACATCCGGCAGTCATCTTACCTGGCCCACAGTTGTCCCCATCTGCCTGTGTTCACAGGCCCTTGGACCGTTGTCTGAGCTGCCCCTTTGTGGTAAAAGAACTCTGGGGATGTCTTGACTAGACACCCCATGTGTAGATCTAGGTAACACTTGTCTGCACCCCAGGACAACCAGCTCCCCAAAACCAGACTCACCAGGAAATCACCGACCCACCTTGGACTTCCAGACTCTACTGGTGGTAATCACAGCACTTCTCAGAACACAGAGCACCCTGCTTTCCCGCGGGGCATCCGCGGAAGCTTCCTGTACTGGTCGCAGGCTCATAGGGCACCGCGTTGGCTTATTGACATAAGATCTGATGAGTTGAATGATACGTGGCCTGTTTCATCCATCAGTCAGTCATCAAGGGTGAATTGTAATGAGTCTGCCTTCATCTTTTTTGATTGTTGATAGACTTTAGTTTTTTAAAAGCCATTTTAGGTTTACAGAAAAATTGTTCAGAGAGCACAGTGCATCCACACAGTTTGCACTATTTTTTAAATCTTGTATGACTGTGGTACATTATTTACAATTGCCGAACCAATATTGATGCTGTGAAGTGCACTGTATATTAGTGTTGACTTTGTGTTATAGGATCTGTGGGTTTGGGCAGATGTGTAATAATGTATATCCATCGTTTTTATGTACCATATTATAGTTTTACTTCCCAGAAATCTTCTGTGCTCCCCTTAGTCATTCATTCCTCCCTCCAAACCCTAAATCCTTCAAACCCAGAGATCTTTTTATGGACTCGTGGTTTTGTCTTTTCCAGAATGCCCATATAGTGGAATCATAGTGTGTAGCCTTGTGAGATTGGCTTTTTTCTCTTAGCAATGTACTTTTAAGGTTCTCCATGTGTTTTTATGGCTTAATCCCTCTTTTTTTTTTTTTTATTACTGAACAGTATTTCATTGCATTGGATTTACCATTAATTGTCTGTTTGCCTCTCAAAGGACATTTTACTTAACTCTAACTCTTGGTAATTATGAATAAAGTGCCTGAAAATACTCATGTACAGGTTTTATGTGTGGACATAAGGATTCAGTCCATTTAGGTCAATACCAAGGAAGGTGATTGCTGGATCTCACTATGTGTAGTAAGAGTATATTTTGTTTGAAAGAAAGTCCCTGTCTCTAGTGTAGGCGTACTCAGTTCCGTTCCCACTAGCAGCAAGTGAGGATTGCCTGCACGTTCACATCTCCACCAGTATTTGGTGTTCTGAGTATTTAATAAGTGCATAGTGATACCTTGTTTTCTTTGCTAGATTTTCTCGTGTTATTGTGTAGAAGTTTATTATTTTTGCATTTTACATTTTAGATCTGTGATGTGTTTTGACTTAATTTTTGTGAAATGTGTAAGGCCTGTGTCTATATTTGTTTGTGTGTTATTTCCAGCACTATTAGTTAAAAATCTTCCTTTTCCCATTGAATTGCTTTACTTCCTCTGTCAAAGATCGGTTGAGTGTATTTGTGTGGGTCTGTAGAAAAGCAGTTGACTTGTGTTTCCTTAATCTTTGCTTTAGTCTCTTATTAATTCTAGGAGTTGCCTCTGTTGTTGTGAGTTCTTTCTGGTGTTTAATGTAGACACTCATGTCGTGAGGAACAAATGCGGTGGAATTAATACAGGTTTTGTGACGATGTTCCTTTGCAAGAAGTGGAAATTTCCCTCTATTGATAGTTTGTTATCCTAAGCAGATGTTCAGTTTTATCAAATCCTTTTTTGTTTTCATTTCCTCCCTGTTTCCTTCCTGATAGTAGTAATTTCTGCCTCTTTTCTGAGTTATCTTGTTTAGATGTTTACCAGTTTTATTTATCTTGTCAAAGAAACAACTTAAAAATTTTTTTCTCCATTGATTTTCTACAATAATATTGACTTTATCATAATTATTATTATTTCTTTTGTTCTGTTTACTTTCAGTTTAATTTATTCTTTTATAATTGTTTCTTAGGGTAATTGCTTACATTTTTTTTTTTTTTTAGTGTATTTGTTCAGTGCCATAAATTTCCCTCTAGGCATTGCTTTTGCTGCATCCTACAGACTTTGCTACATTGTGTTTTCATTTAATTTGGTTCAAAATAATTTTTCATTTCTTTTGAGACCCCTTTGATCCTGTATTTTTTTGAATCTGCATGTATTTAGGGGTTTTCTAACTCTTCCTATTGCTGATTTCTGGGTGAGTTCCTGTGTGGTCTAAAAGCATATTTTGTATGATTCCTGTTCTTTCAAAATTGTAAGGTGTGCTTTGTGTCCCAGGATGAATTCTATCTTGGTGAATGTTCTATGTGAACTTCGTGTATTCTGCTGCTGTTGCATGAAGTATTCCGTTGGTTACCATTAAGTCCAGCTGTTTCAGAGCGCTGCTGCGTTCCACCCTGTTCTTCCTGATTTTCTGCTCCTGGAATTTATAATTCACGATAAGGGGGTATTGAAGTCTCCAGCCACAGCAGTTGAGTTTGTTCCTCCTTGCATTTTGTCGGCCCTCACCTTTTATATATTTTGCCTCTGTTTTGCTGTGCACATACACCTAAAAGACTGCTGTGCCTTCCTGGAGATGGACCCCTTTGTCATCATGCAGTGTCCTTCTTTATCGCTGGAGTTTTCCTTGGTTTGAAATCGTTGTTGTTTATAAATCATGTACCCATGCCAGCTGTCCTTTGGTTGCTGTTGGCATGGTTTATTTTCCTTCATCCCTTTACCTTTCATCTATCTACATATTTAAAGTGGGTTTCTTGTGGACAACATATAAGTAAGTGTGATTTTTGAAACTCTGATATTACTGTATTTTTCAATTATATTGATACTATTAATGATTAAAGTGGTTTTTGATACTGTTAGATTAATAGTTACCAAATGTTTTTCCGTTTTCCATTTTTTGCCTTTGTTCTTTATTTCTTTTTGTCTTCAATCTTTTTGTCTGATTTTTTGGGCTTTAATTAAGCATTTTACCTAATTTTTTATTTCTCTAATTGCATATCAGTCACACATCTAAAAAAATAACTTTTTTACCTGTTGCCCTATCAAATCCTTTATTTTACTTTCCCCCTCTTTTCCTTTCTGATAGTAGTAGTTTCTGTTTGGAGTATACATTTACAACTAAACCACATCCTATATCAAGTAACACTCCACCACTTCACTGGTTGTACAAGTACCATATACCACACTATTCCCAACCCCCCCTCCACTTTCCCTTGTCACATTGCTGGCATTTATTTCAACTGCCCATAAACATTTATTTTAATATTAAATTATTGCTAATATTATTTCAAAATATCATGTGTTATATAAGAAATACAAAAGATGTTTTACCTTTATTAATTCCTTTTCTGATACTCTACCTTTATCATTTACATTCTTTTGATGAACTTTTGAACATTTCAAGTAGGTCTATTAAGTGACAGATTTCCTCTGTGTCTCAGAAAGTCCTTATTTCTCCTTTATTTTTGAAGGATAATTTTTGCTTGACACAATTTTATGAGATTGTTGTTTTAATTTCAGAACTTTCAATATTTCACTGCACTCTGTTCGTGTGTGTGTGTGTGTGTGTGTGTTGTGTGTGTGTGTTTTCCTGTAAAGAAGTTCAATTTAATTCAGATCTTTGTTTCTCTATATCTATAGTCTATTTCCCCCTCTGGCTTCTTTCAATACATTCTCTTAGTTTTTGATTTCTAATTTGAATATGGTAAACTTAGGCATACATATTTGGTGTTTTTTATGTTTTCTGTTTTAGAGCTTTCTGGACTAGCAGTGTGTCATCTATTATGAGTTTTAGGAAATTTTAGTGACTCTTCCTTCACTTACCTTTCTTGTTTCTTTTTATTTTTCTCCAGGTATTCCCATTATATGTATTTCAAATCTCATGTTAAAAGTTGCCCTAGAGTTCATGGATATTGTGTTAGGTTTTTTTTTGTTGTCATCGTTCTTTATCATCTTTGCATTAGATTTGGGTAAAATACACACACACACACACACACACATATTTGTATTTATATATATAAATATATTTGTATTTATATATATATAAATATATATATATATATATTTTTAATGCAAGCTTTGTGAATAACAGTAGTTGAAGCATATTTATAATACCATATATATTTTTTTCTTTTTTCCTGTTTTGGAGATGTCAGTATTGCTTATGACATCAAGGCTCTAGTGGATCTAAGAAGATTTGTTCAAGTTTCTTTTACTTTTATTTTTGGTTGGGTTTTCTGCAGGTTGCGTGTGTGTGTGTGTGTGTGTGTGTGTGTGTGTGTGTGTGTTTAATTTCTATTTTGCATGTGTGAGAATGAGATTGACAGCTCCTAAGTTTTTAAAGTGCCACACCAGAAGCTGGCAAAGTGGTCTCCAGAGTGACTTGGTAAACACTTCCTCTGAAATTGGAGAATGGAAATTTTCCGTTCTTTTGGAGGAAGGCACTGTTGAATCCTTTATGTATTCTATAATCATGGGCAAATTCATCACAACCCATGTGGACTTCAGTGAACTCCATTGAAATCTGCAGCTCGTAATCTCTTCCTCAAAGGCAGCGAGGCCCATGGTACCCTGTTATGGTTTGACTAGAAAGAGCTTTTCTGGCCCATTATCTCAGCATATTTTCTAAAATTTGGCTGGAAGCAGCCCTGAGCACATGAGTACAGGTACTTTGTGATCAAACTTGCCATGCCTTCTTCATTGTGTCCGAGCTCTAAGTTCCAAATAACTTTGATTTCTTTGGATTGGACAGAGAGAGAAGGAAGAACTCAGTCTGTGATAAATATCCCACAAGTTCAAAGCAGTCCTTTTCTTCAAGCATATTTACATCAAGCCACCTGCACCTGATTACTGGTAAAGGCCTGGAGGACTTTAGGATGACATGGGCAGCTGGCTTTTTTGAAATTTAATTTCCAAAGGCCTCTTGGACTCTTACGTTTGGTGATGGGAAGAGAAGGAAAAGCTTCCAGTTTTTCACTATGTTTTGTTCCTTAAAACTTTATGCAGATTTTACCCTTTGTCTCTTTGAGTGCTATGAAAGGTGGGTAATGAGGAAGAAGATAAAAAAATTGTTTTTCACAAGGAATTGATGGTCTTAAAATAATAATATGTGTTTCATCTCTATAGCAATTTTCTTATTTCCCTACATGCTCAGGACCCTGACATTGGAGATAAATAAGATGTAAAGTGATCACAGTAAAAATGTGTAAGTAATTTCCATGTGTTAATTATGGTTACTTATTAAATTTATGAGCAAGTGTGGACAGAGAGTGAGTTTTTGATAATCAAGTCATAGATGAGATGTTTGGAGATGAGAGAATCATATGTAACCTTACTATAAATGGAGTCTAGATGTCCAGTGCTGTCAGTCTCATACATCCCACTGTACACGTATGTTGAATGTTTTAGGACTCAGTGGCCTTTGAGGATGTGGCTGTGACCTTCACACCAGAGGAGTGGGCATTACTGGATCCTTCACAGAAGAAACTCTATAGAGATGTGATGCGGGAAACCATCAGGAACCTGGCCTCAGTGGGTAAGGATGACAACTTACCTCCACTTCATCAATTAGAGAACAAATGTTTTCTGCTCATCAGCGTTGTTCTAAGATGTGGAATTTGGAAAGGGAGGATACTGATAAATAACCTGGCATGGTCACAGCTCATCATGGATCCAGAAGCCGATAATTTTTCTATAATTTTAATGCTTTGGAATCACTTTTCTGGGTCTGTATTTTAGGAAAAGAATGGAAAGGTCCTGACATTGAAGATCAGTACGAAAACCAGGGGAGAATACTAAGGTGAGTTGCGCAATACAAAGCAATGTCTTGTGAGAATTTTAGTTTGTTATGAAGTTAAAAAAAAAAAGAGCAGATAAAACTAATAAACTAATATCTCTTATAGAAAATTTTTATGAAAAATACTTTCTTAAATATACATGTTCAATGTTTGCAAAATTGTTCACTTGGAAACAGCATTAATAAACCCTATTATATTTAAATATCACAGTTCGATAATAGCAAGGGCGAAGTCTTCTTGGAGAGCCTTAGTATATATTTCAGATAATTTAGACAAGACAGGATAGCTACAGTTTTCTTATAAATCATAATAAATATAATGACTATAAAATTAATAAAGAAATTGTTTAAAATGTGCTTCTTGTTTTTTAAAGAACTCAAATGGTAGAGAGACTCTGTGAAAGTAAAGAGGTTAGTCAATGTGGAGAACACTTCAGCCTTATTACAGATTTCAATCTGAAGAAGAAAACTACTGGAATAAATCCATGTGAGCACAGTTCATGTGGAAAAGTCTTGGTTTATCATTCATCCCTTGATGGATTCATCAGACGTCACACTGGACACAAGCCCTATGAGTATCTGGAATGTGGAGAGAAGCCATATAAATGTAATGTATGTGAGAAAGCCTTTAGTTATCTCCAGTGCTTTGAACAACATGAAAGAACTCACAGTGGAGAGAAAACCGATAAATGTAAGGAATGTGGGAAAATCTTCAGTTGTTCAAGTTCACTTCAATTACATGAAAGAACTCACACTGGAGAGAAACTCTATGAATGTAAACAATGTGGTAAAGCCTTCAGTATTTCTAGTTCTCTTCGAATGCGTGAAATAGCCCACAGTGGAGAGAAACCCAATGAATGTGAGGAATGTAGTAAAGCCTTCAGATATTATCAAAGTTTTCAAACACATGAAAGACATCACACTGGAGAGAAACCCTATGAATGTGAAAAATGTAGTAAAGCATTTAGTTGTCTCAGTTATCTTCGAAAACATGAAAGAACCCACATAACAGAGAAACCCTATGAATGTAATCTATGTAGTAAAACATTCAGATATCCCAGTTATCTTCAAATACATGAAAGAACTCACAGTGAAGAGAAACCCTATGAATGTAAAATATGTAATAAAACATTTAGTTGTCTCAGTTATCTTCGAAAACATAAAAGAACTCATACCGGAGAGAAACCCTATGAATGTAAGGAATGTGGAAAAGCCTTCAGGTGTTACCAAAGTCTTCAAACACATGAAAGAAGTCACACTGGAGAGAAACCCTATGAATGTAAACTATGTGGTAAAGCATTCAGGTGTCTCAGTGATCTTCGAAGACATGAAAGAACTCACATAACAGAGAAACCGTATGAATGTAAAATATGTCATAAAGCATTTAGATGTCCCAGTTATCTTCAGATACATGAAAGAAATCACACAGGAGAGAAACCCTACGAATGTAAAATATGTAGTAAAGCATTCAGATATCCCAGTTATCTTCAAATACATGAAAAAACTCACATAACAGAGAAACCGTATGAATGTAAAATATGTCATAAAGCATTTAGATGTCCCAGTTATCTTCGAACACATGAAAGAACTCACACTGGAGAGAAACCGTATGTGTGTAAAATATGTAGTAAAGCATTTAGATATCTCAGTTATCTGCAAATACACGAAAGAACTCACACTGGAGAGAAACCTTATGAATGTAAGGAATGTGGAAAAGCCTTTAGTTACCATACAAACTTTCGAAGACACCTGACAATGCACACTAAAGAGAAACCATATAAAAGTGCAGAATGCGGACAAGACTTCAGTTATCCCAGTTCCTTTGAAACACATGAAAGTACATTCTGGATAAAACCTCTTGAATTTATACAGCATGGGAAAGACTTGTATTGGCCCGTATCTTTACACTGAAACTTCCAGAGGAGAACAGAATTATAACATGAGAAAACTTGATAGAAGTTAATACATGTATAATGTGCCAGAAAAGTTTCAACATGAAACAGTTATTACTCAAGTTGTAAGTACATTGTGTTTCCTAAACCTCTTTTTAAAAGTGCATTATTGGACCTTGGATTGCTACTAATTATGTTCAGAAATGAATATTCAGGTGTAAGATAATTCTAAGAGTTGTCTTTCAACAATAGTACATAAGATTAATATGCTTTTTTCTTAAAATGTTAATAATACGTCTCTATTTTGAAACCTGTTAGATTCATGGGTGATTGAAATGTATTTCTTACATGCAGTTATGTTAAATTTTTTTTTTATAATGCTTTGTTCTGTGTTAAGGGACCATTAAAATAGAACAGTTTAGTAGCTGGATTTTTCTAGTAGCCTTGTGGCAATTCATGTCCTTAGATTATTATATATAGTCTACCTTTCCCTCTGCTAAAGCTCCTTTTGGGGGATGATGGATATAAAAGCCTTTTTTCATTTTATATACTGATAAATACTGGGAATAAATTTTATGTATGGCAATTTTATGAAATAATATAGTTTCATGTAAATATTATTTTTATCTTTGTGCCTTTGCTTTTTATCCTTTCGTCTGACTAGTATTTGGTGAATTGACTTTGATTTAAGAAGAGGGACCTGTATTAGAGCAACAAAATCTACAGTGGGAAATATTTCCCTTGTGGGTAATGTTAGGAACTTGATTTTCCAGAAACCATCCCTTATATGATTCCATGTTAGAATTCCTTAGTAACCTCACTTGCATTAGATTTGAAAGGCAAAAACAAGACAGTCAGATTTTGGAGCCACCATTTGGACAGACAGATACATAGGACCTTCAAGGACATCACCTTCCATTCCATTTTTTGGATTCTTTGACTTTCCAATCAAGACTATCCTCGCAACCTCTACCAACTGTCTAATATCCATTTTCTGAGAGGTATAACTTTCTGATGATGTCTTCACAAGACTCACATCAAAGGTGCATTGGAGTCTGGAGTCTTCCGTCAGCCCTCTTATGTCCACCAGGAAACTGATTCAGACTTTCATGCTATGTCTGATTCCTTCTTCTCTAGATTATATCCATATAAGGTCTCACTTGTATACAAAACATCTTATGCTGTCAATAGTGCAATGAGCATGTTTTCATGATTGACCATGACATCTACAATGGGGCCATCAACAAGAAGAACATGGGAATCTTTTTCTCTATTGCATGTGCAATGGCTGCCTTGACTCAGTCCTTCCATGTGGAAAAAAAAGCACCTTCCTCCTGTCAGGAAGACCATGGGTGTATCCTGTTGCTTGTAGCTGAATGTAATCCCTCAATACGCTTTCAGTTGTGTTTAATTGCATGTGATTAAAGGTATGTATTTTTTTTTTGGCCAAATGAACACTATTATAGGTGTTTCGTAGAAATATTTTATTACCTTGTCTAAGCCATGTGCTAACAAATGTTATGTTTTTCATTTCCTGAGAGGTTATGTTAAAATATCCCATTGTAATTATGGATTTTAAAATAAACTTTGCAGTTCTCTTCATTTAATCATTATACATTATGAGTCAATTTTATCATTGCATTCAAGTTCAGGTAATTTTTTATGAGGCTTATACAGTTTATGTCATGACATTAATTTTTATTCACTTGTAATGGCAAAAACTTTAAATCATGGTTTTCAATGGGACCCTTTTGCCAGTGACCTGCAGGAGTATGCCTGTATTCAAAGAGGAGTGTATTATGAATGCTGTAATAAGAGTGACCACAAAGTACACATGACTGTGGGGTGAAACTTAAAAGGTTGCTCAGGACTTTGATATTTGTCTTGTGTTAAATGATTTGATGGCTATGCAAAGCACTAGGACATTTTTGTGTATTGAATGCTATGAGGAGATAAACTTATATTATTGGTAATCATAAACCTTGTTTTCTAGAAGGCAAAAACATAATGAAGCTAAATTTAATTTGTAAGAAGCCCCAGTCAGTCATCTCAGTAAGAAGATGGCAATATTGGTCATTTTTATAATTTGGAATTGTCACCATTTTTGAAACATGGTAATATTTATTTATTTATTTATTTATTTATTTATTTATTTAGTCTTTGTCCATCTTGGTTACCAGGAACCTTTGATGAAGGAAGTGTGTGACATTTCTTTTCAACAGAAAAAGACATGGCATTACAAAAATTGTAGGCTAGCTCCCCATCCTTATGTCTTTAGTAGTCATCTAACACTGATGTATTTCCTATGTTATAGTACTCCATTACACCATTTACCATAAGTGTGTCAGTTAAAATATATAAATTCACTTTTTGATATATTACATAATATTTTTAATACTATTTTTTGTGACTCAACTAAGGACTATAATTTAGGTAACTTGTGAGAGAACACAAACCTAGTAAGGGAGAAAGGACCACTGGTCTCATCACGCATTTTTTGCTACGAGACTATATTCTTGATGCTCATGTTTCAACATCCCTCATTGCCATGCACTTTAGAGTCATCGTATCCAACTTAGCACAAATAATCAAGGTACTGTAGGATTTGGATACAACAGCAGTCCTGGTGCTTATATTTTTGTAAGAAAAGAGATGCATAACAAATGATACAGATTTAGTTTACAGGATGGAAATAAAGGCTTTGAAGGAAATTAAAAAGTGTGACACAATAGGGAGGCTGGGGTGTGTATAGTTCTTTTCTATGAGGATACAAACCTCAGAAAGTGAGAATTTCGTTATTGATTACTTGTATTTCGACCATGTAACACACACTTTTTCAGGAACTGCTTGGGTATGAAAATAGAGGGCAGCAAAACAGAATTTCTCCTTTTTTTTGATCAACAGTAAAGATTCTCCATAAAGGTAAAGATATAGACATGGCCCATCTTCACTTTTACCATCATTACAAATTTTGTGTATATAACATGTAGTCATTAGTTTGGACATTGTTATCTGGGACTTGAGACTTTCTACAGAATTTGACCATAAATATTTGTGGTGTCTTAGTGTTTCAGGACATTTGAGAGGATTTTCATTTATCTTTAAATATTTAAAATGTCATAGTATTTGGCATTTTCATATTACTGCTGTACACACTGACAAAGTGTATGCCCCATACACCATGGAGTTTTCCCTTTAACTTGATACAAGTAGTGACATCAGCCTTGACATCAGATTCCATTGTCAAAAAAGATCTATGATAAAACAAAGTAATTCATCAAACACATGTTCAGAGTAACGAATTTTTATTAGATGAGGATAAGCTCCAAATGCAGAGTCCCAATATGATAATATTTTTAGATACATTGGTCACACACAAAAAGAATCTTTGAAAACATGTATGTGGTCACTAGCAGCAGAATCAACCAATGAAAATGGTACAATATCACAAGGAAAAATATAGAGTAACAGAGTGATGGGTGGGGTTTGTTTTTTATTCCTGATATGTAAGGAGCTGTAAGTGATCATTCTCATCTTCCAAACAAGAAAAAAAAAAAATGAGGAACCTGAACACCTCCTCTTTGTAGATCTTTGAGAAATTCGAGAGGACAAAGCAATGCCTACGAAATAAAAGCTAAGTGACTTTAGGGAAATACTGCCAACCTAGAGGGGAAACAAGAGGGCAGCAACCTCTAGAACACAAACTGTCAGTGACAAATTAGTTGGAGACACCATGTGGACTAGTTTGAAAGTTAAAATTTTAGGGGGTCCAATCTTAGAGAACCCCTCGAAATTCATGAATTTTTCAAAGGAGCTCAAGCAGGTTCTCGCTGTGAAGACTAGAATAAATTGTCTCATGTTCCATGCACGAAATGGGGAGGGGGGTGCGTTTTCATATATACTCAAAGCATTTGATTGTAATTTAGGCCATCCCTCAAAGAAAACTAATTTGCCAAAACCTTTTCCAGTTGTTTAAAGGGCAGTCAGATAACTCTAAGACACTTCAGGTTTTCTCTCTGATAAAAGAGGAGGAATAAATGCTTAGAATCAGTTCTTAAGTTTATAATCCAGGGATTCTGTCCCACCAAAACATTACAGTATTAAATATAAGGGAACATTTTTACAACCAGTTACCTTTCTACCATGTATCTAGGTGGGCAACACAAACACCGTGTTTCTAGGTGTTGCCCCGAACACATGTGGAGAGAAAAATAAAAGGACACTAGAGGCTATTAAAGCCCTGATATCTATGGCTAGATTACACAGTACTCTATTCAAGATGCCATACAACTTTACAGTAAAGGTTTATTTACTGCAAATCTTATTGTGAAAATTCACAAGTATGTAGAAATGAAAACACTCTTGGACAACCACTGAGTTAAAGAGGAAATTGAAAGGGAATATAAAAAATATCTTGAGATGGGAACTTCCTGTCAAGATGGCAGAGTAGGTAAAGGCTATGCTTGACTCCTCTCACAACCATATCAAAATTACAACTAAACTATAGAACAACCATCATTGAGAATCTCCTGAAGTCTAGCTTAACAGAAGTCCTATTACTAAGGACATACAGAAGAAGCCATGTTGAGCCTGGTAGAGGGGTGGGGCCTTGGATCAGGCTGGTCCCACACTCGCATTTGACGGTTAAAAATCAAGAGCAACATCTCTGTTTTGGAGGTTCCCCCTTGAAAAATAACAGGTCCTAGCCCCACACAAGGCTCCCTATCCCGGGGTTCCAGTGCCAGGAAGAGAAGTCTCCACAACTTCTGGCTGCGAAAACCAGCAGAAATTGTGGCTTAGTGAGAGGAGGGTAACTGGAGTCCCAGGTGTTGCTCTTAAAGGGCCCACACACAGACTTACTTGCTGATGGATTCATTCACTATTAGCTCCAGCACTGGGGCAACAGCTCCGTAGTTGCTGCAGACATATGGGGAGGAACTGAATTGTCTGGCTTCAGGGCAAGGGGTGGAGGGGCAGCTTTCTCTCAGTCAGAAATGCTGGTAGAATTCATTGCTCCTTTGTTGTGCCTTCCCCCTAACCCAGCATGTAGTTGCAGGCAGCTGCCATATCTGAGTTTCCATTTACCTGGCTAACACCCTATGCCCCATACTTGTGATTCCCTGAGACCCCTGCACCACCCAATTTGCCGTGCCACCCAAGTTGCTTCCAGTGGCTTTTCCATACAAACATCCTGTTTTGGTTCATGCTGTGGACTTTCCTAAAATCTCTCAAAGGTTTACAAACCCCTAAACAAGCAGCATCTGGACTTGGCATGCTCATTCCTTTTGCTAAGCAGCCCCGAGTCCAACACTAGCAGCAGCCAGCCTCAGTTCACAGCTTAGCTTCTTCCAGGCACTTCCAAGTCCAGCGTATGTAGCAACCATCTGTAGATCACTTTGTAGCTCATACCAAGTGGCCCTGTGCAGATTTAGGGAGTGGCTGAAGTTAACCTGCACCAGGGCCCATCCCAAGAGACCCCAGAACCAATACACCCAGTGGCCAGCTTCAGACTACACCGGAGCACTACAAAACCATCTCTACAAATGACACACCTAAAGGGCTGATTCGGCAGGCACTAGAATCCTGCCAAAGTGAATCCTACTCTATAGCATCAGCCACTGTTCAACAGCTCCTCCACTGTTGTCAAGGCCAGTTCTCATGACCAATCTGCCTGAAGATCAATTCCTTGTGTGCCCTACTGTTGTTGGTGAGCCTTGATTGCTATTGGCACAAGGGACACACCTGGAGCACCTGGCTCAGGTGATCAGGGAGACTGCATTGCTGGGCCCCACAGGACACCTACTATATTAAAGCCACTCTACCAAGACCAGGAGTTGTACACAATCTACCTAATACATAGAAACAAACCCAAGAGGTAGCCAAAATGAGGCAAAGAAACATGTCCCAAATGAAACTATAGAACAAAACTCTAGAAGAAGAACTAAACAAAATGTAGACAACAAATATACCAGATGCAGAGTTCAAAACATTCGTTATGGGATCCTGAGAGGAAAAATAGGTGATCTCAGTGAGGACTTCAACAGATAGGAAACATAAGGAAGACCCAGTCAGAAATGAAGACTACAATAACTGAAATGAATACATTAGGTAAAAATCAATAGGATATTAGGTGAAGCAGAGGATCAAATCATGGATTTGGAAGACAAGGTAGCAGAAAACACCCAGTCAGGATAGCAAAAAGAAAAAAGTATCCAAAAAAGGAGGATAGTTTAGGGATCTCTGGGACAACATTAAGCATACCAACATTCGCATCATAGGGGTACCAGAAGGAAAAGAGAGAGACCAAAGGATTGAAAACCTATCTGAAGAAATAATGGTGGAAGACTTCCCTTTCCTTGTGAAGGAAATAGACATACAAGTCCAGGAAGTGCAGAGATACCCCAACAAGATGAACCCAAAGAGGTTCATGCCAAAACACATAATTAAATTGCCAAAAGTTAAAGAGAATGCTAAAAACAGTAAGAAAAAAAGCAGTTACCTAGAAGGGAGCTCCCTTAAGACTATCAGCTGATTTCTCAGCAGAAGTTTTGCAGGCCTGAAGGGATTAGCACAAAATATTCAAAGTGGAGAAAAGCAAGGACCTTAAAACCATGATTACGCTACCCAACAAAGCTATTATTTAGAATCGAAGGATAGATAAAGAACTTCCCAGACAAAAAAAGAAAGCTGAGGAGTTTATCACCAGCAAAACAGCATTACACAAAATGTTAAAGGGACTTCTTTAAGAAGAAGGAGAAAAGTAAAAATAAAGATATAAATACTAAAAAGGCAATAACTACATACTTATCAATAATTACTTTAAATGTAAATATATTAAATGCTCCAATCAAAACCCATAGGGTGGCTGAATGGATAAGAAAATAAGGCCCGTATATATGCTGCCTACAAGAGACCTACTTCAGAGCAAAACATGCACACTGAAAGTAAAGAGATGGAAAAAGATATTTTTTGAAAAATGGAAACAAAAGTCTGAGGTAGCAATACTTCTGTCAGACAAAGTAGACTTTAAAACAAAGGTTATAACAGGATCCAAAGAAAGATCCAGTAACCTCACTTCTGGGTATTTATTTGAAAAAATCCAAAACACTCCTTTGAAGAGACAGGTTCATCCATGTTTACTGCAGCATTATTTACAGTAATCAAGGTATGGAAGCAATTTTGGTGTGCATTGATAGACGAATGAATAAAGAAGAGGTGGTATATATATGAAATTGAATATTAGTCATAAAAAGAATGAAATCTTGCCATCTGCAACAATATAGATGGACCTAGAGGGTATTATGCTAAGTGAAATGGGTCAGACAGAGAAAGAAAAATGCCATGTGATTTCAATTATATGTGAAATCTAAGAAACAAAATAAACAAAACAGAAACAAACTCATGGATACAGAGAACATTCTGATGATTGCCAGATGGAAGGGGTTTGGGAGATGGGTGAAAAAGGGAGAGGGATTAAGATGTGCAAATTGTCTATGCTAACTGGGTTCAATTATAGTGTCTTGATATTTAGTCAAACATTCTACTATATGTTTCTGTGCAGGGTTTTTTCACGAGATTATCATTTTAATGGTTGGAGTTTTTTAATGGATAGAGTTCCAGTTTGGAAGAGGAAAAAAGTTCCAGAGATTGGTTTCACAATGTCAATGTACTTTACATTATTGAAGCATACACTTTAAAAATGTTGAGATGTGTGGAATACGAGTTGGCCATAAGAAAGGATGAAATACTGGTATATGTGACAACATGGATGGATCTTTCGACTATCATGCTACACAAAATAAGTCAGATGGAAAAAGGACAAGAACCATGTGATTTCTCTCACTTTACATAGTTATTTTGTGTGTGTGGTGAGAATGCTTGTTAATCTACATGTGGGATACAAAATAGAAAGCAACTAATGAACAAAGAGAACAAATTTATAGACAACAGTATGAAGCTTACCTGAGTAGAAGAGGAGTCGGGGGAGAATGAAGAGGGTCAAAGGGCTCAAATATATGATGACAGAAAGAGACTAGACTTTGGGTGGTGAGCACACAGTGTAATACATAGATAGATATATAACATATAATATTAACCTATGTCACCCAAATAAATTTAATTTAAAAAGTCAAAAATGTGAATGTTATGGCATGTGCATATTACCCTATTGGAAGTAAAAATTTTAAAACAACAGGGTGAAAACAGAACCCACAGCATAGAGAAAATTTTTTCAATTCATATATCTGATGCGAAACTTGTATAGAAACTATCTAAAACCCTCTTATAACTTAATTATAAAAAATCAAATAAGTCAACTTAAAAATGGCGGAGGATTGACTACACATTTTTCCTAGGAAGATAAACAAATGGCCAGGAGCACACGAAAAGATGCTGGACATTATTTGTCATCAAGGAAATGCAAATCAAAAAATAAATGAGATACCACTACACAACCTCCAGGATAGCTAAAATCAAAAAGTGAGATAAGAACAAATGTTGTTGAGGACATATGGAGAAACTTTAACCCTCATACGCAATGGTGCAAATATGAAATGGTGGAACCATGCTGGAAACCAGCCTAGGAGTTCCTCAAAAATTAATCCCAGAATTACTATATGATCAATTATTATATGCCCAAAAAAATGAAAATACATGTTCAAACAATAACTTGTACTTGAAGTTCATAGCAACATTATTCATAATAGCCAAAATGTCCATGAATAGATGAATAAACAAAATGTGGTTTATGCATACAATGGAATATTACTCATCCATGAAAACGAAATATTGATAGGGGTTACAACATGGATGTCTTTGAAAAACTTATGCTACATCGATGAAGTAAATCACAACGACCACAGGTAATCATATTCCTGTTATATGAAAGTTCTGAGTAAAGAAATCTGTAGAGACAACTTAAGGGTTGCCTAGGGCTGAAAATTGGAGAAAGAAGATGGGAAGATTGAGAGTTATAGGTAAAGGGACAGGTTTTCTTTTTCTTCCTTTTTTTTTTTGAAGTGGCAAAAATGTTCAAAAATTTAATATGGTGATGATTACATATATGCGCGAAGAAACTAAAAACCATTGAATTTTACACTTCAGTGAGGTGCAGTGTTTAGTATGTTAATTATACCTCAATAAAGTGATCATATAAAAAATAAATGCATTAAAAGTTTTGCAAGGGAAAAGAGTTTTGCAATCCAATCTCTCAGGCATATTAGTTTCCAGGTTAATTAACACATCCCTCACTTTACATAGTTACTTTGTGTGTATGGTGAGAATGCTTGTTAATCCACAGTCTTAGGAAATTTCAAATATATGATACAATATATGTATATACAATATACTATAATCTTTAAATATAGACAGTTTTATTAGCCAATTATATGGCAATAAAGCTAGGGTTGAAAAGTTTCCAGGTACTTCTCATTTATGTAACCATTTAATTTTTTATTATATTATTAAAAATTAGAAATAATTATCTTAGGAATATGATAATGGTTTATATTTAAAAATTCTCTAGGGACTGATGCAAAAACTGGTTTAAATTCCCTTCCAGTGTAAAATGGACACCGGAGAATATAATGAACACATCTCACCCCCTGGGGTTAGACTGAGAAGAATCCCTGAGCCCAGGCTGGGGTTGCCAGGTTCCAACTTCCCACCAGAGCCAAGTGCTCTGGGCTTCTTTATCTTAAGAACCAAATGAGTGGGGGTGGGGCAGGGTTGGGTGCAAGGCTCAAGGCTGGGAAGCATCAAAGTTTGAAATGGAGCCAGACTCATCACTACAGATGGTGAGGTCACACTAAGTGTCACAGTTCCATGAGTGGGCTTGCAGCCTTATGCCAAGGCCTTGACTCCCAGGGGACATAAGACCCTCTTGTTCTGCTTACCAAGTGTATGTGAGTAAGGAGGCTTTGGCTAGAAAGAAATGATAAAGATTTATTCAGGGATCTTAGTTTGCAAACCGGAAACACAACTAGGCAAAATCCCAGAAGTGTTCCAAAGAAGAAATAAAAGTTAAGAGTTCTTAAAGTCACAACCTGGAGAAAAATTAGTCCTGCATTCTCAGCTAGGATTGGGCCAAGATGGTTATCAGTCAGCTGTCAAGCGGTCTGGGTGATAGATGCCAGGTGGGCTGGAGGATGGGCACCAGGAGGTCTGATGAAATCCAGAATCCTTTAGGGAATAGTCTGAGAGTTGGTTATCTGCCAATAAATGAATGTTGGGAGGTATTGACACAGATCTGGAAAATTCAAAAGTTTGGGTTCCCAGGCTAGTTAATAGAAGAAAAAGATTCGTTGTCTTATTCCTCAACCTTAATGTTAATCATTTAGCAGCTTGGTCAAAGCGACTCCAATTTGTATTTTCCCTATCTTCATTCTTTTCCTGTTCCAATCGGTCCTGGCCTGGGGCACCGTTTTGTCACTACTTGCTGCATCTGGAAACTAAATCAGGAATTCCCTGTGCATCCAAAGCCCCGGCCTCGACAAAGTTGAGAAAAACAGCACAGAGAGCCTCAAGCCAGGAAAAACTCCTGTTTAAAGTCAAATGTGCCAGGTAGGGTCAAGTTCCCGCCCACCAGCTCAGGCTCTTTCATGTCGGCTACACATCTTCCCTCTTGCTGTCAGGCAGGCACTTGGAGGCGTGGCCTTGAAAACTGTCCAATGAGGGCGCCTCTGGGGAAAGAGGGTAGGGCGGCTGGCGCGCAGCATGGAAGCGGGTGTACCAACTTGCTGCAGAGGCGTTGAGCTCTGCTCGTTGCCTGCTCTTCACGTACCTGATGGGGCTGCAGCGGCGTCTGTCGTGCTGTGATCTGTACTGGTAGTAAGACTCATAGGCAGGACTCAGGGAGATCCAGGAAACCTAGAAATGGTGAGTGTGGTGCTGGATACGGAGACTGTGACGAGGGGCTAGTTGGAACCAGTCAGAAACCAGCTGTACCGGGACCGGCTTCCCCGTGGTCCAGTGTCGAGTCCGCAGGGGTCGCTGCTCAGCCCTAGTCCCTGGCTCGCAGCGTTGGGGCTGGGCTGGCAGCCGGGACCCCAGGTGTCCTGTCCGTCACTGCGTCCAAAGCATAGCTCTGCGCCTGCAGCCCCGGATCGGTACTAGTAATTGCCATTTCTTTTTCCTGAAAGGAATAGGTATTTGTGGATTTTTTTTAGTACAAGTGCCTTACAGTTTTCTTCCTTTCCACATATATGATGCTTTTAAGTGATTTTGATGGATTGTTCAAACACTGGGTTTATGTCATTTACAGTCAGTAGTGGTTCAGGGAAGCTCCAGTGGGGAGCAGAGGTCTGTGGTCAGTGACCCAAGCTAAAGCTCCTTTGACCTGCAAAGGGAAGCCCTTGAGGGCCCAGTGGTTCTCCCTGGGGAGCCTCCCCCTTCAGGTGACCTACCTGCACACACTCAACTTGGAGGAGCCATGAGAGAAGCTACAGCCCTGGAAAGATGGGGGTACATGTGCACATGGGGGGGGGGGGCAAGAGGGGGGAAGGTAGGGGTAATGATTCCCTTTCTGAGGTGGTTTCCTTCAGCCTAGGCAGTTTTGACGTTTTGTTTGAGTTTTGCATCCACAGTATAGGTGCGCTCAGAGTGTAATTTGTGAACATTGAGAAAGCCCGTGAAAGTCAGGGGTTTTGTCTCGTAGACAAAGGGTTTATGAATTGGGGAGTTCATTTGGGTCAGAACTTAACCTGAATTAGGCTGAGAGGTTCCTCACTTGTGAGAATGGAAACCTGAAGGAGGAAAGGGGAGAGTTCACTCCTAGGGCTACTGGGGTGTCCCACCTTCCTTCCCCAGGTACTGACCCACTCAGGGGTTCTGTCTCAACTGGAGGTGACTAGACCCCGAATTTGTGGTTATGTTCAACTTTCTGAATATGGGTTTTCCTTCTGTCAACTAAAAAAATCTGAATCTTTGAAAATATTAGGAAGATCTTTTGGAGGGCCTGTTTCAGGTCGGTAGTTCAAGAGCAGAGCTTCAAGAAGACTTGAAATAGTGCTCCAACTTTGGAAAAGTGGAGGCTCTTGTACAGACCTAGGAGTAAGTGAAAGTACACCTGGTGCCTTCGAAGTTTCAGTTAGGGTACATAGGGTTCAGTGATTACCAGTTTTACTTTAAATGAAAGGAACGCATAGGAAGAAGAGGTTGGGTCGGGATATCCCCTGGCATCAGGGAATCCAGAATAGGGCCTGGAAATAATGAAGTACTTTTAGGTAAAGTTTCATCATGATATAGAAAGAACTGGGACTGTTTTCTATCTTTGATCTTTAGTGTTCAAACTGTGTAGTTTGTATATGTGACCATCCCCCAGGGTTTGTGCTTTAGTAAGAAATTTTAGGAAAGTTCATTGTTTTCTCTTGGTTACTAATTAAGTCAGAGAAGCTGAAGCACCGTTTCTTCTCTCACTTCTGAACTGTAAGGAAGCAGGCTGTGTTCTCATTTTAGCCACATTTAACTAATTAGGTTTGGTCACTTCTTGATCATCTTGTTAGTGCTTCTTTGTATGAAAGCAAGCCATGCAAATGCATATTTTTCTTACCCATGTTTTCTGTTGCAGTGATGATCAGGGTCCACTATTTGATGTTAGACTGGTGACAACTTGACCCCTGCCCCTCCTTTTCCCCCTGGTGCTTCTTATCAGTCAGGCCAATGAGGACCTGGAGGCCCCTGCACTGAGCTGCTCCTTGCTGGGGAGCCCTCCTGACAGCTGTGCTGCCCCATGCTGTGTTGTGGACCCACCAAGCCTGGGGCCTGTATACTCAGGACTCCTAGAAGGCAGTTTAGTCATTCCTTGTCTCTAAGGAGCAGCAGTGTGGTATTACAGAGGTCTTGTGGTCTTACCTGTTGCATTCTAATATGCTACTTGTTTTGAAAATACCCATCATGTGCCATACAGGGGAAGGACAAAGTGGGATGCAACTTGTCCTTTTAGTTAGCAAGAGATTTGAAATTTTCATTCTGTATCATTTATATTTTTGTAACTGTTAGTGTTTAAAGGAATTACATCTTAGAATGGTTTCATATATACAAAGTTAAAATTAAAGATCAGAAGATAGCAAAACATGGTATATATAAACTTCTGTTTATTTTAAATAAATCTGGAAGATAGACAAGTCCAAGATAGACAAGTAAGAAGACTCACACTGCCCACATAACCTGGCCCCTGAGCTTTGTTAGTCCAGCCATCCCCAAATACAGTTTTTATCATTTTTTGAGCCTTCTCTTAGTGTTTTTAAAAATAACAACAAGTCTTTGGAATGCCTGGTATTTTTTACCCATATTTGTCCTTGTTATAAGCTGTCAGACTCCATGATTTTGTTATTTGCTGCAGCTTAAGCCCCCTCCCCCTTCCCTGCATGCACCCTGAACAGGCTTAGGAGAAAGTTGGGATGCTTTCCTCTGCACTGTCTTCATATTTCAACCGCACACACTGCCCTGTCTTTGAGCAGAAATCTGGCCCTGACCTGCCCCTGACAAGGATTCTCTGCGTGAACAACTTTACTCAGGCTCCCGAACCTTCTCTCAGGCCTTGTGAAATCCATTTTCAACAGGTGCCTTGGAGTCACATGAACCAGAACCCCTTTCTATCTTATCCTTTCCATCTCTGGTCAGTTCTGTCTCTTGCACCATCAGGTAACGTCTGAGCACCCTGGCCTGTCTGCAGTCGGAATCCTGTCGTTCGGTTTAGCAGGAACCCCTAACCCTGATTTTCTCTCAGTGATTTTCTATCCACTGATGCCCACCCTGCTCTCTGGCTGTGATCCCCACTTGCCCTTGCTGTGCTGGGAGTGGGGCCCCATTCCATTTTTCCCTTCCTTGAAGTTCTACCACAGTGGTCTCTGTATCTCTCGCAGTGGTTCTGAATAAAATCTGCCTTTCCATCTTTCAAAATGTCTTGAATATTTTTTCTGTAACACCTCTAGCCACAATAAAATCACAGGCTATTCTTTTTTTCTGTTTACTCTCAAGCCATTTCAGAGCTGCTTGAGAGGCCAGCCCTATGACCCCAGATATCTCAATTATATGAGTCATAACCTTTTCTTATACTAGGTGTGTGTGTGTTAGGTGGGGGTAGGGGTCATGCTGGAATCTGTTTCAACCTGGGAAGCACGCCTCTGAGTGACCTTAACAGTTGGCTCCTTGAGTATGTCCACATGTGACCACTTCCTGAGTCCATCTTGCCTCACTCTGAGCTGCTCACCTGCTCTGCTGCCTGGTGGCGGCCACACTGTGGGCTGCCGAGTGCTGGGGGGCTGGGGCTGTGAGCTGTGCTGTCCTGTGTGGCAGCGCTGACCCTACTGAACCCCAATTCTGTGTGCAGCCGGCCAGAGCGCACAGTTTCAAGAATTCCTAGGCCCTTGGGTAAGGCATGCGGGGCAGGGCCCTCCTGCAGGTGGTCCTGGGTAGATGTCTATGGTGGGATTTGTGGGTGGGTTAAAGCGTTAAGTTGTGACAAAGGCTAGGTTGACTCTGACATCGTTCAGGGATGGGCATGAAGAAGGGAGACCCTGTGCAAGAGATGGGTACTTCTGTGGGTCACCCCTGAAAGAACAGTTGTTTAAGAGAAAGTGAGAAAGAAGATGGGGAAAAGCAGCCAGCAGGTGGCGGGCTGAGTCCACACCCTAACACCAGAGGCTTCCCCAGGTTCCTTATGCACCTCTGCTGCTGCTGCCCCTGCCACTACTGCAACACAGATCCTGACCCTCGGAGTCAAGGGGACAGAACTCATAGCCTCACTGTGACACAACAAAGGGATTAGTTCATACTTGACTTCTGCTTAGGTCTTTAAATTCTATAAAGCAACCATTGTCATGGGGAGGCTACTAACCCTGATGGCACTGATTGGAGGCTCTTGAGCCAAAAATATTTATAAAGACCAGAGTAGGTAGGTAAGTTTCACTTAACTATGAGGATTATGATTTTATTTAAATTCCTCACGGTCATAGCACCCACTGTCCTAAAGTATCACATAGTGAGCAGAGAAGGTCCAAACCAATAATTCATAAACTAACTAATATTAACTCTTTTGCACTTCCAAATTTGCTTCACAAAAAGGGACCCAGAGAACTTAACCCTAGTTAAATTACTTAGCATGGCCCGGAGTGAAGTAAACAGGACCTGGAAGGGTTGAAACTATTATCAGAAACTTTGTTGGAAGAAGTAATTATCTTCAGTGCTTCTCTAATAGTCTAAATTGTTCTGATCTTCAGCCTGGCAAGAATGGATGACACCCCACAGTGGATGAGCACAACCCGGAGGCTGTGGTCACACCAAATAAGCCTCTGTTCCCAGTCCCTAGCATTATGGAAATTACTGACCTTATCCACTCAGCAACTGGTAAATATCCTGCCGTCACAGATTTGACTGTTTGTTCTGCTTGGCACCTATTTCAACAGCCTCTCAGCTGCAGCTGGCCTTCATCTGTGAAGGAACATGATGTACCTTTACCTGGTTCCCCTTAGGGAACCCCAGCACCACTGCCACCGCACACAGTCTGCAGGCAGGGTCTGAACTGCAGCCACCTTTCTCCAGGAGCACAAGTATGTCATGATACTAATGGCATTCTCCTTCAAGGACATTCGTGTGACATTCATTCAGATCATACAAACATTGAACAAAAGGAGCTTCAAAAGCATGTGGGCCATTGACTCACACATAATGTGAGGCCCTGACACCTTGGTTCAATTCCTGAAAATTTTTTGGTAAAGAAAGGCTGCTCCCTCCCTGACGCTGTGAAGAAATAGTGATTGTCCCTCTCAGCACATACATACCTAGGTGATTTTGGTGTTCTGGAGACATCCTATTTCTTGCTGACAAATCCTACTTGAGCCCATTTGTACTCTTGCAAACTGGCTCACCTTGAATCAGCATCTCTACCATAGGAAGCTCTAGCTGTGTTCACGTTGCCATGCAACAGGCACTCTTGTTAGTGTCCTCAAGCCTCCTTCATGACAGAGGGTTTAGTGACCTCCTCTCCTGCCTCTTGGAGTTACCCGTGAAGGTCTTCAGTTGTTTATAGGCTTCTGATGCGAGAAATTGCCCTATTCAGCCCCACGTTCTATGTTATGAGAACTGTAATTACCACCCATATTGGCCTCTGCTGAAAACAGAGGCTCTCCCGGGCCCTGAGCATGTCACCCTCTACTCCTGCCCATTTTGTCCTAGGTCCTAGAAACAGCATCCACGAACTCATCACAGCTACCAAGACCTCCCTGAGACATGATGGGGGCAAACCTGAGCCAGCAGCACAGCCAACCTGTGAGAGTATGTGCCTTGCCCTCTCCTCAGTCCCTTGACAGGTGCCGTGTTCTGGAAGGGGTCACTTACCACCATTCAGGATGATGTTAGTTAGCTGTGGGCTTGTTGTATATGGCTTTTACTATGCCATACAGTCCTTTATGCCAAATTTGTTGAGAGTTATATCATGAAAACATGTTGAATTTTGTCAATACTTTCTGCATCTGTTGAGATAAATATAAGATTTTTGTCCTTCATTTTGTGAATTTAGTGTAACACGTATTGATTTGCATATGTTGAACCATCTTGCATCTCAGGGAAAAATCTTAACTTGATCATGTTGTATAAGCGTTTTAATGTGCTGTTAAGTCAGTTCCCTAGTATTTTGTTGTGGGATCATCAGGGATATTGACCTGTAATTTTTTCTCGTAGTGTCCTTGTCTGGCCTTGTTAGTCATGGTAATTGCTAGCCTCATAAAATGAGTTTGGAAGCGGTTCCTCCTCTCCAATTGTTTGCAAGAATTTGAGAAGGGTTGTTATTAATTCTTTAAATATTAAATAGAATTCACCAGTGAAGCCTTCTGGTCCTGGGCTTTTCACTATTGTGTGATTTTTGATAACTGATTCAATCTCCTTACTTATTATGGGGCTGTTCAGATAGTCTATTTTCATAATACTGTCTTGCTAAGGTGTATATTTATAAGAATTTATTCAATTCTTCTAGGTTATTGAGTTTGTTAGCATGTAATTGTTTATAGTAGTCTCTTGTGATCTTTTGTATTTCTGTAGTATGTTATAATTACTCCTCATGTTTTTAGTAATTTTGAATCTTTTTTTTCTTAATCTAGATAAATGTTTGTTACTTTAGTTTATCTTTTTTAAAAAACAACTCCTATCTTTTTTTAAAAAAAACAACTCTTAGTTTCTTTGACCAGTTTTATATTTTTTTATACATTTTCAGGTTACTAATTAGGGTCTTTTTTTTTCATTTCCTTTCATTTCAACTTGAGGAACTGTAGCATCTCTTGTAAGACAGGCATAGTGGTGATGGAATCCTCCGACTTTGGTTTGTTCACAGAAGTCTTTCTCTTCATTTCTGAAGGATAGATTTGTTGGTTAAACATTCTTGCATGGCAGTTTCTTTCTTTCTTCAGGTCACATATCATGCCGCTCTCTCATGTCTTGTAGGTTACTGCCGAGAAATGGGGTCCTGTTGTATGTGATGTGTCATTTTCCACTTACTACTTTCGAAATTCTCTCTTTGTCTTTGATTTTTGATAATTTGATTATAACGCATCTTAGTGAAGTCTTTTTTGGATTCAAACTATTTAGGGGTCTTTGAGCTTCATGTACGTGGATGTCCCTATCTCTCCCAAGATTTGGGAACTTTCTAGCCAGTATTTCTTAAAATTAGCACTTTATCCTTTCTCCTTTCTCCTTCTGAGATTTCATAATGTGTATATTATATCTTTTGACAGTGTCCTATAAATCCAATAAGGTAACTGGAAAATTGCAAACAATTGTCTTTGAGTTCACAGATTCTTCTGATTCATCAGGTCAAGCTCTTGAAGTTCATGATTGCATTTTTCATTTCATTCATTGTACCTTGCAGCTCCAGAATTCCTGTTTGGTTCTTTATGATTTCTGTTTATCTATTAAACTTCTTGTTTTATTCATATATTGTTTTCTGATTTCATCGAGTTGACTCTGTTCTATGACACTCCTGAGCTTCCTTAGAACAATTATTTGTAATTTTTTGTCAGGTAATTTTTAGATTCCATTTCTATAGGGTCACTTCTGGAAAATCATTATGTACCCACACTAATGTTTCTCTTTGGTTTTTCATATCTGGGCATTTGAAACAGTCACCTGCTCCAGTCTTTAATGACTGGCATTGAGAGAGAAACACCTTTACCAGTCAGTCCAGATAGAAATTCTGAGGCTTTCCCAGATTTTTTCTGTGGATGCGCCCACTTCCCGCCTCTCGTTCCCTCCTCTTTAGGGGGAATTCTTAGACTGCACGCCTTCTTTGGATCCCTCAAAGCCAAGGCAGGTGCTGAGAACCTCCCATTCTCCCAAGGGTAGCCTCCTGAAATGCTCAGGTTTGCGTGTCTTCTCCCAGTCCACTGAGTTGAACCAGCTGAATGTGTGTGCTAACAAGACATTGGAGGTTTGCACTCACCATCTGGTGAAGGCCCACGGAACCCGCATGGGTGGGAGGGCATGGGAGTGAGGTTTACAGAGTGTTAGGCATGCCCGTGAGCTAATTGGGAACATCTGCAGGCTTCACATCCCAAGCGTCTGAAATGCAAGCCTCCTGGTGGAGTCACGAGTCTTCTTGATGTTGTAATATGTTGTGGGTATATAAGAAGTGTTCTACAGTCCTGTGAAGGCTGTGACCTTCTGTCAAGGTGTTTCTCTCTCAATGTCAGTCATTAATATTTGATGAAATATTTAATGATTCTCAACTAAATCCAATTGTTTGATGGCACTGTTCAATTCAACTGTGGCTTTTCTGGTTGTCTTCCTTCTGGTACTTGTAATTATTAATATGGAGGCATTTAAATTTCTAGTATAATAGTGGATTCATCTGTTTCTCCTTGCAGTTCTATCCATTTTTCCCTGGTGTGTTTTGCCACTTTATTGTTATACATGTAAACACCAAAAAGTGCTATGTCTTATCTCCTTGGATAATCATTGATCCCTTTATCATTCTGTAAAGCCTTTATCCCTGCACTTTGTCTGGCATGTCTATATAGATATGCCAGCTATCTTTCAATGTTAACATGGTATGTCTTTCATCCCTAATCTTAATCTGTCTTTATTGTTAACATAGCTTTATTACAGACAACATGTAATTGGGTAGTGGTGTTTTTATCCACTATGATAGTATCTGTCTTTCAGTTGTTGTACTTAAAACATTGACTTTTAAAGTGATTATTTATATAGGTGGAATAATATCCACCATAATTTTGGGGGTTGTCTGTTCTTTGTTTCCCATTTGTCGTCTACCTTTTTTTCTCTGGCTTGTCTGGCTTTGAGCATTTTAGCTGATTCCATCTTTGCTTCTGTCTTAGCATATCGGTTGTACTTAGTTTATTAGTTTTTTATTGGTTGTCCTTGAATATGAAGTACATAGTCACAGTTAACTCAAGTCCTCTTTGAAATAACACTACACTTCACTAGTTGGTGAAGTCCTCACTTCAGAGTAGTCCCAATTTCTCGGTCCCTGAGCCTTATAATTTTGCTGTCATTCACTTATCCACTACACTAGATTTACTGAATATATTGTTGCCAGCATTATTTTGAAGAAAGTGTTATCTGTCAGATTAATAATTTTTACGTGATTTTATTTTCCTTTTATTGATTCCTTCCTAAACATTCTATCTTCATCATTTTCCTTGAACAATTTCCTTAACATTTCTTGCAAATTAGAAATCTAGTTAGGTCATTTTCTCTTTCAATACTTTAAATATTTCATTCCACAAATGGTGCAGCCACTTGGAAAACTGGCAGTTCCTCAAAAATTAAACCTAGAATTACCATATGACCCATCAATTTGTCTTCTAGTAAATTAAAGTATGGATGAATAGATTAACAAAACATGTTTTATCTATATGAAGAAATATTATTTGGCTCTAACAAGGAATGGATATTAGTACATGCTACAACATGGATATCCCTGAAAAAATTATGCTGAATGAGTGAATGAAGTCAATCAGAAAGACCACATATTATATAATTCTGTTCATTTGTGAGCCCAAATAAGGCAATCTATAGAGATGGAAAGGCGATTAGGGATTCCTAAAGCTGGGGATTACAGGAGGAATATGGGAATGCTGCGAGTTATAGCAGAAGTGTAGACGAGTTTGTTTTGGAGGTGATGAAAATGTTCAAAAATTGACTGGGGATGATTGCACACTCAGGAATATACTGAAAACCATCGAGTTGTATACTTTAATGGGGTGCACTGTATATATAGTATGTGCATTACATCCCAGAGCTGATGATGTAAATAAATAAATGCATTAAGGATTTTGCAGTTCAGACTTTTAGGAATACAAGAGTTTAATTAACAGTACCATCACTTAGCATAACTTTTTTGGTGTATGCACTGAGAATGCTTAATCCACTGTCTTAGAAAATTTGAAGTATATAATATAGTATATGTATATCAAATCATCACATTGTAAACTTCAAATATAGCCAGTTTTATTTGTCATTTATACTTCAAAAAACCTGGGAGGGAAAAGAATTTTCAGATGCATCCCTACTTTATATAACGATTTGATGTTTTTTATTCTATCCGTGAAAATGGAAATCAGTTGCCTTAGGGAAATTATAGTCGTTGACATTTTAAAGTTTTATAGAGGCAGCGGCAAAAGTGATCTAAATTAAATTTCCTTCCAGTGTAAAATGGATACCTGAGAATGTAATGAACACATCTCACCCCCTGGAGCTAGACTGAGAAGAGTCCCTGAGCCCAGGCTGGGGCTGCCAGGTTCCACCTTCCCACTAGAGCCAAGTGCTCTGGACTTCTTTCTCTTGAAGACCAAATGAGAGGGAGTGGGGCAGAGATGGGTGGAAAGCTCAAGGCTGGGAAGCATCAAAGTTTGAAACGGAGCCAGACTCATTATTACAGATAGTGAAGTCACATTACGTAACTGTGTTTCTAACCAAGGATCATAGTTTCATGAGTGGCCTGACAGCCTTTCACCAAGCCCTTGATCTGTAGAGGACGTAAGACCTTCTTCCATTGTGACCTGGCTTGGGCCACCCTCATGCTCTACACTTCTTGCTCCACTTGGAACTTCAGTCAGGACTTTCCTGTGCGCACCTGTGCCCACATGTTCATAAAGAGGCGGGCGATTACATTAGAGAAAGCCCCAGACCAGGAAAAAGTTCGGCTTAAACTTAAACATGCGGGGAAGAGACTGGCGCCTCCCAGAGCTGAAGGTTTTCAGCTGAGCCCTCGCGCTCCTGCCTGGTGTAATCAGACAGGAGGAGCATGTGCGTGGATTTCTGTCCAATCAGGGGCGCCGCTGGGGCAGGAGGGTGGGGCGACGCTCTCCGGCTTAGCTGGAATGCGAGTCCCAACTTCAGCCACGTTCGTGTTAGCAGCGGTGGTTGCGGTAGATGCAGGAAAGACTCAGGGATACTGAGGGAACCTAGAAATGGTGAGCGTGTGGTGCGGGCCAGTGCAGAGGCAGGGACAAGGGGTTGGTCGGAAACGTCTGGGAAAGGCCATGGCAGGACCTGGTCCCCTCGAGATCAAGTCCGGAGTCTGTGGACCTGAGACCGTGGGGCTGGCGGCATGGGCGGCTAGGACCTTGGTCCCCTCTGGCTCACAGTGTGGTGGCTGCTGGTCCTGTGCGACAGGGAGCCTCTCTGGGCAGCTCTGCGCTGGTCGGCCTGCGTCTCCCCAGGTGTAGTGACCACGAAGAGGGTCATCGGGGACAATTGTGACTTGGAGAAAACTTATAGCCACTAAATATTCCTATTGATTATTATTTTTAATTAACTTTTCTGCTTTTAACATTAATTTAACTTTTCTACACAGAAAATCACTCGAAGATTTAATCCTTTAAACATTAATGGGTATAAAACTGCAGACCATTAAACATATGGTTCTTTTGGGAAGCTTTCCCGGGTGATCTCTCCTGTCGGCACTGTCCCTCCCTGGGTTTGTATCTTGAAAACATTTATCCACTTATTTACGTCTCGGTTCTTGTCCCTTGTTTTAAATCAATAGTGTATTGGAAGGTTAATTAAATTTCTAATAAAGGAAACTAACTTAAGAAGACGCCCTGCTCTCATATGCTGCCCCACTCCTGTGCTCAGACTCCATTCACCCTTAAATGACTAGATTTGATCACTTCTTGATCATCATCTTAGTGTTTCTTTATATAAAACAAGCCATATAAATGCATATTTTGCTTACTCATATTATTGTTGTTGTGAGTGGTCAGGCTTCAGATTTTTGATGTTTGTTTACTGAAAACTGAAGCCTCACCCTCGATTTCCCCCTAGTGCTTCTTATCTGTCAGGCCAATGAGGTCCTGGAAGCGGGCCCCGCCCCTCGGCTCCCCCTTCCAACCACCCCCCACCCCCACCCGCCGCCGCGCCACTACACTGAGCTGCTGCTGGACAGGGATCCCTCCTGTGGGCTGTGCTGCCCTGTGCTGTGTCCTGGACCCACCGTGTATACTGAAAACTCTAAGTTGACAGTTTTGATAATTCATTTTCCTTTGGGAGCAGGAATATGGGAGTGGGGTTCTTACAGTGGTTTAGGGTCAATGTCTTGGGTAGAACCTCTCTGTGTTTAGAGTGAAGCTTTGACTGGGGCTAAGTTCTTGATATTAGTGTGGGTAGTTTGATTATAGGATGATTATTGCCTGTGAACGAAGTGAGCCCATGAAATGATCAATCGAAGCCTTAAAGATTAGGCTTTTATATTTTTAAAAAATGTTTTAAATTTATTTAAAGTATAGTGGACATACAATAGTATATTAATTTCAGGTGTGTAACAGTGATTTGACTTTTATATACTTTCCAAAGTGATCACCAAAATAAGTGAGTAACCATCTGTCACGTTCAGTTATTAGTATATTATTGACTATTTCCATCACTATTTAACAATCTCTATGACTTATTTATTATATAATTCTAAGTCTGTACCTTTTATTCCTCTCCACTTTTTACTCATTCTTTGCTTCCTTCTTTTCTCTGGCAACCATCAGTTCATTCTCTGTATCTGTGAGTCTGTTTCAGTTTTGTTTTGTTTGTTGATTGGCTTTATTATTTTAGATTCTACACATAAGTGAACTTATACCATATTTGTCTTTGACTTATTTCACTTAGCAAAACACTTTCTAGGTCCATCCTTGCCTTATGGTCACAATACTTATTCTCCTAAAATATACCTTGCTGAGCAGAAAATCTACACAATGATTATAAATTAAAATTAAGCTAAATTGAAAATCTGTGCCACTTACAAATGGGTTGTGCAGAAGGGGTCTCCATGATTTTTACTCCTTAGTAAAATTAGATAATATAATCAAGTGTAAATTAAATAGGACCCTCAAGGATTGAAAACTGGTGTATGAAACCTTTTATGAACATGTGATTATCTCCAGGTTCTCCTGTAAACAGCTGAATTTGTCCCATTCTTAAACCCAGAAAGCAGGAACAGCACCTCACAGTGGACGACTGCAGCGTTGAGGCTGTGGTCACATCAAATAAGCCCCTGTGCCCAGTCGCCAGTATCATGGAAATTACCAATTCCATCCACTCAGCGACTGGTACACATTCTGCTATCACAAATTTGGCTAAATCTGCTCTGTTTTGTCAACAGCCTTTGAGCTGTCATTGACCTTCACCTCTGAAGGGACATGAGACACCCTCCTGGTTCCCCTCAGGGAACCTCAGCATCACTGCCACTGCACACAGTCTTACACAGGCAGGATCTGAAGAGCATTTATTGTGCTCCAGGAGCACAGGTGTGACACAACAATGACATAGCTTGCAAACTTCCCTACCTTGCATGGACACCCCTACCACAGAAGGCTCTGGACTGTTTAAATTGCCATACAACAGACACACCTGGTAGTGTCCTCAGAGACCCCTTCACTATGAGGCTTTAGAGACCCACCTCTTCTACTGCCTGCAATTACTTGATGGCCTTATGTGGTAATTTCTCTCTCACTCGTTTGTTAGTTATTTTGATTAGATGTTTATCAATTTTATTAATCTTGTCAAAGATTTTATTGTTTTAATTTTCTTCATTAATTACACACAGTGACATTGATTTCTTTTCTAATTTTTATTCTTTTATTTTGCTCACTTTGGGTTTGTCTTTTTAATGTTGTTTCCTAAGGCAGATGCTTATATTTGATCATAGATCTTTCTTTTTCCCAGTGTGTTTGTTCGATGGTGTGAATTTCCTTTTGGGCGTTGCCTTTGCTGCCTCCCACACCTTTTATTAGTTGTATTTTTGTTTCATGTAATTTAAAATATATTTTTAATTTCTCTTGAGAGTTATTCTTTGATGCCATGTGTTATTTAGAAATGTGTTGTTGAATGTTCACTTATTGGGGGTTTTTCCAACTATCCTGTTAGATTTCTAGATTAATGCCTATGTGTGTGAGGGCATATTTTATATGATTTCTTTTCTTTCAAATTTGTTAAGGTGTGCTTTATGTCCCAGAATATGTTCTTTCTTGGTGAAAGTTCCACGTGAACTTGAAAAGAATGTGAATTCTGTTCTTGTTTCATGAAGTATTTCATAGATGACAATTAAATCCTGTTGTTTTATGGCTCTGTTGAGATCATCATTGTTCTTGTGATTTTCTCCAGGTTAGAATTTATAACTCTTGATAAGGGGTATTGAAATCTAACACTATAAAAGTGAATTCATCTGTAACTACTTGAATTCTGTTAATTTTTGCCTCATGTATTTTGCTTCTCTGCTGTAATGTACATACACATGAAGGATGCTATGCCTGCTCAGCAAATGAAACACTTTATTATTTTAAATTTAAACCTATATTAAACAAACTTTCATGTTATATGAATTATAAGAAATACAGAAGATATTCACCTTTTTATTTTCTAATTACCACTTTCATCTTTTACATTCTTCCAATGAATACTATTTTTCAATGAAGACATATTCATAACAAATTCCCTCTATTTTTGTCACTGAAGTTCCCTAATTTCCTTTATTTTTGAGGGATTATTTTGCTCGACATGAAATTCTAGTAGGAGAATGTTTTTTCTCCTTTCAAAACTTTCAGCATTTCACTTCACCCTCTTTTTGCTTGAATGATTTCAGAAAGGAAGTGTGATATAATTTAAATTTTTGTTTCTATTACCCTCTGTTTTACCCTCTGGCTTCTTTCAGTATATTTTCTTTGTCTTCGTTATGTGTCTAGTTTGAATAAGAGATACTTTGTTGTCATAGTCAGTGTAGTGTGAGCTTCCTGGATTGAGAATTTGCCTTCTAACATTAATTTTAGGAAAATCTCAGTTATTGTACTTCTCATTTTTTTTTCCTTCAGGTATTCCCATGACATGTGTTTAAACCTTCTGTTTAAAGAAGGTTGTGGTGAGATTTGTGGATGTTTGTTTTGTACTTTTTGTCTTTGCATGAAACTCCGCTGAACTAGATTTTATTTATTTATTCATTTAAATATTTTTGAGTATAGGCCATGTAAAGAATAGACTATTTGGAGCATTTTTCTAAATGCTGAATTTATTTTCTCTTGGCCAATTTTGGAGACATTGCGTTATCTTGTGACCTAAATGCTCTGATAGATCTGAGAACTTCATTTCAGGTTTTTTTGCTTTTTTCTGGTGAGGTCAAGAACAGCAGCTTCTAAGTTTCTTAAATGCCAGATCAGAAACCAGAAGTCTCTGACTCTACTTTTTCATGATTGACAGCTGACAGCTTTTAAGCCTCATCCCTCCCTCTTCCTTTTGTGCCCCACATCTGTAAAAGGTGATAAAAAGTCTTGGTGTTCTTTTTTCATTTCTGATGTAGGAAGAAGAGTGCATGGAAGCTCCTGCCCTTCTGTGTGAACTTTCACCCCAGCCTACCTCCTGACCTAAAGAAAGTCCAAGCACCTTTCCTTGACCTCTTAAGCTGTTTCATACCTACGTAAGAGGCCTGCCTTACTCTCCCCAGAGACTCAATTATGGAAGCAATAATCCGTTTCATACCCTGTTGGCCATGTCTTGGGTCATCAGTAGAGGGATCCCATGCTCTGGATTTGAGCGATCACGCTCTTTTACTCCCAGTGGAGCTTTAAAATGACAGAAGGGAGGGCAACCTGTAGAGTGGCTGATCAGGAAATGTTTCGTCCTTATTGGGGAATGGAAGTGATCTTCTGCAGGAAAGCACTGCTGACACCTATAGGTATTTTATAATCATGGGGGAATTCACCATCAAACCATTGTGAATGTCTCTTGCAATCTGCAGCGTTTTTTTTTTTTTAGAGTCAAAAGGAAAGTTTATTAGAAAAGGGATAATACTCTACAGGCAGAGTGTGATCTCTCAGAGACAGAGTGTGAGGGACAGTGCAAGAGACATAGAGGTAGAGTAAAGGCACTGAGAGGGACTCAGAGAGACAGAGACAATAGAGACAAGGACAGTGAGAGAGACAGAGAAAAGGCACTGAGAGAGACCTCAATCTGAAGCTTTTAACCAGTGTCAGCAGGGCTCAGGATCAACTGTTATCATTCTGCTGGAAAGCGCACATCTAGCACATTATCTCGTGTGTGTGCTGGTGTGTGCCCCAAACTGGCTGAAAGTGGCTCTAAGACACATGAGCATAGGGATTCTCATGTCTGAGCTGTAAGTTCTGAATAACTTTCTAGACTATAAAATTGTACAGAGAAAGAAAGGAAGAACTGAGTATAACTATTACACAAGATAAAAGCAGTGCTTTTCCACAAGAATGTTTTCATTCAGACAGCTGCATCCGACTACAGGCATATCTCAATGCTCTTGTTGGTTTGATTTCAGACCACGATAATAAAGTGAAATCTCAATAAAGCAAGTCACATGAATATTTTGGTTTTCCAATACATATAAAGTTATGTTTACACTATGCTGTAGTCTGTTACGTGTGCAATAGCATTATCTCTAGAAGATCAGTATACATACCTTAATTAAAAATATTTTATTCCTAAAAATGCTAACCATTATTTGAGCCTTCAATGAGTCATAATCTTGTTGCTGGTGGAGGGCCTCGTCTCAACATTGAGGAAAACACAATATCTGCCAAGTGCAGTAAAGCTGAGCTCAACGAGGTATGTCTGCACTTCTAAAGGTTTGGAGAATTTTGGGACAGTATGGCAAGCTAGGCTTTGTAAAAAGTGGGATTAATGTCTATGTACATGCTACTTTGAACATACCAATCTTGTCTGATCTCGGAAGCTAAGCAGGGTCGGGCCTGGTTAGTACTTGGATGGGAGACTACCTAGGAATACCAAGTGCTGAAGGTGTTTTTTTTAAAAAAGTAGAATTATTACAGTCCTCCTAGACTCTTTGTTTTTGATGTTTGTGAATAGAAGAAAGAGCTTCCAGTTATTTGCTATATTTTTACTTACTGAAACCTTAAGCAGATCTGACCCTCTCTTTCATGGAGTCCTGTAAGTGGATAATAAAGAGGAAGATGAAAGTCTTTTTCTTAAAAAGAATTGATGATTTTAAAATAATATTTGTTTCATTTATGTAGCACCTCTATCGTTTTCCAACATTTTCTGAACCTTTCTATTAGAGAATAATGAGATGAAATGTGATCACCGTAAAAATGTGTTGATAATTTCCATGTGTTTATAATGATGTTACATTTATAAATAAATACGGATAGTTTCACATAAGTAAGTCATAGAATAAATGTTTGGAGATGACAGAACCATATGTAACCTTCAATAAAAGGAATATAGATGTCCAGTGCTGTCAGTCCCATGAATCATGTATTTGGGATGTTTTAGGAATCTGTGACCTTTGAGGATGTGGCTGTGACCTTCACTCTGGAGGAGTGGGCTTTACTGGATCCTTCACAGAAGAAACTCTACAGAGATGTGATGCAGGAAACCATCAGGAACCTGGCCTCAGTGGGTAAGGATGACAAGTTACCTTCACTTGCTCTATTAAAGAACAAGTGCTTCTTATTCTTCAGTATTGTTCTGATGTGTAATGTAGGAAGGGAGGCCATTAGTAAGTAAATTGGGCATGGTCACAGCTCATCATAGAACTAGAATCTAATTATTTTACTACAGTTTCTAATACTTTGGAATTATTTTTCTGGGTCTGTATTTTAGGAAAAAAAATGGGAAAGTCATTACATTGAAGATCAGTACAAAAACTGGGGGAGAAAACAAAGATGAGTCACACAATAGAAAGAAGTGTATCATGTGAGAACCCTGGTATACTACAACATTTGTTTAAAAAGCAACCAAAACAATTCTTACTTCACTTCAAATCTATTACTTCTCAGACATTTTTCACTAAATTACTGTCTTATATACAACATAGATATTTGGTGTTTGCAGACTAGTTCATATGGAAACAGCTTCAGTAAATCCTGTATATAAAATCACTGCCTTGATAATAGGAAGACTGAAGTTTTCTGCCAGAATGTTCAGTGTGTTGAATTTTAAACAAATTAGATAAGGCAGAAAATCTACATTTTTTGCTAAAAATCATGAAAAATGTAGTTAAAATATTTTTCTAATAAAATCGCTAATTAAAAATCATAATATGCTTCTTGTTTCTTATAGAATTCATAAGGTAAAGAGAATCTATGAAGGGAAAAAAGGTAGTCAATGTGGAGAAAACTTTAGCCCTATTCCAAATCTCAATTTGAAGAAGAAAACTCTTCCTGGAATAAAACCACAGGAACACAGTGTGTGTGGGAAAGTCTTTATACATGATTCATCTTGTGATAGGCACACCAGATGTGACACTGGACGCAAGCCCTCTGAGTATCAGAAAATAGGAGAGAAGCCATATAAATGTAATGTATGTAGGAGAGCCTTCAGTTATTTGCAGTGTTTTGAAAAACATGAACGAAATCACAATATTGAGAAATCCTATAGATGTGAAGAATGTGGAAAATCCTTTATGTGGCTCAAAACCCTTCAAAGACACATGATATGACATCCTGTGGATGCTCCTTATAAATGCAAAATGTGTGGGAAAACCTTTAATTCTTCAACTTCACTTCAAATATGTGAAAGAAACCACACTGGAGAGAAGCCCTATCAATGTAAACATTGTGAAAAAGCCTTTAAATGTTATAAAAGTTTTCAAAGACATGAAAAAAACCATACTGAAGAGAAACCCTATGAATGTAAAAAATGTAGTAAAGCATTCAGGTACTCCAGTTATCTTCAAATACATGAAGGAACTCACAGTGAAGAGAAACCGTATGAATGTAAGAAATGTGGAAAATCCTTCAGATTTCACAGTTCCTTACAACCTCATGAAAGGACTCACACAGGTGAGAAACCCTATGAATGTAAGGAATGTGGAAAAGCATTCAGATATTACAGTTCCTTACAGACACATGAAAGGACTCACACAGGAGTGAAACCATATGAATGTAAGGACTGTGGGAAAGCCTTCAAATATTTCACTCCCTTACAAATACATGAACACTCTCACAGAGAAGAGAGACTTTATGAATGTAAAAAATGTAGTAAAGTATTTACTGCTCCCAATTATCTTCGAAAACATGAAAGAACTCACAGTGAAGAGAAACCTTAGGAATGTAAGGAGTGTGGAAAAGCTTTCAGATCTTATAGTTCTTTACAAATGCATGCAAGGACTCACACAGGAGGGAAACCCCATGAATGTAAGCATTGTGGTAAAGCCTTTATTTCTCACAAATACCTTCAAAGACATATGAAAATTCATAATTGAATTTTACCTTATCAATGAAAGGAATGTGGGATAGCATTTGCTTGCCTTAATTTGCATCAAAGACATAAAAGAACTTACACTAGAGAGAAACCACATAGATGAAAACAATGTGGGCAAGCCTATGCAGAACACAGTTCCTTATAATAACCCAAAAGAACTCATACTGGAAAAAAAAAAACCTGTGAATGTCTGGTGTGTGACACAGTCTTCATTTCCAACAAAATCCTTTGAAATCACAAGATGAGTGCACACAGCAGAGAAACTATAAATATAAATAATATGGGAAAGCCTTTAGTTATCTCTCTTTTAAAGGCATAAAAGTATTCACTTGGTTACACCTCTTGAATGTAAATGGGAAATACTTCAATTGTCCCACATCTTTACCTGTAAAATTCCCACCAAAAGAAGAAAAATTTAAATAACATAAGGAGGCTTGATGGCAATTGATGTATAATTTTTCAGAAATGTTTCAACATTAAAGAGTTGATATTAAAATGCTAAATTATGTTTACCAATCTTTCTTTGCTTACTATCTAGTGCATCATTGTACCCAGAATTTCTACTACAGTAGACTCATGAACACCATGGGAGCTGGGGCATCAACCACTCACACAGTAAAAAATCCACCCATAACTTAAGCTGGTCCTCTACATGCACAGATTCCTAATTTTATACATGGATTTTAATCTCAGTACAATTGGACTTCTACTCAAACTTATGTTTTTCAAGAGTCAACTGTAATTACTTTCAGAAATGTGAGATAATTCTGCAAGTTGTCTTTTAATGATAACACATAATAGGTAGTGATTTTTCATTAAATCAGTTAATAATGTTTCTTTACATGTTGAAGCTTGTTAAATCCATGGGTTAATTCAAAGTTATTATGCAATTCTAATATGTAGTTCGGTTTATTTTTTAAAGTAATGTTTATATCTTTGTGTTAATTGGCCACTGAAAAATGATAATTTGATATAAGTTGGGATTTTTTTACAGGCCTCATGACACTTCCTGGATATTCCTAGTCCATTATATACTTTCTTTCTTATTGAATAAGCTCCATTTTGGGGGTGATGTATATAAAAGCTGTTTTTCATTTTCCATTCTTAGATAGTTGGAGTAAATTTCTATATTTTGTCAAGTTTATGAAAATAAAGTTTCATGTGAGTTATTTTCATATTTGCCCCTTTGCTTTTTGCTTTTTCTCTTGACTGGCATGTGGCGAATAGACTGATTTAAGAACAGAGACCCATGAAAGGATAAAATATCTAGAGTTGGAGGTATTCCCCCATGGTAACATTAGGAACTGGATTCCAGAATTCATTTTTTCTCTGGTTCATATTAGAAATCACTAATAGCCTCACTTGCATGAGATGTGGAAGGCAGAAGTGAAGAAGATAGTTAGATATTGGAGCCATCACCATACAAATGATGAAAGAGATAATATGGGCTTTGAGGACACCATCTTCTGGCTGATTTTTTTTTTTTTTTTTGGATTCTTAACCTTCAATTAAATGTATCTTCAAAACTACCAGCAACTGCTTGATTTTCATTTTCTCAGAGGTGTAGATTTCCACTGATGTCTCCACAAGATCCACATTAAAGTTCCATTAGAATAATTAATTAAAAATTGAAAAGATAAAACACAGAAAAAGAGAGAAAAAGAAAGGTCCATCAGAATGTGGATTTTTCTGTTAGCCCTCTTCTGTCCATCAGGAAACTAATTCAGATTTTCATTTTAGTATTCTCTGATTCCCCTCTTCTCTGAATTATATCTGTATAAAGTCTAATTTGCATTGGAAACAACTTATGCTATTAATAGTGCTGGTGAGTATGTTTTCCAGATTCATATGACATCTACAATTGTGCCATCAAAAAGAAGGACATGGAAGTTTGTTTCTCTGCTGCACGTGCAGTGGCTGCCTTAACCAGGTCTTTCCGTGTGAGAATAAGCACTTTCCTTCTGCAGGAAGGCTGTGTTTCTGTTACTTGCAGCTGAATGTAATTCCACAATATGCTTTCACTTCGTTGGATGTATATGATTAAAAATGTGTGCATTCTTTGGTTAAATGAATATTTCTTTAGTTGTTTCATAGACATTAGCTTTTTAAAGCTGTAGAATATTAACAAATATTGAAATGATATATTATTAACACATCTCATTATAATTATGGATTTCAGATGTTTGCAAGTTTTTTATTTAATCATTATACATTATGAAACAATATTATTTGCATACAAGTTCAGGTATTTTTTTTCTCAGTCAATTTTTTTTCTAGTTTCAATTTTTGCCATGAAACTAGTTTTTTTTATTCTTAATATTAAAAACATAAATCATGTTTTTTTTCAGTGCCCTCTTGCCAGTGTCCCACATATAGTCAAAAAGAGAGGGGTAATGAATTCTAAAAAGAATGACCACAAATAAAGGTATGTGAAGTATGATAGTATCAGGTTGTTCAAAAGGACTTTTTACAGGGTTTTGGCTTTGCGTTAGGTAATTTAAGGAAGCAGGACTTTTTTTCTGTGCTGTGAGAGGTAACTTCATTCTATCATTGGTAATCATAATGTCATTTTCTGGGAGGCAAAACCAGTTAGTGGAGCTGAAGATAATTTGTGAGAAGCTCCAGTCAACGATATTAGTGGGAAAAGGGGAATATTGGTCATTGTTATAATTTGGAACTGTATCTTTTACCACTTTTTAGAGATATGGGTACAAAATACCCTTATGACTATCTTGGTGCATTATGGTCACTGATTACCTTTGTTGAAGGAGGTGTGTGACATTTGTCACTTCAACAGAATAAGTCTTGGCCTTTCATTGAGTCCAAGGCCAGCTCCCTGTCCTCTGCAACAGCTTTTGTCTTTCTTGTGTAAACACTGATGTATTTCCTAGTATATTAGACGCCATTTACCATAAAGAACCTCAGTTAAAAATAAAAATTCACTTCTTCATATACTACATAATATATTTAATGTTTCTTTTAGGTTTCTACTAAAACCTATATGTTTAGGTAAATTGCGAGAGAACATAAACCTAGCAAGGGAGAGACTGCAATCAAGGCTTCCTTTCTCAGAGACTATACTCTTTTTCCCCCAGTCTTATTGAAGTGTAGACAATTGCTCAGGTTTACATTGTACAATTCAATGAGTTTTTTTTTTCAATTAGTTGGCATACAATAATATATTAGTTTCAATTGTACAGCATAGTGATTAGAGATCAATATAACTCACAAAGTGATCACTCCACTAAATCAAATACCCTTATATATTTTTTACATTATTGACTATTTTTCTTATGCTACACTTTATATTTCCATGATGATTTTGTATCTATCCATTTGTACTTCTTAATCCCTTTGCCTTTTTCATCATCTTCCCCAACTCCCTCTCATCTAATAGCCCTCATAATATTTTCTGTGTCTATGAGTTTGTTTCCATTTTTGTTGTTGTTGTTTATTTTATTCCTTAGATTCCACATGTATGTGAAATCATGTGATATCTGTATTTCCCTATCTGACTTCACTCAGCACAATACCCTCTAGGTCCATCAAGGCAATATCTTTTTCCATTTCCTTTTAGTATATGTGTGTCTTTTAATCTGAATGAGTCTCTTGTAGGCAGCATATGTGGGGGTCTTGTTTTATTATCCATTCAGCCGCTCTATCTTTTGGTTGGAGCACTTAATTCTTTTTCATTTGAGGTACTTGTTGATAGGAATGTAGTTATTACCATTCTTTATTACATTTCCTGTACTATTGGCTTGGTGTCGATTTTTCTTCAGCTTATTTTTGTCTGAGAAGTTCTTTATCTGTCCTCCAACTCTAAATGATCGTTTAACTGAATAAAGTATTCTTAGTTGTAGATCCTAGGTTTTCAACACTTTGAATATTTTGTGCCAAGCCCTTCTGTCCTGCAAAGTTTCTTTTGAGAAATCATCTGCCAGTCTTATGGGTGCTCCCTTGTAGGTATTAATTGCTTTTGCTGCTTTTCAGGTTCTCTTCTCGTATTTAGCCTTTGGCATTTTAATTATGATGTGTCTTGGTGTGGGCCTCTTTGGGTTCCTTTTTTGAGGGGACTCTCTGAGCTTCCTGGGGTTGTATGTTTATTCCCTTCACCAGGTTAGGGAAGTTTTCTATTATTATTTCTTCAAATATATATTCAGCTTCTTTTATCCCCCTTCATGTACCCCTATGACATGGATATTGTTACCCTTAATCTTGTCCCATAGGCTCCTTAAATTATTATATTCTTGGTTACTTTTGCCATTCTGGTTGGGTGTCTTTGGCTTCTCCATCCACTATATCGGTGTTTCAATTCTCATTTTCCTCCACTCTGTTGATTCCCTCTAATATGCTCTCCATTTCAGATAATGTGTTCTTCATTTCTGATTGGTTCCCTTTTATAATTTCCATTTCAATTTTTATGTCTTTTATCTTTGTTAACATTCTCACTTCTCTTAATTTCATTAAGCATCTTTATAACCAGTGTTTTGAACTCTGCATCTGTTAGATTGCTTGATCTCTGTTCTGTTCTTTCATATGGTTTCTGCTTCTTTGTTTTCTCATTTTGGCTGCCTTTCTGTGTCTCTTTCTATGTACTAACCAAAGCTCCTAAGTCTCCCAGTCTTATTAGTTTGTCTTTGTGTAGTAGGTGTCCAGTGGCACAGTCCTGAGAGGGGTTCAGCTGCAGACCAAGTTTAGCCCCAGCCCATGCCCCTCCAGGGCCACCTGTTAAGATTCAGCAAGCAATCCACAGATGCTGTGCTTATAATTGCCCCAAGAAACCACAGCAGAAACCGAGGTCAGCAGCCACCAGTGTGAGTCTTGGTGCTGCTCACTGAAGACACACCTTGATGTGGCTTGGGTGGGGCCATGAGTTGAGGGAGGCAGGGTTTCATGGAATCCTCTGGGCAGAGCAACCTCTGTTATCCAGTTTGATGACATCTCAGATATGGCAGGGCTCCGTCCGCACACTGGGAGGGAAAAGGGCTCAACAGAGGAAGAATTGATACCTCTGGCACTTCTGTCTGGGAAAAAGCTTTATTTCTGGCCCTCTCTCCGACAACTCGGTGTCCTCTTGTAAGTTCCTGGTGTCTGCTGAGCAGCCGACCTGGCACTGGTGCTCAGAGCAAGCGAGTCCATCTTGGAGAAAGTTCGCTCGCAGACATGGCCCCTTTAAGAGGCGTCTGCAGCTATCGGCCGCCACTGCTATAGTCTCTGTCCCACTCAGCTGCTCAGACAGGGCAGCCTCTGTCTTCACTCTCTCCTATTTCTAACTGTTGCAAGGTGATTTCTCATTTCTCTCCCTAGTTGTAGGACTTCTGTTCCTCTAGACCCCCATGTGACTTTGCTTGCTGTTTGCTCCGTGTTTCTGTCTCAACTTTGATGGGGTCGCGAAGGGGATGAACGAAGTATTAGGATTTGGATATGAAGCATGAGACCAATGTGTTCTTACTGTCCTGGAGTTTATATTTTGTGGGCAAAGAGAGATGGTTAACAAATAGTAAAGCTTTGGTTTATAAGATGGAAATAAAAGCTGATGGAATGTAAAGTATAATGTGAGTTGATAGTGAGGCTGGGTTGTGTATATATCTGCTATGATGGTAGGATCCTCAGTGAGTGACGATGTCACTATTGATCACTTGAATTTCTAGCATCTTAAATGCTGTGTCAGGAACTGCTTGGGTGCAGAAGTAAATAGAAGACAGCAATGTAGAAAATTCTGCACTTCTGTGATCAACAGGAAAGATTCCCCATAAACGTAGAAATCTAGACATCATTTTACTTTCATTTTTGGAATTGTTAGACATTTTATTTACAGAATAAAGTGACATTATGTATGACATTGGACATTATTATCTGGGACTTGAAACTCTCTCATGATTTGGGTCACAGATATCTATATTGTCTTTGTGTTTAATATCATTTGAGAGGATTTTCCCTTACCTTTAAATTGTTTAAATGATATATTATTTGGCATTTACATTTTGCACATGTACACACTGAGTGACACAAGGTACACACCATTACACCCTGGAGTTCCCCCCATTTGGGAAAACACCTATGTCCATTTACACCATTCTAGCCCATCTTGAGTTTATTCTCTGAGTAGGGTGGTATCTGTGCAAGGCTACTGTGATTTCTCAGTGGGAACACCACGAAGAGTTCTGGATGCTTAGAGTCAGTCTTCCAAGGAATAATTGAGGTGAGCTGTAGAGAATGCATTATTTTCAGTAATATCCTAATTTAGTATAAAAGAAATATGAGAAATTTTCAACATCTTATCTTGAGTGGCTGGAAGTCTTTGGTGTCCATGATCCATAGACCCTATAGCCCATTTTTCTCTTCATAAGTTTTTATTCACATACTTAGACTTCCAGCACATTATGAACTTATGAGAAACAAAATAGATATGAGTTTTTATGAAGAGTAAAGAAATTGAATTTTTTATTTTTTCATGTTAGCTTATATGTAGGAGGGGTTTCATGCAAATGCATACAAGTTTTCCTTTGTTTTTTATCTTTTGATGATAGTATACAGTTGTATAAACTCACAAGTAATGTAAAACATTTTACATGTATATTTAGTATAATATGTATACTGAATATAATTAGTATATATTGTATATACTAAATATAAATATAACATTTAACATATTTAGTATAATATAAATAATATATAGTATATTCTTTATGTAAAAATATTAAAATATATTTTTATTTAGAATGTTATTTTATATAAAATAATATACTAAATAGAAATGAATGACACATTGGCTTTTCTATGCTAGGAGAATGCTAAATTCTCCTGAACCTTGATTTTTGTATGTTCAGTTCTTTCCACCAGTGTGGGATCCCTGTTAGGAAGAATTAAACAACTGGGGAGGGACATGGCCACAACAGGCCTTTCTTGCAGCCCTGTCTCAGTTGAGAAAACTCCCTCTAGAGTGAAGCAAGAATGCTCCTAGAATCTCTTTGAGTTTCAGTTAGATTCCTTGGACAGGTCTGTGGTTCTGAAACATAAATGTGCATCCCAAATGGGATCTGCCTGGGGATGTCCTCAGTCATGGGTGTCAGCATCATTTCTTCCCATTGCCATCTTTGGACCATTTTCAGCTCTTTGTTTCCTAACTCAAGCCTACTTTCTGCCTGCTTTCTTGGAAATTTCTTTAGATGGGTCTTTGCCATCAAAAGCATTATAATGATACAAATTCCCTTGGCTCCTAAGAGTCATGTCTTTGCTAACACAGATATTACCTTTGCTATTATTTACTTCCTCTGTGAAGACTCCCCTTAATTCCCACCCTCTATGAGCCAGTTATAATGAATTCATTGGTTTCCCCAATGTGCAAACTTGCTAATGGTTCCATTTATTTACACATTGTCTGAAATTTCTGTTTGACTCCAACAGTCATCCTCATCCCCTTTTCCATTGCAAAACAAACAGCAACTGAATTTGTTGCTTCCTTTGTATAACATAGGAATACTTGGGGTTAGGCCCGGGGTGCCGGGCCTCTTCACAGTTTCCAGGGATGAATCCATCAGTCTAAGCCCAACATGTGTTTCTCTCTTCTAGCCTCTCTTCTGGCCAGAGACCATTTTAACATAAGTCTGTGACCATTTGAGCCAGAGAGACAATCTCGCAAGGAGACAAGACAGGAATTGCCCTCTATTCCTACTGTTGATTGATGCTTTGGGAGGTGCGATACTCTAAATCTTTTAGGAGAAGAACTCAGGGACAAAAGCTAACTCAGAACACCAGAGCAGAAAGAGAAGAGAAACTCTGTTCTTTGTGATGTCTTCAAGCCACTGAATTAATTCTGGACTGATTCCACCTCCAATCTTTTTATAAAAGATGACAATTTTTACATTATTCAAGCCACTTTTAGATGGGTCTTTGCCCTCAAAAGCATTATAATGATAAAAATTCCCATACTCCTAAAAGACATGTCTTTACTAATACAGACATTACCTTTGCTATTATTCACTTTTTCTGTAAAGACTTTCCTTAATTCCCACCCTCTTAGAGTTTACCTTCTCTATTCATATCTTCTGCCCATTTTTAAATCAGAGTTTTTTTATTTGCTATTAAGTTGTACAAGTTCTTTATATATTTTAGATATTAATTATAATTCAGATATAGCTTTGCAAATATTTTCTCTCATTCTGTAGGTTACATTTTAATTTCATTGATGGTTTCCTTTTCTATGAAGAAGTTTTTAGTTTGAGGCGATCCCACTCATTTATTTTTGCTATTGTTGCCTTTGCTTTTGATGTCAGGTTCAGAAAGTCATCACCATGACCTATGTCAGGGACCTTATGGCCTATGGTTTCTTCTAGGAGTTAAATGGTTTCAGGTCTTACATTCAAGTCTTTAATCCTTTTTGAGCTTATTTTTGTGGATGGTGTAAGATAGTGGTCCAGTTTCATTCTTTTGCATGTGTCTGTCCAGTTTTCCTAACATCATTTACTAGAAGAGGCTCTCTTTTGCCCATTGTATAATCTAGGCTCTTTAGTCCTAAATTAATTAGCCATGTATGTATGGGTTTGTTTCTGGGCTCTCTATTTTGTCCCATTGATCTGTGTGTCTGTTCTAATCCAATACCATATCCTTTTTAATTCATATAACTTTGTAATATAGTTTGAAATCAGGGAGTGTGATGCATTCCCCTTCATTCTTTTGTCAAAGTTGCTTTGATGTTTTGTGTGGTTCCATAAAAACATTGGGATTATTTGTTCTATTTATGTGAAGAATTTCATTGGAATATTGATAGAGATTGCAGTGAATCTGTAGATTGCTTTGGGTGGTATGGAGATTTTAACAATATCAATTCTTCCAGTTCATGAGCCCTGAATACCTGCCCATTTCTTTGTATCTTCTTAATTTTTTTTCATCAATGTCTTGTAGTTTTCAGGATACAGTTCATCTCTTTGGTTAGATATGTTCCTAAGTCTTTTATTTTTTTATTGGAGCTGCAAATGTAATTGCTTTTTAAATTTTTCTTCCTGATAGTTTGCTATTAGTGTATAGAAACACAACAGATTTTTGCATTTTGATTCTGTATCCTGCAAGTTTATTGAAGTTGCTTATAAGTTTTAACAGTTTTGTGTTGGAGGTTTTAGCATTTTCTATATATAGTATGATGTCATTGGCAAATAGTGACAGTTTTACTAATCCTCTCCTATTTGGATGGCTTTTATTTCTATTTCTTGTTTGATTGCTATGGCTAGGACTTTTAATACTATGTTATATATAAAAGTGGTGAGAGTGTGTATCCATGTCTTCTTTTTGATCTTGGAAATTTTTCGTCTTTTCAGCATTGAGTATAATGTTGGCTATGAGTTGTCATCTATAGCCTTTATTATGTTGAGGTGTGTTCCCTCTATACCCACTTAGTTGAGAAATTTTATATAAATGGTGTTGAATTTTGTCAAATGCTTTTTCTGCATCTATTGAGATGATCATGCTTTTTATCCTTCATTATGTTAATATAGTATAGTGCATGGACTGATTTGCAAATTTGAACCATCCTTTTACCCATAAAATACCCCACTTGATCATGGTTTATGATTCTTTTAATGTACTATTTAATTTGATTTGCTAATATTTTATTGAGGATTTTTGCATCTATGTTCATCAAGAGTATTAGCCTGTAATTTTTTTCTGGTGGCATTCTTGTCTGATTTTGTTATTAATGATGGCCTCATAACTTGAGTGTGGAAGAGTTTCCTCCTTTTTTATTTCTTGGAAGAGTTTGAGAAGGATAAGTATAAATTCTTCCTGCATTTTTGGTTGAATTCACCATTTGGACCTGGACTTTTGCTTTTAGGGAGGTTTTTGATTACTGATTTAATGACTTTACTAGTAAATACACTGTTCAGACTTTTTATTTTTTCATGATTCAGTCGTAGTAGGTTATATGAATCTAGGAATTTATCCATTTTACTACATTGTCCATTTGTACAATAGACATATAATTGTTCTGGTAATCTCTTATGAACATTTATATTTCTGTATTATCAGTTATTACATCTCTTCTTTCACTTCTGATTTTATTTATTTGAGTCCCCTTTTTTTGAGTCTACCTAAAGATTTGTTTTTGCTTATCTTTTCAAAGAATCAGCTTAATTTATTGATCTGTTCTATTGTCTTTTTACTCTCTATTTCATTTCTGCTCTGATCTTTGCTATTTCTTTTTTTCTGCTAACTTTAGGTTTGTTTCTTTTTCTAATTCCTTAAGGTATAGAGTTATGCAAAAGCCTACATTTCAAATATCTGTGTATCATTAGGTGTAATTGTACTAAATATTTCATATATATCTTCTCTAAAGTAAGAAAAAAAAACTTGTTGTAAGATGTTATAAAGTGGCAACTCTAAATATTTTATTTGATTTCTCTGAGCCCAGATGATCATAATTTTAATGTAATGTGCTTTGGTATCTGTATTATTAAGTTTAATTCATTGATTATAAAATTCTTAAATTCAAAGGACAGTTAGCTAAATTACCAACCATCTCTCATATGTTCATATTTAAATGAGATGGCTAAAAATGAGCAAACTAAATTCTGGAGGTATGTAATACTAGAATATGCATTGATAAGGGCCTCAGCTATGAGATATCACTTAAATGTTTTAATCAGAAATTGGCTTGATTGTGCATCCACTCCCGTGGATATGGAGTTCTGATGTTCCACCAGTGGGACTAACCAGTCCGTGTAACTATACTTACTGCTTTAAAGGCAACATAATATTCTCCACAGCAGAAGAAAAAAAATTCAGGGTTACCATGTGATCCAGCAAATCAGCTTCTGGGTATATACTCCCAAAACTTGAATCCAGGGACTGAAAGGAATAGTTCTACATTTGTGTTCATAGGAGCATTATTGATGAGAGCCCAAGGGTGGAAGTAAATGAGTAAATGAATGAATCAACAAAATTTAGTGTATACATACAGTGGAATAGTACTCAGATTAGAAAGAAAGGAAACTGACATGCTGCAACATGGGTGAAACTTGAGGCATTATGCTAAGTGAAATAAGCCATTCATGAAAGGACAACCACTGTATGAATTCACTTGTATGAGGTCCTAAAATAGTGAAATTCATTGATACAAAAGGGAGGCTGGTAGTTGTCAGGGACTGGGGGCAGAGGGAATGGGAGAGGTTGTTTAATGTGTATAGATACAGCTTTCAAAGATAAAAACAGTTCTGAGATAGGTTTCCCAATGTCATTGTACTTTTGATTATTGAACTGTATGTACACTTAAGGTGTAATGGAATGAATAGTATGTGTATATTACCACAATTAACAGTAAAAATGTTAAAAGCAAGAGAAACACAAACCAGGGAATAAAGAAAATTTTGCAAATCAAATTGATAAGGGATTTCTATAAAAAAAATCTAAAGAACTCTTACAACTCAATAAAAAAAAATCAAATAACCCAATTTTAGAGTGTCAAAGGATGTAAAAAGACATTTTTTTTCCAAGGAAGTAGTTCAAATGGGCAAGAAGAACACATGAAGATGCTAGAAATCACTAGTCATCAAGGCAATCCATGTCAAAACCCCAGTGAGATACCAAGTCACAACCACCAAGATGGCTGGGATCAAAAAGTGAAATATAACTGGTGTTATGAAGGATACAGAGAAATCAGGACCCCCCCCCCATCCCACCCATTGCTGGTGGGAATATGAAATGATGCTGCAGTCACTTAACTTTTGGCAGTTCTTCACACATTACACCTAGAATTATCAGAGAACCCAGCAATTCTCTCCTGGGTATGTTCAAAGAAAGAAAACTATATGTCAAAATAAAATCTTGTACATGAAGGCTAATTGCGTTATTCAGAATCACCACGAGCTGGAAACAAACCAAATGTCCATCAACAGATGAATAAACACAATGTACTTTATCAGTACAATGCAGTCTTATTTGGCTATGAAATGAAGTATCCATACATGCTACTACATAGATGTTCCTTGAAAAGTTGTGCTAAGCGCCTGAAGTCAATTACAAAGACAACAGAGTATATGATTGCATTCACATGTATTTCCAGAATAGGGAAATCTAGAGAGAAAGATTAGAGGTTGCGTAGGATTGTGGATTGGAGGAGAAAACTGGAAAATTGAGAAGTGAGACAATTAAAGGTACAGCTGTCTTTTGAGACAACCAAAATGTTCAAAAACTGTGATGATTGCATGTATATATGAATACACTAAAAACCAATGAATCGTACCCATTAAACGGATTCATTGTATGGTCTGTGTATTGTATCTCCATAAAGCTATTCAAATAAATAATTAGATGTTTTGAACCAATGTTTTAAGTATATTGAGTTTTCAGGTACATCTCACACTTCCAAATCGTTTGTTTTTTGTTGTATTGGTGAAAATTGGAGTTCAGTTGCTTTAGGGATATCATAGCCATTTACATTTCAAAATAACTGAGGGCACAGCAAAAACGGTCTAAAATAATTAACTTTTAGTGTAAAACGTACAGCTGCCAGTTTTACCGAACACATCGCAGGGCTCACGGTTGGTCGGAGAAGAGTCCCTGTGCCGAGTTGGCGCTGTGCGGTTCCAATTTCCCTGCAGAACCACGTTTTCTTGGGAGGTGATGGGGATTTAGCTAAAGGAAGGTGGAAAAGGGACGGGTGGAAGCCTCAACGCTGTCAGCAAAGATCAAAATGGAGCCAAACTATTACACCTGGTGAGGTCGTTTTTCAATGGGCTTGTAAACGAGGGTCACAGTTCCATGAGTGTCCTCGCAGTCTGGGCCAGCCCCTGACCCGGGGAAGACCTCAGATCCCCTGGTCCCAGTCTGGCCTGGCCTGGGTGCCTCTCTTGCTCAGGACAAGGGCATCGCTCCATTTGGAAACTAAGTGAAATCCCCCTCTCACACCTGTGTCCCGCGTTCAGCAAGAGGGGCAGGAAGACACTATTGTCCCCCTAGGACCATGAACAAATTTTGTTTAAAGCAAATATCCTTTGAGGGTACGAGGTCTACCCACCAACGGAAGCTTGCTCTGTTAAGCCGCCTGCCTTCCTACCCTGGTAGTCTCTCAGGAAAAACAGAGGCGGGTCATTGCGAACTGTCCAATCAGAGGCGCAGAAGGGCGGGGATGCTCCGCAAACCGCGTGAACAGTTCTTGCTGCGTTGGAGTTTGTGTCTCAGCTGCGCATAATATCCCTAGGTGTCTCTGCGGCAGCATCAATGTCGTTGTGACTTGCAACCGCACGGGAGTCCCAGGGATTTGGCTGGTGGACCCTATAAACTGGGAAATGGTGAGTGTGCGGTGCAGCGTGTCCCAAGAGGACAAGGGATGGTTGGAACCGGTTGGAACCGGCTGTGGCGGACCAGCCTTCCCGCGGCCAAGTAGGAGTCTGCGGACCTGATTTCCCCAGGGGCTTCGCTGGGACCTTAGTCCGCTCCGCCACACAGCATGGGGACTGACCCGGCAGTTAAGACCCCGGGTGTCCTGTCCGTCACTGCGCGCGGCGACTTTGGTCGCGTTACCTGAGACTCACTGGGCAGCTCTGCGCCCACAGCCCCGCGTCTCCCCAGATGGTGCGGTGACCAAGGGGTTGGGTCATCGGACGACATTGTGACTCGTTCTGTGGAGTTTGTGCGTGGGAGGAGCTATGGTTTGTGGGGTCTCCAGTCCCTCCTTTGTCTTCAGTGGGACCCCTTTACTCCGGAATTCGAAATGTGAAAATCGGGGTCTCAAATCCATGACCTGTCCCGCAGCTAGCTTTTCCTGGGACTGGCAAGAAATCCATCAATTTTCGGATTTCTGCCTGCATTTCAAATGCCATTTTTCGGTCTCCGATTCATAGAATCATCAGCCGTTTCTCGTCCGGCGTGGATTTCTAACAGATTTAGTCTGTTAGTTATCATTTTCCCACATTCAATGGATAGCTCATTTTAAAGATTTCTATTTTGTGTGTAGTTATTTTACGGTAGAGGAAAGCCGAGAATAACCACCTGAAATACTTTCATGAAATCCCCGTTCCTCTCCCCAGGACCTTCACCGGGCACAGACGTCCTATGGGAAGTCCTTTGTGTGGGGGCTCCTCTTTGAAACTTTTCTGGGTGTCCGTGCTGCTTCTCCCTGGGTTTGTCACCTTGAAAAGATTTATTTACTTGTTTTTTTGGTCTCCATTTTTCAATAAGTGTAAAATATATTTGATCAATATCTTCAAAGGCAGTATAAATATTTTTAAAGAGGCATGAGATAAATACCAGAAAAAAATTAAATAGTCCAGTATTACATTGCATGAGCTAAAATTTCTTGTTTCTTATTTTCCTCCCCCAAGCAGGAATAGTAATATTCTCAGGTCTCATCTCCATTTTTACTAAGGGGGTAGGAGGGGTGATTTCAAATGGAATCCCAAGGCTTAGACTTGAACATCAGAAGTGTTCAAGTATGCTTAATTATTTTAAAATTGTTTTCCTGCCATGGATATAATAATATCATTCTTTTCTGAAAGTAATAAAATGTGGTTTTTCTTATTGAACTAGAAAGATGACACAGTTTTCTTAATTCTTTTACACATAAATGGTGTTGTATCAATTTGCTGGGTTCCTTGACACCAGGTTTGAGTCATTTAAAATATCCACGTGGTCCAAAACAATGTGACTAGTCAGAGCCCTGTGATCAGTGACCCAAGCTAAGGCCCCCTTGACCTGCAAAGGGAAGCATTTGAATGGCTCAGTGGTTCTCCCTGGGAAGCCTACCCCTGCAGGTGTCCTTCCTGTTTACATCCACCGTGGAGGAGGCTTTACACTGAGAGAAGCCACAGCCCTGGAAAGCTGGGGGCACACCTGTACCTGCGGGAGGGGTGTTGACACAGCTTCTGAGATTTTCTTTGTGGGCTTGTTTGTAGACACAGGTAAGAGTTTTGCATCCACAGCATAGGTGCTCTCAGAGTGTAATTTGTGCACATGGAGAAAGTCTGAAGTATGTGTCCTGGGTTAGGGTTTGTGAATTGGGAGTCCATTTGGGTGAGAACCCTAAGCTGCATCCCGCTGAGACTCTCCTCTGTGAGACAAGTCTGGGGGAAGGGACACTTCCATGCTTACAGGAGAAGGGAGGGAGATGTGGAGGGCCCAGAGGTCAGTCCTGGCGCTGCTCAGGTGCCCTTGCTCTGCTTTCCCAGGGACTGACCCACTGCAGGGGTTCTGTCTCAGCCTGGAGAGTTTGGAATGTGGAACCTAGGAAAGTGGCTTTCTTTCTGTCCCCTGAGAAGTATGCTGCTTATCTGAGCTGGTTCCAGTACTTGTGTTTCCTGTGGATCCTTTACCAACGAAATAGTGCAGCCCTTTGCCTCTAGTTCCCTGAGCACGTCATTTAATTCCTTGTGTGAGAAATAACATATTTAGCTTCTTGGGCTTAAAAATGTAAGTTGGTTGAGAAATGTGATGGCATTAAGGCAAAGAAACTGTTGTGCTAAATACAATTTTTCTTCCTTTTAATCAAGATAACCTCGGGATGTGAGATAAATGTGTTGAAGCTCTTGAGTCTATTTTTCATTTTACACCAGTTTGTGTGTGGGTGTCCCTGGAGAACACTGAAATTTAAAAATCTAAAATAATTCAATTCCTATTTTAACCAATGTGAGGAAAACTGAACAAAGCTTGTGTAGATCTTTAAAATCCTACTATATTTAAAGGACTAAACCCAAATGCCCATTGTGTCATAATATGCGACTTATTTCTGACAATACTCCTCACTCTGAGATATAGGGGAAGGACAACCTGGGATGCAATTTGTCCCTTAGTTAACGAGATTTGAAATTTTCATTTTATATAATTTATATTTTTGTAGCTGTTAGTGTTTAAAGGAATTAAATCTCAGAGTGGTTTCCTATGTACAAAAGTTAAAATTAAAGACAGACTAGTAGATAGTAAAACGTGGTATATATAAATTTTTGTGTTTATTTTCAATAAATGTAGAAGATAGAAAAGTCTGTTTAAGAAGACTCACTGCCCACATATCCTGGCCCCTCCAGCGCTTAGTCCAGCTACCCCCAAGTACACAGTTTTGATCATTTATTGAACTTCCTTAGCATTTCTTTACGTAAAAACAAGTGATTGCAAATGCCTGCTTTTCTTGTCCATGTTTGTCTTTGCAATGAGCAGTCAGACTCCGCATTGTTTGGTATTTGCTACGGCTTAAGCCCCCTCCCCCTTTCCTGCCTCCACCCTGGACAGACTGAGGGGAAATTCAAGGCGCCCTACTCTGCACTGGCTTCAAGTTCCAACTGCACAGGCAAGCCCTGTCTGTGAACAGAACTCTTGCCCTGAACTCTTGCCATTATTCTGTTTGATCTTTGGCAAGTTATCCAGCCTTTTTATTCCTAAGTTTCTTCAACTGTAGACTGATATTAGACTAATACAAGGATTCTTCGTGTGAACAACTTTACTCAGTCTCCTGAAACTTCTCCCAGGCCTATCGTTGTGCGTCCTTGTGAAATCCAGTTTCAGCAGGAGCCCTGGAGTCATGTGAACCAGAACCCCCTCCTATCTGATTGCCTCCATATCTGGTCAGTTCCTTCTCCTGCACCATCAGGTGACATCTGAACCCCTGGCCTGTCTGTAATTGGAATCCTGTCAGTCAGTTTAGCAGGAACCCCTAACCCTGTTTTTCTGTCAGTGATTTTCCATCCACTGACACCCACCCTGCTCTCTGGCTGTGATCCCCACTTGCCTTGCTGTGCTGGGAGTGGGGCCTGATCTATTTTCTCCCCTCTGTGAAGTCCCGTCGCAGTGGTTTTGAATAAAATCTTCCTTACCATCTTTGACAAGTGGCACTGAATATTTTTTCTCTAAAGCCATTTTAGAGCTACTTGAGAGGCCAGCCCGATGCCCCAGATATCTCGATTATGTGAATCATATATAACCTTTTCTTATACTGTTGTAGCCGCCAGCCCCTGATAGACACACGGACCACCAGAACTCAGTGAGTTATAGGAAACACTTTATTCAGCCAGCTGGGTCTGCCAGGGGTACGCAGACCCAAATTAAGCAGCCCCAAAATGTAGAGGTACAGGGTTTTTAAGCCCAAAATCCCATTCTTCATTTTGTCTGAACACAAAGGTCTATCTTTCTTCTGTTCACTACCTGTCAACCTATAGGTAGGGTGTGCAAGCAGGAGTACAGAAGCAGAAAGCTCATTATTAGAATGTTATGTTCTCATAATTAATAACCTACAGTCCCATGGCGATGGCCAAGCAGTAATTTCCAGGAAGCAATAATTTTTAAGCAGTAATTTCCTGCCAACACAGTACTAGATGTGCGTGTGTTGGGTCAAGGGAGCACACTACATCATTCTCAACCTAGGAACCACGCCTCTGCAGGTGACCGTAACAGTTGGCTCCTTGAGTATGTCCCAACATGACCACTCCATGGGTCCATCTTGTCTCACTCTGAGCTGTTCACCTGCTCTGCTGCCTGTTGGCAGCCGCACTGTGGGTTGTTGGGTGCTGGGCAGCTGGGGCTGTGAGCTGTGCTGCCTTGTGTGACAGCGCTGACTCTGCCAAACCCCAGTTCTGTGTGCAGCTGGCTAGACTGCGCAGTTTTGAGAATTCCTAGGCCTTGGATACAGGCATGTGGGGCGGGGCCCTTCTGCAGGTGGTCCTGGGTGGATGTCTTTGATGGGATTGGTGGGTGTGTCAGAGTGTTAAGTTGTGACAGAGGCTGAGGATGGGAATGAAGAAAGTAGACTACACCCTGTGCAAGAGGTGGGCCCATCTGCGGTTCACCCCTGAAAGAGCAGTTGTTTAAGAGAAAGTGAGAAAGAAGATGGGGAAAGGCAACCGACAGGTGGCGGGCTGAGTCCACACCCTAACAGCGGAGGGCTCCCCAAGACTCTTCTTATGTGCCTCTGGTGCTGCTGCCCCTGCCACTACTACAGCACAGATCCTGACCCTCAGGGTCAAGGGGACAGCACCCATGGCCTCACTGTGGCACAGCAAATTGAAACCTGACTTCCACTTAGGTCCTTAAACTCTATGAAGCAACCAGTTGTCGTGGGGAGGCTCTAACCCTAATGGCACTGGTTGGAGGCTCTCAGATACATATATCAGGTTAGAGAGGCAACCCTTTCCCCAAAGTATATCCAGTGACCAATAGGGAAAAAATAAAATAAAACAAAACAAAAACAAAACAAAACAAACAGGGAAGGATAGGAGGGAGGAAATATAAGAAAAAATATAGTGAAATTAGGGGTCTACAATTTCACCAATTAGAAATCCAGTGTATTGAAAGAGTTTACACAAGGAAAAAAGATGAAAGGCAGCCTCCTGGCTTTGGAGCCTCTACGACATAGGTTAATTAATTTCGCCATCTACTCTAACGCTCCAATTCACAAACCTTTGCACAAGTAATCAATGCTAGGACTAACTGTAGTCATGGTACCCCAGTAATCCTAAGGGATTATTCAATAGCCTGTAGAGGACAAATAGATATCCTATTGGTGGAAATGTAGAGGACAAATAGATATCCTATTGGTGGAAATGTAGAGGACAAATAGATATCCTATTGGTGGAAATGTAAAATGTCACAGCCTTTATAGAAAACAGTATATCATTTTTTCCCGAATTATTTTAAAGGGACAAATGTTTTCCTTCAAGAATTTACTACAGTGACACATAATCTAAATGTTGATCATCATATGTCTTTGCTGACCCAAAGCCATTTTTTTCTTTTTTTAAAATTATTAATTGATTATTTTATGGTGACATTGGTTAATGAAATCCAATAAGTTTCAGCTGTACCTAAGCCATTTTTTAACAACTGGGTTACGTGTTGTATTGTCTTACCTGCCAGTGTTTCTGTCAGAGTCACTGAGTAATTTTATAACAGCTCTTACTGGCAAAACTCCCCCCTTTAGTGAGAATAAGATTTAAAACTTCATTTAGTATTTTTTGAGCACCTACTTTGCCCCCAGGTGCTGGAAGTAGGAGACTTCCCCCTCACCCAGTGATTCAGAACTTAACCTAAAATCTACCGCTTTACCTCCAGATAGATCTTAACTTTCAGTCTGTTTAAAAAATATTCCCTTCTCTCATTTCTGCATATCTGTAAGCTTTGTATTTTTCATTGTTTGTTTTAGATTTCACACACACACACACACACACACACACACACTCTAATTATTTTCTTTATTCAACCATCTATGGACACTTAGGTTGTTTCATATCTTGGCTATTATGAATATTACTGTAATCAACATGGGTCTGCATATATCTTTTCTAGTTAATTATTTTTGTTTTCTTTGGATATAACAAAAAGTGAAACTGCTTAATGATAAGGTAGTTCCAGTTTTAATTTTTTGAGGAACCTTCATAGTGTTTTTCATAGTGGCTGCACCAAATTACATTCCCATCAATAGTGCACAACTGTTCCCTTTTCTCTACAACCTTGCCAACACTTGTTGTTTCTTACCTTTTTGATAATAGCCATTATCACAAGTATGAGGTCGTGTCTCATTGTGGTTTTGATTGGCATTTCTCTTATGATGAAAGATATTGAGCATCTTTCCATGTACCTGTTTGTCATTTGTATGTCTTTGGGAAAAGTTTATTCAGATATTCTGTTTATTTTTTATTCAGGTTGTTTGTTTTGGGCTATTAAGTTGTATGAGGGGTTTGTGTGTGTGTGTATGTGTGTTTTTTTAGATTTTGGATATTAACCTTTATTCATATATATGATTCACAAGTATTTCCTTCATTAAGTAGGTTGCATTTTTATTTTGTTCATGGTTTTTTTGTGCAGAAGATTTTTATTTTATTTTATTTTTTTAGCTTTTTTATTTGATATAGTGCCACTTCTTTATTTTCGTTTTTGTTTTTGTTGCCTTTGCTTTTAGTGACAGTTACAGAAAGTCACCACCAAGACTTACGTGAAGGAGCTTATGGCCTATGATTTCTTCTAGAAGTTTTATGATTTCAGGTCCCATGTTCAATTCTTTAATGCATTTGAGGTAATTTTTGTGGATGGTGTAAGATTGTGGTTCAGTTTCATTTTTTTTTCATGTGTCTGTCCAGTTTTCTCAGCACCATTATTTATTTGAAGAGGCATTATATATTCTTGGCTCCTTTGTCATGAATTAATTCAAAGTATGTATGTGGGGTTATTTCTGGGTGCTACATTCAGTTCCCTTGACCTATGTGTCTTTTACGTGTTTTCATATCACTACCTTATTTTCTAAATTACTATAGTTTTGTAATATAGTTTGAAATTAGGGAACATGATGCCACCCTCTTTGTTCTTTTATCTTAAGGATTTTTTTGTTCATTTGTGTTGTTGTTGTTGTTGTTGTTGTTGTTGTTTTTGCTATTTGGGGTCTTTTGTGGTTCCATACAAATTTTAGAATCGTTTCTTCTCTTTCTGTTAAGAATGACATTGAAATTTTGATAGGGATTGCAGTATATCTGTAAATTCTTTGGGTTTTATGTATATTTTAATAATTTTAAGTCAGTCCATGGGTATGGGATATCTTGCCATCTATTTGTGTCTTAAAATTTTGTTTAATGTTGTAGTTTTCAGTATACAGGTGTTTTACCCTGTTTGGTTAAATTTAGTTCTTTGTATGTTATTCTTTTTGGTGAAACTGTAAATGGGATTGTTTTCATAATTTCTTTGTTATAGTTTATTATTAATGCATAGAAATGGAACAGATTTTTGCATATTGATTTTGTATTTTGCAACTTTACTGAATTAGTTGATTATTTCTATCAGATTTTTTATGGCGTTTTTACAGTTTTATATATATAATACCATGGCATCTGCAAATAGTGACAGTTTTACTTATTTTCAATTTGGATGCCTTTTTTGTTTCTTGCCTAATTACTCTGACTAGGACTTAAAATACTGTGGTTAATAAAAGTCACCAGAGTGGTCATCCTTGTCTTGTTTCTGATCTAAGAGGAAAAAGCTTTCAGTATTTTAACATTGAGTATGTTATTTGTGGTCATTTTGTCATTGATTATGATGTTAGCTGTAGGCTTATCATATATGGCCTTTATTACTTTTTTGAGAGTTTTTATCAGAAATGGATGTTGAATTTCATCACATTCTTTTCCTAAATGATCTAGATGATTAATCGATTTTCTTCATTATATCAATGTGGTGCATCACATTGGCTGATTTGCGAATGTTGAACCATTTTTGTATCCCTGAAATAAATTCCACTTGATCATGGTCTATAGGTTTTTGAATGTATTATTGAATTTGGTTTGTTAATATATTGTTGAGGAGCATTTGCATCTGTGTTCATCAGGGATATTAGCCTGTAATTTTCTTTGCTTTTTGCATCCTTGTCAGGTTTTGGTGTCAGGTAACACTGGCCTCATAACATGAGTTTGGAAGAGTTCTCTTCTTGTCTGTTTTTGGAAGAGTTTGAGAACAACTGGTATTAATTCTTCTTTGATTATTTGATCAGATTCACCAATGAAGCCATCTGGGCCTGGCTTTTGTTTTTGTGGAGGTTTTGAATTCTGATTCGATCTCCATACTAGTAATTTGTCTGTTTAGATTTTCTAATTATTTACGATTCAGCGTTGGTAGAGTCTATGTTTCAGGGAATTTATTCATTTCTACTAGGTTGTCCAAATTGTTTACGTATAATTGTTCATAGTTGTTCTTATGATCCTTTGTATTTCTGTGATATCAGTTTTTATATCTAACTTCTGATTTTATTTATTTTGTCTTTTTTTTTTTTTGGTGAGTCTAGCTAATACTTTGTCAATTTTGTTTATCTTTTCAAAGAACCAGAATTATTGATCTCTTCTATTGTCCTTTTAGTCTCTATTTCATTTACTTCTGCTCTGATTTTTGCTATTTTTTTCCTTCTACCAACTTTAGGTTTTGTTCTTTTGTTTTTGTAGAGTTATGTATAAGTCCACATAACAAACATCTGCGTACCATTACGTATAAGTAAGTATTTCTTACATTACTTTGTCCAGGGAAGAAAAAGACTATTGTAAGATGTTTTAAATTGGAAACTCTAAATATTTGATTTGATTTCTCTGAGCTCAGATGATTTCAATTTTAATGTAATGTGCTTTAGAATCAGTAGTATAAAGTTTAATTCATTGATTGTAGGATCCTTAAATTTAAAAGACAGTTAAATTAGCATCCAACTCTCTTACATGCATATTTAAACAAGATAGCTAAAAATGAGCAAACTAAATTCTAGAGATACATATAAATGCTAATAATACCCACTCCTGTGGATATTAGAGTTCTGATGTTCCTCCACCAGTGGGACTAACTAGTGTGTGTAACTATACTTACTGCTTTAATGGCAACATAATATTATTCTCCACAGCAGGAGAAAATAATTAAATTCAAGTTACCATGTGATCCAGCAAATCGGCTTCTGGATATATATCCCAAAGACTTGAATCTAGAGACTGAAAGTGATATTTCTACATTAGTGTTCATAGGAACATTATTCATGAGAGCCAAAAGGTGGCAGCAACCCATGTGGTTGAATAAGTGAATAAATGAATGAACGAATCAACAAAATTTAGTGTATACATGCAATGGAATATTATTCAGATTTAGAAAGAAACTGACATGCTGCAACATGGGTGAAACTCGAGGACATTATGCTAAGTGGAATAAGCCATTCATGAAAGGACAACCACTGTACGATTCTACTTGTACGAGGACCTAAAATAGTGAAATTCATATAAAGAGAGAATAGAATGGTAGTTGTCAGGGCCTGGGGGCTGAGGGGAATGGGAAGAGGTGTTTAATGTGTATAGATATTCAGCTTTCAGAGTTTCAAAACTGTTTCAAAACAGTTCTGAGATTGGTTTCCCAATGTCATTGTACTTCTCACAGAACTGTACACTTAGGATGTGTTATAATATCTGTATATGACCACAATTAAAAGTAAAAATGTTAAGACAACATTGTGAAAATACAACCCAGAGATTGAAAGAAAAATTTGCAATCATATATCTAATAAGGAACTTATGTCAAAAAAAAATCTAAAGAACTCTTACAACCCAATAATAAAAGTCAAATAACCCAGTTTTAAAATGTCAAAGGATGTAAAAAGACATTTTTTCCAATGTCAAAGGTTGTATGAATAGGCAAGAACAACACATGAAAAGACACTAGAAATCACTAGTCATCAAGAAAATCCATGTCAAAATCCCAGTGAGATACCAAGTCACAACCACCAGGATGGCTGGGATCAAAAAGTGAGATAATACTGGTGTTGTGGAGGATATGGAGAAATCGGGACCCCCATACACTGCTGGTAGGAATATAAAATGGTGCTGCAGCTACTTAAGAAAACAGTCTGGCAGTTCGTCAGACATTAAACCTAGAATTATCAGAGGACCCAGCAATTCTTTCCTGGGTATATACCCAAAGAAAAGAAATTATAAGTCAAAACAAAAACTTGTACATGAAGGTTTATGGTGATGTTATTAAGAATCACCACAAGCTGGAAACAAACCAAATGTCCATCAACAGATGAATAAACACAATGTACTTTATCAGTACAATGCAGTCTTATTTGGCTATGAAATGAAGTATCCATACATGCTACTACATAGATGTTCCTTGAAAAGTTGTGCTAAGCGCCTGAAGTCAATTACAAAGACAACAGAGTATATGATTGCATTCACATGTATTTCCAGAATAGGGAAATCTAGAGAGAAAGATTAGAGGTTGCGTAGGATTGTGGATTGGAGGAGAAAACTGGAAAATTGAGAAGTGAGACAATTAAAGGTACAGCTGTCTTTTGAGACAAACCAAAATGTTCAAAAACTGTGATGATTGCACGTATATATGAATACACTAAAAACCAATGAATCGTACCCATTAAACGGATTCATTGTATGGTCTGTGTATTGTATCTCCATAAAGCTATTCAAATAAATAATTAGATGTTTTGAACCAATGTTTTAAGTATATTGAGTTTTCAGGTACATCTCACACTTCCAAATCGTTTGTTTTTTGTTGTATTGGTGAAAATTGGAGTTCAGTTGCTTTAGGGATATCATAGCCATTTACATTTCAAAATAACTGAGGGCACAGCCAAAAACGGTCTAAAATAATTAACTTTTAGTGTAAAAGTACAGCTGCCAGTTTTACCGAACACATCGCAGGGCTCACGGTTGGTCGGAGAAGAGTCCCTGTGCCGAGTTGGCGCTGTGCGGTTCCAATTTCCCTGCAGAACCACGTTTTCTTGGGAGGTGATGGGGATTTTAGCTAAAGGAAGGTGGAAAAGGGACGGGTGGAAGCCTCAACGCTGTCAGCAAAGATCAAAATGGAGCCAAACTATTACACCTGGTGAGGTCGTTTTTCAATGGGCTTGTAAACGAGGGTCACAGTTCCATGAGTGTCCTCGCAGTCTGGGCCAGCCCCTGACCCGGGGAAGACCTCAGATCCCCTGGTCCCAGTCTGGCCTGGCCTGGGTGCCTCTCTTGCTCAGGACAAGGGCATCGCTCCATTTGGAAACTAAGTGAAATCCCCCTCTCACACCTGTGTCTCGCGTTCAGCAAGAGGGGCAGGAAGACACCACTGTCCCTCTAAGACTGGGAAGTTTTGTTAAAGCAAACCTCCGTGTTGGGGACTGGACCCAGCCGCCCGCAGGGGGTTCTGTTAAGCCATCTAACCCTTTCCGGGATTGTGACTCAGGAATGAGGGAGGCGGGTCTTGCGAACTGTCCAATCGGGGGTGCAGCAGGGAAGGTGGGCGGGGCGACGCTCCACAAATAGTGAGGACGCAACTGGGTGCATTGGAGTCCCTCTCACCTGTGGTTTAAGGCCAAGGTGTCTCTTTCAGCGTCCGTCCTGCTGTGCCCTATGCTGGCCGCAGCTACCTTAAGAATGATGTTAGGGGATCCCCAAACCCGGGAAATGGTGAGTGTGCGGGCAGGGGTGGGGAGAAGGCACCAGCGGCTGACTGGAAGCGGCCGAGGTGGGAACAAACCCCCTCGACCCCGGTCAAGTCTAGAGTTTCCGGACCTGAGTCCACCGGGGGCCCCACTTGAACTTCAGTCCCCTCCAGTACGCAGCATGGGCCTGGGCCAGCAGCCGGGACCATAGTCGTTCTGTCTCACTACGCCTGGGAGCCTTTCTGGGCAGCTCTGCTCCTGCAGATCCTCATCTTCAGATGGTGCGGTGACCACCAGGATGGTCATCCGGGGACCGTCGTGACTTGGTCTCTGGGGTTTGTATGTGGGAGAGTCTGTGGGATCCCCAGCCTCCCTTTCTCAGTGGGAAATATTGGAGAAGCCTGGCCTCAATTTCACAACCCTGTATTTTCCCCATCCCTCTACTTCCTAGAGTTTGTAATACGTCCCTAACTTTTAATATTTCTGCCCGCGTCTGAAATGCCACCTTCCCCGTCTCCAATTCACAGCATCCTCAGCTTTTGTTTTGGTGTATTTCAAACAGATGTGGTATTTAATTGCTTATCATTTTCCCACCTTCAATGAATGGCTCATTTTAAAGATTTGTTTTTTGCCGGTGGTTATTTTACGGTAGAGGAAAGACGAGAATAACCACCTGGAATACTTGTATGGAATCTGTTCCTCTCCCCCAGGACCCTCTCTGGGCACAAACATCCTATGAAAGGTCCTTTGGGTGGAAGTTCTTTGAAACTTTCCTGGGCGTTCTGTACTGTCACACTGCCCTTCTGTTTGTAAAATTTCCCTGGGCCAAGAGATGAAAGAAAGAGGTTGACAACTTCAGCATTGCATTAAGAGTTTATTAAGGGGATCCACGCTGAGGCCTGTCTTGGGTGTTGGCAAGACCTTGTGGATATTCTGCCGTGCTCTATAAGTGTTAAATACTTACGTAGAACCAGCAGGAAGGATTAGAGTACTGCTGCTTGCCTCACCCGGATTAGGGTAAAACACCTTAAATATTTGCCCCAGGGCAGGGAGGGCAATGGCCTGGTCCAGGAACCAGCTCCCTGTGGGGCATAGGAGAGGGGTCTGTCAGTGTCTGAGAGGATTAAGGGGAGAAATCCCAATTCTGGCCAGATCTAGCTTGTTTCCAACTCACACTCCCTGTGTTTGTCATTTGAAAAGATTTTATCACTCTTAAGTCTCCATTTTTCAACAAATGTAAAATGTGTTTAATCAACAAATCCTGAAAGGTCTCTCAGGCTTCCATTCTTACAGTGAGGAAATTCTCAGCTGGATTGATTTAAAGTTCTGACGAAACTCAAGTTCCTAATTCCTGGCACCCTAACCCAGGATACAGACTCCCTACGTTCAAACTTTCTTACTGTAAACAGGTTATACTCTGAGCACATCTACACTGAAGATGCAAAACTCCAACATGTGTAGAAACAAGCCCAGAGGAACTACAACTAAAGCCTGAGGTGGGGGTGTCATCCATCTCCCCCATGAGCATGTGCACCCCTGGCTTTCCAGGGCTGCAGCTTCTCTAAGTGTGGAGGGCCAACACCAGAGGACCACCCAGGACCCATTAGTGCTTTTGCTGCTGCTGCCCCTGCCTATGCTGTATTAAAGATCCTGACCCTTGGTGTCAAAGGGACAACACCCATGGTATCCCTCCCTGTGGTACAGCCCAGGGATTGGTTCAAGCCAACTTAAGTCTGAGTGCTTAAACTCTATAAAGCAATGGTCCCCAACCTTTTCGGCACCAGGGGCTGGTGCTTCTATGAGAATCTAATGCCTGATGATCTGAGGTGCAGCTGAGGCAGTTGGTGATGCTAGCACTGGGGAGTGGCTGCAAATAGATGAAGCTTTGCTTGCCTTCCGCTCACCTGCTGTGTGGCCCATTTCCTAACAGACCATGGACCAGTACCGGTCTGCACCCCGGGGGTTGGGGACCCCTGCTATAAAGCAACCAGTTATCATAGAGGAGGCTCCTAACTCTGATGGCACTGATTTGAAGTCCTCTAGGGAAAAAATATATACCAAATAGAGAGGACACCCTTTTCATTGATGTATATTCAGTGAGCGCCCCCCCACACACAAAAAAAAAAATAGGAAAGGAAGGAGAGAACGAAAGCAAAAATATTAGAACAAAGGACCACGATTTGATCCAATTGAAAATCCAGAATATACTCAAAGAATTACACAGCAGAAAAGATCAAGGGGTATTATTTGGTTTGGGGGCCTTCTTTAATGGTTCTGAGTTAATTTTGCCATGTGCCATAATGCACAAAACTTATAGGAGCATTCAGTCCTAAGTCTCAAGTTACAATTATATTGAGACCACACAGATCTCAGTATAAGTTTCCCCTAATAATGTTAGGTGGGTTACTAAATATAAAATAGGGACAAATGGGCATGTCTCACCCGAACCATCAGACAACTATTCTCTTACCTAAATTACACTTGATCATAGCACACATTGTCCTAAAACACCCCAGTGTGAACAGGAAAGCTCTGAATCAATGACTTATAAACTAAAATAAGTCTTTCTCATGTCCAAGTTGGCTTGACGAAAAGCAACCCCACAGACCTTACCCCCAGTTTAATTACATCAAATGGCTCAATTTAAATGAAATATGGCCATGAAAGATTGAAAATCATTATACAAAGCTTATTTAGTTAGGAGGTAGTTAGGCCCCATGTATTTTCTTTAACAGCTGAATTTGGCCTGTTCTTAAACCTGGAAAAAATGAATGACACCTCACAGTGGATTACCACAACCTGGAGGCTGTGGTCCCACCAAATATGAACCTATATGCAGCACCCTTTATTTCTGACTGTATTAATTTCAGTTTTTTCTCTTTTTTCTTAATCTAGCTAAAGGTTTGTCAATTTGGTTTATATTTTCAAACAACCAACTCTTAGTTTCTTTGAGCAGTTAGTTTTGTACTTTCACATATTTTCATGTTACTAATTAGCATCCTTTCACTTTAGCTTGAAGAAATCCCCGTAGCATGTCTGTGAGGCAGGCGTGGTGGTGACAGCCTCCCTCAGCTTTGGTTTGTCTGCAGAAGTTTCTCTTTTTACTGATTTCTGAGGGATAGCTTTGCTGTGTAGAGTTCTTGGTTGGCACTTTCCTTCTTTCAGCACTTGGTGTCTGTCATGCCACTCTCTCATGTCCTCCAGGTTTCTGCGGAGAAATTCGCAGGAGTGCGGATCCCCTTAGAAGTGATCCCCTTAGAGGTGATGTGCCACTTTTTTCTTGCTACTTTCAAAATTCTCTTTTCACCTTTGATTTCTGATAATTTGCATATAGTGCTTCTTGGTGAAGCCTTCTTTGGGTTTGGCTTGTTTAGGGATCTTTGAGCTTCATGTACCTAGATGTCCTGTTTGCATCTCTCCCAAGATTTGGGGACATTCCACCCATCTCTCTTCTCTGGGATTTCCATAATGTGTATATTATGTCTTTTGCTGGTGTCCCTTAAATCACATCAGCTTTCTTCATTCCTTTTTATTCTTTTTAAAAATCTCTATCTGGATCATTTCAAACAACCAGTTTTCCAATTTCTCATATTCTTTCATCTCATCTATCAGTCAGCTCTTGAAGTTCTGTTACATTTTTTATTTCATTTGCCATATTCTTCAGGGCCAGAATTGTTGGATTCTTTATGATTTCTATCTGTCAAATTTCTCCTTTTATTCAGGTATAGTTTCCTTGATTTTGCTGCGTTGACTATCTGCATTTTTATGAAGGTCTCTGGGCTTCCTTAGAACAATTATTTTTAATTTTTTTGTCATGCCATTTGTAGATCTCCATTTCAGTGGCACAGGGTACTGTAAAACCATTGTGTTCCTTTACTGGTGTCATTTTCCTTTTTATTTTACTGTATTTTTTTGTTCCTCGAAACCTCGCATTGCTGTTCACATTTGAAGAGCAGTCATCTCCTGTGGTCTTTACTGACTGGCTTTGGGAGAGAAGCAGTTTCACCAGTCAGCCCCGTGGGGATTGTGACACTCTCACAGACCTTTGCTATGAATGTGCCTGCTTCACACCCCTTGGTCCCTCTTTAGGGGGAATTCTTAAGACTGCATGCCTTCTCTGGGTCCCTCAAAGCCAGGCCGGGTGCTGAGAGCCTCCTATTTTTTCTCCCGGGGTAGCCTCCTGAAATGCTCAGGTTTGCATGTCTTCTCCCAGTCCCACTGAACGTGTATGCTTAGGAGACACTGGAGAGGCTTGCACTCGCGTCGGGAGCAGGCCTGTGGAGCTGGCATGGGTGGGAGGGCAGGCAAGTGAGGTGTGCAAAGTGTTGGGCATGCCCGTGGGCCACCAGAAGTGTCCACAGCCACCACATCCCAAGTGGCTGAAATGCAAGCTTCCTGGTGGAGTCCCCCAGGAGTTTGTTGGGTCTGCAGCCATTTGTTGAGTTTTGAACCCTGGTTGCTGTGTGTCCTTGTAACTCTTCCCTGCTGCCAGCCTTCCCGCCACTCAGCTGTGTCGATCCCATCAGCATTCTTAGTGAGGTGAGAAATTGTGAGCCTCTGGGGCAGCGTCCCACACCACTGGCGCCAAGTGCTCACTCACTACACTCTCACTTTCCCTGTGTCGGGGGAATCCTGGGCCGAGGGGGGTGTCTTGGTGATAAGCTGTGCCACCTTTGGGGAGAGGCAATGCAGGTAAAGTGGAACTCTTCTTCTTACCCTGACCATAGTGTCTATTCTCAGACATTTTGCTCCAGTGGTGTGTAGGCCTTTTCCACCGAACTTCCATAACTCCACAAAGGTTCTCTCATCCTTTACTGGTTGTCAAAATCAGTGCTCTGTGTGGAGATATTGGTAGAAAACTCTTATTCCACCGTCTTGCTTATGTCACTCTTTTATTGACTCATGTGCTGTGACAGCTGTGCTCTTCAATCTCCAAATATTTGGGGGGTTTTCCAACTGTCTTGTTACTGAATTGTAGATTAATATCACCGTGGTCTGCCAGAATACCTTGCATGATTTCTCTTTGTTTAAATTTGTTCAGGTGTGTTTTATGGCCCAGAATATGATCTATCTTGGTGAATGCTCTGCATGCACCTGAGGAGAATGTGTATGCTGCTGTTTTGGGATGAAGTGTTGCATGGATTTCAATTAAATCCATTTATTTGATGGCACTGTTTAACTATTCCTGGTTTTCTGCCTGCTGCAAATGGTGTGGGTGTGATATCGCCAACTCTTAATAGCAGATTCATCTGTTTTTCTCTGCAATACTGTTCTTTTCTCATGTATTTTGTCTCTCTTGTTATGTACGTGCACCCTAAGGACTGCTGTGTCCTCTTGGAGAACTGACCCCTTTATCATTGCATAATGCCCTTGTTTTTCTCTGAATTTTCCTTCCCCTGAAGTCGGTTTTGTATGAAATTAAAACAGCTGTGCTAGCTTTCTTTTGTTTTGTATTGGAGTGGTTTATCTTTTTTCAGCCTTTGCTTTTAATCTGTGTCTTTATATCTAAAGTGTGTTTCTCGTAGACAACATTTAATTGTTATATTATTATCTGCTGTGACAGTTTCTTTTATTTGTTGCATTTAGACCATCGATGATTCAAGTGATTATTGATATACAGTCATGCACCACATAGTGACAACAGACCACGTACAACAGTGGTATATCATACAGCCTAGGTGTGTAGTAAACTACACCACCTAGTTTGTGTGAGTACACTATTGTGTTCACACAACAAAATTTCCTAATATCTCATTTCTCACAATGTTTAGCAGACATGACTATAACTGGATTCATATCTACCATATTTTGCTAGTTCCTATTTGTTACCTTTATTCTTTTTTTGTCTTCCATCTTTCTTCTGCCTTCTCTACCTTTGAGCATTTTACTGTATTCCATTTTTTCTCCTTAGCATATCATTATACATTTTTTAGTAGTTGGGCTTGAGTTTGCAGTGTATACATACAACTAACCCAAGTTCTCTCTGAGGTAATATACCACCTCACTGGATGTGTAAGTTCCTCATAACAGTATTTCCTGTTGCTCTCTCCCTGTCCCTTGAAACATTGTAACATGGTTGTCATTCATTTATCTGTAAGCTATAATTACTAAATATGTTGTAGCTATTATGACTTTGAATGACGTGTTCTCCGTCAGATTAAAAATAACAAAAACAAATCATTTTATTTTACCAACATTTATTCCTTCTCTAACACTCTACCTTTTTTTATCATTACCTTCTTGACAAATTTAACACTTGCAAAGCACGTGTACTGGTGACAAATTCCCTCAATTTTTGTTTGTCTCAGAAAAACTATTTTTCTCGCGCTTTCAAAGGATAATTTTGCTTGATACAGAATTCTCATTGGGTGGTTTTTGTTTCTACACTTTTTTTTCCACAAAACTCTCTTCCTACTTGCATAGTTCCTGAAAAGAAGTCTGATTTAATTTTTATCCTTTTTTTCTCCATAACTAAGGTATTCTCCCCCTAGCCTCCTTCCAGATGTTCCCTTTGTCTTTATGGGGGTTTTTTCCAGCTTGCGCATGATATTTCTAGGGGTGCGTTTTTTTGGCTTTTATCTTCTTTCATGATCTCTAAACTTCCTGGATCTGTGGTTTTGTGTCTGTCATTAATTTTGAGAAAATCCCATTGCTTCACTTATTTTTTTTAATCTTCTCCTTTGTGTATTTCCATTATGTGTGTGCTACACCTTTTGTAATTGTCCCAAAGATCTTGGGTTTCTCTTCTGCCTTTATGGTGTTCTTCACATTTTAGTTTGGAAAGTTCTGTTGACATCTTCACAAGCTCACTGATCTTTCCTCGCACATTTCCCCTGTAATGATGAACACCCCTTGCAAAGGAATTCTTCATTTCCGTCCTATCATTTTGTTATTTATTGCTTACTTCCTTTTTAGTTCTTAGAGGTTCCATCTCTGCATACATTACCTCTCTGTTCTTGCATGTTATACACTAATCCATTAGAGCCCTTCGCAAATGGCTGTTTTAAATTCCTGACTGATAATTCCAACATATCTGCTATATCTGAATCAGGTTCTTTTGCTTGACTTACCTCCTAAAAATGTGTTTTTAAAGTTTAATATTTTTTTGTAGAATGCTAGACATTGTACTATGAAAAAGAAAGTGAAGTAAATAGGCCTTTAGTGTGAGGTTTTATGTGTATTTGGGGTAATACCCTCAGGTATCCTTGCCTTTTTCTCCTGTGTCATCTGTGGATACTATAGAGACTTAAGTTCTGAAACTACAGTTCTTTCAGCATATTCCACTGTTGTTAAACAGGAATGTTGTTGATGTAGTGGAATATTGTGGGTGGAAAGGAAGTCCTGTGATTTGGTGTCAAGTATTTTAATAAGCCTGTGTTCTTGCCTGTGACTTTCTGTGGTATAATAAGAAAAATGTTAGATCCTTGTCCAGGGTTCCTAGCAAAATCCTCTCAAAGTCCTTGGATTTTCTGAGTGATAAGGTGATGGGAGCATCGTATGGTCTAATGCAGGCCCCTCAGTGGCTTCAGGATGAGGGTTGGTCTCCAGGAGGACTAAGCTTTAATTAGAGGCTTAGAACTTTCAGCCCAGCTCCCAGCCTCTAGAGACTAATTTAACCACCATTGGTTAGTGATTCAGTCAGCCAGGCCTATGTGAGGAAACTCCATCCAAACCCTTAAACCTTGGGGTTCAGAGAGATCAGAGTCAGTGAACATATCAGTTTGCTGGGAGGCTGTTGTGCCTGTAGCTGGTGTGGAAGCTCCTACCTTCACCCACTGAATTTGCCCAATGCATGCTTTTCACGTAGCTGTTCTTGAATTATATTTTACAATAAACTGATAAGTAAATGCTTTTCTTAGTTCTGATAGTTGTGTTGGTGAACTAACAAACATGAGGGTGTGTCCTTTGAATTTGTAGTCAGCTATACAGAAATGTGTGTGGCCTGGGCTCCCCATTTGTAGCTGGCATCTCATGAGAGGGCAGTCTTATGAGACTTAAATTGTAGAGTCTGCTGGTAAATTCGTTAGAGTTAGAATTGAATTTGAATTATAGGCCATCCAGTTGGTGTCAGAGTGGTGGAGAAGTTGTTTTGGAAAACACAACACGTATTTCCTGTCAGGAAGATAAAATAGCCTGTGAACCTCACGACTGTTTCTAAGTTCCCACCTCCAGCTTCAACTTAGATCAGGCAGAAAGGCTACAGGGGACTCAAGTTGGCTGTTTCCCTCCCTGTGTCAGTGGTTCATTCAGTGATACCAATCTGCCACTGATAGAATCCGAATCAGTCAGGCTCTGGTGAAACAGAATCTTTGAGGAGAGAGTATTATGGACATATTTCAAACTAGCTACTTTTCTCTCTCTTTCCAATTTTGAAGGCGGTTGTTTGCCCTATGACCTTAATTCTGTAACAGATCTGAGTCATTGATTTTAAGTTTGTTTACTTTTTTTCTGGTGAGGATGGGAAAGTCACCTTGTAAGCTCCTTAAATGCTAGGTGAGAAACCAGAGGTCTCTGACTCTATATTTTGATGACTGGCTGTTGATGTTTTGGTAAAACCCAGAATTTTTCCTGAGTAGAGAAAAACCCAGTTCTTCTGGCCTACATGTCTTCTTTACTTTCACCAGAACACTTCACTTCTGACACTGGTCACCAAGTGTGTGAGGGTTTTCCCCCACAACAACCAACTGGACATCTTACAACTTAATCATAACACTACCTGGAGATAATGTCAGATCCCACTGGTTAAGGGCTCAGTCCCACAGGAGTGCTCCTACCTCATTTCCAATGCCAGTTGCAGGTAGTAGATCCCCAGTAAGTCTAGTACCCACCTAGTATCATATGTAGTTATTACAATATTATCAACTAGATTCCCTGTGCTGTACTTTATATCCCCTTGACTATTTTGTAACTGCCAATTTATACTTCTTAATCCCCTCACCTTATTCATCCAGTCTCCCAACCCCCCTCCCATCTAGTAACCATCAGTTTGTTCTCTGTTATCTATGAGTTCTGTTTTGTTTTTTTTTGTTTTTTTTTTTTTAGATTCCACATATAAGTAAAATCATGTGGTATTTATCTTTTTCTGACTTATTTCACTTAGATAATACTCTCTAAGCCCATCCATTTTGTCACAAATGGTGAGATTTCATCCTTTTTTGTGGCTGTTATTCCGTTGTATGTATACCACATCTTCTAGTTATCTATTGATGGACACTTTGGTTGCTTCCATATGTTGGCTGTTGTAAATACTGCTACAACGAACATAGGGATCTGTATATCTTTTCAAATTGGTGTTTGGATTTGTTCAAATAAATACCCAGAAGTGGGGCTTCTCAGTCATATGGTAATTGTATTTTTAATTTTTTGAGGAACCATCATACTATTTTCTGTACTGGCCGCACCAATTTGCAATCCCACTAACAATGCACAAGGATTCCCTTTTCTTCATGCCCTCACCAAAACTTGTTGCTTGTTGATTTATTGATAGCCATTCTGCCAGGTGTGAGGTGATATCTCGCTGTGATTTTAAGTTGCATTTCCCTCATGATTAATGATGTTAAGCATCTTTTTATGTCTGTTGGCCATCTGCATGTCCTTTGTGGAGAAATATTTATTCAGGTCCTCTGCCCATTTTTTAACTGGATTGTTTGGGGTTTCTTTGGTGTTAAGTTGTATGAGTTCCTTAGATAGTTCGGATATTAATCCCTTATTAGAAGTATCATTGGTGAATATCTTCTCCCATTCAGTAGGTTGTCTTCTCATTTTGTTGATATTTTCCTTCACTGTGCAAAACCTTTTTAGTTCAATATAGTCCCATTTGTTATTTTGTCTCTTGTTTCCAAATTTTTGGAGAAATACCCAAAATTATGTATATGACTAAGAGCAATGTCAGAGTTTACTGCCTTTGTTTTCCTCTAAGAGTTTATGGTTTTTGATTTTTTAAGGCTTTAATTAATTTTTAATTTATCCTTGTATATGGTGTAAGATGGTGGTCTAGTTTCATTTTTTTGCATTATCTGTCCAGTTTTCTCAGCACCATTTATTGAAGAGACTGTCCTTACCCCATTTATATTCTTGACTCCTTTATCATAGATTAATTTAGCATATAGATGTGGGTTTGTTTCTGGGGGCTCTATTCTGTTGATCTATGTGTCTGCTTTTATGCCAGCACCATGCTGTTTTGATTACTATAGCCTTGTACAATTTGATATCAGGTAGCTTGGTATCTCTAACCTTGTTTTTCTTTCTCAAGATTACTCTGGCTATTCAGAGTCTTTTCTGATTTGAAATACATTTTAGGATTATTTGCCCTACTTCTGTGAAAAGTAGAATTGGTATTTTGATATTGGTATATTGCAATGAATCCGTACATTGCTTTGGGTAGTATGGACATCTAAATGATGTTAATTTTCCTATCCAGTAGCAGGGTATATACTTCCATTTATTTGATTTCATCAATGTCTTGTAGTATTCAAAGTACAGGTCTTTTACCTCCTTTGGTTAAATTTATTCCTAGGTATTTTTTTTATGCAATTGTAAATGGAATTATTTTCTTAATTTCTTTTTCTGATAGTTCTTTATTGGTGTATAAAAATACACCAATGCCACCCTGAACAAACCTGATCCTGTCTGATCTTGGAAGCTAAGTAGGGTCAGACCTGGTTAGTACTTGGATGGGAGACCACCTAGGAAGACCAGGTGCTGGAGGTGTAAAAAAATAAAAAATAAGGGATTGTAAGCTGACAAGGTCCTTGCAATCTGTGAGGTCAACTAAGGGTTGTCTCGCCTAAAAAAAAAAAGTGGTAAAAGTGTACATTCTTGTCTTATTCCTTATCTTAAGGAAAGCACTTTTAGCTTTTCACCATTGAGTATGTTAGCTGTGGTTTTGTCATATATGGCCTTTATTAAGTGGAGATATGTTTTCCTTATTCCCACTTTGCTGAGTTTTTATCATAAATGGATGGTGGGTTTTGGCAAACGCTTTTTTTTTTTGCTCTGTTGATATGATCATGACTTTTATTCTTCATTTTATGGGGTGTATAACTTTAATCAGTTTGTGGATATTGAACCAACCAAGTAATAAATCCCACTTGGTCATGGTGTATCATCTTTCTAATTCAGTTTAATTTAGTTGTTGAATTCAGTTTGCTAATATTTTGCTGAGGATTTTTGCATCTGTGTTCATCAGGGATATTGGCCTTGAATTTTATTTTTTTGTAATGTCCGGCTCTCGTTTTGGTAATACTAGCCTCGTACAATGTGTATAGGAGCCGACCCTCCTCATTAATTTTTTGGAATAGTTTGAGAAGTATAAGTATTAGTTGTTCTTTGAATGTTAGATAAAGTTCACCTGTGAAGCCATCTGGTCCAGGGCTTTTGTTTGTTAGTTTTTTGATTACTGATAAAATTTTGTTAGTAGTTATCAAGTCTGTTCAGACTTTCTGTGTTGTTGTTATTATTATTAAGTCTATGTTCCTAGTTTATCCATTTCTTCCTGCTTGTCTAATTTGTTGGCATGTAATTGTTTGTAGCACTTTCTTATAAACTTTTGTAGTTCTGTGGTGTTAGTTGTTACTGATTGCATTTATTTGGATCTTCTTTTCTTTATGAGTCTGGCTAAAGGTATATCAACTTTATTTTTTTCAAAGAACCAGCCCTTGGTTTCACTGGTCTTTTGCATTTTTTTTTTCAGACTGTTTCATTTCTTTCCACTGCAATCTTTATTATTTCCTTCTTTTTATTCACTTTGGGCTTTGTATGTTTTTTCCAGTTCCTTTAGGTGTAGGGTTGGATTGTTTATTTGAGATTTTTCTTGTTTTCTGAGGTAGACCTGTATTGCTATGAATTTTCCTTATAGAACTGATTTGACTGTGTCCCATAGGTTTTGGGTCATTGTGTTTTCATTGTCATTTGTCTTAAGGTATCTTTTTATTTCTTTTTTATCTTGTTGGTGACCCATTTATTGTTTAGTAGCATGTTATTTAGCCTCCATGTGTTTGTCTGTGTTTTAGTTTTCTTCGGGTAATTGATTTCTACTCATACCATTGTGATCACAGAATATGCTAAATATGATTTTAATGTCTTAAATTTATTGAGACTTGTTTTGTTGCCTAATGTGTAGTCTTCCTGGAAAATGTTTCATGTGTGCTTGAAAAGAATGAATATTCTGTTGCTTGGGGTGAAATATCAATTAAATCCATCTAGCTAAATGTGTCATTTAAGGCTGCTGTTTTCTCGTTAATTTTCTTTCTAGATGATCTATCCATTGCTGTCAATAGAATGTTAATGTCCCATACTATGACTGTAATACTGTCATTCTCTTTATGTATATCAGTATTTGCTTTACATATTTAGGTGCTACTGTAATGGATGCATAAGTGTTTACAAAGGTTATATCCTCTTGTACTGATCCATTATCATTATGTCATGTTCTTTATCTCTTACACTTTGTATTTAATGTCTGTTTTGTCTGATAAATATCGCTATCCCAGGTGTTTCTGTTGTTGTTGTTTTAGCTTCCATTTGCATAAAATATCTGTTTCCCTTTACTTTCAGTCTGTGTGTGTCTTTCAATCTGAAGTGAGTCTCTTGTAGGCAGCATATGTATGGGTCTTGTTTTCTTATCCATTCAACCATCCTGTGTCTTTTGATTGGAGCATTTAATCCACTTACAGATAAAGTGGTATTGACAGGTACATTTGTATTGTTATTTTATTATTTATATTTATATTTCCTCTCCTTTCTTAAGGAATTCCCTTTAAAATTTCTAATAATAGTGGTTTGGTGGTGATGAACTTCTTTAGCTTAACAGATATGTAGTTATTGCAATTATATTATTCATATTTTTCATCTTTTTTTTCTTTCTCTTAAAAAGTTCCTTTGACATTTCCTGTAATGCTGATTTGATGATCATGAACTCCTTTAGTTTTTTCTTGTCCGGGAAGTTCTTAATCTGTTCTTTTATTTTAAATAGTAGCTTTGCTGGGTAAAATAATCTTGGTTTAGGTCCTTGATTTTCATCACTTTGAATATTTCATGTCAGTCCCTTCTGGCCTGCAAAGGTTCTGTTGAGAAATCAGCTGACAGTCTCCCTTGTATGTAACTGTTTTTTCTCTTCCTTCTTTTAAAATTCTCTTTTTTTGTCTTTAAACTTTGGCATTTTAATTATGATGTGTCTTGGTGTGGGCTTCTTTGGCTTCATCTTGTTTGGTACTCTGGGCTTCTTGGACTTGTATATCTATTTCCTTCACTATGTTAGGGAAGTTTTCAGTCATTTCTTCAAAGAGGTTTCAGTTCCTTGCTCTCTTTCTGGTACCCCTATGACACGAATGTTGGTATGCTTGATGTTGTCCCAGAAAGACGGCTCTTCAACTATCCTTTTTTTTTTAATTTCTTTTTTTCATCTTGCTGCTCCAATTGAGTGCTACCTTGTCTTTCAAATTGCTGATTCAATCCTCTGCTTCAACTAACCTGCTGGTGATTCCATCTACTGTATTCTTCATTTCAATTATTTATTCTTCATTTCAGATTCGTTCTTTTTTATGGTTTCTACTTCTATGTGTATGTTCTCACTGAGTTTATCTAAATTCATTGACCATTCTTATAACCATTTTTTTTTAACTCTGTATCAGGTAGATTGCTTGCCTCCATTTTATTTAGTTATTTTTCTAGAATTTTGCCCTACTTTATCATTTGGGACATGTTTCTCTGTCTCCTCATCTTGGCTGCCTTCCTGTGTTTGTTTCTATAAATTAGGTGCTCCAAGAGTGTCCTTTGTATAGGTCATTTGTGCCCTTCTGTTGTAGTTGAGCCTTGATTGGTATTGGCATATCAGCGTGTGGGACTGATCTTCAGGCTGACTGGCTGTGAGGTCTGGCTGTGATTACAGCAGATGTTGAATGGGGACAGACCCCACAGAGTGGGATTTGCTGTAGCAATGCTCTTGTGTTTGCCGAGTTCACCCTTTGGGTGTGTTGTTTGTGAAGCTAATTGGGTGGTGCTCTAGTGTGGTGTGAGGCCAGCTACCAGGTATGTTGGTTCTGGGGCCTCTTGGAAGGGGTTCTAGTGCAGGCCAAGGTCAGTTACTGCTTGGGGCTAACTTGTAAGAGTTACAAAGTGATCTGGAGTTCATAGCTTCCAGTGCTGGGATTGGAGGCACCTGGAAGAGGATATGCTGCAAACTGTGGGTGACTTTCCCTACTGCCAGGCTTGGGGCTCCTTTTGAAGAGGTATAGGGCATGCCAAGTCTTGGGGCTCCTTTTGCAGAGGTATAGGGCATGCCTTTTAGAGATTTTAGGAATGTCCATAGTGCTGATTGAATCCGGACACTTATGAGGAACAGCCACTGAAAGAGGTTCAGGCCTGTGTGTGAGTTGGTGGGGCAGGTTCTAGAGAATCACCATGGTAGGGTGAACAGTGTTAGCCAGGTCCATGGAGACTCAGATTTGGAGCCTGCCTCTGCCTGCAGGCTGGGTGGGGAAGGGCTCAACCAAGGAGCAATGGCTTCTGCCAGCCCTTCTGTCCAGCTCGAGCAGTTCTTCCAGCCCTCCTCCCGAAGCCAGAAAGTTCAGTTCTTGTAGGTCCCTGGCCCTTTTCTAGCTGTTTCCCCTGTACTGGAGCTCAGAGAGAGTGAGTCAGCGAGTAACTCCATGCACAGACCCTGTAAAAGGAACTCCTGGCACTCCGGCAGCCCTCTGTCCCACTCAGACAAAATCTCTGCTGATTTTTCAGACAGCTATTTTTATGACTTCTCTTCCCAGCACTGGTAGTTTGGTGTAGGGAGCCTGGCATGGGCCTGGGACCTCTGCTACCAAGATATTCCTCCTAGTTCTTAACCACCACACATGGATGTGTGAGACCAGTGTGTTTTGCTTTTCCGCCTCGCCTAGCAGTATCAATGTGGCTTTTTGTATTCCTAGTTAGCATTTCTCTTGTAGTTCTCAAGGGTGGTTGTTCTACAGTTAGTTGTCATTTTGATGTGGTCATGGAAAGAGGTGAGGACAGTGTTTCCCCACTCTACCATTTAGACCAGAAGTCATATCTGTCTTTTCTGTATTGCATATATTTGATAGCATAAACTTCTCTCTGGGCATTATTTTTGCTACATCCTGTTACCTTTGGTGAGTTTAATATTTATTTCATTTGTTTTCTTGAATGCTTTGAATCCAGGTATTATTTGGAAGTGTGCTATTGAATTTCCACATATTCGGAAGTTTTCTATTATTGACTTCTAGATTAATGCCTGTGAGATATGAGAGCATATTTTTGTATGATTTCTGCTCTTTCAAATTTGTAATGGAATCCTCAACAAAATATTAGTAAACCGAATTCAGCAATACATTAAAAATATCATACACCATGATCAAGTTGGATTTATTCCTGGGATGCAAGATTGGTTTGATAGCTACAAATCAATTAATGTGATATACCACATTAACAAATCAAAAGATAAAACAATATGATATATCAATAGATGCAGAAAAAGTGTTTGACAAAATCCAGCATCATTTATGATAAAAACTCTCAGCAAAGTGGGAATAGAGGGAACATACCTCAACATAATAAAGGCCATATATGACAAACCTACAGCTAACATCATCCCCATGGAGAAAGGCTGAAAGCATTTTCCTTAAGATCAGGAACAAAACAAGGATGCCCACTTTCACCACTCTTCTTCACCATTGTATTGGAAGTCTTAGCCACAGAAATAAGAAAGAGAAATAAAAGGCATCCAAATTGGAAAGGAAGAAGTAAAACTCTTGTTATTTGCTGATGACATGATACTATATAGAGAGAACCCTAAATATTCACACACACACACACACACACACACACACACACACACACACACACTGTTAGAACTGATCAATGAATTCAGTAAAGTAGCAGGTTACAAAATAAATATTCAGAAGTCAGTGGCATTTTATATACCAATGATGAACTTTCACAAAGAGAAATTAAGAAAACAATCCCATTTATAATTGTGTCAAAAACTATAAAATACCTGGGAATCAAATTAACCAAGAAGATAAAAGACCTGTTTTCAGAAAATTATAAGTCATTGAAAAAAGAAATTGAAGAAGATAGAAATAAATGGAAGCATATATCGTGTTCATGGGTAAGAAGAATTAACATCATTAAAGTGGCCATATTACCCAAAGCAATCTGTAGATTCAGTGCAATCCCTATCAAAATACCAATGACATTTTTCAGAGAGCTAGAACAAATAATCCTAAAATTTATATGGAACTATACAAGACCCTGAATAGCCATGGCAATCTTGAGAAAGATGAACAGAGTTGGAGGTATCACACTACCTGATATCAAACTATACTACCAGGTTACAGTAATCAAAGCAGCATAGTACGGCATAAAAACAGATACATCGACAATGGAACAGAATAGCCCAGAAATAAATCCACGCCTATACATTCACTTAATATATGACAAAGGAGGTAAGAATATATAACGGGGTAAAGACAGTCTCTTCAACAAATGGTGCTGGGAAAATTGGACAGATGCATGCAAAAAAGGATGTTGGATTACCTTCTTACACCATATACAAGAATAGACTCAAAGTGGATTAAAGACTTAAATGTAAGACCTGAAACCATAAAACTTCTAGAAGAAAACATAGGCAGTAAACTCTCTGATATTACTAACAGGAGTTTCTTTTCAGATATATCTCTTCAGGGAAGGGAAACAAAAGAAAAAAGAAACAAATGGAACTACATCAAACTAAAAAGTTTTTGCACAGCAAAGGAAACCATCAACAAAACAAAAAGACAACCGACTGTTTGGGAGAAGATATTTGCTAATGATACATCTGATAAGGGGCTAATATCCAAAATATATAAAGAACTTATACAACTCAACAACAAAAAAGCAAACAATCCAATTAAAAAACGGACAGATATTTCTCCAAAGAGGAAATACAGATGGCTAATAGACATATGAAAAGATGCTCAAGGTCACTAACCATCAGAGAAATGCAAATTAAAACCACAATGAGATATCACCTCACACCTGTCAGAATAGCTGTCATCAATAAATCAAAAAGTAACAAGTGTTGGTGAGGATGCAGAGAAAAGGGAACCCTCATACATTGTTGGTGGGATTGGCACAGCCGCTTTGGAAAACAGTACAGAGGTTTCTCAAAAAGTTAAAAATGAATATACCTTTTGACCCAGCAATTGCACTTCTGGGTATTTATCCAAAGAAAACCAAAACATATATATTCTTAAAGATCTTTCACTCCAGTATTCACGGCGGCCAATTTAAAATATCCAAGATATGGAAGCAACCTGAATGCCCATCAACAATCAGATAAAGAAATTATGGCTCATATCTGCAATGGAATATTACTCAGCCATTAAAAAATGAAATCCTACCATTTGCAACAACATTTGCTGAGTGAAATAGGTCGAAAGATAAATACCATATGATTTCACTTATATGTGAAATCTAAGGAACCAAAGGAACAAACTAATCATAAACAGACTCACAAATATAGTGGACAGTTTGGTGATGGACAGAAGGGAAAGGAGTCAGGAAGGGGTGAAGGGTTAAGGAAGTACGAATTAGTAGTTGATAGTTGGTCATGGGGATGGGGAGCACAGCATAGGGAATGCAGTTAGCATTAATATGATGGCTAGGCGGAGGGCCAGGGGAGGGAGGGAGCAATTGGGAAGATCATTTTATGAATTATATAGATATCTAACCAATGTACTGTATACTTGAAACTAATTTAAATAATTTTTAAAAATCTGTAATGGTGTGTTTTATGTCCCAGAATGTCTATTTTGGTGACTATTCCATAGGAACTAGAGAAAGTGTATTTTGTTGTTGCATGAAGTTAGTCCATAGATTACAATTAAATTCAGTTTTTACATGTGTTGTTGAATTATTCTGTTGCCTCAATGATTTACTTTCTACTGGAATATAATTTGTAATAAAGGGGTGTTGGAGTCTACACCTATAATAGTGGATTCATCCATTTTTCCTTTTATTCTATTAGTTTTTGCCTTATGTATTTTGTTTCTCATTATGCACACACACATGAAGATTAATATGCATTTTTGAGAATGGACCCCTTTTATTATATAATGCCCCTTTTTATCTCTGAGTTTTCCTTTTTCTGAAATCTGCTTACTTGTGCCAGCTTTCTTTTCTTCAGTTTACCTTTCATCTATCTGTATCTTTATATTTAAGGTGAATTTTTTGTACACAACATACAATTGCGATTTCCAAAATCTGGTATCACAGTACTGTATGGAGACCAGTGATGATGAAAGTGGTAATTGATTCAGTTAAATTAACATCTTCCGTACCTTTTACTGTTTCTGTATGTTGGCCTTGTGCTTTGTATCTTTTTGTTTTTTCCCTTTTCTGCCTTATTTGGCTTTAATTGAGCACTTTACCTGATTCTTTGTTTTCTTCTCTCTTATCAGTTATGCGTATTTTTCCAACTTTTTAATGGTTTCCCTTGAGTTTTTAGTATACATTTACAACTAAGCTATTGCCTCTGTTACCTTGGAGTGTACCATTTTTCTGGTCATGCTTTTAATTCATACAACACTATTCCCAGTTGCCTCCTGTGCCCCTTGTCACTTTGTTGACATTTCACTTATTCATTGGCTTATGATTACCATATACATTATTGCTAATATTGTAAACAAAGTGTTATCTGTTAATTATGATAAATACAAAAGGTGTTTTACCTAATCTATTTCTTTTCTGATGCTCTACCATCATCATTTACATTTTTTCTGATTTTTTTTTAACGTTTCTCTTTACGCAAGTGTATTAATGACAGATCTTCAGTTTTTATCTCAGAGAGGCCATGTTCTTTTTTGAAAAATTTGCTTTATACAGAATTCTAGGGGTGATGGTTTTTTTTAAAAAACTAAATATTTCATTCCACACTTCTCACTTGCATGATTTCTCATAAATTTGACTTAAGCCACCCAATGAATCTGCATGCCTCAATGTGTTTCTGAGAAATTTAGAGAAAGCTGGCAATATTAAGGTCATTTTATGAGCCTTAAAAACACTGAAGTCATGGTTCCTGAAAGGCTACAAGAAATTTTAGTGATGGGAACCATTTTCATAAGACATGAGCTAATCTTGAAAGCTTCGTTACAAAGGACTTGGTGAGATTTCTAAATATTAGTTTTAAAAATCTTCTATGACTTTAAAAGAAGTTGATTTAGTTCTAATTTTTGGTTTTCTGTAACTAAGGTATTTACCTCTCTGGCTTCTTTCAATATATTCTTTTTGTCTTTGATTTTTGTGCAGTTTGAGTATGAGATATTAAATGTGCATTTCTGGTATCATGTTTAGTTTCTTTTGAGCTTCCTGTATCTAGAGTGTGCTTTCATTAATTTTAGAAAAATCTGTGATTGTTACATCAATGATTTCTTCTATTTCTGTCTTTTGTCCTTCAGATATTCCCATTAAGTGCATTTAAACCTTATGTTTAAAGAAGGTTGTCCCAGGGTACATGGGTATTGTGTTCTGACCTTTTTCTTTTTTCTTTTTGCATGAGATTCTGCTGATTTTTTTTTTTTTTTTTTTTTTTTTTTTTTTTTTTTTTACTATAGGCTATGTTAAAAACAAAGTATTTGGGGCATTTTTCAAAATGTTGTATTTATTTTCACTTTCCTATTTTAGAGACAACATGATGTATTGGATTTAAGTGCTCCAATAAATGTAAGAGAAATTCAAGTTTTTGTGTGTGAAATCGGAAATGACAGTGGGCCTCCAATTTTTGTTCAGACTCTGGATGGTTTTTGAGCCTCACCCCTCCTTCCCACTGTGCCCCACATCTGTATGAGGTGATACGAAAACCATAGCGCTCCCTCCCTTGGGGCAGCAGAGATGGAATCCATGCAAGCTCCCACTTTTGTGTGTGAACACTCACCATAACCCAGCCCCTAGCCTCATAAAAACACAATTCCATGTACCTTTCTTTATTTTCTCTATTCCAAGCCTGAGAGGCCTGCCTTATGCTTCCCAGAGACTCGATTACTGTAGAAGTAATAAACTCATATCCTACCGTCTATGTGTGGTGTAATCAGCTGAGGGATTCCTATGCTCAGGGGTTAAGCGATCATGCCACTTTACTCCTTGGGGGCACTTGAAAATGACAGAACAAGGTAGGGCAGCCTCCAAAGTGGCTGGTCAGGAAACACTTCCTCCTGATTTGGGAATGAAGATATTATGTCCTTTTGGAGGAAAGCACTACTGACAATTTTACATATTTTATCATCATGGGCAAATTTACCATCAAACCATGGTGGACTTCAGTGAACTCCTCTGCTGAGGATAGACTGTTATAATTTTGCCAGAAAAAGTTTTTGTGGCATATTATTATTTCAGTGTGTATGTGTGGATGGATGTGTGTGTGTGCACACGCCCAATGATGGGGTAGAAATAGTCCTATACATGGGTATAGGAATTTTGTGGCCTATATTGTCATGCCTTCTTTCTCATATCTGAGCTTAAAGTTCCAAATAACTGTCTAGCCCATTAAATTAGAACAAAACAACAACAATAACAAAAACCCGAGTCTGTGATGAATATTACACAAGGTAAAAGCAATGCTTCTAAGAATATTTTTATTCTGCCATGTGTATCTAATTATAATTTTAGGATAATGTGGTCATCTATTGCATTTTGTTAATACTGGGATAGCCACAGGCCTCCTGGACTCTTGTTTTGGTAATAGGAATAGAACAAAAACCTCTAGTTTTTCGCTATGTTTGTATTCATTGAAACCCTGTGTAGATTTGATCCTCTGCTTCATCGAGTCCTGTGAATTGTGGATAAGGAAATGAACATCATAAAATAATGTTTGTTTCATTTATATAGCATTTCTCTTATTTCCCAACATGCTCCGAACTTTGCCGTTAGAGAAAAATAATGTTATGTGATCACTATAAAAGTGTATAATAGTTTCCATGTGTTTATGATAGGGTTAAATTTACAAAGATGTAAGTGTGAATAGAGAATAAGTTTTTGATGATGAAGTCATAAAATAAATATTTGGAGACAACAGAATCATATGTAACCATCCTATAAATGGAGTGTAGATGTCCAGTGCTGTCAGTCTCACTCATCCTGCTGTACACATATTTGGACTATTTTAGGACTCAGTGGCTTATGAGGATGTGGCCGTGACCTTCACCCTGGAGGAGTGGGCTTTACTGGATCCTTCACAGAAGAAACTGTATAGAGATGTGATGTGGGAAACCTACAGAAACCTGGCCTCAATAGGTAAAGATGATAATTTATTTTCACCTTATTAGAGGACATGTTTTTTGCCCATCAGAGTTGTTCTAAGACATGTCATATGCAAAGGGAGGATTGATTAATAAACTGGACATGGTCACAGCTCATCTAGAATAGAATATAATAATTTTTGTATAATTTCTATTACTTTGGAATCAATTTTTTGGATCTGCATTTTAGGAGAGAAATGGAAAGATCGTGATATTGAAGATCAGTACAAAAAGCAGGGGGAAAATCTAAGGTGAGTCACACACAATAGAAAGCACTGTCTCACTTGGGAAACCTGTTATGCTAGAAAATTTTAAAAAATATCAACCGAAACAACTCTCACCTCTAATTGATGACTTCTCAGAAAATTTTTGCTGAACTAGTTTTTTCTATATATCATAAGTGTTCAGTTTTTAAAAAGTAGTTCAAATGAAAAACAGCTTTAATAAACTCTGTATGAAAATGTGACTGTTTTGATAATAGAAAGGCTGAAGTCCTAATGCAGAGCATCCAGTATATTCAATTTCAAACCATTCAGACAAGGTTTAAAAACTGCTTTTTTTTTGCTATACATAAAAATGTTTAAATAGTCTGATAAATACAGCGATTGATTATTAATAATGTACTGCATGTTTTTACAGAAGTCATATGGTAGAGAGAATCAGTGAAGAGAAGGAGGGTAGTCAAGGAGAGAAATCTTCACTCTAAATTCAGATCTAAATCTGAATGAGAAAACTCTTGTTGGAGTAAAACCAAGGGAATACAGTATGTGTGGAAAAGTCTTAATACAGCATTCATCTCATAATGGGAACTTCAGATGTCACAATGGACTCGAGCCCTCTGAGTATCAGAAAATTGGAGAGAAGCCATATAAAGATGATGTATGTGAGAGAGACTTCAGTTATTGCCAGTGTTTTGAAAAGCATGAAAAAAATCACAATGGAGAGGAACCTTCTGAATGTAAAATATGTTATATAGCCTTCAGTTCCAGTTATGTTCAAGTACATGAAAAAAACTCATACTAGGGAGAAACTATATGAATGTAAACAATGTGGTAAAGCCTACAGATGTTATAATTCCTTAAAAACACACAAAAGGACTCACATAAGAGAAAAACCTTATGCGTGTAAGCAATGTGGTAAAGCTTACAGGGATTACACTTACTTAAAAACACATGAGAGAAGCACACTGGAGTGAAACCCTATGAATGTAAAACATGTAGAAAAACATTCAGTTGTCTTAACTATCTTCGAAAACATGAAAAGACTCACACAGGAGTGAAACCCTATGCATGTAAGCAATGTGGTAAAGCCTACAGAGATTACAATTCCTTAAAAACACATGAGAGAAGTCACACTGGAGTGAAACCCTATGAATGTAAAACATGCAGAAAAGCATTCAGTTGTCTCAGCTATCTTCAAAAACATGAAAGGAGTCACACAGGAGTGAAACCTTATGAATGTAAGCAATGTAGAAAAGCCTACAGATATTGCAGTTCTTTAAACATACACAAAAGGACTCACACTGGAGAGAAACCCTGTAAATGTGAGCAGTGTGGAAAAACCTACCGATGTTACAGTTCCTTAAAAATACACAGAAGGACACACACAGGAATGAAACACTATGCATGTAAGCAATGTGGTAAAGCCTACAGGGATTACAATTCCTTAAAAACACATGAGAGAAGTCACACTGGAGTGAAGCCCTATGAATGTGAAACATGCAGAAAAGTATTCAGTTGTCTCAGCTATCTTCGAAAACATGAAAGGACTCACATAGGAGTGAAACCTTATGAATGTAAGCAATGTGGTAAAGCCTACAGAGATTACAATTCCTTAAAAACACATGAGAGAAGTCACACTGGAGTGAAGCCCTATGAATGTAAAACATGCAGAAAAGCATTCAGTTGTCTCAGCTATCTTCGAAAACATGAAAGGACTCACACAGAGAAACCCTATAAATGTAAGCAACGTGGTAAAGCTTACAGGAATTACACTTACTTAACAACACATGGAAAAAGTCATACTGGAGTGAAACCCTATGAATGTAAAACGTGTAGAAAAACATTCAGTCGTCCCAGTTATCTCCAAAAACATGAAAGAAGTCACACTGAAGAGAAACCTTGTGAATATAAACAATGTAGTGAAGCCAGACATTATACTTCCTTACAATCACATGAAAGGATTTACATGAGAAACCTTACAAATGTAAGCAATGGTAAAGCATACAGAGATCACAGTTCCTTAAAAACACGTGAAAGAAGTCATACTGCTGTGAAACCTTATGAATGTAACATGCAGAAAAGCATTCAGATGTTCCAAATATCTTCAGAAACATGAGAGAATGCACACAGGAGTGAAACCCTATGAATGTAAGCAATGTGGTAAAGGTTGCAATGATCACACTTCCTTAAAAACACATGAAAGAAATCACATTGGAAAAAAAACCTTACAAATGTAGGAAAGAGTTCAGTTGTCTCAATTATCTTCAAAAACATGAAAGGACTCACACTGGAGAGAAACGCCATGAGTGTAAGCAATGAAATAGATTTCTGTTCTCTACAAGGTTTCAAGAAATGAAAGAAATCACACTGGAGAGAAATGTAAGAAATGTGGGAAACCCTTCATGTACATACAAACAATACAAGCGAGCATGCGCACTGGAGACAAACCATATGAGTGTGAAGAATGTGAATAGCCTTTAGCCATCCCAGTTTTCCAAAGGCATAGAAGGAATCACCGGATGAAACCTCTTTAACATAAACAATGCAAGAAAGATTTCAATTTGTACACATCTTTACATTTGAAAATCAGAGAAAAGAGAGAAAACTGTACATAACATGATAAAGCCTGATGGAATTTAATCCATGTGTAATATTCCAGAAAACTCAGGAACATTATTCTTAAAATTGTGAATACACTATCATGCTTGTTTTGAAAAGCACATCAGCAATGTGGATTTCTAATTACTTTTAGAAGTGAATATTGAGGTGAAATAACTAGGAATCATCTTTCAACAATAATGCATGAGCTCTTTTTTCCTCTCTGACTGCTCGAGGGTCAGCTGCCATCATGAATGAAACAGTAAATATCTGGACCAGGAAGTTCATGAACAGTGAGCTACTTCAATGGAAACAAATGGCCATCAACATCCTTCACTCTGGGAAGGCAGCAGTACCTAAGATAGAAATTCAGGAACTAGCCAAAATGTATTCAAACCACACCAGGTGTCACCTTTATATTTGGATTCAGAACCCGTGTTGGTGGTGGCAAAACAACTAGCTTTGGCATGATTTATGATTCCTTGGATTATGCAAATAAAAGTGAACCTAAACATAGACTTGTAAGATGTCTGTATGAGAAGAAAAAGACCCCAAGAAAACAGCAAAAGGCACACAAGAACAGAGCGAACAAAGTTAGGGGGACTGCAAAGGCCAGTGTTGATGCTGTCAAAAGGAAATGAAGTGTCTAGCAGTGAGGTGGAGATAACAGAGGTAGTAAAGATTTGACTTTATCTGTGGTGATTGAGCAGATTTTTCCATGAGAGGATTAATAAGAACTGTTATGTAGAAAAAAAACCTCAATAATATATATTAGTGCCTTTTCCTTAAATGAACTAATATTTTCTTTTTCCATTTTGAAGCTGTTAGATCCCTAGGTAAACTGAAGTGTATTTCTAATGTGCAATTAGGTTAATTTTTTAAATGTTTTATTCGTTGAATATTAAGGGGCCATTGTAAAATGACAGTTTGGTATTTGTTAGGATTGTCCTACTGGTTTTGTGACCATTCCTGGATATCCTTAGTCCATAATTACACATATTCTACTTTTTCTTTTTTTTTTTTTTTTTACTGACAAAGCTCCTTTTTTGGGCTGACAGATGTAAAAGCCTTTTTATGTTTTCCATACTAATACACACTTTGAATGAATTTTATGCATGGTCAGTTATGAAAGAACATAGTTCCATGTGAATTAATATTTTTATATTTGCTCATTGTCCTTCATTCTAACTGGTATTCGATGAATAGGATAGATTTTAGAGAGACCTGTGATAGGACAAAAAAAAATCTAGAGTTGGAAAACATGGCCGAAAGGGAAAAAGCCTCAAACATAATTCACCAGAAAATGTTCCCTTTGATAGATTCAAAATATTTAAAAAGAATTTTTAAAAATATAGAGTTGGATATATCCCCTCCCCCACCCACACTCCATGGGTAATGTTAGGAACTAGATTTTAAAGAATCCATCCCCTTTAATGTTCCATCTTAAGAGTTCACTAGTAGCCTCACTTGCATGAGATTTGGAAGGGGAAGCAAAGAACATATTAGATTTTGAGACCACCATACAGGGAAAGACATATGTATAAGACCCTAGAGGACAGAATGTTATATCCCATTTTAGATTCTTTGACTTCCAATCAACGCTATCCTCAAAACCAACAACTGTTTGGTTTCCACTTTCTCAAAGGTACAAGTTTCCATTGATGTTTCTCCAGATCCACATCATAGATCCATCAGATTTGGATTTTTCTGTAAACCCTCTTGTGTCCACCAGGAAACTAACTCAGACTTTCCTGCTTGGGAATATTCTGTGTTTCTCTTCTTTGCTAGATTATATCCATACAATTTAATTTCTATAGGAAACACCTTAGGCTGTAAACAATACTAATGAGTACATTTTCCTGATTTTTTACTTATGTTTGATGGTATGTAGTAAAAAGTATGCAATTTTTTTGTCAATGAACACTTCTGAAGGTTTTACATAGAAATATTGACTGCTTTCTAAGTCAAGTCATGTGCTAACAGTATTTTTCACTTTTGAGAGAATATGTTAAAGTATCTTGTTATGGATTTTAAAATACCTTTTGTGATTCTTTTCATTTAATCATTATACATTATGAGTAAATTTTATCATGTGCATTCAAGTTCAGGTAATTGCTGCTTAGGCATATTTTACTTTTTATTTTATAGTTAGATTTGTTATGAAAGTCATTTTTTATTAAATTTTAATACCAGAAACTTCAATTATGATTTTTCTGTGCTTTCTTGCCAGTGACCTGCAGAATTGTATCTATAGTCAAAATGGTAGTGAATTCCAATAACAATGACCATGCAGTACACACAGCTGTGGAGTGTAACGTAAAAGGTTGCTCAGCAGTTATAGGATTTTAGCTTGCGTTAGCTGATTTGATGGCTATTGAAGTTATCAAGACATTTTGTGGCTTCTAGTCAAGATGGCAAAGTAGGTAAACAGTGTTTGCCTCTTCTCACAACCACATCAAAATTACAACTAAACTACAAAAACAGTTTTCACTGAGAATCACCTGAAGAACTAAAACTGAAGTCTTATAACTGAGGACATATAGAAGAAGCTACATCAAGACTGGTAGGAGGGGCTGAGACTCGAAACAGGCTTCCTATACCCACGTATGGTGGTTGAAAAATTGGGAAGGATATCTTAGTTCCAGAGATCCCCCTGAGAAGTGAGGGTCCCCATCCCACACCAGACTTTTCAGGCCAGGGTTTCAGGGCCAGAAATAGAAGTCCCCACAACTTTTGGCTGTGAAAACTAGTGGAGTTTGTGGCTCAGCAAGATGGGGGCGGGATTGGTGTCTAGGGTCCCAGGTGTTCCTCTTAAAGGGCCCACATGGACATACTCACTGATCGACTCACATAGTCTGAGCTCCAGCAGCTAGGGCAGCTGCTCAAAAGGCGCTAGAGGCCAGCAAAGAGGAAGTAAATTGTATGCTTCAGGGCAAGTGCTGGAGGGGCAGCTTTCTCACAGAAGTACTGGCAGATCCATTGTTTCTTTGTTGAGCCCTTTCTCCTCCCAGTGTGCAGACACAGAGGCAGCCACATCCAAGTCTCCATCAACCTGGATAACACCATTCCATGAGACCCCACCCCACCCAACTTGCCAACCCACCCAAGCCACTTCCAGTGCCTTTTTCCACACAAATGGTCTATTGCAGCTCATGCTGCAGACTATCCTAAATTGTCTCAAGTGTTCACCTCAAACAAGCATCATCTGGTCTCAGCAAGCCCTGTACCTCTTACTAAGCAGCCCCAAGACCAGCACTAGCAGCAGCCATCCTCAGTTCACAGCATAGTCATTCCTAGGTACCTTCAAGCCCAGTGTGGTGGAAGACAGTTTTGAATCACTGGTGGTCATGCTAAGTCCCCAGGCAAGGCATAGTTGGCAACTCACCTTGCCTGAGATGGGCCCCTCCCAAGATGCCCCAGGGCTGGCATACTGGTAGCCAGCTGTAACCACTCGGGAGCACCACCCAGCTGCTCCACTAGTGACACAGTTGTCACAGGTAACACAGTATAGGAACATAGTCAAAATATAATAACTTTGTACAGTACAGGTACTATATTTACTGGAGTGCTCACTTCATAAGTTATAAAATGTCTAATCACCATGTTGTACACCAAAACTAATATTGTATGCCAACTGTAATTGAAAAATGAAAAATTTTTTAAAGACATTTTGTGTATTGAACTTTGGTGGAGTAAACATTCTGTTATTGGTCATTGTAAACCTTTTTTCTAGAAAGCAAAAACATCATTGTGGAGCAGCTAAGCTTAATCATGATCAGTCCCCATCAGTCATATTAGTAAGAAGAGGCCTTTTATATATATTTTTTAAAAACCTAGAATTGTTTGTGAAACCTGAAAAATATCAGTAGATTACATTATCAAAGCCCCTTGAAAGCTATGTTTATAAGGTCAAGAAATTAATAGTAAGAATAAAAAGAATATATGAATATATTGAAGAAATAAACACTTTAGATTAAATACTGAAAAAAAAAGAGGCCTATAAGTTTAGGCAAATTCTGAAGAAACAAACCTAGCAAGGGACAAAAACAGGATGACTGGTCCAATCAAGACTTTCTTGCTAATTAAGTATATATATTCCTGTTGGTAATATTTCAACATCCCCATTATGCCATGCTATTTAGAGTCAATATACCCCATTTAGCACTAAAAAGACACTAGGATTTGCATATGAAGCATGAAACAAGTTCTTGCAGTCCTGGTGCTTATATTTTTGCAAGAAAAGTGAATTACAAATTGTAAAGCTTTGTTTTATAAGATGGAAATAGGGCTTTGAAGGAAAGTAAAGTAACATGACTTAATAGAAAGGCTATCCCTTCTAAGCGGTGGGAGCCTCAACAAGTTAGGATGTCATTATCAATCACTTGTATATTCTTGTAATAAACCTTAAATGCCGTCTTCAGGAACTGCTTGGGTTTGGAAATAAATAGAAGACAGAAATACAAATGTCCTGCTCTTTGATTAACAGTAATGACTCCCCATAGAGATAAAGATACATGGCCATTCTCATTTTTGCCATCATTACGAATTTTGTATATAGAATACGTGGTCATGACTTCAGACATTTATTTGGAACAACACTTTCTACAGCTTGGGCCCACAGATATTTGTGGTGTGCTTTTGCATTTAACATTATTTGAGAGGGGTTTTCATTTATCTTTGAAATTTTTGAATATCATAGTATTTGGCATTTTTATGTTGCTGCTGTACACATTGACTGACATAATTAAACCAGGGAGTCTGCCCAATTTAAGAGTTATATTCATCTGCACTGTTCTAGCCCATCCTGAGTTTATTCTAAGAGCAGAGTAATATTTATGCAAGTCTAATTTTTTTCCCAGTGGAAATAACAGAAAGAGGTATGAATATGTAAAAGTAATAATCAAAGGATTAATGAGGTGACTTACAGAGAGGGTATCATTTTGAGTAACAGTCCTAATTTAGTATAAAAGATAAGGAAAAGATATCTTTTCCTTCAGGAGTGGCTAGAAGTTTCTAGTTCCAATGATCCGCATGGTCCCACGGCTGGCTTTGCTGTTCACTGGTTTCATTTCCACATGCTCAGACTTCCAGCATAAATTCTAGAACACCGGAAAATAAAAGTGACAGCTTCTAGTTTTATTAAAAAACAAAAGAAACTAAGTCTTTTCCATGTTTTGTTTTGTTTTCTTTTAGTGTTAAATAAGGTTTTGGAGGAGTTTCATTCAAATGGGAACCACAGGAGTGTTTTGAATGTTTTCCGTCCTTTGACAGCAGTATTACTGTATATTTGTGAAAATTCACAAGTACACTTGAAATACGAAATATATAAAAGTACATAAATACTGTATAAAAATATTGAAAATTAATAACACAAGTGCTTTCATATGTTGGGAGAATGTTCAACTCTCCTGAACCTTGATTTTGATGTGTTCAACACTTTTTTTCACACCTCTTAGAAGAATTGAAGGTCTGCTAAAAAGATTTAGGCCCTGCCAGGCCTTTCTTGCAGGCTTGTCTCATTTGAGAAAATGCCCTCTTGGGTTGCACGGCCCCCATCTCATGTACATAACTAGGAGTGAAGTGGGAGGGCTCCCAGAATCTGTCCTGGAGTTTAAATCAGGCTCCTGGGACAGATCTCTGGATGCATTGTGGCTCTGAGACACAAAGGTGTGTCCCAAGTGGGATCTGCCTGGGGATGTCCTCAGTCCTGGGTGCCAGCATCATTCCTTCTATTTCCTCCACAGCCCATTTCCAGCTCTTTGTTTCCCAACTCAAGACTACTTGTGCCTGCTTCCTTATGATATAGGAAAGAGGCATGAAAACTACACAATTAAACAAGCTGTGTCCAGAGCCTGCAATGTGCTACTGCCACATTAGAGGAAAACTACAGAATGAAGGAAGATTCTTGCTAAGATTATTTACTCATACCATGAAGGAAAAACAGAGTCTTTAAGTTGTACACAAAATAAACCCAGCCATTCATTCCCTACAGCCAGACCATGGGGAACCAATTGAGCAAAGATTGAGATTGCTAGTTGGCCTTTCGTGCTGCATACCCATACGATCAAAGGAAAACAAGAAAGCAAAGTAAACTAGATACTAAGAATCACTTATAAACACTCAGGGTCTCTCACAGTCTGTTTCTCTCATTCTCTGTCTCTGAGAGAAGACCAGCTCTGTCTATGGAGCAATAGTCATTACTTCCCTAATAACCTTTCCTTTTGTCTCTAACTCACATGCACTTGAATTCTTTCCTGTGTGCAGTCAAGGGCCCTTTTTCTCTTGGTGCAGGCTTTGAGTCCCCGCGGGGTAGGAGGGATTCACCCCATCCTGCATCACTTAGAAACACCTTTTTGAAATCCATGCATATGCCACTCTGGAAATTTTCTCTGAGCAGACAGTTGTGAGCTGAGAGGGTGAGAGAAGCAGTTGGCAGAACCTCTGTCATGGGCACATTCCATCGGCCAGAGTGATGAGAGCCATTATGTTTATGAAATCTGCTTCTGAACATTTAAATTTGACTATGAAAAGGGAAACAAATGCCTTTAGAATTTGTCCATGTAACAGTCTCCATTATCTTCTCCCTCTCCTCAGCCTTGTTATTATCGTGGCTTTAGCAGCCTCCTATTATGCATCCCAATGTCTCTAAACCACGCATGGCAGACTGTCACCCGAGGTTTTCTTATACCAGAAACTCTTCTCATCCAGGGCTACACACAATTAGAGAAGCGCTGTTGCCAGCTAAAAGAGTTTTTGTAAATGAAGGCCCTCCCATAGGCTGAGTTGCTGATCTTCTGCATTCAACTGCCCATTTTGCCCTGAGTCATGGATATAAGACCCTCAGTCTTGCTAACCAAAGGCTCCTCATTGAAAAAATATTGGTACTTGCTGGACAGGTCAATAGTTGTCCCTATTGGCATGTCCCACTTACAAGAGGAGGTGTGTTCCGCTCACATTGATGTAGTTGGTTCAGGAGGTCACCTCTTTGTAGACACTTTGGCCACTTCAGGAGTCACTTGGGATCAAGTGATTGACCAGGAACTTCATATAGACAGTGTGCTGCCACCACACCTGATGGAGTCCACTGCAGAGATAATGTGTTTTGTCCCTACATCAAACAGACCATCCCAAGTCAAAGATTGGACCAAGCATCAGATCCATTAGTCAAACTCCAGGAAATTGTGATACCACGAGAGAATTCCCTGGCTGAGCGGAACTCATCTACACCTTTTAACAAATCCTTTGGCCAGGTCGATGATCTAGCTACATGATGCCACCAGCAGCAACAACGACTTATGCAGTGGGCGATCACTTCATAATGTATCTAAACTTCTAATGACTATGTTGTATACCTGAAACTAATGTTGCATGTCAAGTGCAATTGAAAAATAAATTTTAAAAAGATAGTCCTCCCACTTCCCTGCCCCAGAAAAAAAGAGACTGAAGTTTGGAATAAGGCTAAAATGCTGTCCACATTGACTATGCTCTTTCCCTTCACAATCTCTACCACATGACTTTTGTGAAAAATGAGAAGCACATTGCTAAAGATTACTACAATTTTTATATTTTAGTAGAGTATATCACATTTTTATGATTTATAGCAAAAGTGTAGCTTTTCTGCCTTTTTAAAATTGTTTCAGGTTGAATATACAGAATGCACTGCAGAAGGACTTCACCACCGCTATTATCAAAACTGATATTCATATGTAGGGTTTATTAATACTGTTTACAAGTGAACTTTTTCACAAATACCAAACATCTGCGTTACATAAAAAGTATTTTTGGTGAAAATTTTCTAATATCTAGATTTGAAGTGGTGGTTATTTATTTTGTTTCCTTTCATTAAAATCTCATAACAAGACAGATTCTCACTTGAGCCACTGCTTTCTATAGCGTGACACACTTTAGTTTCCTTTCCTGATTTTTGTATGCTCCTTTAGTGTCATGGTGTTCCCATTACATTTTCCAACAAGAAAAGATGATATCAAATATTAGAAATTATAGAAAAATTGTTAGATTCTATATTCATTGTTAGCTGTGATCATGCCTAGCTTTTTTTTTTTTTTTTTTTTTACCAATGTCTTAACTTTCCCCATTCCACATCTGAGAACGATGTTGCTGAAGAAGAAACACTTGTTCTCTAATTGACAAAATGAAGGTAATTTGTCATCCTACCTACTGAGACCATGTTCGTCAAGGTTTCCCACTTCTCAACTCTGTAGGGTTTCTTCTGTGAAGGATCCAGGAAAGCCCACTCCTCCAGGGTGAAGGTCACAGCCACATCCTCAAAGGCCACTGAGTCCTAAAACACTCCAAACATGTATAGTAGGACAAGTGAAACTGACAGCACTGGACACCTAGACTCCATTTGCAGGAAATTCACATATGATTCTGTCACCTCAAAACATTTATTCTATGACTTGATCATCAGAAACACTCTGTCCACACTTCCTCATAAATTGAACAGCATGATGAACAAATGGAAATGATTTACACACTTTTACTGTGATCACATTACCTTATTTCTCTCTAATGACAGGGTTCAGAGCATATTGATGAGTGACAGAAAAGCTATGCAAATGAAACAAATATTATCATTTTAAGACTATTAATACCTTGTGAGAAAAACTCATCTACTTCATTATTACCTACCATTTACAGTCCTCCCTGAGGCGGAGGGTCAAATCTGCATAAAATTTTAATGAATAAAAACAAAATAAAGAATTGAAAGCTTTTTCATCTATTCCCATTACCAAACATGAGAGTCCAAGATACAGTGGAAATCCAACTTTTAATAAGGTCCCGCTAACCATTAGCATCCCTAAAGTACTCTCGGCCTTTTGCAGCTGGCTAAATCGAAATGTTTTTGTGAAGCAACATGGTTTTTGCCTTACATAATATTTATCACAGACTCAGTTCTTCAATTCTTTCTCTGTCCAATTTGATGGGCTAGGGAGTTGATTGGAACTAAGAAGAAGGAATGACAACTTTGACCACAAAACTCCTATACTCACATGCCTCAGGGCTGCTTGGAGCCAATTATTGGCACACACAGGCATGCACAATGACAAATACACTAGAAGTGCTCTTTATGGCACAAAAACACTAAGAGTCACCAATTGCAATTGCGTTCAGTAAAATCCACAATGGTTTGTTGGTTGAATTTGCCCATAAGTATAACGTACATTGAAGGGTTTAGCAATGCTTTCCTTCAAAGGAACATAAAAATCTCCATTTTTAAATTTCAGATTTTCCCAACCAGCCGCCCTAGATGCTTCACCCCTAAGTTCTCTAATTCCCAAGCTCCTGTGAGGTGTACAGCAGCATGCTAACTTGAGCCCTGAGCATATGAATCCTTCAACTGACATCACCAAGAGTGTATGAAGTCCATAATTGAGGTCTGTGGAGAAAACAAGGCAGGCCATTCCAGCAGTCATGAAATGGCTTAAAAGAGCAAGGAAAGATGCCTGGACTTTTTGTAAAAGTGAGGTTAGGGGGTGGGTTAGGGTGAGGGTTCACACACAAGAGAAGGATGTTATAAGGACTGAATCTCTTGCAAAGCAAGGCGCACCAAGGTGCTCTTAGCCTTTTGGGTAGATCTGGAATGAGACTGTAAAGCTGTCATATGTCAGTCATTGACAACTGGGGCAGAAAAGTCCTGTTTCTAGTCTATCATTTAAGGAACTTGGAAGCCATCATTACTGACCTCACAGAAAAAAAGCAAAAACTCCTGAAATGAACAATTTCTTGGATCCATTAGAACATTGAGGTCACAGGCAAACCACTCTCTCCAAAACTGGAAAAGAAAAAATAAAAATGGCATTTTAAAATATGCCCCAAACATTCTGTTCTTAACAGGCCTATACTGAAAACAGTCTAGTTCACCAGAGGCTAGTGCAAGGACAAAAAAGAACAAGACAGAACACAATATCTACAAACTGTAGAGCAATGACAGAAGGTTGAAATATACATGATGTAAATACCTGAAGGAAAAGACAGAAAAGAAACAGAACAACTGAAGTAATAATCACTAAGATTTTTCAAAAATTAATCATAGATGGCAAATTGTAGATTCAAGAAGCTTGGAGACACTAAACATGGACACACCAAAATTGCACACCAAAGTATCTCCTATTCAAACTAGAGAAAAATGAAAGACAGAGAATATGTTGAAAAAAGACAGAGGGGAAAGGGCACTTTAGTTATAGGGGAAAAAATTCAAATTAATTCAACCTTTTTATCAGAAACCATGCAAGCAAGAAGAGAGTGGAGGGAACTATTTAAAGTTTTAAAAGAAAAAATCCACTCTTCTACTTTCAAAACCCAAAGCTGGTCCTCAAAAATATTAATTTACAAAATTGGTAAACATCTAGTCAAGATAACAGAAAAGTGAGAAGACAGAAAACACTAACATCAGAAATAAGAGGGGAAAAGAACATGAAAAAAAATTGATACCATCCAACATCCATTTATGATAGAGGGGATTTATCTCTTTTTGAGAAAAAAATCACAACACCTGTAAGTAACATCATACTTAATGGTGAGAAACTATATGCTTTTATGGTTAGATGAGGAACGAAGCAAGGAAGTGTCCTCTCACCACTCCCATGCAACATTATATTGGAAGCTCTAGCCATGTAATAAGAAAAGAAATGGTACGCAGATTTGGAAGCCGGAAATAAAACTACCTTTGTTCCATATGACATGATTGTCTATGAAAAACATCTGAAAGAACTCACAAAAACAGATAACGCCTGGAATCAATAAAAGTGCAGCCAGATTGAAGTCAATTATTTTCCTATAGACCTACACAAAAACATCAACTGATCTTTGACAAAAAAGTAAAGACAGTTCAATGGAAAAAAAGTCTTTTAAACAAATGTGCTGGAAATGATGGATATCCACATGCAAAACACACATACACAAGAAATGCAGATGCAGACCTTAAACTTTTCACAAAAATTAACTAAAAATAGATCATAAATCTAAATGTGAAATGTAAAAGTAAAAATCTCCTAGAATGCAGCATACAAGAAAATCCAGGTGACCTTGCCTTTAGTGATGAATATTTAGAGAAAACATCAAAATAAGATCAATTAAAAAAAAAAGTTTCCCTTTAATAAAATAAAAAAACTCCTGCTCTGGAAAAGTGTTAACAAAATGAGAAGAACACATCACAGACAAGGAGAAAATTTTTTGTAAAAACTTATCTGATGAACAACTGGTATTCGAAAATCCAATGAACTCTTAAAGCTCAACAATAAGAAGACAAATAACCCAAATAAAACCAGGTGACAGATCTGAACAGACAACTCACCAAAGAAAAATACAGATGAGAAGCAACATGAAAACATGCTCAACATATGCGGTTGGGGTATTACAAATATAACGGAGTTATCACTACATACTTATCAAACACTGAAAATTTAAAACACTCAGAACACCAAGTACTCGTGCAGACGTGAAGCTGCAGACAACCCTCATTCACTGCTGGGGGGTGGGGATGGAATGTGGCACGTCTACATTGGAGACAGGGACTTTTTGTCAAAACTAAATATACCCTCACTGCATGTAATAAGATCCAGCAATCACGCTCCTTGGTATTGACCTAACTGAATTGAAACCTTATGTCCACACAAAGACCTGTACATGAATATTCGTAGGCTCTTTATTCCTACTTGGCAAGAGTTAGAGTTAAGTAACATGTCCTCCAAGAGTCAAGTGGATAAACAGTTGGTGGTAAATCCATATGACGAAATACTATTCAGTGATAGCAGAAAATGAGGAATCGAGTCATGAAAACACCTTGAGGAAACTTAAAAGTACACTGCTAACAGAAAGAAGCTAATCTCACAAGGCTACACATTGTGTATTCCAAGTATGGGACATTCTGAGAAAGAAAAAACTATGAGCCAATAAGAAGGTCTCTGGCTATAAAGGATTTGAGGTTGGAGAGATGATGAAACAATAGGAGGGTCAAGTATGGGACATTCTGAGAAAGAAAAAACTATGAGCCAATAAGAAGGTCTCTGGCTATAAAGGATTTGAGGTTGGAGAGATGATGAAACAATAGGAGGGTCATAAGGGATTTTTGGGAAATGAAACTTATGACACAGAAATGAAAGATATATGTCATTAAACATCTGCCCAAACCAACAGATTCTATGACACAAAGTCAACATTAAGTAAACTGTGCACTTCACTGTATCAATATCGGCTCGGCAATTGTAACTAATCTACCACAGCCACACAAGATATAAAACACAGTGCAAACAATATGTGCAAATAGGTTACGTGGGAACTCGACTCTCTGATCAATTTTTCTGCAACCCTAAAACCACTCCAAAAAACCTGAAGTCTATAATAAAGGAAAAGATGAAGACAGACTCATTATAATTCAGCCCTGATAACTGACTGATGGATGAAACAAGCTACATATTCAACTGATTGGACTTTATGTCAATAAGCCAGCGTGGTGCCCTACAAGCCTGCAACCAGTATGGAGGAGAAGCTTCCGCCGATGCCCCGTGTGAGAGCAGGGTGCTCTGTGTTCTGAGAAGCGCCGTGGTTACCATTAGCAGAGTCTGGAAGTCCAAGGTGGGTCGGTGATTTCCTGGTGAGTCTGATTTTGGGGAGCTGGTTGTCCTGGGGTGCAGCCAAGTGTTACCTAGATCTACACGTGGGGTGTCTCAGTCAAGACATCCCCAGAGTTCTTTTACCACAAAGGGGCAGCTCAGACAATGGTCCAAGGGCCTGTAAACACAGGCAGATGGGGACAACTGTGGGCCAGCGGTAAGATGGCTGCCAGATGTCTGGGGAGCTGTGACCCTTGGGCTCAGTCCTTTATCAGGAATGTCCCAACGAAGGGATGAAGAGTCGCAGCCCCACTGCACTCCCCCACGTACAAGTGTGTGTGTTCCTCCTGAGAGTCTGCCCTCCCCAGGGCTGGGCGCTGACTGAGTCCCTAGGAACAGCCCAGGGAACCCAGGAGCCTGCGAGAGGGGCGACCTCCTCCAGCACTGTTGCTTCTTTCAAGGGACTGGAGTTAGGAAGGTCACCCTTCCTGCAGGTGGCACAAGCTGGAGAGCCAAGGGCTGGCTCCATCCTGTCACAAGCAGATGTCAGCTGCCCAGCTGAGCAGAGGGAGCTGTTTCCAGGGCTGAAGGCACAGGCCCCTCAGCAGCGGGTCCCATATTCAGTGCTTATGACAGCCTCTGTTTCAAAAGGGCCCAGCATGTTGTAATAACTGCGGCTCTGACGGCAATGTAGTGTGGGGCTCAGGCCAGTTTCTTAATCAGAAGCCTGGGGACAACTGAAAGCCCTTCTCCAGAGCCTCACGTCACTGCCAACAGGGTTAGAGGCCCTGGCGTGACAACCTGTTGCTGTAGAGAGTAAGTACCCTGAGCTTAAGCAGGGTTTGAACTGATCCCTTTGCTGTGAAACTGAAACCATGGTGCTGCCCACTGTCACCCAGAGGGTCAGGATCTTTGCTGCAACAGATATGGGGGCAGCAGCAGCAGCGTTACTGAGGGGTCCTGCTGGGCCCCCTGGGATTTCCCCACCTACTGTATGTCGTCCCTATCTCCTCTCTCACCGAAATAACTGTTCCTGAAGGAGTGACCATCTGATGGGCTCCCCTCATTCACAGGGCATAATCATCCTCATACCCCCAAGATCTGCCCCTAATGTCTGGGCAAACCCAGCCTTAGTCACACATTCTAGCTAAACACACAGTAGGGTTCCAGCCAAGACACTGACCCAGGAGCCCTGTAAGGAGGGTTCCATTCTCATATCCTGTTCATAAAAGACAAGGAATTGGAGGGCTCCCCAGCAAGCAGCAACTACCAGCGCAGGGGCCTCCAGGTCCACATCAGCCTGACAGATAAGCATTAGCGGGAAAGGGAGGGTGAGGCGTCAGTTTTCAGTAAACAAACATCAAATATGTGGAGCCTGATCACTCATGACAACAATGAACAATGGTAAGAAAAATAGGCATTCACACTGGCTTGCTTTTATTTACAGAAACATTTACAGAAACTCTAACAGGATGGTCAGGAAGTGATCACACCTGGTTATCAAAGGGTGGATGGAGTCAGAGCACAGGGGCAGAGCAAGATACATGGGCAGGGCATCTTCTTAAGTTAGTTTACTATCTTAGAAATTTTTAAAATTTTTCAATGCATTATTTATTTAAAATAAGGAGAAATTATTATATATACCATATTTTCATATTCTTAATTATAATTTTTAATTAACTTTTGATTTATTAATTTAACTTTACATTTTCTACATAAGAAATTATTTGAAAATTTGATCCTTTAAAAACACTAACAAATATAAAATTGCAAAGCATAATAAATGAAAACTATAACATCTCTTTCTAACAAAAAGGAGAAAAGGCATTATAGTTTATCCCTCCATTATAGTAAACATTGGAGCTATTTTCAGGAATGAATAGCATATTATATTCAAGGGTTTGCAATTAAGCCTTTAAAGGTACCAGGAATTTGAAAGAGTTACGTAAGGCTTAAAGTGTTTTCTTCTTATCAAGCAAAATAGAAATTCAAATATTTTTTCCTCACAACCATTAAAATAGGAATTCCTTTGCATTAAGAATGGTATAGCCTTCTAAATGTCAAAGTCCTCTAGAGACATGGACATAAAAATACTGACCTAAAGATGGAAAAGTCACCTGAGAACTTAAATATAAGCATCTCACATCTCGGGTTCTATTGCCTAAATAAAACCAAAATTCTATTTAGTTGCATAATTTTCTTTCCTTACATAGTACCTTACTATCAAATTATATTTTAAAACTTCAAGTGCTAATGGAAACTAGAATTAAAGGACTGTAACTGAAAAAAGAATGCAAGGGAAGAAACACCAATATTGCATCAAAGCAGATATGCAGCTTCTTTCCCACAGTTCACAAGGAAATCCACATTCACAAAGTTGGACATAATCACAACCTTTGGGTCTAGATAATCCAGGGTGAGACAGAACCCCTGGAGTGGGGCAGTCCCTGGGGAAGGAAGGGAGGGACACCTGAGCAGCTCCAGGAATGAACTCTGGGAGCTCCATTCCCCTCCCCCCTGCCCCTGTGAGCATGGAAGGGCCTCTTCCCCCAAGCTTCCACGCTCACAGTGAGGAAACTCAGTCTGATTCAGTTTCAGTTCTGACCCAAATGAACCCCCCAATTCATAAAATTTTGTCCACGAGACAGAAACTTTGATCTTCACAGACTTTCTCAGTGCATACAGATACACTCTGAGTGCACCCATATCATGAATGCCAAACATTCAAATATAAAACATTTAAAATATCTAGGCCTAAGGAAACCACAGTTAACAACCTCTAAAAGGGGGTCATCCCCCCACCACCACCTCCCCTGTGCACGTGCACCCCCAGCTTTCCAGGGCATAAGTTTCTCTCAGTGTGAAGGCTCCTTCCATCATGGATGTGAGCAGGTAGGACACCTGCATGGGGAGGCTCCCCAGGGAGAACCACTGGGCCTTCAAGTGCTTCCCTTTGCGGGTCAAGAGGACCTTAGCCTGGGTCACTGACCTCAGGCCTTTTTCCCACTGGAGTTGCTCTGGAAAACTGTTGATATTGTAAACGACACAAAGCCAGTGTTTGAACAATCCGGCAAAATCACTCAAACCCAGTATTTATGTATGAAGAAGAGAGGAATATTGTAAGTCATTTTACTGGTTCAACCAGAAAACCCTAAATAGCTATCCCTTTCAGGAAAAAAAAAAAAGTGAGTTATCATTATTTCCAGGGCAAGTTTCTTTTGTAATCTTATTTGAATACCAAGTTTAAACCTAAAATTTTATTTGAAATCACCCCAAATTAGAGAAGAGTCCTCAGAAACTTACTGCACAGACACAGGAAAGAAAAAAGTGAAAAAGGAATTCTTAACAAAAGTAATGAAATTTTTTTGAAATTCATCTCTTTGTTGCCTCTTTGGAAATATTTTATATTGTCTTTCAAGCTCTATTAATTACATGCATTTTATTCTATTGAAAAATGGAGTCAAGTCAAAACAGACATACACCAGATGTATTGTGGGTTAAGTTCCAGACCACTGCAATAAAACGAATATCGAAATAAAACACTGCCTAATCAATGTAACCCAGTATTTATGTGGTGGAGGGTCTTGTTTTCAATTTGTAAATATCTCAACATCTGTAAAGTGCAATAAAGCTAAGTGCAAAAAAAAAATAAAAAACAAGGTACACTGTACATCTGGGTGACAAACCCAGGGAAGAGTAATGCTGACAGGACAGAACCCGGGGGCAATTTTCCAAAAAGAACCTCCACCCAAAGGACTTCCCCTAGGACGTCTGTGCCCAGGGAAGATTCTGGGGGAGGGGAACGAGGATTTCACACAGCGTAGTTCCAGTTGGTTAACCTGGGCTTTCCTCTCACGTAAAGCATTCACAGACAAAAAGCAATTCCTTAAAAAAAGAGTCATACGCGGCTTAGTGGGAAAAGGATAAACGATTAAAATATTGTACATGTTTTACATGCATTCTGGAAAACAAATAGTTGATGATGCTGTGAAGCGAAGAGAGGAGCTGGCTTTGCAAATGAGGCCAGATATTAGAAATTTAGTAATTTGCTCCCAGTCCTAGGAAGAGCTAGGCTGGAGGTATAGAAACCCTGCTTTGAAACATTTGGAAAACTCAGGAGAAAATGGGTCCTCTTGTAAAAGTGTAAAAGTGCATTTCAATAACATCTTCCTTGTTCACATCTCCCCTCTTTATTCCAGCCATAACCAATATGTTGTTATGGGTTATTGGTATCAATTCCTCAGTAAGTCAGCCCCAAGGACAGGGCAGAGAGTGATATCTCCAGGCGCCAGCTGCCTAAGAGAAAATAGTTCCCAAGGCTCCCAAGAAGAACAATAAAACAATGTTGCAGCGGGAGTACAGATAACAAAACTGTCCACCAGAAACCATATTTCTTTGTATTAGATGCTAACAGCCAGCATCTGCTTCGGAAATCTGCTTGCTCATGTAATCAAAGCCCACCAAGACATAGTTTAAGGCTACAAAGCTGCCTCCTCTGGAAGCTCCGGGTTGATTCTCTAGTGGGGAGAATCAGTTCCCCCCTGGCTAATAAAAGCTCATAATTCATCTTAATTGGCTCTGTGGGTCTTAGATTTGAACACGCCCCAACACTCTAAAGAAAAAGCAAGGGCTTGGGACCCCACAGCCCACAGAACCTCCCACACACGAACCGGAGACTGAGTCATGATTGTCCGATGACCCTCCCCATGGTTACCGCACCATCTGGGGATACGCAGGGCTGCGGACTCAGAGCTGCCCAGAGAGGCGCCGGCCAGACGTCACCGTGGGCAGTGATGGGACAGGACGCCTGGGTCCAGCCCTCACGCTGTGTGCCTGAGGGGGCGGAAGTCTGAGAGGTGTCCCCAGTGAACTAGGATATGCAGACGCTGGACTTGACCTCGGGGAGGCAGATCCCAACCAGCCCGTTGACTCCGTCTCTCCATCCGGCCTTGCACGCTCACCTTTTCTAGGTTTCCTGGGTCTCCTTGCGTCCTTCTTATCACTTCCACGACCAGTACAGACAACCGCGGGACAGTTATAGAGGCAAGGGCCTGGAACGCAGGCGACGGTGATACCTCCCTTCTTCCTAAGAAGGATCCCACAGTTGTGGAAAGCAAGACTTTCTATATTGCCATCCTCTATTTACTTTCACACCTAGGCAGTTCTTTCAATTGTTTAAGACATATTACATGGTAAAAAAGGCAATGATCAATAATGACATTCTCACTCAGTAAGTAAGGCTTGTGGGGGTTCAGAATGAGCCATCTTCAGATGTGCCTTTATGGTATGTGGATTATTTTAAGCAAAAGGCAATTTTAGCTTCAAGCCTCAGAGAAGCTTCTTCCTCTTCTTTTAACTACCTAGAACAACTTAAATTAGGGGCCTTGACCATAATAAGAGATTGTCAGTGATATCCTCTCTTTGACCCACCTGTATGGCATGCCAATCTTCTATTTACTAAATATCTGCTCTTATCATCCTGCAATGACCTCTTGAAGCCCCCAAGGCACCTTACTTCAGCCCTAGCTCGGACTGTGTTATATATCTTAACCCTCCTTTCTATCTCTGAACCTCTCCTGCATGTGGAGTCTCTGTCTCATGTATGTGGGGTTCCCATACATGTCTATGTATTAAATTTGATTACTTTCTCTTGATAATCTGTCAAATATCCATTTGATTATCATACCAGCCAGAAGAACCTTGAGGGTAGAGGCAAGTTTCTTCCTCCTCCACAGTTCAAATAATGAACAGGATAAACTCAATGGCTGGAAACCTGAGCTTCCCCATGAGGCTTCTGCAGATGAAAAGATCCTGGGGCATCTGACACAGGATGGCAGAAGGTAAGTTTTCTTACCACGTCAGCACACACTCATATTTCTGTCTGCAGGATCTGGTAGAAGCAAGAGTGGTGAGACTCTTCTAAATTTGATTGGCAGGAGAAAACATTTGTCATACGAGTTTCTCAGTATAGTGACCCTTAGTTACTAGGTAGGAGAACTCATGGGGTTCATTTTTCTCTGTCTCTGTCTGGTTTCTCTCCTTTTATCCAGTTATATGTCCTGAGAGCTTGACCTTGTGACTAGTGAGAATATTTTCTCTCTGCCTGTACCATCCAGTGCACTTGCCAATGTGCGCCCTTCCTCTGTCCAGCCAAGACAAGCTGTCAGGGGCTTTTCTGTGTCTATTCCATTCCTTCCAAAGATGGTTTGTTATCTCTGCCAACTGGAGGACCCCTATGCATCTGGTGGACAGGCAAATAGGCTGTGGGTCCAAGTTTAGGAAATCTTAAACCTTATTCCGTTCAAGCAGGAAAGCACATGATTCTAATTTTGGAACAGCTGTTTAAAGATGGGGCTCCCCACCTTCCTTAGGCTAACTCTAGGGGTAAACTTTATCTTGTGAGGGTTGCATCTTTTTGCATTCACCTATGGGGTTGCCTCTTGCATCCATAGTACGATTTGAGCTACTATGAATCCTACCATCAAGGCCAGACTATAGATTCTTTTAATTGGAAAAACTTTTAAATTGAAAAAAAATTTTTTTACTTAGAGAGGTCTCATACTGTTATAATAACTAGTCATTAAGAGTCTTAATAAGATGGAAGGAGAAAAATTAAAACAAAAATCAACATCCACCTTTGAAATAAGTCAGAGAAAGATAAATACTATATGACTTCACTTATATGTGGAATCGAAGGAAGAAAAAGAACAAACTAATCAAAAACAGACTCACCAATATAGTGGAAAATGTGACAGAGGGGAGGGGTTTGGGGGGCTGGGAGAATGGGGTGAAGGGTTAAAGAAGTACAAATTAGTAGTTGATAGCTGGTCATGGTGGTATGAGGAGCATGGCATAGGGAATGTAGTTAGTATTAATATGATGGCTAGGTGGAGGGCCAAGGGAGGGAGGGAGCATTTGGGGGGTAGTCATTTTATGAACTGTATAGATGTCTAACCAATGTACTGTATACTTAAACTAATTTAAATAAATAACTTTAAAAAAAAATCAATGTCCACCCAAACCCCTTCCTAATTGCCTTCACACAGTTGCAGATACTGTAAAAAAAAAAAAAAAATCATGACGTTGGAAGTATAATTGTTCTGCACTTAAGAAGAAAAATGAAAGAAAAAGAATAGCAAAATCTCACTAAAAGACAGCCTAAAAGTTTATTTCCTAAGAATTCAGCTTGACAACTATCAGATTGGTGGCTCCAAAATATGGCCAGACAGAAATGTGGGCTAAACTCCATTTATAACTAAGGTCCTACCAAATTTCTGCCAGCCCTCAAGAAAATTAAAATTGAACGTAACAAAGGCTATTATGAGGAATGTGCCAATTAGAAAGAAAAAAATGGGCTAAATAAAACGGACATTGACAGGTTTTAGTACAGTACTACCAAAGGCTGAATGGGTCAAACTGACCTCCTGTTGGTCCCCAACTTTAAAAGGCCCCAAATCAAGTCTACTTCATTTATCCTGGTGTACAGAAATCTGAAAGACTGGAAGGAAGTAAATATAATGAGAAACCTGACCAGTAACCACTTGGAACAACAATTAAAATCAAGTTAAAGACTGATAACAGGGCCAGGGTCCCTTGGCATGACTTCTCATTGGAGACCCAAAGCCTTTTTATTCAAGAGTGAGTAAAATGGTCAGGAGGTAGAAAAGAGAAATTTCCAAGGCTACTTGATATGGGAATTCATGAAATGTGGTACCAAAACCCGTTGGTGAAGCCCTGACTGGAAATGTAAGGATTGATAAGATTATGAAAATTGGAATGTTTAAACAGGCTTTATGTTTAAGAAAAAGTCATGGCAATCTAACTTCGATTGCATCTTTTTTACCTGATTATATTCTGGAAATAAACATTGTGCCTCACTGGAGAACTGGGACATGAAAGCTGTCAGTTCTTTCTTTTGGCTATCTGAAAGAAAGACTCTAGAAGGTAATAACCTTTGCACCCTCCTGATCCCATTAAATCACTTACTACTGCCAGAAATACAATTTTTCCCAGGTGAAATCTGACAGGATATTAGAAAGGATTTAATAACTTTTGATCAGATATTTGGCAAAATTAGAAGCTGAAGATTTACAGCCTGACAGGATTTTTCAAAATTTTGAGCCCCTTTCCTAAGCTAAAATAAAACCATACACCAGAGGGAAAGAAGCAAATTAGGGATTACGTAGTTAGACAGGTAGGTCTATGATGTCATTAAGTCACGTGCCAACTGTGGAGGAAGAAAAAACTTTACCCTCAAGGTTCTTTTCACTGGTCTAATAATCAAATAGACATGAGATGGATTAGCAAGGGAAAATAATCAAATTTAATTCATACATAAGTACAGGAACTCCACTTAAATGGGAGAGTAAGAGACCCCACATGTGTGAGAGATTCGGATACAGAAAGGGGGACCCAGGTATGTAAGGCATCCTGAGCTGGAGATGAGTAATGCACCTCAGAGGCTTCAAGGAGTCATTACAGGATGATAAGGAGAGCAGATGTTTAGTAAATAAAAGAGTGCCCTGACATATATGTGGGTCAAAAAGAGGTTATCGCTGACAATCTCTTATTATGGCCAAAGCCCCTAATTCAAGTTCTTCTAGGTAGTTAAAGGGAGAGGAAGCTTCTCTGAGGCTTGAAGCTAAAATTACCTTTAGCTCAAAATAATCCACAAACCACTGAGGCACATCTTCAGCTGACTCATTCTGAACCCCAAAAGGCTATTGCACTCATAGAGAAAATACACACCCTAGCCTCCCTGTTATGTCACATGTCACTTTTACTCTCCTTCAAAGCCCTTATTTCCATCTTACAAAAAAAGCTCTGCTCCCAAATATATTCTATGAGTATTAGACTAGCCTTGGATGTCACTGTGCCTGAAAGGGACCACAGAATTTCAGCAACAAAAAGTGACCAAAAATACTCTGGAACCCTCTTCAGATTTCAACCAAGGGCAAGGGAAATCTCTTCTGAGGTGTGAATTTTAATAAGGCTTGTGAAGAAATAAACTTGTTTCTCATTCACACAAAGGAGTCAGTCCATCCTTGTCAATGAACTGTTTCTCTTAATTTCATAATAAGAGGTGAATTGCACTCAGTGGCAAAGCTTGGTCTTAGTCAGGCAACCTGGTAATAAATCTGAGCTCCCCGAGTGGCCGCCTACGTAAAGTCAGACAAGTCATTTAGCTCCCCTAAGTCTGTTTCCTTTTTTACCAAATGTGACCATACTACTGCTTCCATGTTTAGGAGTCTGAGAAGATGAAAAGTAATGAGCCAATCTACCCAGGGTGCTGAGTGCCTTACACTTAGTGAGCCTTCCTAAAGTGCCTGGATCTTTAGTGTTGGCATTCCTGTTTCTATTCTCATTGTCATTATCATCATAAAGACTTAAAAGCACAACTTCTCTCAATGGAATCTACAACATTCTACACACTTCAGATGAATCACTGTTCCCTGAAAAGTAAAAGTAAGGTTGAATCGGGCCTGTAAAATGACTGAGAACTAATGCTTTTCATAAAGTTCTGTGGTGACTATTTTGATTTCTTCTATGGGTGCTTATTTTCCCATACTTTCAAATCTTTATAAGAAATGCTCTGATTATTAGTTTATGATAATTCACGCCTTCCTTCCCCACAAGACAGAAGAATTCGGTTGATTCTCTCTCCCTCCCACTGCTACCTCAAACACCATGGCAATATTTCAGTCAGACCACAAGGAAGAAATATTTTTAAAGTACAACATGTATCTGTTCTGCCACTTAAAGGCACTTCATGCTTTTGATCACAAAAAGGATCAGTTGCTCCCCTAATTTTACTCAGTGCCAAGAGTAGCTTCTTGATCCCTAGGTAACTCATGCCATCAGGGCCCTATTCCGAGGTCACGGGAAAAATCGCCCTCTCCTCATCTACAAAGGGGTCACTGCGCTCCTTCAGCGGAGCTCTCTGGCTGACATCACTGTCTTGTAGGATGAGTCTTGAGTTCTCATAGCTTCCCACGGTGCAGGTGGGTCCACCAACACAGTATATCCTGCTCCTTGTGTTCGCCACGATGGGGATCACAGGAACCACCTCCTCTTCCCAAACACGCCTCGCGATATCATGTCCACTATGCCAACCACAGCGACTAAAGGACCTTAGAGAATACCATGCTATGACCTCGGCACGGGGGCACACTGTTCCTATTGTTACCTGTGAGAAGCAGAACAATTCATGGCCAACAGTGCAAAAAGCACATGAGCATTTCTGCCCAGATGGGGCCAGCGCTGGAACTGTACAATTCCTACACGTGCAAACAGTGGGCTGGGGAAGGACAGGGATGAAATGTAATTTCCTCGGCGCCAGGTTTCTGAAGTTCAACAGTGTGAGAAAAGGGACCAGACTTCAGCATCTTCCCCAGGGACTGCACATCCTTACTATGAGGGGTCCTTTATTTGAGGTGGAGATGGGGAATTGGGAGATCAAAGAAAACAAAAAACCAGAGGGATTCCCGACTTGAGGAAATCAGTGATTTCCAGGAAAACTGCTTCCAGACTCTTGTTTTCCAGATAGTTCTTAAAGGGAAGATGAAAAACGGATCATGAAATGGAAATATCTTCTCCATCTCTCAGTTCTCCAAGCTGAATATCCACAGAGCTTTTCTTCCTCAGTTGTACCGTGACCGGGGGTGCTACAGCCAGTGTTTCGCCTGTATGACAAGCACCGGCTGAACCCTGAGCCCTCCTTTTCTCTCTCTTTCCATTGAGAGCGCTTCTGGTTCTTCGGCTCTGCCCCTCAGTCCCCGTGTGTCAGATGGCCTCCCAGGGCACGGTGGAGTTATTGTTGCTGTTTGGGTGGAGTTGGGTGGGCTGCTTGTCTCAGATGATGTTAAAGTGAGTATTTCCTGAGGGGGGAGGAGGAAATGGTCGGACCAACTCATTATCTGTGCATACTATGTGGAGAGGACGCCTGTCGCTGAGGGAGTCCACCCTTGTCAGAATGTTATAGTATCACAGACTCGCCAATCAGTGGGAGTGTTATTTAGATGAATAATAATCTGATTTTCTAAGAAGTTTCATTGCCGCTGGATTTAATAGCGCGACCACAAGTAAGGGCTGGCTCATGACCACGGAGTGTTGTAACCATTGGTAAGAAAATATGACCACCTGCTTACATTCATGACATACGATTTTTTTAAGTCAGAAACTTTTTCTAAGGGTAAGCTTTCTAAACACCACGAAGTCATTTTTCTTCGGAAATGATGGCTTGTCTTTGGCCCCAAGGCTCTTTTTCGGAATCTGGCTCAGGATGCCCACCTAACGCATCCCTGGAATCTGTGCCTGTGCTCCTGTTTGGTAAAACCGCGTCAGACTCCTGTTGCCAACAAAGATCAAAATGAAGCCACATTAGTTATCGCATACGGTGAGGGGACTTTGCAGTGTCTGCGTTTGTCAGGAAGGATCACGGTTCCACGGTGGACTCGCAGCACTACGTTTCAATGCAAACGTCCCTGGAGAGGACGCGTTCTGGCTGGCCTGGTCTCGGACACTTAGGCGTCAGTAACTCCAGCTGGAGCGGGCGAGGTCCTGAGAACTGTGTGTCAGATCAGGAGCTGGGGGCGGGGGGCGTTGTCGGCAGCGGCGCTGACGTCCCGCTCGCTCCCGCAGCGCTGGCATTGCGGTTTCCCCGCCCTTAAAGCCGGTTGTCGCTCTGCCCCTGTCCTTCGCGCTTTTTCCTTTACGGCCTGGAGGAGTCGTAGGCAGGAGTCAGGGAGACTCAAGAAACAGAGAAATGGTGAGTGTGCGGGACGGGTGCGGAGATGGCGACGAGGAGGTGGTAGAACCAGCTGTGGCGAGACCCGGCCTTCCTGAGGTCCAGTCCGGAGTCTGCGGACCCGAGTCCTTCCCGGGCGCTGCGCAGACCCCAGTCCCCTCCGGCACGCGGCGTGAGGGCTGGGCCGGCACCCGGTAATCCTGTCCCGTCCCCGCGCGCAGCGACTTCGGCTCCGCAGCCCCTCTGGGCGGCTTTGCGCCCGCCGCTCCGCGTCTCCCCGGATGGTGCGGTGACAACGGGGAGAGTCAACGGGGACAGCCGTTACTCAGACGCCGGGGTTCGTGCGCAGGACAAGGTGTGTTCTGTGGGGTCCCCGTCCCTCTTTCGTCCCCAGAGGGACCCAGTTTCTCCTGAGTTTTCATGTTTGGGGTAGGGTCTCGGAACCGCCATGCTGTTCCCCAGGCCTAACTCCTCCTCGGGGCGGTGACAGACGACGGCATTTCCAATCTCTCCCCCGAATTCCCAAACGCCATCTTCCCCTGAGTCATAGCATCACTGTCAACTGTTTGTGCTGCAGTTCGAATTATTAAACAAAATTCAGCTTTGTAAATTTGAAGATAATTGGCTTTATTCCACGATTCACAAAATGGGGCAGCATCACATCTAGTCAATAGAAAGGTGCTGGGAGGAGCTCTACACAAAGGAAGACTTTTACCAGCAGAAAAGGAGCCGCACTAGCGGGTTACTGGCGGAAGGAAAACAAGGATTGTTTCAGGCAAGGTCACCTTTCATTTAGAAGAAGGAAGCATGAATCTTATCGGGCAGATTAGTGTTGATCAGGAATTCTAGACAGGTTTAAAATTTCATTCCTGGGGGAGGATGAAACTGCAGTTAAGTACAGTCATGCACCCCTTAACCTCTGGAGTCCGCGGAGTGCCTTTTAAGAAGTGCTTCCCGAGGCGATTTTGTTGTTTTGAATTCGCTTACACAAACCCCGATGGTCTAGCCCACTACACTCCTGGGCTATGTTACAGCCTATTGCTCCTAGGCTACAAACCTGTACAGCACGGTACTGTACTGAATACTGTAGGCAGTGGTAACAATAGTAGTATTTATGAATCTAAACAAAAAAGATACAGTAAAAATATGATATACAAGAAAAAAATGGTGCTCTTGTTAGGATACTTACCATGAATGGAGCATGCAGGACTGGAAGTTGCTCTGGGTGAGTCAGTGAGTGTGAAGGCCAACGACGTGGCTGTGCATCACTGTGCCTCACTGTCTGTTATTGTGGACTTCATAAAGGCTGTGCACTTAGGCTGCACAAGATCAAATCAAGCACAGGAAAAAAAATGATGCAGTCACAAGCTGTGATAAACACAAGATGTATGAGGCTGCTGCCTGCATAACACGGCACACTGCTTTACAGAAAACTTTTTTTAATAAGTAGAGTACACATTAAAATAATGATAAAAAGTGTAGTATAGTAAATACATAAACCAGTAACATAATCATTTATTATCATCAGGTGTTATCTGCTGTACATAGTTATATGTGCTATAGTTTTATAGGACAGGCAGCACAGCATAGTATCTCCACAAACGTGAGTAATGTGTTGCCCTATGATATTATAATGGCTATGATGTCACTAAGTGATATGAATTTTCCAGATCAATTAAAATCTTATGGGACCGCTGCCCTATATGTGGTCTGTTACTGACCAAAACATTGTTATGTGGCACCTGACTGTATTAAGTTTTGGGTTTGGTGGTACGACTTAGAGCGAGTGAATCCATCTGGGGCCTGTTGTCTCCTTTTTAATAAAACAGACCCAATATTTTAATTGTTTATTATATTCCCACAGTCAATGGATGGCTGTTTTTAAAAGGTTTATTTTGTGTGTGTGAATATTTTAACGAGACAACAGCAGCTAATAACCAACTAGAGAAGTTGTATGAAATTCCGGTTCCCTTCCCCCAGGACCTCCCCTGGGCAGAGACACCCTGCTGGAAGTCCTTTGGGCAGAGGCTCCTCCTTGAAACTTTCCTGGGTGTTCTCACCGCAGTTCCAGATCAGCACTGCCTCTCCTTGAGTTCATCAACTTTAAACATTTATTCACTTTATTTGTCTCAGTTTTTCAGTAAATAAAAATTTATTTAATCATTTCAACCTGAAACAACATAAAATATTTTCAAAGATGCAAGAAAGAAGTGAACTTCAGAAAAAAAAAATTTCCAGTATTATATTGCAAGTTTAAAATTTTTCTTTCCCTTTTTTCTTCCCAATGTGGGTAGTAATATTCTGAGATCTGTTCTTTTATTTTGTGTGAGTTCAAATGGATTCTCAGGGCGTACTTGCAGGCCAGAAGTGTTCAAGTATGATTAATAGTTTATTAAATAATATCTTGCCATGGAAACAATAATTAACTTTTTTTTTGGCATTCAATAGACACTTGTGGGTTTTCTTGCTAGCAAAGTGCCTTGCAATTTTCTTCCCTCCTGTACACATAAACACAAGGTTTGAGTGATTTTGCTGGATTGTTCAAACACTGGTCTGTGTATCTAAAATATCAGTAGAAAACAAACAAACAGGACAAACAGAGACTCATAGACATAGACAATAGACTACTTAGCGGTTACCAGAGAGTGAGAGGGAGGGAGAAGGTGGGTGGTAGGTAGGGTTAAAGGGGTCAAATACATAGTGACAGAAAGAAATCTAACTATGGGAGGTGAACACACAATGCAATATATATATATATCTTACTGTTGAATTGTATGCCTGAAACAGTGTTTTTTGTTAACCAGTGTCACCATAAAAATAAATAAATAAATTCTTTTTTGTTGTTGTTTAAAGAAAACATTATGATAAGTGAAATAAGCCAGACACAAAAAGACAAATACTGCATGGTTCTAATTATATGAAATACCTAGAATAGGCAAATTCATAGAAACAGAAAGTAGATTAGGGACTGAGGGGAAGGGGTAATGAGGAGCTACTGCTTAGTGGGTATTGAGTTTCTGTTTGGGGTAATGAAAAAGCTTCAGAAATAGATACTGGGAATGATTGCATCACATTTGAATATAATTAATGCCACTAAATTGTATTACCTAAAAATGACTAAAATGGTAAATTTTATGCTACCTACATTTTTACAATAAAATAATTTTTTTAAAAACACACACACAAAATATCGGTGGTGGTCCCAACCAAGTACACTAGAGGTTAGAGACCTGAAGCCAGTGACAGTGACTTTAAGCCAAGACCCTTTTGAGCCTTCAAAAATAAGTTCTTGAAGGCCCTGTGGTTCTCCCTGGGGAGCCTCCCCTGCAGGTGTCCCGCCTACGCACGCCTCCATGGAGGAGCCTTTACACTGAGAGAAGCTGCAGCCCTGGAAAGCTGGGGTGCGTGTGAATGTCGGCGGGGGGCGGGGGGGCGGGGGGTTGACGTCCTTTCTGAGGTTGTAACAGTAATTCCTTTGGTTCCGTTTCTAAATACAGGTTTGAGTTTTCTTCACAGTGTAAGTGCACTCAGAGTGTAGTTTGTGCACTTTGAGAAAGTCTATGAAAGCCAGGAGTCTGTGTCCTGGGTTATGTGGTTTGTGAATTGGGTGTTCATTTGGATCAGAACCTTACACTGAGCGTTTCAAGCTGAGCATTTCCTTATTGTGAGATGAAGCTAGAAAGAGGGAGCGTTTCCATTATTCCCTGGGGAGAGGAGGGTGTTGGGCTCCCAGAGTTCATTCCTGGGGTTGCCTCAGGTGCCCCTTCTGGGAGGTGAGGCCCCTTCCCACCTTCCCCAGGAACTGATCCATTCCAGGGGTTCTGTCTCAACAGAAGAGTCTGGAATGTGGAACCTTCTGCAAGTGGCTTTCCTTCTGTCCTGTGGGAAGCTGGCTGTTCATCTGAGTTGATTCTTTCCTTTGGCTCCTTTATTAACTGAACAGTGCAGCCCTTTGCCTCCAGGTCCCTGAGCACCTGGGCTCTGACAGTGTAAGATGACTGACAGTTATGAGGTGAAAAGCAAGAAAATTATAGAAGCAAATGGAATTTTTGTTCCTATTAGGCAAAAGAAACTGAAGATGTGAAATGAAGGCAGTTAAGTTTTCCAGCACATTTTCCATTTTTACATCAGTGTATTTGCATGTCTTTAGAAAATATTGATGTTTAAAAAAGCTAATGTAATCTATTTTAATTGATGTGGGGACAGCTATTAAAAGCTTATGTAACTCTGAAAATCCAGTACACTTTAGGAGCTAAACTCAAACCCTAATGTGTTACAATATGCTGCTTAGTCCTGAAAATGCCCCCAGTGTGAGACAGAGGAAGGACAAACTAGGACATTGAATGTCCTTTTAGTTAGCAAGAGATTTGAATATTTTCATTTTGTGTAGCTTACAGTTCTATAACTGTTAGTTAGTATTTAAAGGAATTAAATCCTAGAATGGTTTCCTAAGTATAAAATTCAAAATAAAGAATGTAAATTTCTGTATTTATTTTAAATAATTTTATACGATAGGAAAGTCTAACAAGAAGACTCACTGCCCAAATATCCTGGTCCCTCCGGCGCTGTTACTCCAGCCACTTCCCAAATATATGTTTTGATCACTTCTTGAGCCTCCTGTTAGTGTTGCTTTATGTAAAAATGAGCAGTTTTGCATGCATATTTTTCTTACCCACTTCATTCTTGGAGTGAGCAGTTGAGACTCTGCATTTTTGTTGTTTGATTACTGACAGCCTAAGCCTCACTCCTCTCTTGTCCCTGTTGTTCCACACTTGGACAGCCTGATGAGAAAGCCTGGCGGTTTCTCCTCTAGAGCAGGCAGGAGATTCAAACCATAAAAAGCCCTGCCTGTGTACAGAACTCTCGTCCAGGACCCATAGCCTAGGTTCCACCAAACCATACCAGGCTCCATTTTTTTGCTCTCAGAAGCCATGTCACAGCTGCTTGAGAGACCCACCCTGCCTTCCCTTGAGACCTGTAGTATGTGATTCATAAGACTTTTCCAACCCTCTGTATATTGAGTGGGAAGGGGGGTGGCACACCAAAATCACTCTCCTCTGCATCTCTGCAGGTAACCATAAAACTTTACTCTTGCTGCCATGAGCCTCACATTCCTACATGACCACCCCTGTGGGTCTGTCTTCTCTTGCTCTGATCCGCTCGCCTGCTCTGCTACCTGGTGGTGGCCGCACTGTAGGCTGCTGGTTGTTGGGGAGCTGGGGTTGTGAGCTGGGCCGCCCCATGTGGCAGTGTTGACCCTGCCGAACCCCAGTTCTGTGTGCAGCTGGCCAGAGTGTGCAGTTTTGAATTCCTAGGCATTTGGGAGCAGGCATAAGGGGCAGGGCCCTGCTACAGGTGGTCCTGGATGGATGTCTTTGCTGGGTATAATCAGTGTGTTAGAGAGAAGCTGTGACAGAGGCTGAGTTGGTCCATACATAGCCTGGGGTAGAAGAGAGGGACTACATCCTGTGCAAGAGGTGGGCCCATCAGATGCTGCTCCTGAAACAGCTGTCAGTTAAAATAGAGAAGAGACGGGGAAGGGCAGCCAGCAGGTGGCAGGCTGATCCACAGTCCTAACACCAGAGGGCTCCCCAGTGCCCATAAGTGCCCTGCCGCCCGGCCCTTCCTCTATTGCAGCAAAGATCCTGACCCTTAGGGTTACAGAGGCCAACAACACCCATGGCCTCACTGTGGCACAGCTAAAGGATTCATTCAAACCTGACTTCGTAAACCCTGTAAAGCCGGTTGTTATGCGGAGGCTCCTAACCCTGATGGCACTGATTAGAGGTTATCTGGAGGGAAAGTATATAAATACCAGGGTAAACAGGACACCTTCTTCCCAGAAGTATATCCAGTGACCAAAAACACAAAACAGGGGACAAGGGGCGGGGGAAATGAAACAAAGCTGTACAATTCGAGCCAATTGGAAATTCAAACTATATTTTAAATTTTCTGCAACAAAACAGGTACACCGCTAGGCTTTGGGGTCTCTACAACGTAGGTTCTGAATTATTTTTGCCCTCTGCTGTAACGCACTAATTCAGAAACCTTTAAGCAGTGAATCAATACTGGCTCTGAAACTAGTTATATTTGGGATCCCACTAAATTTAAGCAAGTTCCTGCTGACAGTCTTACGTGGTGCTACTGAATGTAATATAGAAAACAGATAGGACAAATGTTTCTCCTTAACCATCAGAACTCTGGTCTTGCCTAAATTCTCCATGGTTGCAACACCTGTAGTCCTAAAATATTCCACATTGAGCAAGGATGCTCTCAGCCAATGATTCATGAATTAAAATTAAAGGAAGTATTTTCCACTCACAGATTGGCTTCATAAAATTGGATCCAATGAGCCTTACCTCCCAGATAAATTAGTTAGTGTGGCCAATGTAAATTTCACAGGGCCTTGACAGATTGAAAAGTATGTACATAAATCCTAGTTAGTGAATGGTAGATTCTCCCCAGTGCTCCTCCTTTGAACAGCCTGTTCTTAATCCAGAATAGAATGAATGGATTACAGTGGATTACCACAACTCTGAGGCTGTGATAGCACCAAACAGACCTATTTCCACTCCCCGACGTTATGTAAATTACCGATTCCAACCACTCAGCAATTGGTAAATATCCTGCTGTCCAAGATTTGGCTAAGTCTGTTCTGTTCAGTGCCTATTTCAACAGCCTCTAGGCTGGACTTGGCCTTCACCTCTGAAAATACGTTATCCTCATGGGTCTTCAACAGTTTTGCCATCCCACACAATCATTGCAGGCAAGACCTGAACCACACATCCTGGTTTGTCCAAGAATACAGGTAGGACATTAGGACATCACATGAAATACATTCTCCTCTGAGGACATTAAGGATATAGAAATATTGAAAAAAGGAGTTTGCAAAAGTGGATGGATGCATATGACATGAGGCTCTGTGAACTTTGTTAAATTTTTGGAAATTATTTGATAATATGAGACTCATTCCATCCCTGACATGAAGAAATATAGCACACACATAATCTACTAGGTATTTTTGTTGTTCTAGAGGTAATTTTCCTTGTTTACAAAGTAAGCTTTTTTTTGTTTGTTTGTTTTTTACCATTTATGCTGTTATTTGCAAATTAGCCCACCTTGAATGGCCACCCCTACATAAAGGCTGGAAACTCTTCAAATTGCCATATAGCTGGCACTTTTGTTAGTGACCTCATATTGTCCTTCACCATGGAGGCTTCAGTGACCTCTTCTGCCTCCTGGAGTGACCCATGATGGCCTTAAATTGTCCGTAGGCTTCTGATATAAGAACCTGCACTAGGTCCCACATTATTTGTCATCAGAGCTGCAATTATCTCTATTGAAAGCAGGTAGCCCTGATCGCCTATCCAGCAGTCCATTATGCCTCGGGACCCAGAAACAGCCCCGATGGCTTATCACATCTCTCGAGGCATGACGAAACCAAACCTGGGTCCCCTCAGATGGTCTTTTCTTTCCTCAGTCACTTGTGAGATGCCATGGAGCTGGATAAGGTCCCCAGTGGCCAGACCCTTAGGATCCTTAGGGAGCTCTTTAGGATTCCCTGAGTGAAAAGTGATGGAAGTTCACGGACTTCAGGGACGACATCGCTTTCTTCGTACATGGTGGAACTCAGGCTTAGTTGCTGCTTTTCATGTCTTATTTGGAATGTCTTCGAAAATGGAACAGACCGAAAAGTCATCATAACTGACCAGTTATCACATCAAGAAGTTATCTCACCACCAACCCACAGTTGACATCATCTTCACATTTATTACTTTTGGATTATTCAAGAATTCTGGGAACCTTTTGCGTCAGTTACCCTCAATATAAATCAAAGTAACACATTTCTCTACATATATTCTGGGCATGTTTTTGAAATGGCTGCTTTTTTGATATTTCTTTCCAATTTCGGAGTTAGTGATTCACCCCATGACCTCAATTCTCTGATAGATTTGTTGTTTTAAGTTTTGGCTTCTTTACTTCTGAGGACTGGAAGCTGGCTTCGAAGTTCCTCACACAACACACCAGAGACAGAGTGTCTGACTCCTTTTCTAATGTTTACCACTGATGGCTTTAAGCCTTCATTCCTCCATCCTCCACCTGTACCCCACATCTGTACCTGGTGATAAGAAAGCCTGGGTGCTCCTTCCTTTGGTTCTGGCAAGTAGTTGAATTCACAAGAGTCTCTGTCCCTTTCTGAACGCTCACTCTACCTACCCCAGGCTCAGTAAAACCCCAGGCCAGGCTCCTTTCCCTGCCAACTCCAGGCATGTCCAGACGTGCTTGAGAGGACCGCCCTGCCCTCTGCAGACACTCCCGTTATGGAAGAAGCCTTTCATACTGTGTGTGTGTGTGTGTGGTCATTAGTGTGGACCCCTAAACCAAATCTTGGTGGGGGTCCACCTGCCTGTGCAGGTACCATAACACTTATAGGACAGTTAACATGGTCCATATTGTGCAATACTCTGCATTTTTTCCCCTGGCTTTATTGAAATATAATAGACAATTAGTTGCTTGTATTTACATTGTACAATTCAATGAGTTTTTTTTTTCAGTTATAGTTGGCACACAATAATATACCAGTTTTAGTTGTATAGCACAGTGATCAGAGATCCGTGTAACTCATAAAACGATCACCCCACTAAATCTAGCACCGTTCTTCCCCTTACATATTTATTACATTACTAACCATCTTCCCTCTGCTACATTCAACATCTCCATGTCTATTTGCAACTATCCATTTGTACCACTTAATCCCTTTGCCTTTATTTGTCATCACCCAACCCCCTCCCATTTAGTAGCCCTCTAAATATTCTCTGTATCTATGAGTTTATTTCAGCATTTGTTGTTGTTCTTTATTTTGCTCTTTATTTTCCACATGTATGTGAAATCATGCGATATTTCTCTTTCTCTATCTGACCCATTTCATTCAGCGCACTGTCCTCTAGGTCCACCAAGGCAATATCTTTTTCCATCCCCTTCCTTGTAATCTGTATGTGTCTTTTAATCCGAAGTGAGTCTCCTGTAGGCAGCATATGTAGGGGTCCTGTTTTCTTATCCATTCAGCCACTCTATCTTTTGGTTGAAGCACTTAATTCTTTTCCATTTGAGGTACTTGTTGATAGGAATGTAGTTATTACCATTCTTTTCATTTTTTTATTAATACCATTCATTATTCCTGTTTTTGATACATGTTTTTTCTTCTTAAAGAAGTCTCTCCAACTTATTTTGTCTGGGAAGCTCTTTTTCTGTTCCTCGACTCTAAATGACAGCTCTGCTGGATAAAGTGTTCTCGGTTGTAGATCCTGGGTCTTCATCACGTCAAATATTTTGTGCCAAGCCCTTCTGTTCTGCATGCTTTCTTTTGAGAAATCAGCTGCCAGTCTTTTGGGTGCTCCTTTGTAGATTCCTGACTGCTTTTCTCTTTCTGCTTTTAAGATTCTCTCTTTGTATTTAATCTTTGGCATTTTAATTATGATGTGTATTGGTGTGGGCCTCTTTAGGTTCCTGGTTTGGGGGACTCTCTGAGCTTCCTGGGGTTTTATGTCTATTTCCTTCACAAGGTGAGGGAAATTTTCCATCATTATTTCTTCAGATAGCTCTCCAACGTCTTGTTTTTATTCTGGTACCCCACGATATGAATATTTTACCTTTAAGAGTGTCCTATAGGCTCCTTAAATTATTATTATAGTCTTGGCTTCCTTTTTCTTGCCATTCTGATTGTGTGTCTTTGGCTTCCCCATCCTCCATATAGGTCATTCACTCTGTTTATTCCATTTAATATGCTTTTTATCTCAGATAATGTGTTCTTCATTTCTGACTGATTCCCTTTTATAATTTCCATTTCCATTTTATGTTTTTTATCTCTTTGTTGAAGTTCTCCCTGAATTCATCTACACTTCCCTTAAGTTCATCGAGCATCTTTATAACAGGGTTTTGAACTCTGCATCTGTTAGATTGCTTGACTCAATTATTTCTGGATCTCTGTTCTGTTCACTCATATGGTTTCTGCTTCTTTGTCTTTCTATTTTGGCTGCTTTTCCGTGTCTGTTTCTATGTGCTAAGCAAAGCTCCTAAGTCTCCCAGTCTTAACTAGTGCAGCTTTGTATGGTAGATGTCCAGTGGCACAGTCCTGAGAGTGGTTCAGCTGCAGGCCAAATTTAGCCCCAGCCTGTGCCCCTCCCGGGCCACCTTTTAAGATTCAGCAAGCAATCCACAGATGCTGTGCTTATAGTTGCCTCAAAAAGCCACGCCAGAAACCAAAGCCAGCTGCCTCCAGTGTGTGTAGGTGCTGCTCAGCAAGGGGCACCTGACTAAGTGAAGACACACCTGGATGTGGCTTGGGTAGGGCCACAAGTTGGGGGAGGTGGGATTTCAGGGAATCCTCTGGGCCGAGCGACCTCTGTTATCCAGTTTGAAGACTTCCCAACTATGGAGGCGCTATGTTCAGAGGGCTCAACAGAGAAACAATGGATACCGTTGGCACTTCTGAACAGAGCGAGTCTCACCTCGTCCCTCTGACAACTCAGTCAGTGTTCCCTTGTAAGTCCCCGGTGCCCTGTGTGCACAGCCAACCCTGGCACTGGCGCTCAGAACCAGCAGGTCCATCACTGTGAGAGTCCACTTGTGAACACAGCCCCTTTAAGAGGCATCTGCTGCTGCTGCAGCCTCCGTTCCACTCAGCCACTTGGGACAGATCAGCCTCGCATCCTCGCCTGTCCTACCTCCTCCCGTTGCAGGGTAATTTCTTATTTCTCTTCCCACTTGTAGAGCTTGTTCATCTAGATCCCAGGCGATTTTCCTTGCTGTTTGCTCCTTGTTTCTGTCACAACTTTGATTTGGTCACAAGAAGACGAACAGAGCCACTATCATCTACGCCACTTTTTTCTCCCTGTTCTCTTTGCATTATTTTTATACCATTCTATGGATAAATCCTTCAGATTTTTAAAAAATCAGTTATGCATTCATTCTGCACTTTATGCACTTTAAAAAAATAATTGAGGTAACATTGGTTAATAACATTACATAAGTTTCAGGTGTACAACATTTTAATTCAATATCTTTTTACACCAGATCTTTTTAATCTTAGTCCATGCCACGCTTGTATGAGTCTCCAAGTGCAAACATACAATAAATTCTGTGGACAATGTTAAAAAATTTTTCTGGGATAGCTAGTGATCAAGTTCACGTTTATAGGCAATAGCAATGGAGTGTATCACTTGACACTCCATTTGTGCCTGATTTATTGATTTACTCACTATTGTCTTCAACACTTGGGATTATTTTGGGGGATGATGGGGAGAAATATTAAATTGATTCATTTTTTGTTCTAATCACTGTGAAATGGAATCTACTGAACCGTTTATTTCTTATTCCCTCAACTTTTCATATATGATCTTTCATCTTCTGTTGAATGTTTTGCTTTTTCCATTTTTAATTATGTGTCTGTTCATTTTTACTCTGAAGACTCACCCTTTTATAGTGCATGTATTGCAGATATTTTTCTTCCCCTTTTTTATTTCTAAAGTACCTTAAATTTAGTATATTTCAATTTATCAGTCTCAAGCTTGATTGCTTACTTTTTTTTAGACTATTTTTTTTTTCAATTAGAGTTGACATTCAGTTATTAGTTTATATTACTTTCAGATATATAGCATAATGTTTAGACATTTATGTATTTTACGAAGTGGTCCCCGATTAGTCTACTATCCACTGGGAACTATACATAGTTACTACAATATTATTCATTATATTCCCTGTGCTGTACTTCACATCCCTAGGAATATTTTGTAACTGCCAATTTGTACTTCTTAATCCCTTCACCTTTTTCACCCCAGTCTCCCACCCTCTGCCCTTGCCCCGCAATCTGGCAACCATCGGTTTGTTCTCTATTTTATGAGCCTGTTTGTTTTGTTTGTTTGTTTATTCTGTTCTTTAGATTCCAGCTTACTCTTTTCTTACATTTACTTATTCTTGTGTCAATAATCAGTTATTCATGACTTCTAAAAGTGGCTTAATTTTACCTTTCACATTTAAATCTACAACAAATTGGCTATTGTCCATGGAATAGAGGGAATATAATGCATTTTTCCAGTTAGGTAACAGTTTGTACTTGCTCTGCGTATTAAAATGTTCATATTTGCCACTGCTCTACAATGCCTGCTGTGTCCATGACCAACTTTCCATATTACATGCTGGCCTGTGAAAGACTTTTTCTTTCTGTTGGTTTGTTTTTCTCTCTGCTGATACTGTACCAATAGTTCAAAAATCTATGATGTATGTTAAGTAGGCTGTCACTTTGTCCTCTAGATGACTTTGTCCACTTTTGGACATTTGTTCTTCCTATCAGGTTTGGAGGAATAGTGTTTGTTGCTCAGAGTCTGGGAGATTTATGAGATTTTGTAGAGATATTATTTGGGAGAGGTGACATCTTGGCGACAAGAATACATGCCATCCTTTCACTTATTTCATTCGATTTTGACATTACCCAATAAAATTTTTTTTTCATAAAAATCATTAAGTAGCCTGTATTCTTGTTGAGTATTGAATTAAATTTGGCCTGGAGGAAACCAGGAGCAAGCTTCCAGATGTTGTGTCTCAGTGTAACTGTGTGAGATGAGCTTCATTCTCCAAGAAGTTGCAAGTACATGTGTGAATTATTGCTTACTGGGGAAACTCAGCAGAGACTCAGTCCCCAGGGTGTTTTGGGGAACTGATCACATACACACGATCTGCCCAACATGTAACAAAATTATAGCATCTGAAAAGAAAAACAGGAATTTACTTTATGCCGTATTGTTTGCATAAATCCTTTAGGCGCACTGAGGCACTTCTACATGTTAAGTTTGTGGCAGGGGTGTCACTCCACAAATCCCAGTTCCTAGATACCAGCAAAATGAACTTTGTGAGCAAGCTTTTCTAAGGATAAACAATCTCGGGCCTGCTTATGCTCACTTGCTTTTACATGCTAAGAAGTGGGACTTCATTATGAACAAAGCACTACAGATGCTTTACAGGAAAAGATTAATTAGGGCTAAACCAAGCAGCTTATCTTACTCCCTTACTTCTTAGAACAAGAGAGATGTTCCTATTTTGTTGTTGCTCTACTGAATAGGTCAATTTTTTGCATCAGAATTGGTGAGTTGGAAACTTTTCCCTACACGTAGACATCATTGGGTTATCAACCTCTTTCTGGGACCAGCATTTAGGGGAATTATGCTGCTGAGGGAGTCCTATGTCTGGGATGGGCTGTCATGCTGCTGTACTTCACATGGGAGCTCAGAAATGAGAGAAATTGGGAGGAGAGCCACTAGAGTAGCATCACTTGCTACCAAAATTTGAAAAAGAGGACATTTTCATTTTCAGAGAAAAGCACTGTTGAAATCTATATATTTTGTAATCGTTTGCAAATTCAACATGAAAATACTGTGAATTTCAATGAAGGCCCTCACAAATGCTACTTAAGCTGTTCCTCAGCCATCGAGACCCAGGTCACAATGTTACAATTCTGCCAGAAAGACTTTTTTGTGTGATTTAATCATTTTAGTATATATGTCTATATGTCCTAAAACTGATATGAAGTAACTCTGAGAGTCATGTGTATAGGAATTTTGTAGAGATCTAAGTTGTCATGTCTGAGCTCTAACTCTGATAACTTCCTAGCTCCATAAAATGAGACAGAAAAAGGAAGATCAAACTGAGTCTGTGATAAATATTATATAAACAAATTATAATTCCTACTCTTCCACAAGAGTATTTGCAGTCAGCCAGGTGGATCTGACTACTTCTAATGGCCCAGAGTACTTCAGGACAATATGGTCAGCGACATGTTGTTACAAGTTGAATTTCCACAGACCTCCTGGCCTCTTCATGTTTGGTGATGAGAGGAGAAGAAAAGCTTCCATGTCTTCGCTTTGTTCTTATTCATTAAAACTGTGTGCAGATATGATGTGCTTCATGGAGTGCTGCATCATATGGTGGTATTAAAGGAGATGAGAGTTTTCTCACAGGGAATTGATGTGCTTAATATAGAAATATTTCTTTCATTTGTATAGAATATCTCCAAGGTGCTCTGTACCCCAACATTAAGAGCAATGAAGACTTGATCACAATAAAAATTAGCAATAAATTCCGTATGTTAATGATGTCATTACATTCATGAGGAAGTGACTGGCCAATAAGCAATAGTCTGATGACCAAGTCATAGAATAAATGTTGGGAACTTCAGAGTCATATGTGAATTTATGAATTAAGTATGGATCCCCAGTGCTGTCTGTCTCACCCATCCTCTTGTATACAAATGTTTTAGGACTCAGTGGCCTTAGACGATGTTAATGTGAAGTTTACCCTGAGGAGTGGGCTTTTCTGGATCGGACCCAGAAGAAACTCTACAGAGACGTGATGCAGGAAACCTTCAAGAACCTGGCATCAATAGGTAGGGATGACAACATTCTTAACTTACTTATTTAGTCAATCAATAAACTAGTGTTGCTTGTTTATCAATGCTGTTTCAAGCAAGAAGTGAAATGTAGAAAGAGAATACACTGATAATTAAATCAGGCTTGATCACAGCTCATTGTGGACCCAAAATCTAATGATTTTCTATACTTTTCATAATTTATAATGCTTTTTTTCCCTAGCATGTATTTTAGAAGAAAAACGGGAAGACCATGACAATGAGGATCAACACAAAAATCATGGGACAAATCTTAGGTGAGTCACATCACATGAAAAAGCAATGCCCCACAAGAGAATCTTAATATGCCACTGAATTTTAAAAACAGGCAAACCAAAACATATCGATCCAGCTTCAAATTTATTGATTCCTAGAATATGTTCATCAAAATATTTTTCTCAAATGTGACTTAGATGTTTAGTATATGAAAAATAATACACTTGGAAACAGTATAACAGAAACACTATTCATAAATATTACTGTTTTCATAATAGCTATGATCTAGCTCTCTTGCAGAGCTTTTAGTATATTCACTTTTGAACAGTCAGAATGTGCACAAACCCTACACTTGCCTTAAAAATGGTAAAAATGTCAGTCATACATTAATATAAAATCATTAATAAACAAAGTATTAATGTTATGCTTCTGATTTTTACAGCAGTCACACAGTAGAGACACTGGGTAAAAGTAAAGAAGGTAGTCAGTGTAGAGAAACCTCCAGCCAGATTCCAAATCATAATCAGAAGAAGAAAGCTCCTGGAATAAAACTACGTAAATCCAGGTTGTGTGGACAAGTCTTCCTGCATCATTCATCCTTTAATAGCCCCATGAGATCTCACACTGGACCCAAACAATACGAGTATCAGGAATATGAAGAGAAGTTTTATAAATGTAAGGAATGTGGGAAAGCTTTCAAGTATCGCCAATATGTTCGAATACATGAAAGGAAACACAGTGGAGAAAAGCCCTATGAATGTCCAACATGTGGTAAAGTCTTTCGTTATATAAGTAACTTATGTAGACATGAGAGAAAGCATAATGGAGGTGTATCCTATGAATGTGAGGAATGTGGCAAAGCTTTCAGTTCTTCCAGGTCCCTCGGAAAACATAAAAGTATTCATATTGGAAAGAAGTCTCATGAATGTACAAAATGTGGTAAAGTGTTCAGTTGTTTAAGTCACTTATGTAGACATGCAAGAACTCACACTAGAGAGAAACACTATGAGTGTAAGAAATGTGGGAAAGCCTTGAGTTCTCTCAGCAGATTTCAAAGACACATGATCAAGCACACTAGAGATGGACCTTATAAATGTAAGGTGTGTGGGAAAGATTTCAGGTGTCCCAAAAACTTTCGAAATCATGAATTGCTACACAGTGGAAAAAAGCCCTATGAATGTAAGGAATGTGGTAAAGCTTTCAGTTCTCCCAGATATCTTGGAAAACATAAAAAAACTCACAATAGAAAGAAGCCTCATGAATGTAAAGAATGCGGTAAAGCTTTCCATTATATCTTTTCCCTTCAAAATCATAAAAGAACTCATACTGGGGAGAAACCCTATGAATGTAAGCACTGTGGGAAATCCTTCAGTTGTTCCAATTACTTCCGAATTCATAAAAAAACTCATGGTGGAGAGAAACCATATCAATGTAAGCAGTGTGGCAAAGCTTTTAGCTGTCCCAGGTATTCTAGAATGCATGAAAGAACACATAATGGAGAAAAGCCCTATAAATGTATAAAATGTGGAAAAGCCTTCAGTTTCTCAAGTAGCTATCGTAAACATGAGAGAAATCATTTTGAAGATAAATCCTCTTAATGTAAGGAATGTAGGAAAGCCTTCATTTATCTCTCAGGTGTTTGATTACACATGATAATCCATATTGGAGATGGACCCTAAAAATGTAAGGAATGTTAGAAAGCTTTCATTTCTCCCAGTTTATTATGAAGAAAGGAAGAACTCACCCTGAAGAGAAACCCTGTCAATTTAAAAATTGTAGAAAAGCCTTCAGTCATCCCAGTCCTTTACAAAATCATGGAAGAACTCATCATACATAAGAGAAACTTTATGATTATAAGGGATATGGGAGAGCCTTTGTGACAAGTAAGGCTGCACACTGGAGATATACCATATTAATGTAAAGAACATGGAAAAAGGCTAGCTGTCTCATTTCCTTGGAAAGCCATGAAAAAAAAAACTCAAAGTGGGGAGAATTCTATTGAATGTAAATGATATGGTAACACTTTCATTTTGCCTCACATCCCTACAAAACCATGTGAAAATTTACACTGGATAGATACCATATAACTGAAAATGAAGACAAATTTTAAAATTTTAACATAAGCAGCTTGAAAACTGCACTGGAAGGAAATCTATTAATGTAAGTAATACATAGAAACCTGGTGCAAATTAATTTTATACTTCTCAAAATCCACAACATGAAAGAAATGGTACAAAAGTATACATATATGGTCATTATCACTCACTTATTCTTAAAGTGATTCTCTGTAGTATGGAGTTCTACTTTTGCAAGTAGACAGCAACGGTGATATAATTCTGTATGTACTCTTTAAGCAATAGTTTCTAAGTTTAATAAGTAATTTTTCCCCTTTTAGTCAGTTAATAAACATTTTGTGTTTCTGTTTTGCAGTCTGTTAGATCCACGGGTGAATGGAAGTGTTTTACTATAGTATGCAAGCAGGTTTAATTTTTCTGTAATTTTGTAATTGTTCTGTGAGGAAAGGAACATTGAAAAATGTACTTTGGTATTTGTTCATTTTTTTTCTACTGGCCTCCTGTGGCAAGTATTGAATATGCCTTACCCATTATACATATTTAATCTTTCATCACAGAAAACTGCCTTTTCATTACCCTGAAGAGCCTTCTAGTTTCTTGTCAAGAAGTATTTGCCATACATACACACACAGAGAGACATTTTTTTAAAAATGTCTACAGTACCTGGTATTCCTAAGTGGTCTCCCATCCAAGTACTAACCAGGCCTGACCTTGCTTAGCTTCCGAGATCAGACAAGATCAGGCAAGTTCAAGGTGGCATGACCATAGGCTATTTTTACATTTTTTAAGGGTCCCAATATGTTCATGAAATCCTTATACAGAGAGAAGCTATGGGGCAGAGATTGCTTAAGCAACCCTTTGGGAGAACTCTTATCAGTGCAAGAGGAATTGCTCAGTGCTGCCTGGTTCTTTCCCTTCTGCTTCATGGGTACTACCAAATAGTCATTGCATGTGATGATGAGCCCAGCAGCTAGTGAAGAGAAGCTGTGGAAACATGGCCAGAGGGCCTTCTTGATTTTCTAAAGTCCAGGAAACTCCTTTTCATGAGTACTCTCAGGTCCTCTTTCACTAAATAGACCTTTATCCTCACAAATTTGTGAAACGTGAACATTATGGTTTCCATGGCATGTTTGATTTGAGAACATTTTGGTGAGGTCTTTGCTGGAGGTGCAGCAAGGTGGCTCACTTGGCTGGGATATGTGGCCAGTGACTATTTGCCATATATTTGTAAGTACGCAAAGTTAATCCTATAGTCTCATGTGAATTATTTTCATCTACTGTCCTTTGCTTTTTGCCATTGCTTCTGGCTGGGATTTGGACTATGAAGTTTGCATTAAGAAGAGAATACCTGTGATAGGACAATAAAATCTAGAGTCAGAGATGACCCTTCTTGACTGTTATATCAATGTGAGTAATGTTGTGAAACTACATTTTCTATACAATCTATTGCCTTTATGGTTCCATATTAGAAATCACCAAACCATAATTCACATGAAACTCGGAACAAAGAAGTGAAATGAGATTAGGCAGGTTTTGGAGCTATCTGTATAGGAGAGACAGGCAGAAGCATAGAGCTTCATGTATACTTGCTACCAGTTTGTTTTACTCAGGCTTTGCCTTGCCAGTCAAGAATATCCTCAAAACCACCACCGCCTGCTTGACTGTGTGGTCCAAGGTGTGGGCGTTACAGTTGTTCAGAATTCAACATCAAGGATCCAGTGCAGTTTGGATTCTCCTGCAAGCCCACACGTGTCCACTGGGCAACAAACGGAGGCTGTTATGGTTGAGAATGTTCCATGAAGCACGACTTCCCTCTTCCTCAGATTGTGTTCATCTAAGGTCTGATTTGTATACTAAAGGCCTTGTTCTGTTAGCACTGCCGATGACCTTGTGTTCCCTGATTCCACTATGACAGCTACAGTGGTGCCATTGAAAGATCACGTAGAGTCTGTTCCTCTGCTGCACTGAGGCGGCTCCAACCCAGTCTGTCCATTTGACAATTGCGCCTTCCTCATATCAGGCCACTTCTGGGTGTTTCCTGTTCTCAGAGCTGAGCATAATCCCTTGATGATTTCAGTTATCTTTGGTGTATGTGATTAAAATTATGTGCAACTTACTCTAATAAATGCTTCTGTACTTTTTAAAGAAATATTATATTAGCTGTTTTCTAAGCACTCTTATGCTCAGAACTATCATTGTGTTTTTCATTTCCTGGAGATATATTTAAATATCCCATTGTAATTATGGATTTTCAGATCAATTTGTAATTCTCTCCATTTAATCATTATACATCCTGTCACTATTATTTATTATGTGTGTACAAATTCAGGTATTTTTTCCTCAGGTAAATTTTACTTTTTATTCTTTTTATAACTTTTGGCATAAACTACTTTCTTATTAATTCATAATATTAAATACTTCAATCATGTTTTTGTCAGTCCCTTCTGGCCAAAGACCAACAAAATCACATCTAAAGTCAAAGAGAGTTGCAATGAAACAAATTCTAGCATAGGAATGACCACAAACCATAAATGACTCTGGGGTATAACAGGAACAGTGCACTCAAAACCACTTCTTATACTTTTTGGCTTGTGATAATTTGATTGCTTTTCAAGGAAGCAAGACACTTTTCTGCATTGGATGATATGAGGAAATGAATTTAATTCTATCTTGGTTAATCTTAATCACTTTTATCTAGAAGGAAGAAAAGAATGACTTGAATTATAAAACTTTTAGAAATCAATAAGGCCCTCTGGCCATGTTTCCACAGCTTCTCTTCACTAAATTGTAAGAAGCACAAATCATACTATTGTTATTTTATTCTTTGGAAACCTGTTCTCTTTATCACTCTACAGACACAAATGCCTTTGCTTTTGTTTTGATCCATTATGGTCATGGAGTAGCTTTGTCTGATGATAGACATATATGATAGTTTTTTTCTCAACAGGCTATGTCTAGGCCTTGCAGGGAGTGCAAGGCCAGCACCTAGTTGTCTGGAACAGCTTTTGCCTTTCCTGTTATCTAAATACTGAAATAATTTCTGTAATGTATTTCCAAAAAGTACCTCAGTTAAAAAAATGTATGTATGTATGTATGTATGTATGTATGTGTATATATGTGTGTGTGTGTGTATGTGTATATATTATATTATATATATTTATATATTAATTTCATTATATATATTTCTAATCATGTACTTCCTAGCAAGGTGTATGAACCCTGTTTTGTCCTTTATAAACTTTAAAAACTGAAGTTTATAAATTTAGGAATACTGTCAGAGAACACAAACCTAGCAAGAAGAAATGTCGGGATCCCTCTTCCAACACAGACTTCCTTGCTGAGAGAGTATGATCTTGATGTTAATTTTTCAACATCCCCATATACGAGAAGTTTAGACTGAAAGCATATTCACTCTAGCATAGATATTCAAGTTACTCTAGGCTGTGGATATACATGCATGAAAGATGTTCTTACATTTCTGGTGCTTATGTTTTTTGTGAAAAAAGACATGGTTAAATGAGAAAGCTTTGTGTTTCTAAGTAGACAATAAAGGTGTTGAGGATCGGAAGCAATGACAGGTGAGATAATAGGGAACTGGGGCGGATCGTATATTCTTATGAAGAGCAGGGTCCTCAGTGAGGGTGGCATCACTGACCATTTTTCCCCTCGATGATTTATAAACCCTGAGCATCTGCTCACTGTGAATTTTAAACAGATGAACAGCAATACTAAAAGTCCTGTATTCCTGGAATTAACAGCAATGGTCCCCCATATAAAGATAAAAGTATACACATGGTTCATCTTTGTTAAGGCCATGGTCAAAACTTTTAGAGCATATGCTATTTTGATTTATGAGTATGGACGTGGGTATGTGGCATGAGAGACTTCTCACTGCTTTAGGCCATGGGTATTTGTCATATTTATTTCTATTTAATACTAGTTGAAATAATTTGATATTCCCTTTTTGAAATAGCATATTGTTTTGCTGGTATTCAAACTGAGTGACAAATTTGTGTACTCCATTGAAACCAGTTTTGAGGAAGGGTTTTGATCATCGTGGGTTTTCTATGAGTAGAGTGATATCCGTGCAAGTCCAGTGTGATTTCCTGGTTAAAATACAAGAAAGCTCTGAGTGTTCAGAGTACAATAAGGAAAAATTGAGGTAAGCTGCAGACTCAGAGTATCATTTTGAGTAATAAGGCCAGTGGCAAAAAGGAGACATATTTGCTGTTCTCAGGGATCGTTTCCATATGTTGTCATTTCCAGGAGATGTTGTAAAACATCAAGTAAATGGCGACAGCTTTTATTTTATTAAACAGTGAAGGAAATTCACTAGGTCTCTTTTCTTTTTCAGTGCCAATTCCTGTTTCTTAGCAATGTCGATATTATGTAATTTTTAATTAGTATCTCATTTGCTCCCCTGCTCTCGTCATTACTCCCATTATGCAAATTAAGAAACTTAAGTAGTCTTACCCAAAATTCACATAGCTCAGAATAGTGAAATCCTCCGTTTTAAAGGCATATCTGTGTCTCTCTACAGTGCAATGTCAAAAATGTAAACTCAGAAGAAAATTTATAAGGTTTGTATAATTATGCACTTTTTACAAATGTGATATCAACGTTTCCAAAAAGAATTAATGAGACAACATGATATTACACTTCATAATGAAGTCTGGAAAAGGCAAAGGTGTAGGAACCTCAAAACGATCCGTGGTTAAAGGTAGGGGGTTCAGTATAAGCGGGAACACAAGAGTGTTCCTTTAGGCTGACGGAGTGTTTCCCATCTTGAAGGTATAACTATGCATTTGTGAAAACTTATAACTCTTTAAACAGTATATGTGTGTACTAAAAACAATTCATTGAAAACAACAAAAATGTTTTCACACTGCCGGAGAATGTTTAGCTCTCCTGACCTTCGACTGCTACATACGCAGCACTTCCTTCCACCACCTCGGGTCCTTAGAACTGAAAGGGCCTCGCAAAGAAGGACACGGGCCACAAAAGGACTTTCCTGGTACCAAGTTTTACATTAGGAAACACCCTCTAGGGCTTCCCTGCCCTCATTCACACAAACTGGTGAGAGCGGCAGTACTCCACTGCTCACCTCTGAGATGACAGCCATAATCTGGGAATGCCGTGGTTCTGAACACTGCAGTGGCATCTAACAGGTCTCCCAGGTGGGCAGCCTAGGTGTACCCTAACCTACTCCTTGGGCAGAAGCAGAATCACATCTCCCCAGAGCAGGTCTTGGGGCGGTTTCCAAGCCAATTCTGTGCCTGCTCTCTGCAAACATGTTTAAATGCCACATGTTTCCCACTCTGGAAATTTTCTCTGTCCATGACTACGAAGTTAAGCAGCGATAGAACCCAGAGCCCAGGTCATAAGAGACAGGTCCCTGGGACATAATCTCCAATGTCACATAAACATCAGCTCTGCACCAAGAAGCACATTTCACAATAGTATCAATAGTGTCTAAAGGAGACACCCTGTCTCCTAGTTCTAGGAGTCCCTCAGGAGCCCAGTTATCCCTCCCCAGGTTCAGTGGCACATCCCACCCTATGGTTTCAGCAGCTCATGTGCTGACCACACCTGTTCCCTCACCTCAGAGCTGCCTCCAGAGTGAGTATGGAGCCGGCCCATCAACACCGGTGTCTACTCTTTGCCGGGACAGGACTCAATTTGCACTGTTCCATACCGATGACCCGCAAAAAAAATGGTGATCTCAGCCAGGCCCTCAGCATCCCAGGGCACGCCTCGCCTCAAATGGCTCCCAGGATGCAATGCGGCACCACACCAAAGGAAGTGACGGGAAATGCCAGGGATTTCAACCTTCCCTGGTGCAGAGGTGCAGGAGTTGGTGCCCACCCACCCCCCACCCCCGACCCATTTTGGAGCAAAGCTATATTGGGCTATAGAAATAACTAAACAGTAAAACAATATAGTATATTATTGGTTTAAATTATTAGTAGATGCAATCTGCATGACCATACCAGAAAAATGACAAAAAGGCGGAGCTTTATAGGAGTGACATTTCTATGTATCACTGGAATTAAGCCAGTGTATATCTGAAGCTCATTCTTATAAATTAAGAAGTATGTGTTAAACAGGTAGAGCAACAATTTTAAAAATCTTCAAAAGTATAGTGAAGTTATTTAAAATTAAAATGCTACATTAGAAAATATTCATTGAAGGGGAAAAATGGCATAAATGGTAGTCTCTGGCAACCAAATCAAAGTTGTGGCAAACAGGAGCAGACAGCAAGGAAAATCACCTGGAATCTAAATGAACAAGCCATACAACGAGAGAGAGAACCAAGAAATCATTCTGCAACGGCAGAAGGTAGGACAGGCGAGGACACAAGGCTGCCCAGTACCGAGTGGGACAGAGGCCATAGCAGCAGCAGCAGCAGCAGCTGCTGCAGGCACCTCTGAAAGGGGCTGCATCCATGAGCGGATGTTAGTAGTAATGGACCTGCTTGCTCAGCACTAGTGCCGGTTCAGCTGCACAGGGGGCAACAGGGACTTACAGAGGACACTGAGTTGTCAGAGTAAGGGCCAGGGCGAGACTCACTCTGACCAGAAGTACAGGTGATATACATTGCTCCTCTGTTGAGCCCACTTCCCTGAGTACAGAAGCAGCACCACCATAGTCTAGTCATCATCAAATTGGATAACAGAGATCACTCTGCCCAGAGGATCCCCTGAAACTCTGCTTCCCCCATCTCATGGCCCAACCCAAGCCACATCCAGGTGTGTCCTCACTTAGGTTCCCATTGCTGAGCAGCACCTACACTGGAGGCAGCCGGCCTCGGTTTCTGATGTGGCCTTTTGAGGCAACTATAAGCACAGCATCTGTGGATTGCTTGCTGAATCTTAAAAGGTGGCCCGGGAGGGGCACAGGCTGGGGCTAAATTTGGCCTGCAGCTGAACCACTCTCAGGACTGTGCCACTGGACATCTACCATACAAAGCTGCACTAGTTAAGACTGGGAGACTTAGGAGCTTTGCTTAGCACATAGAAACAGACACGGAAAAGCAGCCAAAATAGAAAGACAAAGAAGCAGAAACCATATGAGTGAACAGAACAGAGATCCAGAAATAATTGAGTCAAGCAATCTAACAGATGCAGAGTTCAAAACCCTGTTATAAAGATGCTCGATGAACTTAAGGGAAGTGTAGATGAATTCAGGGAGAACTTCAACAAAGAGATAAAAAACATAAAAATGGAATGGAAATTATAAAAGGGAATCAGTCAGAAATGAAGAACACATTATCTGAGATAAAAAGCATATTAAATGGAATAAACAGAGTGAATGACCTATATGGAGGATGGGGAAGCCAAAGACACACAATCAGAATGGCAAGAAAAAGGAAGCCAAGACTATAATAATAATTTAAGGAGCCTATAGGACACTCTTAAAGGTAAAAATATTCATATCGTGGGGTACCAGAATAAAAACAAGACGTTGGAGAGCTATTGAAGAAATAATGATGGAAAATTTCCCTCACCTTGTGAAGGAAATAGACATAAAACCCCAGGAAGCTCAGAGAGTCCCCCAAACCAGGAACCTAAAGAGGCCCACACCAATACACATCATAATTAAAATGCCAAAGATTAAATACAAAGAGAGAATCTTAAAAGCAGAAAGAGAAAAGCAGTCAGGAATCTACAAAGGAGCACCCAAAAGACTGGCAGCTGATTTCTCAAAGAAAGCATGCAGAACAGAAGGGCTTGGCACAAAATATTTGACGTGATGAAGACCCAGGATCTACAACCAGAACACTTTATCCAGCAGAGCTGTCATTTAGAGTCGAGGAACAGAAAAAGAGCTTCCCAGACAAAATAAGTTGGAGAGACTTCTTTAAGAAGAAAAACATGTATCAAAAACAGGAATAATGAATGGTATTAATAAAAAATGAAAAAGAATGGTAATAACTACATTCCTATCAACAAGTACCTCAAATGGAAAAGAATTAAGTGCTTCAACCAAAAGATAGAGTGGCTGAATGGATAAGAAAACAGGACCCCTACATATGCTGCCTACAGGAGACTCACTTCGGATTAAAAGACACATACAGATTACAAGGAAGGGGATGGAAAAAGATATTGCCTTGGTGGACCTAGAGGACAGTGCACTGAATGAAATGGGTCAGATAGAGAAAGGAGAAAATCGCATGATTTCACATACATGTGGAAAATAAAGAGCAAAATAAAGAACAACAACAAATGCTGAAATAAACTCATAGATACAGAGAATATTTAGAGGGCTACTAAATGGGAGGGGGTTGGGGTGATGACAAATAAAGGCAAAGGGATTAAGTGGTACAAATGGATAGTTGCAAATAGACATGGAGATGTTGAATGTAGCAGAGGAAGAAGATGGTTAGTAATGTAATAAATATGTAAGGGGGAAGAACGGTGCTAGATTTAGTGGGGTGATCGTTTTATGAGTTATATAGATCTCTGATCACTGTGCTATACAACTAAAACTGGTATATTATTGTAGTCTCCCAGTCTTAACAAGTGCGGCTTGTATGGTCGATGTCCAGTGGCACAGTCCTGAGAGTGGTTCAGCTGCAGGCCAAATTTAGCCCCAGCCTGTGCCCCTCCCGGGCCACCTTTTAAGATTCAGCAAGGAATCCACAGATGCTGTGCTTACAGTTGCCTCAAAAGGCCACATCAGAAACTGAGGCAGCTGCCTCCAGTGTGTGTAGGTGCTGCTCAACAAGGGGCACCTAAGTGAGGACACACCTGGACACACCTTTGTCTTTTCTATTTTTCTAACTATAATTTAAAAAACTCATTGAATTGTATAATGTAAATGCAAGCAATTAATTGTCTTATATTTCAATAAAGAGAAAAAATGTGGGCAAAAAGTATTTTAGTGAAGTATTGGGTGGTTAATTAATAAAATTGTTATGCTATTTGGAAAAAAAATATTCACTTAATGCAAAAGAAAGCTGTAAGGACTAGAGAAGTTAAAAAACATGAGAACAGTAGAAAGCAAAAGTAAAATGGCAGGCGTACTCGGGACTATATCACTAATATTAAATGTGAATGGATTACATAAATCAAATAAAAAAGCTATTGTAACCCCAGATTTTTTTTAAAAAAACATTATCTAAATATATGCTATGTACAGGAAACAAATTTGATTCAAAGTTTTAAATAGATTTACAGTAAATACATGAAAAAAGGTATCTGTAAACAGCACTCGCATGGAAACTGTAGAGATTATACAAATGTCAGGCAAAATAGACTTGAAAATAAAAATATTACTAGAGATAATGAGGGACATTATGACAAGGGATCAAAATTTATGGTCTGTATCTAAAACAGTAAAAATAATCGCCTTCATAAAGAGAATAAGAGTTTCCTTTATTTATTTTCACAGTGCCAAACCCAAAGAAAGAGAGAAGGAAATAATAAAAATTAGTGCATGATGTTGCATGTCAATTATAATTGAAAAAATAAAATATAAAAAAATTAGTGTATAAAATATTTAAAATTAATGAAAGAAATAGGGAATAGATAAAAACATACAGAAAATCAATGAAACCAAATGTGAGTTCTATAGGAAGAATAACAAATTGAGAAATCTTTAGTTAAACTGATCTAGCGGGGAAAAAAAATTTCACAATCCAAAGAATCAGGAAGATTATAAGGATATGACTGTTGACATTACAGAAATAAGGATTATAAAGAAATTCACTGAATGACTGTATGCCAAAAATTAGATAACTGAGACAGAAATGGATAAATTGCTTGAAAGACACAACTATTGAAATAATTAAAAAATAAATGAAAAATCTGAATAGAACTGTAACAAGAGAAGTGGTTGAATTAGTAAACAATAAAAAAACATTCATAAAGTAAGCCTAGGCCCAGATGGGTTCAACACAGAATTTTTCAAAACTTCCAAAGATTAGTATGGATACTTCACAAACTCTTAAAATAAACATAGAATGAAGACAACACTTCACATTCATTTCATGAGGCCAGTACTATTCTAATTTCAAAGCCACCAAGTATATCACAGACATGATCCAGGAAAATATAAAAATTATACACTATGCCCAACTGCAGTTTATTTCATGAATGAAGGATTAGGTTAACATCTCAAAATCCACTAATGTAATAATGAGATTAATAGAGTAAAAAGCAAAAAATGGCAAGGTTATCTCAACAGACTCAGAAAAAATAATTGAGAAAATCCAATATCCTTTTATTATTAAAACACTTAGGATACCAGGAATAGAATTAAATGTCCTAACCTCATAATGAACATCTATAGAAAATCCACAGCTAATATTATCTTTAATAATGAAAGACTGGACCCTTTCTCCAGAAGATAAGGAACAAAACAAGGATGTCTGTTTTTGCCATCATGCCTTTTATTCAAGAATGTACTGGAAATTTTATCCAGAAATTAGATAAGAAAAGGAATAAAGTGCAAAGAGATTGGTTAGAAAGTTGTAAAACTATCTCTACTACCAGATGAGTTACCTTGTTTTAGAAAACACTAAGAATCCACTAAAAAAGACTTTGGGAATTGATAATTGAGTTCACCAATGTAGTATTCAAGATCAAAATATAGAGATCAATTGTATTTCTACACACTTTCAATGATCAATCTTGTAATAAAGTTAAGATGCGTTTACAATAGGATCAAAAGTAATAAAATACTAGGAATAAATTTCACAAAATAAGCACAAAATGAATATCTGAAAACTCCAAAATATGTTGAAAAAAAAGTATCAATAAATGGGAAAACATTTCAATTTCATGGATCAGAAAACTTAACATCATTGAAATGGCACTAGTCCCCCAAAAATCTAGAGATTCAACACGATACTTATCATAATACTAGCTGATTCCTTTATACAAAGTGGCAAAACAATTTATTAAATTATAGATAATTGCACAGGAACCAAATTAACTAAACCAATCATGAAGAAAAAACAAAGTGGCAGGACTAACATTTCTCAGTTTTGAAACATTGTATTAACCAATGGGGCAAGCATATCTCAGAGATATTGTGGGTTTGCTTCCAGACTCCCACAATAAAGCAAATATTGCAATAAAGTGAGTAGCACAGATTTGTTAGATTCCTAGCGCAGATAAAAGTTATGTTTTACTATACTGTAGTCCTCTAACTGTGCAATAACATTATGTTTAAAAAACAATGTACATCCCTTAATTAAAAAATACTTTATTGTTTAAAATGCTAACGATCATCTGAGTCTTCAGTGAGTTATCTTTTTCCTGATGGAGGGTCTTGCCTGGATATTAATGGCTGACGACTGATATGTGTGGTGGTTGCTGAAGGTTGGAGTGGTTGTAGCACTTTCTTAAAATAAGATAACAATGAAGTTTTCCACGTTGATCAACTCTTACTTTTATAAATGATTTGTCTGTAGCATACACTGCTGTTAAATAGCACTTTACCTCATAGTAGAACTTCTTTCAAAAATGTAGTCAATCCACTCAAACCCTGCCACCGCTTTATAAACTAAGTTATATAATATTCTAAATCACTTGTTATCATTCGACAATTTTCAAAGCATCTTCACCAGAACTACATTCCATCTCAAGAAATCACTTTTTTTGCTCATCTATAAGAAGTAACACCTCATCTGTTAAAGTATTATCATAACATTGCAGCAATTCAGTCACACCTGAAGCCCTACTTCTAGTTTTCATGCTATTTTCACTACATCTGCAGTTAATTACTCCAATGGATTCTTCAATCTCTCAAAGTCATACATTGGGCTGGGAATCGACTTCTTCCAAACTCCTATTAATGTTAATATTTTGATCACTGCTTGTGAATTACGAATGTTCTTAGCGGCATCTAGAATGGTGAATCCTTTCCAGAGGATTTTCAATTTACTTTTCCCAGTTCCGTAGCAGCTATTGCCTTCTGATATGTATTTCTTAAGCAATAAGACTTAAAAGTTGAAATTACTCCTTGATCCATAGGCTGCAGAATGGATGCTGTGTTAGCAGGCATAAATACATTAATCTTGTACATTTCCAGAGGAGCTCTTGGGTGACCAGCTACATTGTCAATTAGCAATAATACTTTTTTAAAATTAATTTTTTATTTTTTTCATTTTAGTCAGCACACAATACTATATTAGTTTCAAGTGTACAACATAGTGATTAGACATCTATGTAACTAACAAAGTGACCACCCCTCTGACACTGTACATAGTTACTACAATATTATTAGCTAAATTCCTTATGCTATACTTCTATCTCTATGACTATTTTGTAACTACCAATTTGTACTTCTTAATTCCTTCTCCTTTTTTCACCAACTCCTTAACCCTCTTCCCATCTGGTAACCCTCAAAATATTCTCTGTATCTATGTTTGTTTGTTTGTGTTTGTTTGTTTTGTTCTTTAGATTCCACATATACATGCAATCGTATGGCATTTATCTTTCTCTGACTTATGCCACTCAGCACATTACCCTCTATGTTCATTTCAAAATATCCTTTTCCATTCCCTTACTTTTATTTTTATTTTATTTTAGGCAAGGCAACCCTTGGTTGACCTCACAGATTGCAAGGAACTTGTCATCTTATGATCCCTTATATTTAATTTTTATTTTTTTTACACCTACAGCATCTGGTCTTCCTAGGTGGTCTCCCATCCAAATACTACCCAGGCCCAACTCTGCTTAGCTTCCAAGATCAGACAGGATCAGGCCTGTTCAGGGTAACATGGCTATAGACCCATTCCCTTACTTTTAATCTGAAATGTATCTCTTGTAGGTAGCATATGTAAGGGTCTTGTTTTCTGACCTATTCAGGCCCCCCCCCCATCTTTTGATTGGAGCATTTAATTCTTTTTTATTTGAAGTGCTCATTGATATATATGTAGTTATTGCCATTCTTTATTTAAACTTGATACATATTTTTCCCCTCTTCCTAAATAAGTCCCCCCAACATTTTCTTGAATTCTGGCTTGGTGGTGATGAACTCCTTTAGCTTTTTCTTGTCTGGGAAGCTCTTTATCTGTACTTCAGTTCTAAATGATAACTTTTCTGGGTAAATTAATCTCAGTTGTGGGTCCTGGGTTTTCATTACTTTGAATATTTTATGCCAAGCCCTTCTGGCCTCTAAAGTTTCTGTTGAAAAATCAGCTGATATTTTTATGGGCATTCCCTTGTATGTAACTAATTGCTTTTCTCTTGCTGCTTCTAAAATTCTCTCTGAATTTAACCTTTGGCATTCTAATTATGATGTGTCTTGGTGTGGGTCAATTTGAGTTCATCTTACTTGGGAGTCTCTGAACTGCCTAGGGTTGTATATCTATTTCCTTCACCAGGTTAAAGAAGTCTTTGTCATTATTTCTTCAAATAGGTTTTTAATTCCTTGCTCTCTCTCTTCTCCTTCTGGTACCCCTATGATATGAATGTTGTTATGCTTGATGTTGTCCTAGAGGCTTCTTAAACTATCTTCATTTGCTGGTATTCTTTTTTCTTGTTGCTGTTCTGATTGGATGTCCTCTGCTACCCCGTCCTCTATGTCACTGATTCAGTCCTCAGTTTCATCTACTCTGTTGATTTCCTATAATGTATTTTTCGCCTCAGATATTGTATTTGTCATTTCTGACTGGCTCCCTATTATGTTTCCCATCTCCATTTTTATGCTTTTTATCTCTTTGTTAAAGTTCTGAGTTCATGTACTCTTCCCCTAAGTTTCTTGAGTATTCTTATAGCCATTGTTTTGAACTCTGCACCTGGTATATTGTCTCCATTTTGGTGAACTCTTTTTCTGGAACTTTGTTCTGCTCTTTTAAGTGGGACATGCTTGTCTCCCCATTTTGGCTGCTTCCTTGTGTCTGTTTCTATGTATTAGATAGGGCTCCTAAGTCTCCCAGTCTTCATAGTGACTTTATGTAGTAGGTGTGCTGTGGGGCCCCTTGGCATAGACCTGAGAGGGGTCCAATTGCAGGCCGAGTTCAGCCATAGCCTGTGCACCTCTGGGGCCACCTGGTAAAAGTCACCAAGCAATCAACATATGGCTGCCACCCATGCTGGGCCTATAGGTGCCTCAAGGGGCCAAGCAAGAAACCAAGGCCAGCTGCCACTGGGTGCAAGGCTTGGACTGCTCAGCAAGAGGTACAGGGCATACCGAGGCCAGATGCTGCTGCTTTGGGTTTTGTGAGCTATGAGAGATCTTATGAAAGTTCGCAGCAAGAGCTGAGACAGCCTGTTTGTATAGAATAAATCACTGGAAGCGGCTTGGGTGAGCCCACTAGTTGGGAGAGGTGGAGTCTCAGGGAATCTGGGTGGAGCATCCTGTTATCCAGGTTGAAGGTACCTGAGTCTGTAGGCTGGGAGGGCTCAAAGAAGAAACAATGGTTCCCACCGGCACTTCCTTCCAGGAGCCAGCTGCTCCTGAAGCCCTCACCCTAAAGCTTGACAACTCAGTGCCTCCCCATATGTCCCTGGCGCACCTTGAGCAGCTGCCCCAGCACTGGAGCTCAGAGCAAGTGAGTCTGTCAGCAAGCCAGGCCAGGCTCGGGCCCTTTAGGAGGAAGGTGTCTATCTCAGCTGCAACCTCCACTGGTTTTCCCAGCCAGAGGTTGTGGGACTTCTCTTCCTGGCACTGGAACCCTGAGATGGGGAGTCCAGTGTGCAGCCAGGCCCCCCCACTCCTCAGGTAGGGGAGAGGGCTCTGCAGCCAAGATAGCATCCCCTCCAATTCTTGATCACCACACACAGTGTGGGACTGGGCTGTTTTGCGTCTCCACCCCTCCCACAATTATGAGGTGACCTTTTATTTGAGGTGACCTAGTTGTAGGGCTTATATCCAGCCAGACTTCTGGCAATTCTGTGTATTGGTTGCTCAGTTGTTTTGTTATAATTTTGGTGTGGTGGCTAGAGGAGGCGTGTATAGCCTTTACCTTCTATGCCACCTTGAATACCAAAGAGGGGAGGTGAACAGCATTTTGGAAAGAAAAAATTATTTTTTCTGAGCAGTAGCTCTCCACATTTGTTTTAAAATATTCACTAAACCATGTTGTTAAGAGATGTCCTGTCATCCAAGCTTATTCAATTTATAGAGCGCAGGCAGAGTAGATAGCACAATTCTTAAGTGCCCTAGAATTTTTCAGAGTGAGAAATGAGTACTGACTTTATATTAAAACACCAGCTACATTAGCCCTAATAAGAAAGAACACCTGTCCTTTGAAGCTTTAAAGCCAGGCTTTGACCTTCTCTGCTGTGAAAATCCTCTATGGCATCTTCATCCAATATAGGACTGCCTTGTCTACACTGAAAATCTGTTGTTTAGTGTAGTCACCTTCACTAAGTATCTTAGCTAGATCTGGATAACTTGCTGCAGCTTCTATAGCAGCACTTACTGCTTCACCTTGCACTTTTATGTTATAAAGATGGCTCATTTCCTTAAATATCATAAACCAACCTCTGCTACCTTTAAACTTTCCTTCTGTGTATTCCTCACTCTCTCAGCCTTCACAGAATTGAACAGCCTTGCTCTAGATTAGGCTTTAGCTTAAGAGAATGTTGTGTCTAGTTTGATCTATCCAGACCAGTAAAACCTTCTCCACGTCAGCAATAAGCCTGCTTCACTTTATTATTGGTGTGTTCACTGGATTAACACTTTTAATTTCCTTCAATGACTTTTCCTTTGCTTTTTCAACTTGGCTATTTTGCACAAGAGATCTATAAAGATCCTTTTCCTCAGCTATGAAAGTATGTGTAATGAGTACACTATCCATGGTGCATTTTATTTTCACATTAAGTACATTTGTCAGTCACTAAGTTAGCCATGGCAGAGGAGGAAAGTCTCTTGAATTTTGCCTAGACTTTCAGGATAGAGGATTCTAAATGATACCATGTTATGTGAGACAACATGGCAACATTAACAGGTCTGAGGTGTATGTGCCTCAGAAATGTGAGTGAATATACACAACCCAGTCAATTATCCCATATTTAATGGTTTACTTTCCTTCAAATCACTCCTTTCCATCTTATAAACCAAATTTTTTATTATTTGTTCATAACTCTCTTTTAAGTACCACGCCTGCAAGAACTTGTTTCAATATTTCTATATTCAACCAAATGCCTTGATTATTTGTGCTAAACTGAGTATATTGATTCTTAAGTGCATGGCAATGAGTGGCAATGAAACATTAACATCAAGAGTATATAGTCTCAAGTGCCCATCAACAGACAATTGGATAAAGAAAATGTGATACATATATACAATGTAATCTTACCAAAAAAAAAGAATGAAATCTTACCATTTGGGATAACATGGATGGACCGAGAGGGTATTATGCTAGGTAAAATAAGTCAGATAAAGACAAATACCATATGATCTCACTTTTATGTGGATTCTAAAGAACAAAATAAATGAACAACAAAAAAACAGACTCATAGATACAAAGAACAAATTGATGGTTGCCAGATGGGAGAGGTGTTGTGGGGCTGGGTGAAAAAGGTGAAGGGATTTAGAAGTACAAATTTGTAGATACAAAACAGTCATGGGATGAAAAGTACAGCATAAAGAATATAGTCAGTAATATTTTAAATAAGTACTTATAGTGCCAAATAGGTACTAGACTAATCGGAGGGATAATTTCATTAAATTACATTAATGTCTAACCACTATGTTGTACACCTGAATGTCAACTGTAAATGAGAAATAAAAAGAGTATATAGTCTCTGAGAAAGGCTTGATTGGACCAATGGTCCTTTTTCTCCTTTGCTAGGTTGTATTCTCTCAGAATTTACCTAGACATATAGACCTCAGTTGAATCAAAAGGAGGTATTTTAAAAAAATATGTAAAATACCAATAAGTAAATTTGTGGTATTTTAACTGAGATATTATTATATTAAAAAATAAAAAGTTACTAATACACCATAGGAAATACATCAGTGTTTAGATAATAAGGAGGAAAGTCAAAAGCTGTTCCAGAGGACCAGGAGCTGGCCTTGCATTCATTGTAAGGTCAACTTATTTCCTGTTGAAGAGAAAAAAGTCACACAACTCCTTCATCAAAGGTAACTGGTGACTCTAATGGACTAAGATATTTAAAGGGTATGTTGTAACCATATCTCTAAAAATGTTAAAAGATAAAGTTTAAATCACAAAATTTAGTGATAGTCCCTCTCTTACTAATATGACTAATGGGGACTTCTTACAAATTAAATTTAGCTCCGCTATGTTTCTGTCTTCTAGAAAACAATGATTATACCAATGACAGTATGAAGATTACCTCCTCACAGTATTCAATACAGAGAAAGATCTTGCTTCCTTGAATGGCAATCCAATCACCCTACAGAAGCCAAACTCCTGTAAGAATTACTTTTCAGCACCTGTTATTGTTATAGTCAGAGTGCATTATGGTCTGTAGTTACTCTTCCTAGAATGCATTACACACCTCTTTTTGCCTACAGGCACAATCTTGCAGGTCACCAACAAGAGGGCACAGATAAAAACCATGATCTGAGTTTTTGGTAGTAAGAATAAATGAAAAGAGAGTTTCAAGACAAAATTTTAAGTATAAAAGAATAAAACATAAAATTAGCTGAAAAAATACGTGACCTTCTTGCACATGATAATATTGGCTCACAGTGTATAATGATTAAATGAAAAAAACTGCAATGTTTATCTGAAAACTTGTAATTATAATGGGACATTTTCTTTCATATACCCTCCCAATATGTGAAAACCACAATATTAGCATATAACAGCTTGGAAACGTTAATGAAATATTTCTATAAAACAACTAGAGAAGTGTTTCTTTGTTAGAAAAATGCACATACATTTAATTACATGCAACCAGACATAACTGAAAACACTTTGCAGGATTACATTCAGCTATAAGTAATAAGAAACACCCATAATCTTCCTGACAGAGGCGCTTATTCTTACATGCAATGACTGGGTCAAGACAGCCAGTATACTAAGGAGGAGAGGAAAAAAGAACACCTATGTCATTCTTTTTGACGGCACCACTGCAGATGTCATGATGAATCAGGAAAATACTCATTAGCACCACTAACAGCATAAAACTGTTTCTTATACAAATTAAACCTTCTATGGGTATAATCCAGTGAAGAGGGGAATCAGAGAATACTCTCAAGCAGGAAAGTCGGAGTTAATTTCCTGGTGCACACAAGAAGGCTTACAGAAAAATCCACATTTTGATGGAACTTTAATACGGATTTTGTCAAAATATCAGTGGAAACCTATACCAATAAGAAAATGGAAATCGAACAGTTGGTGGTAGTTCTGAGAACAGTCTTGATTGGAAGGACAAAGACTGGAAAATTGCATGAAGGAATGTCCTCAAAGTTCCTATACATCTGTCTCTTTCTCAGTATGGTGATCACAAAATCTAACTAACGTGTTCGTCATTTCTCCCTTCCAAATCTCATACAAGTGAGGCTACTGGTGAATTCTAAGATGCAACCATAAAGGAGATGAATTCTGGAAAATCTAGTTCCTGCTCTTACCAATAAGGCAGGATATCTCCCAGTCTCGTTTTATTCTATGACAGGTCTCTCTTCTTAAAGTCTATTCACCAAATACAATTGAAAGGAAGGACAAAAAGCAAAGGCCCAAATACAAAATAAATAATGAACATCAAACTATGTTCTTTAATAAACTTTCCATGCATAAAAATTTATTCCAAATGTTTTTTAGTCTAAAAATTGGAAAAGGTTCTTATACCTATCACCCCCACCCCCACCCCAAAAAAAGCTTTGCTAGGGAGATAGGATATATACAATCAGAGATATTCAGGTACAAGGCTAGTAGGAAAATCCCAAACACCAAACTTTCATTTTTCATGGCCCCTAACACAGAACAAAGAAAACATTATGAAAGAAAGAAAGAAAAAAAAAAAACACCAAAAGTTAAACCTAATTGCATATTACACATACACTTCAACTGACCCATGGATACAATAGGCTTCAAAATTGGGGGGGAGGGTGGAGAAAACATTCACAATTTTGAGGAAAAGCATTACCTATTAATCTTACATATTGTTGAAAGATGACTCAGAATAATCTGACCTCAGTATTCATTTCTGAAACTTAGTAGAAATACACATTCCAATGATGTACTTTCAGAAAGAGGCTTGATAAATACAATGTATTTACAACTTTAATAGCAACTCTTTCATGTTGTATGTTTTCTGGAACATTACATGTGGGTTAATTGCCACCGAGCTTTCTCCTGTTACTTGCATTATATTTGTTTTTGGTGGCAGTTTTTACTTGTTTACATTCAAATCCCATAGTCACTTCATGCCTTCAGAAAAACCAACTGGGATGATAAAGGTTTCCCCACATCATGAACACTCATATAGTGTCTCCATAGTGCACATTCTCATGAGTCTTCAAATGGTTGTGTGAAAAATGAGGGCTTTACTACAATGTTATATTCATAGTTCTCTCCAACATGTTTTTTTTTTCATGTATCCGAAGGTAACTGGGACACCTAAACGCTTTACTACATTTTTTACATTCATAGGGTTTCCTTCCAGTATGATTTGTGTTGTGTGTTTGGAAACTTAAATGAGAACTGAAAGCTTTACCACATTGCTTGTTATTCACAGGATCTTTGCTGTGAGGCCTTTTGTGTGTTTGTAAGAAACTTATCTGTAGGCTTAATGCATTGTTTACATTCACTGGGGTTCTCTCTTGTATAATTTTGCATGTTTTTTAAGATAACCTGGACACTTTAATGTTACACTACATGCTTTATACTTACAGGGTTCCCCTACACGTGAGTTCTTTCATGTCTTCGAAGATAACTACGACAAATAAATGCTTTAGCACATTGCTTACATTCGTAGGGTTTCTCTCCAGTATGAGTTCGTTTGTGTGCTTGGAAGAATTTGTGATCTGTGTAGGCTTTACCACATAGTTTACATTCATAGGGTTTCTCTCCAGTGTGAGTCCTTTCATGTATTCGAAGAGAAGTGGAACATCTGAATGCTTTTCTACATTTTTTACATTCATAGGGTTTCTCTCCAGTGTGAGTTCTTTCATGTGTTTGTAAGGAACTCGGAACTCTAAAGGCTTTTCCACACTCCTTACATTCATAAGGCTTCTCTTGAATGTGAGTTATTTCATGTTTTCGAAGATCACAGGGATACCTGAAAGCTTTATTACATTTTTTACATTTATAGGGTTTCTCTCCAGTGTGAGTCCTTTTATGTTTTCGAAAACTAGAAGAATATCTGAATGCTTTTCCACATTCCTTACATTCATAGGATTGCTCTCGAGAATGAATTCTTTCATGTGTTTGTAAAGAACTATGATGTCGGTAGGCTTTTCCACATTGTTTACATTCATAGGGTTTTTCTCCAGTGTGAATGTTTTCATGTCTTTGAAGATCACTGGGTGAAATAAATGATTTACTGCATTTTTGACATTTGTGGGGTTTCTCTCCAGTGTGATTTCTTTCATGTCTTCGAAGATGACTGGCTGAACTGAAGGCTTTACCACACTGTTTACATTCAAAAGGCTTTTCTACACTGTGATTTCTTTCATGTATTTGGAAACAGAGATGAGACCTGAAAGCTTTACCACATTGTTTACACTCATATAGTTTCACTCCTGTGTGAATCCTTTTATGTGACTGAAGATCCTGATAACGCGTGAAGGCTTTTCCACATTCTTTACACATGTAGGCTTTCTCTCCTTTGTGAGTCCTTTCATGTGCTTTCAAACTTAGATAATATTTGCAAGCTTTTGCACATTGTTTACACTGACAGTTTTTCTCTCCGGTGTGGATGGTTTCATGTATTTGAAGAGAATTTGAAAAACTCAAGGCTTTTCCAAATTGTTTACATACATAGGGTTTCTCCCCAGTATGACTCCTTTCATGTGTTTGGAGGGAAATGTAAGCTCTGAAGGCTTTACCACATTCTTTACATTCATAGAGTTTCTCTCCACTGTGAGTCCTTTCATGTCTTTGAAATGAGCTGGAAAAAATAAATGCTTTCTCACATTTCTTACATTTATAAGGTCCTTCTCCTGTATGAGTGACTATGTGCACTCGAAGGCTTGAGAGAGCACTAAAGGCCTTCCCACATTCCTTACATTTATAGGTCTTTTCCCCAGTATGACATCTTTCATGTCTTTGAAGACAACGGAGAGAACTGAAGTCTTTATTACATTTTTTACATCCATAGGGTTTCTCTCCTGTGTGAGACCTTTCATGTGTTTTTAAAGTTTTATGGTATCTAAAGGCTTTACCACATTGTTTACATTTATAGGGTTTCACTCCTGTGTGAGTCCTTTCATGTGACTGAAGACCTTGATAAGATGTGTAGGCTTTTCCACATTTTGTACATTCATAGGGCTTCTCTCCTTTGTGAGTCCTTTCATGTGTTTTAAGATTTCATGATGTCTATAAGCTTTTTCACAACATTTACAATAGGGTTTCTGTCCAGGGTGGGATCTTTCATGTATTTGAAGTGAAGTTGAAAAACTAAAGGCTCTCCCACATCCCTTACATTTATATGGCTTGTCCCCACATATCAGATACTCACACGGCTTATGTCCGCTGTTACATTTTAAATGCCTATTATGAGATGACTGCTGCATGAAGCCTTTACCACACATATGATTTTCCCACGGTTTTACTCCAGGAAGAGTTTTCTTGTTCAGATTGAGATTTGGAATAACACTGAAGTTTTCTCCACATTTTCTACTCTCTTTCATTGCATAGATTTTGTCTATCATATGACTTCTGTAAAAACCAAGATGCACATTAATATTAGTAAAATGTTAAACTATATTTTTATGACTTATACCAAAAGTATAGGTTTTCTGCCTTGTCTACATTGTTTGAAATTGGACATACCAAATGTTTTATAAAGAACTTTGCCTTGTTATTATTTTAACAACAATATTCATATATAGGGTTTATTTCTATTGTTTGCAAGTGAACTATTTTGCAAACACCGAACATCTATATCATATATAAAAAAGTAATTTGGTACAAGTGTTCTGAGAATAAATTTTGAGAAGGGGTTGTTTGGGTTGCTTCTTTTTATTTAAAACTTTGTAGCATACTGGGATGCCCATGTAAGACAATGTTTTTAATTATGTGTGTGACTCACCTTAATTTTCTCCCATGGTTTTTGTGCTGATCTTTGGTGTCATGATTTTCCCATTTCTTCCCTAAAACGCAGACCAACAAAATGAATCAAAAGTATTTGAAATTTTAGAGAAATTATTAGATTCTAGGTCCATAAATGGCTGTCACAATGCTCAGTTTATTGACCAATGACCTCCCTTACCACATTACATCTTATAACAATGCTGATGGACAGAAAACACTTATCCTCTAATTAACAAGGTGAAAGTAAGCTGTCATCCTTACCCACTGAGGCCAGGCTCCTGATGGTTTCCCTCATCACATCTCTATAGAGTTTCTTCTGTGAAGGATTCAGTAAGATCCACTCCTCCAGGGTGAAGGTCACAACCACATCCTCAAAAGTCACTGAGTCCTAAATCATCCAACATGTGTATACTGTAAGATGTTGTGAGACTGACAGCAGTGGACATCTATACTCCATTTATAGGAAGGTTATATATGACTCTGTCATCTCCAAACATTTATTCAAGACTTGGTCATCAGAAACATTCTCTCTTCATACTTTTCATAAATTTAACAGCGTCATATACATATGGAAATTATTTTCACACTTTCACAGTGATCACATTACATCTTATTTTTCTCTAATAGTAAGGAAAAGAGCATGCTGGGAAATCATGGAAATGCTATACAAATAAAATGAATATAACTTTAAAAACATCAATTCCTTGTGAGAAAAAATCTTTCATGTCCTTCCTTATTACCCACCATTTACAGCACTCCACGAGGCAGAGGATCACATCTACATGATATTTCAGTGAATAAAAACATAGTGGGAAACTGGAAGATTTTTCTCTATTCTCATCACCCAAAAATGAAAGTCCAGGTGGCCATACTGTCCTAAAGTCCTCCAGGCCATTAGAAGTACAGGCAAACCTCATTTTATTTCCTTCACTTTTTTGCACTTTGCAAAAACTGTATTTTTATCAACATTGGAACCAGACCCTCCACTAGTAAAAAGAGTATGACTCACTGAAAGCCAAAACGATGATAGCATTTTATAGCAATAAAGTATTAGAATTTTTTTTTAATTTTTCAATTACAGTTGACATTCAATATATTACTTCCAGGTATACAGCATAGTGGTTGGCCATTATATAATATAAAGTAATCCACCTGATAAATCTAGTGTTCTCCTGACACCATACATAGTTATTACGATATTATTGACTATATTCCCTATCCTGTATTTTAAATCCCCACAATAAAGCATTTTTAGTTAAGTACATACATAGAAGCACAAAAGACCCAGAATTGCCAAAGCCATCCTGAGAAAAAAGAACGAGGCTAGAGGCATCACTCTGCCCAACTTCAAATTATACTACAAAGCAACGGTAATCAAAACGGTATGGTATTGGCAGCAAAAGAGACACATGGACCAGTGGAACAGAATTGAGAGTCCAGAAGTAAACCTATATTTAAATGGACAAATAATTTTTGACAAAAAAGCCAAAAACATACAGTGGAAAAAGCAAAGCCTCTGGATTAAGGACCTAAATATGAGACCTGAAACAATAAAATACAAAGAGAAAACATAGGAACGAAACTCAAGGACCTTGGGCTTAAAAAGGATTTTATGAATTTGACCTCAAAAGCAACGGAAGTAAAAGCTAAAATAAGTGAATAGGACTACATCAAACTAAAAAGCTTCTGCTCAGCAAAAGAAATTGTCAACAGGGCAAAGAGAGAACCATCCAAATGGGAAAATATATTTGCAAGCAACCTCCAATAAGGGCCTAATATCCAAAATATACAAAGAATCATATGACTCAATAACAACAACAACAAAATGATCCAATCAAAAAATGAACAGAGGATCTGAACAGACACTTCTCCTAGAGACATACAAATGGCCAACAAATATATGAAAAGATGCTCAACATCGCTAGCTATTAGGGAAATGCAAATCAAAACCACAATGAGATACCATCTCACACCTGTTAGAATAGCTATAATCAACAGGACAAGTAATAACAAATGTTGGAGAGGATGTAGAGAAAAAGAACCCTATACACTGCTGGTGGGACTGCAAATTGGTACAGCACTATGGAAAACAGTATGGAGGTTCCTCAAAAACTAAGAATTGATCTACCATATGATCCAGCAATCCCTCTATGGGTATTTACCCCAAAGACTTGAAAACCCATATCCAAAAGATATTTGCACACTGATGTTCATAGCAGCATTATTCACAGTGGCCAGGACATGGAAGCAACTGAAGTGTCCTACGATAGATGATTGGCTAAAGAGCTGAGACATATACAATGGAATATTACTCAGCCATAAGAAGAGATGAAATATGCCATTTGCAACAACATGGATGGACCTCGAGATAATCATGCTAAGTGAAATAAGCCAGACAGAAAAAGTTGAAAATCACATGATATCACTTATATGTGGGATATAAACCTAAAAGCAACAAATGAACAGGAAAACAAACAGAGACTCATGGACATGACTATAGACTAGCGGTTACCAGAGGACTATAGTAGTGGTTACTAGTGGGTGGGGAAGAGGGGGGAGGTAGATAGGGTAAAGGGGTTCAAATATAGGGTTTAAGGGGAGGGTGAAGCGGGTAAAGGGGATTAAATATATGGTGGCTGAAGGAAACTGGACTTTGGGTGGTAATCACAAAATAAAATATACAGATGTCAAATTATAATGTACACCTGAAAATTATATAATTATATTAACCAGTGTTACCCCAATAAACTTAAAAAAATAAAAAATAAAATAATTAAGTACATATATTAGTTTGATATAATGATACTGCACACTTAATAGACTACAGTATAGTGTAAACATGACATTATATGCACTGGGAAACCAAAAAATTCACGTGCTTCGCTTTATCATCATATTTGCTAGAGCTGAACTCACAATATTTCCTAGTATGCTTGTAGTCAGATGAAGCAGACTGGATGAAAATATTATTGTAAGAAAACAATGATTTATCTCATGTAATATCTATCATTGACCCAGTTCTTTCTTTCTCTCCCTGTCTGATTTGATAGGCTAGAAAGTTATTATTTGGAAATTAGAGTTCAGACATGAGAAAGAAGACACGACAATTTAGACCACAAAATCCCTATACTCCTGTGCCTCAAGGCCGCTTCCAGTCAATGTTTAGCATAGATGGACACTCACCCTGAGATAATAAATGCCAGAAGTGTGCTTTCCAGCAGAACCTAACAGTCGATCCTGAGTCCTGCTGACACTGAGGAACAGGTTAAAAGCTGAAATACTGCGGTAGAGTTCACTGACATCCACAATGGTTTGATAATGAATTTTCTCATGATTATAAATTAAATAACATGTCAGCAGTGCTTTCCTGAAAAATAACTTAAAATCTCCATTCCCCAGTCAGGAAGAGGTGCTTCCTGACCAGCCACTCTAGAGGCTGCCCTCCCTTCTGCATTTCAAAGCTCCACTGGGGAGTAAAGGAGCATGATCACTCAACCCTGAGCATGGATCCCTCAACTAATGACCCAACATATGGCTAACAAGGTATGAAAAGGGATTATTGCTTTCCATAATTGAGTCTCTGGGAAGCGTAAGGCAGGCCTTTCAAGCAGGCATGAAATAGTTTGAGAGAGCTGGGGTGAGAATTAACTCACAAGGGTAGGAGCTCGCATGGATTCAATTCTTGCTTCTTCCAAAGGATGGAGACTAATGCTTTCTTATCACTTTGCACAGCTGTGGGGGACAAGGAGAAGAAAAAGGATGAGGCTTTAAAGCTGTCAATCATGAAAAATTGGACTCAAAGACTTCTAGCTTCTGGGCTGGCATTTAAATATCTTAAATATTATCATTAACCTCACTAGAAAACACTTTTAAAAACTGTAGATTTTTGTAGATTCAACAGAGTAGTTAGTCACAGGATAACCCAGTGTCTCCAAAATTAACAAAGAGAAAGCAAACATAGCATTTTGAAATACCCCTGATATTCTGTTCTTAACATGGTCTGCACACACACCAAAAAATCTATTTCAGCAGAGTCTAATACAAAAACGAAAAAGCATAAAAAAGAACACAATATCCATGAACCCTGGGAAAACCTTCTTTAAATAGAAAGTTCAAATACACACCATGGGAACCATTGAAGGAAGAGAAAGAAAAACAAGAAGAAAAATGTGAAGTAACAATTCCTGAGATTTGCCTAAAATTAATGATAGACGGCATATTGTAGATCCAGGAAGCTCAGAGGACACTAAATATTATAATAAAAGTGCATACCCAAGTATCTCATATTCACACTAGATGAAGATCAAAGACAATGTACTTAAAGAATCCAGAAGGAAAAATGCCTTAGTTATTAAGAAACAAAGATTAGAATTAAATCAGAAACTTCTTTTCAGAAACTACGCAAATAAGAAAAGAGTGAAATGTTTAAAGTTTAAAAGAAAAATGCTACTCTCTTAGAATTCTATGTCAAACAAAATTACCCTTCAAAAATAAAGAAGAAAAAGTACTTTTGAACCAAAATTGAGTGAATTTGTCATTAGTATGCCTACTTGAAGAAATGTTCAAAATTCATCAGAAAGAATGTAAAGGGTGAAGGTGGGGAACTACAAAAAAATCTACATAAAATGTTTTTTATTTCTTATATTTAATATAATAGATGACTGTTGAAAGTAATATTAGGAACACTTTATTTGGCAATTATGAGCTTACGGACAAGGTGAAATTACTGACAACAATGTGACAGGAACAGCGAAGGGGGAACTGGGATTAGTGTGGTAATGAGGTACTTGCACAACCAGTGAAGTGGTGTAGTATGACTTCACATAGATGACTTAGTTGTAAAACGTAAAACTCAAGGCAACAATCAAAATAGTTTTAAAATATGTGTAATTGATATCCCAAGAGGGGAGAAAAAAAGAATCAGGTAAAATGCTCAATTAAAGCTAAAGAAGGCAGAAAAAGGTAGAAGACAAAAATAAACAAAGAACAAGGGCAACATAAAAATAGTAAAAGGTGTGGTAGATATTAATACAACTGAACAATCACCACTTTCATCGATGGCCTCAATGCAATGTGAAAAATATAGTAACATCAGATTTCCAAAAACAATTAGATGTTGTCTTACAAGAAAGATACTTTAAACACAAAGACAGAGATAAATGAAAGGTAAAAGGATAGGGGAAAAAAATGTACCAGGCCACACCAATGAAAAGAAAGCTGCCACAGGTTCATGAATTTCAGACAATCATGAAGGAGAGTTGAACTAAACTGCACCATATAATAAATGAATTTCACTGTAATCTATGTGATGCTTCTTGCAACAGCCAAATTCACATTCTTCTCAAGTTCACATGGGACATTCATCAAGGCAGAATATATTCTGGGGCATAAAACACATTAACATTTTTGAAAGAATAGAAATCATATAAAATATGGTTTCATACCACGAAGGCATTAATCTAGAAATGAATAACAGGAAGATAGTTAATAAAAACCCCAAAATGTGAAAATTCAACAACACACTTGTAAATAATGAAATGAAAATAAAACTTATGAAAGGTTGTGGGAAGAAGCCAAAGCAATGCTTAAGAGAAATTTATGCCATCAAAACAAATATTCTAGAAAAAAGACATTATCAATAATACAAACATCTAACTTAGGAAACAATAGAAGAGCAAATTAAACCCAAAGTAAGCAGAATAAAAACAATAGCAATTAGAAAAGAAATTAATGTACTGCAAAATCAATGAAGAAAACATAAGCCAAAAAAAACCTAGTTGACGAGATTAATAAAACTGGTAAAGATCTAGTTAACATAACTAAAAGGGACACAGAAATTACAAGTCATCATGGGTGACTCCAAGAGGCATGAGAAGTGGTCAGTGAAGCTTCTGTGGTGAAGGATCTCTGAAGACACCACGAGGTGTGCCTGTTTTATGGCGATTTAAACAGTCTAGAGCCTTCAATGTGTAGGGGTGCCCATTGAAGATGGGCAGTTTGCAAGTAAAAGCATAAATATGTTCAAGTAAAATTTGTAAACAAGGAATATGTTGCATCCCAAATACAAAAGAATCTAGACGATGCTGTGGGTGCTGAGAGGGACTATAGCTATTTCTTCATGGTTTCAGGAAAGAAGTAAACTTCACTTTATTAAACAATTTTTTAATGCATTCAAGGCAACAGGGCCTCATAATATGTCTGGGGCAATGGTTCAGCCACTTTTTGCCAGACTCTTTTTCTAATATATGTATGTCCATAATGTCCACAAAGGAGAATGTCATGTCATGCCTGTTCCTCTGTGCAAGGTAAATGCAGCTCTCAGATCTTCCCTGCAGAGACTGTGTGCGGTGCTGAGCTTCCCTGTGGGGAACCAGGTAAAGGTGTATCCACATACAGAGGTGAGGCCAACTGCAGCTGAGAGACTGTTGACACAGGCACTGAATGAAATAGACTTAATCAAATCTGTGATAGCAGAATGTGTACCCAGTTGCTAAATGGATGGAGTCGGTAATTCCCATAATGTTGGGAATTGGGTGTTGGGTTTTATTTGGTGCCACCACAACCTTCAGATTGCAGCAATCCACTGTGAGGTGTCAATCATTCTTTCCAGGTTTAAGGACAGGACAGATTCAGCTGTTCAAAGGACAGGCACTGGGGATAATCACTTCTCCCTAAAAGAATTCATATAACAATTTTCAACCCTTCGGGATCCTCTTTAATCTACACTACACCATATTAACTAATTTAAGTGAGAGTATGGACCATGGAGTCCCATTTGTGAAGCCAATTTGGAAGACTTAATTTAACTGAATTTTAATTTATCGGTTATTGGTTCAGAGCATTCCTGGTCACTATGGGTTATTTTAGGAGAATGGGTGCTATGACACCTGAGCTGCCCCAGGAATGACTCTGGGAGCCCAATCCCACCCCCAAGCATGGAAGCACTCCCTTCCCCAAACTTCCATTCTCACAGTGAGGAAACTCACCCTGATTCAGTTTGAGTTCTGACCCAAACGAATTCTCCAATTCATAACCCTTTGTCCACAAGACAGAACCTCTGAACTTCTCAGACTTTCTCAATGTGTGCAAACACACTTTGAGCGCACCTGCACTAATGGATGGAAAACTCAAACAAAACATCTAAAACATCGAGGCCTAAGGAAACCACAACCTCAGAAAGGGCAGCATCATCCTCCACCCTTCACGTGCACCCCCAGCTCTCAAGGCTGGCTGCAGCTTCTCCTCCAAGGCTTCTCCATGGTGGATGTGAGCAAGAAGGACACCTGCAGGGGGAGGTTCCCCAGGGAGATCCACTAGGCCTTCAAGCACTTCCCTTTGCAGGTCAAGAGGGCCTTGGCTTGGACCACTACTGATACTTAAGAGGAAATTTTGGGAATTTCATTAAAACGAATCAGCTTTCTGCTTCCGTAAATACGCTTGCTTTCTGCAAATAAGCTTACTGCATGCAAGGGTTCCTGCAAAAGCTCTCTTGCACTCTGCTTGACTTACAAATTTAACTATTTGTACCCTAGCAGCTTGGCTTTCTGTAACAATTTTTATCTGTCGGCAACCAAGACAACTCCCTGCCTTACCAATGTTACTATGTACAGTCTCCATAGCAACCCTGTCATTTGTGAAGATTTGAGTTCAAACTGACCAATTAGCTTGTGTAAAAATTCTATAATATAAACAATATTTTAACTGAGCCCACTGCCCAGATTTCCAAAGCAATAAATTTTGAATTCTCCTTCTTTCCGAGTTAATTACTGCTCGGTGTTTGGTTGGAACTGGGTTTGGAGCTTTTGGGATACTTTTCCACAACAATATTTTAAATGAAATGAACTCAGTGTTTGAAGAATCCACCAAAATTCACATAACCCAGCATTTATATGGAAAGGAAGAAAGAGAAATGTAAGAGCTTTTCACTAGTTTAACTAAAAAACTCCAATATCTATTCCTTTCAGGGGGAAAGAAAAAAAAAGCTGTCAGTTACTTTTATTTCCAAAGAAGGAAATAGGTTTGTAAATAATTAATCTACTTGAACAATTCTGTTCTGCTAGGCTAAGTTCTGAAATTCCATTTTAAACACCCAAAAGAAAAGCAAACCTCAGAAACTTACTACACATCCTCAGGGGAAAAAAGAAGGATTCTATAAAAAACGGTATGTGATACTAGGGTTTTGTTTTGTTTTGTTTTCTGAAAATCACCTCTTTTGTGCCTATTTGGAACTATTTTACACTCTTTTTCAATCATCGGTTAAATACATTTTACTCCTATTGAAAAACAGATAAGTAAGTCAATAAACGTTTTCAAGCGACAAACACCGTGAGGGGCAGTGCTGACAGGAGAGAACAACACCCAGGAAAGTTTCAAGAAGGAGCCCGCACCCAAAGGACTTCCCGCAGGACATCTGTGGCCAGGGGAGGTCCTGGCGGAGAGAACAGGGATTTCATGTAACATAGTTCCAGATGGTCATTCTCGGCTTTCGTCTCATATAAAATCCACAGGAATATAAATCTTTATATTTAGCCATTGCATGGCTCTGGGAAAATAACATAAAAATATTGGGCCTGTTGAAATGCACACCCGGAGGACAAATAGTTGATAATGATGCTGTGAATCGCTGAGGGGAAGCTGGCTTAGGGTACGAGAGGGGGGATCTGGAAATTTAGGGACTTGCTGCCAGTCCCAGAAAGAGGTAGGCTGGGGTACAAGGTCGTAGATGAGACCCTGCTCCCCAAACACTTGAAAAACTCAGGATAAAAAAGGCTGCCATTCAGGAGAAATAAAGGGACTGGGGACCCACTAACCACAGTTCCTTCCACGCACGAACCCCAGAAATGGAATCACTATTGTCCCCGAATGACCCTCCCGTGGTCACAGAGGGGAGACGCGGGGCTGCGGGCGCAGAGCTGCCCAGAGGCTGCGGGGCCAGAGTCCCCGTGCTCAGTGACGGGGTAGGACTTCTGGGGTCGCGGCTGCCGGCCCAGCCCCACGCTGCGTGCTGGAGGGGACTGAGGTCCCAGGGCGCCCGGGGAACTCGGGTCCGCAGACTCCTGACTTGACCGCGGGGAGTCCGGGTCACGCTCCAGCAGGTTCCAACCAGCCCCTCGGCACAGTCCCTGCACGCGGCCCCACACTCACCATCTCTAGGTTTCTGGATCTTCCTGAATTCTGCCTAGGACTCTCACGCGGATCAGAGCGGGACAGAGGCGGCACCAAAGACACCAAGGATCATTAAGGGTAAGCGAGGAGTGGACCCCAGCAGGACAGGAGCAGAAGGGGCCTACAGGCCCTTTAGGTGCGTCACCCACCCTCCGCCTCTGCGGTGTCCCTAATTGGGCAGTTCCCTTTCCAGTCTGAGTGACAGCCAGCGGGAGGATGCGTGGTTCAGCTTAAAGGGCTTCCGCTATTGGGTGGGGAACCTGTCTCGACCTGGCTCAGTTGAATTTAACCAGACTGTCTCATGGCCTGGGGCCGACTCCCTAGTCCCTGCTGCATTTTAGGAATGAGTGGCAAAGCTGGCTCTAATATTAAACCGAGAGAATGGAAAGCATACCTTGATTGGGAAATAGAAGGCACAGACAGACTTCCTATTCTCCAGGAAGTTAATAAAAATTTTTAGAAACTGTCTTTGAACAAAAGAAGTTTTTACGGAACTGTTCAATACCAACATCCAGGTCCCCCTTTCTCCAGGTGCTCCATAGATCCTGTACATTCTGATCGCCCTTGTCTGGACGTGTTCCTCCCTCCCTCCCTTCTCTCTCCTCCAAGGTCCTTACTGACCCAGGGGAAACAGAAGAGAAGGCCAGTGAAGATCGACTAGAAAAACCAGAAATGCTGGCAGCTCGCTTTAGAGAAAAGCCAGTCTCAAGAGCAGGGGAAATGCAGGATTCTAAACAGAGAGATGGAACACTGAGGCTATAAAGCAAGAAGCAGTGTTTATTGATGTCGGGCAGAGGCTCAGCAGATTTTTATACAAAGGCTGAGCCCCAATTGTAACATACAGTCTTGTCATTCCTACACAGCTGAAGAGAAAATTTGGGGGATTTCATTAAAAACTAATCAGCTTTCTGTTCTGCTTCTGTAAATATGCTTACTTTCTGCAAAAGTGCTTGCTACATACAAGAGCTCACTTGCACTCTGATCAACCTGCAAATGTAACTATTTGTACCTTTGTTCCATAAATGTAACTATTTGTGCCCCTCTTGTAGTATTTTGTACCCTGGCAGCTCCCCACTTCTTGTAACAATTTGTAAAACCTTGCTCTGGCAGTAACCCTTTTGCCAATGTTACTACTTACAACCATAGCAACTATCTTCGCTTTGTAAATGGTCTAAGTAAATGGTCAACCAATCAGCTCGTGTAAAAACCCTGTATATAAGGAATGTTGCCACTGAACACACTGCCCAGATCTTCAGAGCTCTTCTGGGATCAGGGATGATAAATCTTAAATCTCCTTCTGAGTTACTGCTTTTTGTCGTTGTTGTATTGGTTTTGGGATTTTTCCACACGCTACAGAGATAAAGAAGAACATTAATTGGTTGGCAAGCCATAAAACGACAGATGTGAGCTGGAGAGTCCTTGAGGTGGGGGAAGGGCAGTCAGGAAAGAACTCTAAGAGCAGAAAATGGCCAGGCAGGGTCAAGTTGCCACCGCAATAGCAAGAATTTGCTTCCCTTGAACTAGAACAGATTTAAGGAATGTAACTAATTTTCCTGATCCTCTCCAAGAAGCTGTTGCCTTCACAAAGAAATTTGATATAACTGTTAGAAGTATGATCCTGGCTATTCTGACCTGTTCCAATTAATACATCCATTGGTTTTAAGAGCACAGCAGCAGAATGGCTAAGTGAGGTTTGCTGGAATATTCCTGTAGAGGAATTTTTTAAAAAACAAAGAGAAACAGGCTGGGGAAAATGCAGGGTTTTAACCCACTGGCTATACCAACCCTCCCTGAGATTTTTCCCTAAAATCTGGATGGGATGAAAATCCAACAATGTAAGTGAAGACCTGATTAAACCATCTTGATTTCTTTAAACTGTGATGATGTATGTGCCCCTAGAAAGATGAAAGAAAGGGTTAAGACTAGAAGCCTCTATGCCAACCGCCACAGCAGCCACATTTCCTGATTGAATACCTGGCGATTACATTGGTAGGCTATTGTTTAACTCTGTTCCCACAAGAAAGAGTAGGAGGAATTTATGGGAAACATGGTATAGGAATCTGACCTTTTAACTTTCCGCTTTCTGCTTCTGTGCCCCCGCTTACGCATCATATCAGACCACCATTTGGTGACGGGTAATGAGTAGATGATGTATAGATCCATTGTGATTGGGATATAGTGATTAATAGATTTTTGGGTATAAAACTGTGGACCTGAAATGGGTCCAGGCTGCCCCTTTGGAAGGACAGCCACCGGCTAATAAACTGCCTCTAATATCAAAGCACTCAGGTTGAGTCTGGTTATTCTGGTCACAACAGAACATTTTGAGAAAACTTTCATACAACATTCAGCACTGTCCTCAGACAGTTTTAGGGATCGTTAAATTATCTATTGCCCAATTTGGCATTTTTGGAAGGATTAAATGAGGTGCTTGTAACTCTGATTAAAAAAAAAAAAACATAGACTGGCCAACCACACATACTGATAAATTAGTAATTCTGGTCGATTAATTACCTAAAACTATCCAAAGGAAAGGAAAAGATAATCTACTAAAATCTGCTCCAGCAATTAAGCCATCAGTTCAAACCTCCCTGAAGCCCTTTTCAACAAAGAGAAAGGGGTCTGCTTTCACTGTAAAAGCCCAGGCTATCTGATGAAGGATTGCTGAAAACTAAAATAAGATTTAGAAAAAGAAAAGGAACAGAAGCAAGCAAGGGGCTATTCTCCAACAGAAAGAATTCATCCATCTGGTGCTAGCAAAGCCAAACACTAAACACTGAGAATTGCAGTGGAGAAGTATTAGCTATTTTATTGATGAATGGCACCATACAGGAGAACAGGAAGCTAACGCTAGAAGCCCTGATAGATGTAGGCCTGTGGATTAGAGGTTGAGGTCATGCTGGGAGCTGACTGGTGGGAGGTGAGCCAGAGGGTCAGTCCACCTTAGAGCTCAGGATCTGAAATATAGGTCCAGATGTTATGCTGAGCTCACCAAAGGTCTGGACCGTGTGATTGTTAAGTCAGGTACCAGCTACTCTCTTCCACTGCCTCAGGGGTTCCTGATTATCTGGGGGAAAAGACTAGGTCTGAGACTGAGGGGGGGGCGGGGTTGGGAGGTGTGATTTCTAGAGCTGGGATTTAAAATTAAATTTAATCAGAGTCATAAGGACCCTTGCTTTGAGGATTGCAGGATGACATTTTCCCTTCTCCATACCAATACTTTAGAAGAAATTGAAATTACCATAAAAGGGAAAACTACCAAGGCCCTTACAGATAAGGGGGCTACTTTATCTATTCTTAACCCTATGCAAATAAGTTGCCCTTTCCCTCAGAGTGTTGTGGCGCGTTTAAATCTGAGACCCACGGGGCCAATTGAGATTAATTATGAGCCTTTATTAGCTGGCCGGCAGCTGACTCTGTCCACCACGCAGGATCAGAGAATCAGCTCCGAGTTTCCAGAGGGGCAGCTTATAAAGCCTAAAACTACATCAAACAAGCAAGCAGGTTTACAGAAGCAGAAGTTAGCCATTAGTATATCTTTGCACAGGACATCTCCTAGAACTACACCCGGTTAAACATTAAGCAGATTATAGAAACAGAAGTTGGCTGTTATCGTCTAGTACAAAGACATATTGTTTATGGGGGACTCTTAAATCTTATGGCAAACAGGGCTTGGTAGACAGTTCTGTTATCTGCATCCTGGCGGTGATGTTTTTTTCCTTGGAAGCTGGAGCTTGAAGATATCACTCCCTGCTTACTGGAGAATTTTCCACTTTTACAAGAGTAGAGGTTCTCTGTACAAATGGTAGGACATCTAATCAACCAATGTTCATTTTTAAATCAGAAACCTATTCCTTTCCAGCCAGGGAATATTACAGGGCAACACATATTTTTACTAGTCAAATCTGCTCCAATTCACCTAATAGGGCATGACTTTCTATCACTCTCAGGGATAGCTATTGCCTTCCTGCTTATCACATTTTCTGTTTTGTTTTCTTTCTTTTGACCATTTTTGGAAGTAACTCTAGATCCTGGGAAGGTAGTAACCTTTACATCCTCTTGAGTCCCAAAATATTGCCAGAAATATTTACTGTTTGTCCCATCTGCCCATGACAAAATAATTGAAAGGATTTTTTTTTGTTTCTTGGAGAACAAAATTTTCTTCTAAAAGTATATCTCAGTAGCAATGATATACCAAAAACTAGTCATTATAATAAAAAGAAAAAGTAAGGAATTTGCTTTAACTTTTTTCATGAAAAATACAAATTATTTCTGTAATATATTGCCAACTCTCATTTATCTGTATTTGAATTATTCATTTTATGAATTATCCAAGGAAATTTTTAAATCATTGATTGGATTCTAGCTAATATTTGATATGCATCTGGATTGCTTTGATCTTCAAGTAAATACATTCTCAGGGAATGCAAACAAAATTAACATTTGTTTGAATAAACATAATTAGGAAGATAAATTTATGCTTGGGAAATGTGCTCCAAAGCAAAATATTGTCTTGCGTTAGTTTCTCAATTTTTGCATATTGAACCATCCCCCCTCAAAACAAACAAACAAACAAACAAACAAAAAACCCTGACTTGTATTGAAGTACTGGTATTTGAAATTAACAAATTATACAATTTATATACAGGGAAAAGACAACTGAATTATTTCAAACCCAAAGCACCAGAATTTTTAAAGGCATGCAATGACATTTAGTACTTAAAAAGCGGTTTTTTATCTCAAAGTGTTGCAGGAAGTGACACCCAATGGAGGAAATTGGACATTCAGACGATTTTGTTGGAGGAAGGAGAATTTAACACTGGTGGAGTGCATGAGGCTTTAAACAGCACAAAAGCACGGTCTCTCTTGGTTAGATTTCTTACAACTTGTATACCCTTAAAGTGTCCATACAAGGGACACATGATTCCTTTGAGGTTCTACTGCACCTCCTGACTCAGGATGGGGAGGGGAGTTTCGAGCTGAAGCTGCAAGGGGGAAGGAATTCCTGGACTAGCAGTCCTACCTATTTATAGATCGTTTCACTTGTAGGTGTGACAAGAGTTTCCAGAAGGCCATTCAGAGATCAATAGTATGTGGTAATCTATAACTGGCTGAGTGGGTCATTTCTGTAAGCCCTCTTCCCTTTGCATTTCTCAGATGTCTCCTCTCTTAAAAGTGCTAAAGAAACAAGTACTGAAGAAAATTTCAGGCCTGTCTACAAAGTTCTGACTGATTTAAAGTACTAAAATATCAAGAATGTAGAGGACAAAACAACTTAAATGTAAAAGGCCCTCATTACTATACAACGTACCTTAAGTATATTTTTGCAAAGATACAAAAGCAGTAGTTGAAAGATCAGTTAGGGGTAAGTTAGTAACATACAACTTAACTAGCAGTTCACATCTTTTAAAAACTAATGTAAACAAATATTTTATATTTCTTTAACACTGCATGTGTCACATGCATCCTGTCATAGCCTTATTTTGGATAATTTTCATCATCTATAATCATCACATCAATTGGCCATAATGCACAATGAGAAGAAATGATCCTTTTATATCAAAATTCTTCACATATGATATTATCTGTAAACCAAAAGCTGATCACATTACATTTAATTCCTATTAAATGTAGGTGCATGTTCATTAGGACATCTTAGCTCATTTTTAGAGTATTAGAAATTGGTGTGATTTACCTTGACCAATCCAAGTTAAAAGTACTATCTTAGTATTTAGTATGACTAAACACATCTTTTGTCAAAACTTGACCCAGAGTTTTGAGTGCCAGAATATAAACTGTAAAACTGAAAACACTCTGAAATATGTTGGCTAATATTGGTATCCCTATATTGTGTACTCTGCTTTTTCTCTCCATTAACAATAGGTATGACAGTGCCTCATCTTCAGCAAGGGAAGATGTGGAGTGGTCTGAGGAATACCCAAATAAGGAAGCAGGAAGTTTCCTGTCTTAAAAATTCCTGTTTTAAAACTTCATAAGAATTATTCCAAAGCGCATTGGTGTTTTAGTATAAAAATACTGTTCCCCCAAATTTGTGAGTAAAATTAACAGTGCAAGAAAATGCAGTATTTTCATCCTGTAGGTTTAGTAGCCTGAGGGAGAGGCACATAGTGTTAATCTATGGTTCTGACTGTACAGCATTCTAAGTGTTGTTTGGGAAATCACTTAGGGGACTTTTAAAAAAGTAGATGTGTTTACACTACATTGAACATTTCTACATATTGAAAGTAGCTCTACATCTTAAAAATGTTCACTAAATATATAATTAAGAACTGACTATAAAATAAAGCATTTTCTTGAGTTGTGTGGCTGTTGCGACAGCCACTATTGTCCCTGTGTTGAGCCCTCCTCTTTACATAGCTGGCAAGCTGGTGCCATCCTTCCTGTGATAAGCCTGCCCCCGACATGGCCAAATTTGAAACTGCATTGGCCTGATTCACCCTGGAGACTCCCTGGACACCACCCAACTCAAATCAAGGTCTGCTGGAGGTACAGTAAGTAGCTGGTGTTGGCCCATGTGGCAGTCTTTCTTGGACAACTCTTTGGGCTCAGCCAGCTCCAGGTGGAGGACTGCTGGCCTCTGTTCTGTGTACTATGTGAATTTTGTTGAGTGGCCCCAGGCTCAGCACTGGCACCATATCTGAATCCTTATTAACCTAGCAAATACTGCTTGCCCCACACTGGTGACTCCCTGAGACCTGCCTCACTCAACTTCAGTACCACCCAAGGCTCTTTCAGAAGCAGAGACTTACTAATAGCCCACAGGCAGCGGCAAGTCTCGGGGTGCCCTGCACCTTTGGCTAAGTAGACCCAGGCCTGGTACTGTTGGCAGCTAGCCTCAGTTTACAACATGGCCTCTCCCATTTACCTCCAGATTTAGCATAGGCACCAACAAACTGTGGATTGTTTTTGAAGGTCCTACCAGGTAGACTCGGGTCAGTCACAGGCAGCAGCTGACCTTGGCCTACACAAAAGCCCTTCCCAAGCATCAACACACCTGGTGTCTGGCTTCAGAATACCACTTAATTAACCATAAGTGGCACATCCAAAAGGTGGTATGTGCAGGCACCAGAGCCCACTAAGGTGAACCCTGCTTTAGGAGTCAGCCCCCACACAGCAACTCATACACTATGGTCATGGCCAGTTCTCATAGCCAGTCAGCAAGAAGGTCGGTCAATCCCATCCACTAACATACCAACAGCAATCAAGGCTCAATTACAACAAGAGGGCACAAACAACTCACACAAAGGATGCTACTAAAGCTTTCAGCTCATGTGATCAGGAAGACTGTGCTGTTGGGCCCCAAAGGACACCTAGCAGATCTACCTAACACATAAAAACAAAGAGAGGCAATCAAAATGAAGAAACATGTCCAAAATGAAGGAACAGGACAAAACTCCAGAAAAAGAACTAAACAAAATGGAGGCGAGCAATCTACCAGATAGAGAATTCAAAACACTAGTTATAAGAATGCACAAGGAACTTACTGAGAACTTCAACAAAGTGATAGTGAGCATAAAAAAGAACACAGAAACCATAAAAAAGAACCATTAAGAAATGGATAAAATAACTGAAATGAAGAGTGCACTACAAGGAATCACCAGCAGATTATATGAAGCAGAAGACTGAATTAGCCATTTGGGAGACAAGGTAACAGAAAACACCCAACTGGAACAACAAAAAGAAAAAGAATTATTAAAAAATGGGCATAGTTTAAGAAACCTCTAGGACAATATCAAGTGCACCAACATTCACATCATAGGGGTACCAGAAGAAGAAGGAAGAGCAAGGGATTGAACAAATAATGATGGAAAATGTCCCTGACCCAGTGAAAGAAATAGGCATACAAGTCCAGAAAGCATAGAGAGTTCCAAACAAGATGAATCCAAAGATGCCCACACGACACGTTATAATTAAAACGGCCAAGGTCAAAGACAAAGAGAGACTCTTAAGAGCAGCAAGAGAAAAGCAGTTTATTGCCTACAAGAGAGCTCCCCCATAAGACTGTCAGCTGATTTCTCAACAGAATTTTTGCATGGCAGAAAGGATTGGCACAAAATATTAAAACAGATTAAAAGCCAGGACCTACGATCAAGGTTACCAGCAAAGATATCATTCAGAATCAAAGGAGAAATAAAGAGCTTCCCAGATAAGAAAAAAGTAAAAGTGTTCATCATCACGAAATGGGCATTACAAGAAATGTTAAAGGGACTTCTTTAAGAAAAAAAAAAGGGGGGGGGGAAGAACATAAATATAGATAATAAAATGGCAATAACTACATACCTATCAATAATCACTTTAAATATAAATGGATTAAATGCTCTAATCAAAAGATGGGGTAGCTGAATGGATTAGAAAACAAGACATAACATATGCTGCCTCAAGATACTCACTTCAGTTGAAGGACACACACAGACTGAAAGTAAAGAAGTGGAAAAAAATATTTCATGCTGAAGAGGAAATTTTAGGATTTTCATTAAAAGCTAATCAGCTTTTCTGTTCTGCTTCCATAAATGTGCTTGCTGCAGGCAAGAGCTCACTGAGGAGCTCTTTTGCACCTTGTCCTACTTGCCATTTGCTCAACAAATGTAACTGTTTGAACAATTTGTACCCCTAGCAGCTCCCACTTTCTGTAACAATTTGTATCTGTCGACAAAGGTGACAACTCCCTGCCTTACCAATGTTACTACTTATAGTCTCTATAGCAACCCCTGTCATTTGTAAAGGTTTGAGTTCAAACTGACCAATTAGCTTGTGTAAAAATTCTGGTGTGTAAGGATTTTTCAGCTGCGCTCACTATTCAGATCTTCAGAGCACTAGCTCCTCTTGGACTACTCATAATAAACCTAAGTTCTCCTTTCTCTTGGAGTTACTGCTTGGTGTTTTGTTGCACTGGTTTGGGATTTTTCCACAACAATGCAAGTGGAAATAAAAAATAAGCTGTGGTGGAAATACACATATCAGACAAAATAGACTTTAAAACAAAGACTATAATAAGAGACAAAGAAGGACCAGTGGCTTCAAAGATGAATTTTTCCAAACATTCAAAGAAGAATTAACACCTTTCTCAAAATATTTCAAAAAATTCAAGAGAACGGAAGGCTCCCAAGCTCATTTTATGAGGCTTCTATTACCCTTATTACAAAAGCAGACAAAGACATTACCAAAAAAAAAAAAAAAAAAATTATCACCCGATATCCTTGATCATCATCATAGGTACAAAATATTAGCAAAATACTAGCAAAACAAATTCAGCAATATATTAAAAAGATCATACTCCATGATCAAGTGGGGGTTTTTTGGAGATGCAAGTTGCTTCAATATCTACAAATCAATTAATGCGATATGCCACATAAACAAAATAAAGGATAAAAATCATTTAATCCTATTGATTGATGCAGAAAAAGCATTTGACAAAATCCAGCATCCATCTATGATAAAAATTCTCAGCAAAGTGGGAATACAGGAAACATACCTCAGCATAATAAATGTTTGTCATATATGACAAACCCACAGCTAAGATCATATTCAATAGTGAAAAGTTAAAAGCATTTTCCTTAAAATAAGAAACAAGACAAGGATGTCTACTTTCACCACTTTTATTCAGCATAGTGTTGGAAGTCCTAGCCATAGCAGTCAGGCAAGAAACAGAAGTAAAAGAGATCCAAATTAGAAAGGAAGACTGAAACTGTCATTTGCAGAAGACATAATACTATAGAGAGAGAACCCTAAATATTCCATCAAAAAAACTATTAAAACTGACAAATTCAGTAAAGTAGCAGGATACAAAATTAATATTCAGAAATTGGCTGCATGATGAACTATCGAAAAGAGAAATTAAGAAAACAATCCAATTTGCAATTACATTTAATAAATTAAACCAAAGAGGTAAAAGACCTATACTCAGAAAATTATAAGACATTGAAGAAAGAAACTGTAAAAGATACAAATAAATGAAAGCATATACTGTGCTCATGGATAGGAATAATTAACATTGTTAAAATGTCCATACTACCCAAAGCAATCCATAGATTCAATGCAGTCCCTATCAAAATACCAATGACATTTTTCACAGAACTAGAACGAATAATTCGAAAATTTATATGGAACCACAAAAGGCCCTAAATAGCTACAATGGTCCTGAGAAAGAAGAACGAAGTTGGAGGTATCATGCTACTTGATATCTAACTATACTATGAGGCTATAATAATCAAAATGGCATGGAATTGGCATAAAAACACATAGATCAATGGAACAGAACAGAGAACCCAGAAACAAACCCACACATATATGGGCAATTAATCTATGACAAAGGAGGCAAGACTATACAATGGGGTGTGGACAGTCTCTTCTGTAAATGGTGTTTGGAAAACTGGACAGATACATGCAAAAAATGAAAGTGGAACACCTTCATACACCATATACAAGAATAAACTCAAAATAGATTAAAGACTTAAATGTAAGTGCTGAAACCATAAAAATTCTAGAAGAAAACATGGGCAGTAAACTCTGACATTGTTCTTATATATCTTTTTTTTTCTTCCCTGATACATCTCCTCAGGCAAGGGAAACAAAAGAAAAGGTAAATAAACGGGAATATATCAAATTAAAGAGTGTTTGCACAGTGAAAGAAACCATCAATAAAATGAAAAGACAATCTACTGAATGGGAGAAGATATTTGCCAATGATACATCTGATAAGGGATTAATATCTAAAATTTATTTTTTAAAAAAATCCTATAACAACACCAAAAATACTAACAATCCAATTAAATAATGGGCAGAGGACATGAACAGATATTTCTCCAAAGAAGACATACAGATGGCCAATAGACATGAAAAGATGTTCAATGTCACTAATCACAGAGAAATAGAAATATAAACAAAAAAATGGGATATCACCTCATACCTATCAGAAGTGCTATCATCAATAAATCAAAAAACAACAAATGTTAGCAAGGATGTGGAGTAAAGGGAACCCTTGTGCACTGTTGGTGGGATTGCAAATTGGTACAGTGATTATGGAACACAGTTTGGAGTTTCCTCAAAAAAATTAAAGGTTGAACTACCTTATGATCCAGCAATTCCACTTCTGGGTATTTATTTGAAGAAATCCAAAACTCTAATTCAAAAAGACATATGCACCTCTATGTTCACTGCAGTGCTATTCACAATAGCCAAGATATGGAAGCAACCTAAATGCCCATCAATATAAGACTGGATAAAGATGTTGTGGTACATACATTAAGGAATATTAGTTGGCCATAAAAATGAAATCTTATCATTTGTGATAACATGTATGGTTCTAGAGGGTATTATGCTAAGTGAAATAAGTCAGACAGAGAAAGACAAATACTATATGATCTCACTTATATGTGGAATCTAAAGAACAACATAAATGAACAAAGAAAACAAAGAGATACAGAGAACAAACTGATGGTTGCCAGATGGGAGTGGAGTTGGGTGACTGGGTAAAAATAGTAAAGGGCTTAAGAAGTAGGGAGTGGTAGTTACAAAACAGTCACAGGGATGTAAAGTACAGCATAGGAAATGTAGTCAATAATATTATAAGTACATATAGTGCCAAGTGGATACTAGACTAATCAGAGGAATCATTTTGTAAATTATAGTAATATCTAACCACTATGCTGAACACCTGAGACTAATATAAGATAATGTTGAATGTCAACTGTAATAGAGAAATTTTTAAAAAGAGAATTAAAAGGATTCAATAACAAATAATCAGAAACTTGGCCAAATTGGAACCTAATATTAGAATCTAATAGAAATTTTTTCTTTCCTAGGCCTTCCCCTCTGATGTAAAATAAAACTGTGCAATAAGATTTACAAGAAAAAAAAACCCAATTAATTAATTAGTTAATTAAATGGATCAACCTATTATGTCATTTACGTGGCAAGGCAGTTCTTTGAGGTATTGAAACAGCTGTCCCTGACTTACAAATTTAGCCTTTACATGACCAGAGGTGTGGCTCCACAAGCCTACCAATTATTTTTACCATCCCCAAAACTGTCCTATTCGTCTTAAAGGCCTGCCTTGTGCCTTTGAGATGTAAATACCTAGTCTTTTCCAAGAACTGTTAAATGTAAATTTCAGAGAGATAATCCTTATTAAAACAAAACAAAAGGGGGAAGGTCATTTTGAACTTGACTTGCCAAGGATAAATACAAATTTTAAATACCTTATTATTCCAGCTCCCAAAACTGTTCTTTTATAAACTAGTCAATTTTGCATTGCTGTGCCTGTCTCATGGCTAAAAAGGTCTCTGTCTATATGTATCTAGATACGTAGTAAATGTGAGATAATTTTCTGCCTCCAGTTGGTATTGTTAAAATTAACTTAATAAGTTAAAATTAACTGATTTGAAGGCAAGCAATTGTAAGGACTGGATATTCTAAAATTCTCAATAATATAGAAACTAATTCAAATGCTTAGTGAATAAAAGCTTGTTATGTTTGTTGGCTTAAGTAAAACAGACATATCTTTATTTTACCTGGGTTTACAAAAACATAATTTTGTACTATCTGTGTTACGAAATTTGTCAGCCAGAAAATATCTTGGGATGATAATTGACTTTAATGTCTCATAGAGTTTCTAATGGGTAATCTAAACATAATTGTTAAGAATTGTTACCATTTGGGGGTGATTTGCACTCTCGTGTCACCCCTGTGGCATGGGGAGAGGGTAATGATGCAGAAGTGCAATTAGCATTTTTCCTCCGTTCATCTCCGCTGACACAGCAAAGAATCACAGGTCAGCGAGATTTAGAAAAGACTTATTAAAGGTATATTTTAGAAGGAGACAGGCCATGCAAAGGAAGGCTGCTCCCTATGGAATTTGGGAGGTGAAAAGATAAAAGAAATAAGACAGAGTACACTCCAAGGGAGGAGCAAGTTTTCAGCCAAGAGAGCTGTAACAATGCAGAAGTGAGGAGGTCTGTACTATATTTGAGCAGTTCCTAGGTGACTGGCATGTGAGGTCATTATGACTGACACTTGGCTGCTATATAATTCTTTGCCGAGTGCGCATGTGCGTACCCAGAATTCAGTCTGTTATAATTAGATTCATGAACTTCTGGGCATAAACATGGCATTATAATGATGGTATAATGAGGATGAGCTTGTGGGCAAGTTAGGATAGTACTTTCTGCACACACACCTGTAGCTGGAATAAACCAGCTATAGGTTATGGCCCTCCATCCTTTGTCTCCCAGGATGCAGGAGGGATTCTTCAACTACCAATGGGTATTCTTTGGGCAGTCTCTGGGCTAAGCCTCCATTCCTTTGTTGCCCTGTCACTCCTGTCTGACTAGCTACCTAACAGAATTGATACAGTAAATAGATGTAAGTAAAATAAAAAGGTTTTGGTAAAAGTTTTCAATAATAGTTATTTTATTGCATGTGTATTTAAAAATAGTTTCTGAAAATGCTATACCATACACTATAAAACTAGTAATTAATATTAATTGTATATAATACATTCTATTATAATATATACAAATTATGGATAATACTATACTATATACTACCTATGCTATAAAAATATACTACGTACAGTATATATACTATATTCTACATATATACACATGTACACACAGATAACCTATATACAGTATTAGATAATTTTACACTATAGAATACATTATAATGCAGTACACAAATACTTCTTTTTAATATAGATGCGAAAAGCCTCAACAAAATACTAGCAAAATGAATCTAGCAACATATAAAATTAACTATACACCATGACCAAATAGGATTTAACCCAGGAAAGAAATGATAGTTTTACATCTGAAAATGAATTAACATAACAGACCATTAATAGAATAAACTTCAAAAAATACAGGATCATCTCAATAGATACAAAAAGGCATTTGAAAATATTCAACACCCCTTTCAGTTTTGTTCACCACAGCACCCATTAGAAGGCCTGTCACACTGTAGGAGAGATAGTTAGTTATTGAATATCAGAGCTCACAAAGAGACAGACACAAAGTTTTACGCAAACCTCATCATAGGCCCAGATCTTCACAGAGTGAATTGTTTTCACTTCTATCCCATGTGGTAGAGGGGTGTCTCCTGGCTCCCAAACCAATCCCCTAAAAGGGTATTTCAGCTCCTCCTAATGGTGAAGGGGTTTTACCCTTCCTGACAAAATAAACACGTCTCTACAAAAAATGCACAGTGGAAGCCTGTACAATGCAGAGTCAGGGCCCCAAATGACTGGAGTTATGATGTTCCAGCCCTGCATACACACTGCTCTAAATGCATCTAGAAACACGCCCTTAGGACATTTCCCTTTGTCACTTTGCATTTCTACCCAGAGATCAATGAAGGAACCAAAGGTGAGTATCTCTTCACTCAGCACCCATGTCCTTCACCTCTGTCGTGGGCTCCTCAGTAGGTACCAACTCCACTGTGGACTCATATTCCTGCAGACCTTACTCACCCAATCCGATGGTGGCTCCACCGTTTTACCTGAACTCTTTCTCCTTAGGATAAGTCTAATTTGTACCCTCAATTTTAATTTATGAAGGTAGCTGAGTGACAACAAGAACAGGCCGATGCCACTGAAAGATTTTTATTACTTATACTTCTCCCAGATAAGGAAGCGTGCCAGGCCACAGGATATGCACCCAGTTGGATCAGTGGGCACAAACTGGATTGAGACAAAAACCTAGGTCAGAGCCTTTATTTAGGTTTCCCACAGGGACTTAAGGCAAGACAGAGTGAGCAGCTTAGAATTGGCTAGTTTGAAAAATCCGAGCAGGTTTGGGGACACAGGGACTATCCTTAGTTGTGGGGGTCCTGGGCTGGTTTACGCCAGGAGACAGCCCTGGTGTGTGAGAGGTAAATAAGGAGGTTTGTAGGGGTGTGGCCCTGCCTGGAGCATGCAGTGAAAGATGTGCTCCAGGCAAGCTGTACACTATCAATGTGGCATTAGGTGCCCCTGGGAAAGTCATTGTCTCCCTCTGTCTGGAAGCCCACTGAAGATGTCAAAATATCTTAAAATACACAAAATATCTTAAAATACATGATTAATACAATCAGAAAGAAGACAGGGATTTCTCTGTGCCAACCAATTCAATTAAACAGGATGAGAGGGGCGCTATTGGGGCAATTAGGCACCAAATGAAATAAAAATTCCAGATTATAAGAACATACACACATAGCCCCGAGACCGACATACACAATCACACAGGCTTTCTCACTGAACATGCATGTACACACACCCAGATGCAGACACACAGATGCACAAACCCTCAGAGACAACCGCCCAGACACACGCACAGCCAAGGCCCTCCATGCTCCTCTCCCGCTTTCTCCTCTCCCTCCTTAGAATGAAGCACCATCTATCTGATAGATAACATATCTTAAGGTATCTTTTGTTTCTTGTCTCCTACAATGACAGCTTCAAAGAGACAGGGATATTTGTTTCTTTTCATTCACTGCAGCACCTACTAGATGGCCTGTTACACAAGAGGAAGTTGATACTTATTGAATAACTAGCTTTTAGACACACACAAAGTCATCACAGGCCCACAGGCACTTGATCTCAAGAGCGAACTTTCTCAGCCCCATCCCATGTGACAGAGAGGTATATTCAGGCCCCAAACCTATCCCTCAAAGAGTGTCCATCTGCCTTGTCCTGATGGAGAAGTGATTTCACACTTCTTGAACCCAAACATTATCATACGACCATCTCTATAAGAAGCACAACTCAGGAGCCTTAAGAGGTGAGTCAGGGCCAGGAATGGCGGCAGTTATCCTGTTACAACCTCTCACTCAGCTATAACCACTTCCTCTTCACCTCGTGACCCTTCCTTACTTGGCTTTCCCACTGAAAGCTCAGGAAAGACCACAAAGGTTTGTGCTTCGACATCCAGCTGCCACGTCTTTCACTATGGTGTCCTCGATACCGTTTCCATCACCTCCAGGAGGTCTCACCTGCACGCAGATCCGCTGGGGTCAGCCCCAGCACGGGCCAATCCTCATCTAGCACTTGACTGCTACCCAGCCTTGAACATCTGCTGGTGGGAAGTGGGTGCAGCCTCGGGACCTGAGACTCCAAGTCTTCCAACCAAAGAGAGATCACCTTGAGGACCCATAAAAGCACTGTAAGCTGTTGCAAGAGCAGGTCACACGGCTCCCCTCATTTCTGCCTTTTCCCTTCGAAAACTCAGTGGGTGTGGCCTCCAACGCGTGGGGGGGGGGCACCACCCCCTGCGCCTGCGCAGTTCAGGGAAAGTGGAAATTTGGGGCATTTCCACCACTTCCTTTGGTTTGGTGCTGCACTGCATGCCGGGAGCCACATGAGGTGAGAGACACCCAAGGGACTTCGAGGGCCTGGCTGAGATGCCATTTCCCATAGGCCATGGGAATGGAACGCTGCAAGGTGAATACGCGCCTTGGTGTGCTGGCTCCACACTCACTCTGGGGGCAGCTCCGAGGTGAGGGAGCAGGTGCGGTCAGCACATGCGCTGCTGAAACCACAAGATGGGATGTGCCACCGAACTCAGGAAAGGGATTTAGGGACAGCTGGGCTCTTGAGGGACTCCTAGACCTAGGAGACCGGGCGTCTCTTTAGACATTATTAGTGGTTTTGAGACTATTGTGAAATGTGCTTCTTGGTCCAGAGCTGATGTTTATGTGACACTAGGAATTATGTCCCAGGGACCTGTTTCTCATGACCTGGACTCTGGATTCTGTCACTGCTTCACTTCATAGCCATTGACAGAAAAAATTTCCAGGGTGGGACACGTGTGGCATTTAAACATGTTTCACAGAGAGTAGGCACAGAGTTGGCTTTGAAATGGCCCCAAGACCTGCTCTGAGGAGATGTGATTCTGCTGCCCAAGGAGTAGGTTAGGGTACACTCAGGCCGCGCCGTCTGGGGAACCTGTTAGATGCACTGCGGTGTTTCAGACCACGGCATTCCCAGATATGGTGTCATCTCAGAGGTGAGCACTGGGAGCACTATCACTCTCATCAGTTGTGTGAATGAGGGCAGGTGAAGCCTTAGAGGTGTTTCCTAATGTCACACTCGGTGCCAGAAAGTCCTGTTGTGGCCCGTGTCCTTCTTTGCCAGACCTTTCAGTTCTAAGGACCCCGAGGTGGTGGAAGGAAGTGCTGCGTATGTAGCAGTCGAAGGTCAGGAGACTAAACATTCTCCCAGCATGTGAAAACATTTTTTGTTTTTGATAAATTGTTTTTAGTGCACACATATACTGTTTTAAGAGTAGTGAGTTTTCACAAATGTATAGTTATATACTTCCAGGATGAGAAAACTCCATCAGCCTAAAGGAAACACTCCCGTGGTTCCCGTTATACCAAACCCCTCACCTTTAATCATGGGTCTGTTTGAGGTTCCTATACCTTTATCCTCCCTTCTGTCCTAAACTGGAACTGCTTTTTCTCTTAGTCACTGGATATACTTCAAGTGTGTGTGTGTTTGGGGGGAGGGGTGCCTCTCTACCCTGGTATTTATTAATTTTTTTCCTCCCAAGAGCCTGAAACTAGTGCCTTCAAAGTTAGGAGCCTCAACCATGACAACCAGTTTCTTTATAGAGTTTAAGGATCCCGGGTTTAAGTCTTGTTTGAACTAATCCCTTTGCTGTGCCACAGTGAGGTCATGAGTGTTGTTCCCTTGACCCAACAGTCAGGATCTGTGCTGCAGCAGAGGTGGGGGCAGCTGCAGCAGAGGCACTTAAGGAACTGAATAGTGTCAGGAGGGTGGACCCAGCCCACCACCTACTGGCTGCCTTTCCCCATTCCCCTCTCACTCATTTTAAACAACTGCTCTTTCAGAGATGACCACTGGATGGGGTCACCTCTTGCACAGGTAAAGTAGTTGTCCTTCCCCCCTGCCCCCTCCAATCCCACAGGCAGGGCTACTGTGGTTGGACTTTCCTGCCTGCTCTAAAGGAGAGACCAGGCTTTCTCATCAGCTTGTCCAGATTGGGGCACCAGGGGAAAAAGCTGGAGTGAGGCATAAGCCATGAGTCATCAAACATCTAAAAATGATTACAAGAACAAAAACGGGTAACAAACATACACATTTGTAATTGATTTATATAAGAAACACTAACAGGAAGCTCAAGAAATGATCAAAACTGTATTTGGGGGTGACTGGAGTAATAACTCTGGAGAGGACCAGGATATGTGGGCAGGAAGTCTTCTTAATTTAGACTGCTGTCTTACAACATTATTTAAAATGAACAGAGAAATTTATATACACCATAATTTACGATTTATTAACCATTTGAAGATTTAATTCCTTTAAGTACTAGCAGTTACAAAACGTATAAACCATACAAAAATGAAAATTTCAAATCATTTTCTAACTAAAATAACATGCAGAATCATAGTTTGTGTTTCCCTTACATCTCACACTAGAAGTATTTTCGAAATAAGTAGCATATTATAATGTATTAGGGAGTTAAGTTAGCCCCTTAAATGTAGTAAGATTTTGAATATTTAAATAAGCTTTTAATAGTTGTCCCCACATCAAATACAATAGGAATTCAACTGCTTTAGTCTTTTAAATGTGAATGTATAGAGATATGGACAAACACTAATGTAGAAAAAAAAATGTTACTGAAAACTTAAACACATTCATCTCACATCCTAAGATTCTCTTGCCTGTAAGGAACAAAAATTCTCTTCAGTCACACAATTACTTTGCCTTAATGCTGTCATATCTCTCAATAAACTTACATTTTTGAGCATAAAAAAGTAAAAATATTATGCAGACAGGGAATGAAATGACAAAATGCTCAGAGAACTAGAGGCAAAGGGCTGCCCTGTTCAGTTGATAAAGGAGCCAAAGAGAAGAAACACAAGTACTAGGATCCACTCAGATGAGCAGCCCACTTCCTAGGGGACAGAGAGACAGCCGCTTGCAGAAGGTTCCATATTCCAGACTCTCCAGGCTGAGATAGAACCCCTGGAGTTGGTCAGTCCCTGAGGAAAGAGGAAAAGGGCACCTGAGCCGCCCCAGGAATGAAACTCTGGGAGCCTAACACACTCCTCTCCCCAGGGAATAATGGTCTCCCTTTCTCTCTCTGGCTTCATTTCACAATGAGGAAACTCTCAGCTGGATTCGGTGTAAGGTTCTGACCCAAATGAACTCCCAATTTATGAATCCTAACCCAGGACACAGAACTCCTGACTTTCACAGACTTTCTTGATGTGCACAAATTACACTCTCAGTGCACCTACACTGTGGATGCAAAACTCCTGTGTCCAGAAAGAGGCCGAGGGGAACCACGAGTAAAGCCTGAGAAAGGGCATCACTGTCCCCTCTCTGATGTTTAGAGGCACTCCAGCTTTCCAGAGCTGTGGCTTCTCTCAGTGTAAAGGCTCCTCCATGGAGAGTGTGAGCAGGTAGGACAGGTGAAGGGGAGGCTCCCCAGGGAGAACCACTGGGCCTTCGCAGGTCAAGGGGACTTAGCTCAGGTCACTGACCTCAGGCCTCTGCTCTCCACTGGAGTTTCTTGGGACCATCACTGATATTTTAAATGACACAAACTCAGTGTTTGGACATTGCAGCAAAATTACTCAAACCCAGTGTATATGTGTCAAGGAGGGAAGAAAATTTAAGGCACTTCGCCAGCTCAACAAGAAAACCCTCAAGTATCTATTGCATTTTGGAGGGAAAAAAAGATACTGTTTCCATGACAAGAAATTGTTTTTTAAACTATTAATCATACGTGAACACTATGGTCTGCAAGTCTAAGCCCTGGCGATCCATTTGAACTCACCCAAAATAAAAGAACAGATCTCAGAATAGTACTGCTCACACTGGGAGGAAAAAAGGGAAACAAGAATTTAATATTTGCAACATAATACTGGATTTTTTTTTCTTTCTGAAGTTCACCTCTTGTGGCTTTGGAAATATTTTTAATATAAATTGTTTCTGGTTGAAATGATTAAATACATTTTTATTCATTTAAAACTGAGAATAAAATAAAGTGAATTAATGTTTAAAACTGACAAACTCAGGAAGGGGCAGTGCTGGTCTGAAACTAGGCTGACAGGAGAGAACACCCAGGAAAGCTTCCCTAGAGGAATTCCGCCTAAAGGACTTCCAGCAGGACGTCTGTGCCCAGGGGAGGTCCCGGGGAGAAGAACCGGGACTTAAGACAGCGAATTCCAGGCTGCTTTTTCTCGTGCAAAATATGCACAGACAAAATAAACATTGGAAAACGGCTATCCATTGAATGTAAGGAAACGATAAACAATTAAAATGTTGAGTTTGTTTGAGTTGTACTTCGGAGGACAAATAGTTGAGGATGATTGTTGTGAATTAGGGGAAGATGGCGTTTGGGAACGCGAGGAGGGATCTGGAATTTTAGGGACTTATTGTCAGTCCTAGGATGAGTTGGCTGGGGGGACAGCATCGTGCTTCTCAAACATTTGGGAAACTCGAGAGAAAAACGGGTCCTCTCTGGGGAGAAGAGAGGGGCTGGGGACCCCACAGGCCACAGCTCCTGCACAGACACGCATGAACACCGATCCCAAGTCACCGTTGTCACCTGATGACCCTACCCATGGTCACCGCACCATTGGGGAAAAAGCGGGGCCGTGGGCGCAGAGCTGCCCAGAGAGTCTGCAGGATCCGGGCTGAAGTCACCGCGCGCAGTGACGGAACAGGCGCCCGGGGACCCGGCTGTCGGCTCAGCCCCCACGCTGTGTGCAGGAGGGGACTGAGGTCTCAGCGGCGTCCCCCGCGGACTCGAGTTCAGACCTGACCGTGGAGAGGCAGGTCGACACAGCCAGTCCCAACCGATTCCCTCGTCCCCGTCCTAAGACCCCTGGAGCCCCACACTAACCATTTCTAAGTTTCCTGGGTCTCCCTGACTTCCAAACACAGCAGGTCACATCGGACAAAGCAACGTGGAGCTTTAAGGGCGGGGAGCCGCAATGCCAGCGTGGCCGGAGCGAGCCGGAGGTCCGCGGAGCTGCAGACAACGGCCCATCCTCCCCACCCACGCCCCACATCCCCACCGCTCCCGCCCCAGGCCCGCAGCTCCTGATCTGACACACAGTTCTCAGGACCTCGCCCGCTCCAGCTGGAGTTACTGACGCCTAAGTGTCCGAGACCAGACCAGCCAGAACGCGTCCTCTCCAGGGACGTTTGCATTGAAACGTAGTGCTGCGAGTCCACCGTGGAAACCGTGATCCTTCCTGACAAACGCAGACACTGCAAAGTCCCCTCACCGTATGCGATAACTAATGTGGCTTCATTTGATCTTTGTTGGCAACAGGAGTCTGACGCGGTTTTACCAAACAGGAGCACAGGCACAGATTCCAGGGATGCGTTAGGTGGGCATCCTGAGCCAGATTCCGAAAAAGAGCCTTGGGGCCAAAGACAAGCATCATTTCCGAAGAAAATGACTTCGTGGTGTTTAGAAAGCTTACCCTTAGAAAAAGTTTCTGACTTAAAAAAATCGTATGCCATGAATGTAAGAGGTGGTCATATTTTCTTACCAATGGTTACAACACTCCGTGGTCATGAGCCAGCCCTTACTTGTGGTCGCGCTATTAAATCCAGCGGCAATGAAACTTCTTAGAAAATCAGATTATTATTCATCTAAATAACACTCCCACTGATTGGCGAGTCTGTGATACTAAACATAACGTTCATTCTGACAAGGGTGGACTCCCTCGGCGACAGGCGTCCTCTCCACATAGTATGCACAGATAATGAGTTGGTCCGACCATTTCCTCCTCCCCCCTCAGGAAATACTCACCTTTAACATCATCTGAGACAAGCAGCCACCCAACTCCACCCAAACAGCAACAATAACTCCACCGTGCCCTGGGAGGCCATCTGACACACGGGGACTGAGGGGCAGAGCCGAAGAACCAGAAGCGCTCTCAATGGAAAGAGAGAGAAAAGGAGGGCTCAGGGTTCAGCCGGTGCTTGTCATACAGGCGAAACACTGGCTGTAGCACCCCGGTCACGGTACAACTGAGGAAGAAAAGCTCTTGGATATTCAGCTTGGAGAACTGAGAGATGGAGAAGATATTTCATTTCATGATCCGTTTTTCATCTTCCCTTTAAGAACTATCTGGAAAACAAGAGTCTGGAAGCAGTTTTCCTGGAAATCACTGATTTCCTCAAGTCGGGAATCCCTCTGGTTTTTTGTTTTCTTTGATCTCCCAATTCCCCATCTCCACCTCAAATAAAGGACCCCTCATAGTAAGGATGTGCAGTCCCTGGGGAAGATGCTGAAGTCTGGTCCCTTTTCTCACACTGTTGAACTTCAGAAACCTGGCGCCGAGGAAATTACATTTCATCCCTGTCCTTCCCCAGCCCACTGTTTGCACGTGTAGGAATTGTACAGTTCCAGCGCTGGCCCCATCTGGGCAGAAATGCTCATGTGCTTTTTGCACTGTTGGCCATGAATTGTTCTGCTTCTCACAGGTAACAATAGGAACAGTGTGCCCCCGTGCCGAGGTCAATAGCATGGTATTCTCTAAGGTCCTTTAGTCGCTGTGGTTGGCATAGTGGACATGATATCGCGAGGCGTGTTTGGGAAGAGGAGGTGGTTCCTGTGATCCCCATCGTGGCGAACACAAGGAGCAGGATATACTGTGTTGGTGGACCCACCTGCACCGTGGGAAGCATGAGAACTCAAGACTCATCCTACAAGACAGTGATGTCAGCCAGAGAGCTCCGCTGAAGGAGCGCAGTGACCCCTTTGTAGATGAGGAGAGGGCGATTTTTCCCGTGACTCGGAATAGGGCCCTGATGGCATGAGTTACCTAGGGATCAAGAAGCTACTCTTGGCACTGAGTAAAATTAGGGGAGCAACTGATCCTTTTTGTGATCAAAAGCATGAAGTGCCTTTAAGTGGCAGAACAGATACATGTTTGTACTTTAAAAATATTTCTTCCTTGTGGTCTGACTGAAATATTGCCATGGTGTTTGAGGTAGCAGTGGGAGGGAGAGAGAATCAACCGAATTCTTCTGTCTTGTGGGGAAGGAAGGCGTGAATTATCATAAACTAATAATCAGAGCATTTCTTATAAAGATTTGAAAGTATGGGAAAATAAGCACCCATAGAAGAAATCAAAATAGTCACCACAGAACTTTATTAAAAGCATTAGTTCTCAGTCATTTTTACAGGCCCGATTCAACCTTACTTTTACTTTTCAGGGAACAGTGATTCATCTGAAGTGTAGAATGTTGTAGATTCCATTGAGAGAAGTTGTGCTTTTAAGTCTTTATGATGATAATGACAATGAGAATAGAAACAGGAATGCCAACACTAAAGATCCAGGCACTTTAGGAAGGCTCACTAAGTGTAAGGCACTCAGCACCCTGGGTAGATTGGCTCATTACTTTTCATCTTCTCAGACTCCTAAACATGGAAGCAGTAGTATGGTCACATTTGGTAAAAAAGGAAACAGGCTTAGGGGAGCTAAATGACTTACTTGTCTGACTACATAGGCAGCCAGTTGGGAAGCTCAGATTTATCAGTTCAAAAACAAACTGAAGATTGTTTCCTCTGTTAATATAGATTTTTTTTTAAAACTTCAACTTATACTGTTGTAGCCGCCAGCCCCCAAAAGACACACAAACCACCAGAACTCAGTGAGTGAGTTATAGGAAACACTCTTTATTCAGCCAGCTGGGTCTGCTAGGGGTACGCAGACCCCAAATTAAGCAGCCTCAAAATGTAGAGATACAGGGTTTTTAAGCCCCAAATCCCATTCTTCATTCTGTCTAAACACAAAGGTCTATCTTTCTTCTATTCATTACCTGTCAACTCACAGGTCAGGTGCATAAGCGGGGGTACAGAAGCAGAAAGCTTATTGTTAGAATGTTATGTTCCTATGGGTGACAGCCTATGTTCCCATGGACATAGGCATGTTCCCATGGACATAGTCAAGCAGTAATTTTCCTGCAAGTAATAAATTTCTAGCAGTCATTTTTCAGCCATTACAAAACTAGTACCTAATCCAACAACATCTTAAAAGAATTATATACCATTGACCAAATGGAATTTATTCCAAGTATACAAGGGTAGGTTAACATTTCAAAGTCAACTAATATAATGCATTACATTAATAGAATAAAAAGGAAAAAATATCACAACCATCTCAAGAGACTCAGGGGAAGTACTTGACAAAGTCCAACTTTCTTTTAAGATAGAAATACTCAGCATGCCAATATGCAAAGAAAATTTCCTGAACCTGATAATGAGCACATATAGGATACCCACAGCTAATATTATATTTAATGGTGAAAAGCTAGATGTTTTCTCCCCAAAATGAGGAAGAAAACAAGATGCCAACTCTTTCCATTTCTGTTTAACAATGTACTGGAGATTTTAGCCAGTACAATTTTGCCAAAAAATGAAATAAAATGCATCCAGATTGGATAAGAAGAGGTAAAACCATCTTCACCTGAATATGACTTATCTGGTATTGAGATAAGGAAATCCACTAAAAGTCTCTATTAGAACTGGCAATCAAGTATGGCAAATTTGTATGATACAAGATCAGTACATAAAAATAAACTATTTCTATACACTGCAATGAACAATCTGATAATGAAATTAACAAAATAATCTATTTGTAGTAGAATCAAAAGGAATGAAATAGGAATAAATTTAATAAAAGTAGAAAATAAATACTCTGAAAACTGCAAAATATCATTTAAAAATTTAATAAAGACCTACAAGTATGAAATAACAAGTATTGGTGAGAATGTGGAGAAAAGGGAACCCTTGTGCACTGTTGGTGGGAACGTAAAATTGTGCAGCCACTATGGAAAAAAGTATGGAATTTCCTTTAAAAATTAAAAATAGTGCTTAGATAGGATCCAGCAGTTCTACTTCTGGGTATTTATTTGAAGAAAAGGAAAACAGTAACTTGAAAAAATATGTGTGCTCCCATGTTCACTGCAGCATTATTTACAATAGCCAAAATATGAAAACAACCTAGATGGATGAGTGGATGAAGAAATTGTGGTGTATATGTGCATGTATATGTGTGTGTATATACATACACTATATATACATATACATTGGACTATTATTCAGCCATATAAAAGAATGAAATTTTGCCATTGTGAAAAACATGGATGGACCTCGAGGGCATTGAACTAAGTGAAATATGTCAGACAGAGGAAGACAGCTACCATATAATCACTCTTATGTTTGGAAACTTTAAAAACACACAAACAAACACAAACAAAGCTTATAGATACAGAGAATAAACTGGTGGTTGCCAGAGTCGGGGGATGAGGGGGTAGGAGAAATGGGTAAAGGAAGTCAAATGGTAAAAAGAAAAAAGCAAGGGCATTGTAAAAATAGTGCATAATTATAATAATCACATAATGACACAGAAAAATGACTACATACTTTTATGTATTTAAATTTGCAAACCACGTATCATTTCAATTGGATGGCCATTAATAAATGCACACACATGCCTGAGGATATCAGTTATACTGCAAGAATTTTGAGAGTATGTGGAGAAAATTCTCTCCTAGCCACATTTCCCTTGAAATTAATTTCTAGGAATAACCATTAAATGTTTTTTGTAACCAAAAATTTGATTTGCACTGGGATGTGGTTGGGTGGGTATTTGGATATTTGGATATTTCAAATCTTTAATTAAAATAAGTAAGGCCTTGTGATGATGCCATCCTTTTTCCTTGATCTTTATTTTTCCTAACCAATAGAGGCAAGAAAAAAAGATTGAACCCTAAAAAAATTATATAACGATCTAAATAATAGATAAAATAGTCCATGTTCATAGATCATGGTAGTTCATAGATCAGAAGACTTAACCCTGTTGAGATGGCAATAATACCCCCAAATGATCTAGATTTTCAGCACAATCACTGACAGAATCTCAGCTGACTTCTTTACAGAAATTGTCAAGCTGTTTTCATAAATTTATATAGAATTGCAGGGCAACCACAATATCAAAACCAAGCTTGAAAGAGTAAAACAAAGTAGTAAGAATAATATTCCCTGATTTCAAAATTTTACAATTCAGCAATGGTAATCAAGGTGGTATGATAATGACACAAAAAACAGACATAAAGATCAGTGGATTAGATTGAGATTCCAGATACAAATTCATTCATCATAGTCATCTGGTTTTTAAAAAGATGCCAAGAATGAGAAAAGAATATTCTTTTCAAAAAGAATTAAGTTAGATTCTTACATTACACCACATGCAATAATTTACCAAAATAGATCAAAGACCTAAGTCTGAAGTAAAACTATAATATTCTTATTTAAAAATAGGGGAAATACGACCTTGGATTTGGCAAAGAATTATTCGATATGACACCCAAAACAAAAATGGTAAAATTAAAATAGTGATATCAGTCCAAATAGGAATTGAATTACCTCAGGGATACCACAACCCTTTACATTTCAAAGTTCTCTAAGGACACATTTAAAAAATGATCTCAAATAAATTTCTTTCAGTGTAAAATGTACACCTGAGAATGTAATGAACACATCTCACCCCATGTGATTAGACTGAGAAGAGTTCCTGAGCCCAGGCTGTGGCTGCTGGGTTCCACTTTCCCACCAGAGCGGAGTGCTTGGAGGCCCACTGGATTTTTTTTTAAGTATGAAATGAGTGGGAGTGGGGAAGCGATGGATGGAATACTCAAAAGCTGTCAAGAGTAAAAGATCGAAATGGAGCCAGACTAATTATTACATAAGGGGGGTGACTTTTAAGTGTCTACACCTGTGAAAAAGAGTCACGGTTCCACGAATGGCCTCGCAGCCTTGTATTTTAATCCAAAAGTCACCACAGAGTCAGTTCCAGCTGGCGTTTTGCCCCAGCCTGGAAAGCTCTGGACGGCTGTCACTCAGGCGCGAAAGAGCAGGGCCTTTCGAACTGACCAATCAGGGGCGGCCCCGGGGAAGGTGGGTGGGGGATGGTCCTCAAACCAGCCCGGACGTCCTGCTTGCTACGGCCATCCTTGAGATCGCGGGTCGCCAGTCTTTTAAAGGCCCCAGTTTGCCCTGCCTCAGGGTCTGTCGCGTTGTGACCTGTACGGTTACCGGAATCGTTGGAGGTCGCCGGGGGACCTAGGAAACCTAGAATGGTGAGTGTGCGGGGCTGGGTGCGGAGACTGGGACGAGGGGCTGGTTGGAACCGGCTGTAGCGGGCCCGGCCTCCCAAGGTCAAATCCGGAGTCCGCGGAGCCGCCTTCGGACCTCAGTCCCTCCCGCACGCAGTGTGGGGGCTGGGCCGGCAGCCCGGGACCCCAGGCGTGCTGTCCCGCCGCTGCGCGCGCCTATTTCGGCCTCGGCCTCGGAGTCTTTCTAGGCAGTTATGCGCACTCAGCCCCGCGTCTTCCCAGATGGTGCGGTGACCACGGGGAGGGTCATCAGGGGGACAGTCGTGACTTGTTTCTGGGGTTTGTGCGTGGGAGGAGCTGTGGTCTGTGGGGTCCTAGTCCCTCCTTTACCCACAGGGGACGCCCGTTATCTCTTGAGTTTCCTAAACGTTTGGGAAGCCGAGTCTGAAATCCACGACCCTTACTGCACTCTGCTCTGCCCCAACCGTTTTCCTAGGACTGGAGATAAATGCCTAAATTTCCAAATCCCTCCCCATATTCCCAAAGACCAACTTCCCTTCCTTGACTCAAGCATCATAATAAACTATTTGTCCAACGGGGTGCATTTCAAACAGACCCATGTTCTATCATTTTTTCATAGTCAGTAGATGGTCCTTTTAATGGGGTTTATTTTTTGCTTGTGGATATTTTACATGAGAAAAATAGCGAATAATCACCTGGAACTACGTTGTGTGAAATCCTTGTAGCCTCCAGGACCTCCCCTGGGCGCACACATCTTGTGGGAAGTCATTTGGGCAGAGGCTCCTTGAAACTTTCCTGGGTGTTCTGTCCTGTCAGCACTGCCTTTCCCTGAGTTTGTCACCTTTAAAAGATATGTTAACTTTATGGATTGTTCAAACATTGGGTTTGTGACTTTTAAAATATCTGTTATTGTCCAAAGCTACTCCAATGGGACAGAGGCCCAAGGGCAGGGTCTCTAAGCTAAGGCCTCCTTGACCTGCAAAGGGAAGCACTTGCAGGCCTAGTGGTTCTCCCTGGGGAGCCTCCCCCTGCAGGTGTCCTGCCTGCTCACACCTTGGAAGAAGCCTTTACACTGGGAGAAACTGCAGGCCGGAAAGCTGAGGTGCACTTGCCCACGGGGAGGATGATGCTGCTTTCTGAGATTGTGATTGTGGTTTCCTTAGGCCTTGATGTTTTAGGTGTTTTGTTTGAGTTGTGCATCCAGTGTAGATGTGCTCAGAGTGTAATTTGTAGACATGGAGAAAGTCAGTGAAAGTCAGTTCTCTGACCTGGCTTAGGGTTTGTGAATGGGAAGTTCATTTGGGTCAGAACCTTACACTGAATCCAGCTGAGCATTTATTTCCTCACTGTGAGATGAAGCCTGAGAGAGGAAGCATTTCCATTTTCTCTGGGAGATGAGGGTGTTGGGTCTTACAGTTCATTCCTGGGGTGACTCAGGTGTCCCTCCCTTCCTCCAGGAACTGACCCATTCCAGGGTTCTGTCTCAACAGGAGAGTCTGGAATGTGGAACCTTCTGCAGTCAGCTTTCCTTCTGTCCTGTGGGAAGCAGGCTGCTCATCTGAGCTGATTCTTTCCTTTGGCTCCTTTATCGACTATGCAGTGCAGCCCTTTGCCTCCAGGTCCCTGAGTACCTGGGCTCTGAAAATGTAAGATGACTGACAGATACGAGGTGAGGAAGCAAGAAAATGGTGAAGCCAAATAGAATTTTTGTTTTGTTTAGACAAGAGAACCTAAAGATGTGAGATGAATATATTTAAGTTCTCAGGTACATTTTTCTCTTTCATGTTGGTTTTTATATGTGCTTGACCCTAAAGAACTTTTAAAAAGGCTAAAGCAATTGAATTCCTATTATAATTGATGTGAGATAAATTATTGAAAGCTTACATATATTTTTAAAATCCGACTACATTTAAGAACTTAAAATCAAACCCCTAATACATTATAATACAATACTTATTCCTGAAAATACTCTGGTGTGAAATATAAGGGAAGGATGAACTATGACACTACATGTCCTTTTAGTTAGCAAGAGATTTGAAAATTTTCATTTTGTATGGTTTACACTTTGTAACTGTTAGTGCTTAAAGGGATTAAATCTTAGGAGGGTTTCCCATGCAAAAAAAATTAAAATTAAACTGTTAAATAGTAAAATATACATAAATTTCTCTGTTTATTTTAAAGAAACCTGTAAGATAGGAAAGTCTAATTTAAGAAAACTCACTAGCAACATATCCTGGTCCCTCCAGCCCTGTCGTTACTCCAGCCACCACCAAATACACAGTTTGTATCATTTCTTGAGCCTCCAATTAGCGTTTCTGTTCAGTGCCTATTCCAACAGCTTCTAGGCTGCACTTGGCCTTCACCTCTGAAGGTACGTGATACGCCTTTACTGGGTTATCCTCACGGGTCTTCAACAGCTTTGTCAACCCATACAACCCTTGCAGGCAAGACCTGAACTGCATCCTGGTATGTCAAGAACACAGGTAGGACATTGCATTAATGTCATCTCCTCTTAGGACATTCAGGACATATAAATATTGAAAAAAGGAGCTCACAAGAAGTTGATGGGAATTTGCCATGCATATAATGTGAGGTACTGACAACTTTGTTAAATTTGTAGAAATTACTTAAGCTGGTCTCCCTCCCTGTCACCATGAAGAAATAGCTCTTGTCCCTCTCAGTACCCACAACATTTCCTAGATTCTTTTAGTGTTCTGGAGGGAACATATTCATTCTTTACAAATTCTACTGGAGCCCAAGTATGCTGTTACTTTGCAAATTTGCCACCTAATAGGCACCACTACCATAAAAGGCTGGAGAGTCTTCAAATTGCTACACAATTGGCACTCCTCTTAGTGCCTTTGGAGACTCCTCCATTCACCACAGAGGCTTCACTAACCTCTCATGCCTCCTGGAGTGACCCATGATAGCCCTAAGTTGTCCATAGGCTTCTGATATAAAAACCTGCACTAGGCCCCACACTATATGTCATCAGAGCTGCAGGTACCTCTACCAAAAGTAGGTAGCGCTCATTGCCTATCCAGCAGTCCATTAAGCCTTGGGACCTGGAATCAGCACTCTGATGGCTCACCACAAGCTCCTGAGACCCCCTTGAGACATGATGGAAGCAAACCTGGGCCCTCTGGGATGGCCTACCTCGGGGGGTGGCTACACAGGGGCTTTCCCTCTCAGGCTCTTACAAGATGCCAAGGTGCTGAAGGAGGTAACCCCTTTCCCAGGCCTCTAGACTCCCTGAGGAGTCCTGTGGGGTTAACTGACTTAAAAGCAGTGGGAGTTCATAGACTTGACCTACAACATCACTACATTTGTATGTGATGGAGCTCAGGCAGAGTTGCTGCTTTTTCATTTTTTCCCATCTTTATTGAAATATAATAGACGGTCAGTTGCTTATATTTACATTGTACAATTCAATGAATTTTTTTTCAATTATAGTTGGCATACAATAATATACCAGTTTCAGTTGTATAGCATAGTGATCAGAGATCCACATAACTCACTAAGCGATCACCCCACTAAATCTAGCACCCCTCAGATATTAACCATATTCCCCAAGCTACACTCTACATCTCCATGTCTATTCTGCATTTGTACCTCTTAATCCCTTTGTCTTTTTTCTGTCCCCCCAAAACCTCCTCCCATTTAGTATCCTTCTAAATATTCTCTGTATCTATGAGATTATTTCCATTTTTGTTGTTGTTGATTTGGTTCTTTAGTTTCCACATGTACGTGAAATCATGTGATATTTGTCTTTCTCCATCCAACCCATTTCATTCAGAGGCACTATCCTCTAGGTCTGTCAAGGCAATATCTTTTTCCATCCCCTTCCTTGCAGTCTGTGTGTGTCTTTTTTCTGAAGTGAGTCTCTTGTAGGCAGCATATGTGGGGGTCTTGTTTTCTTATCCATTCAGCCACCCTTTCTTTTGGTTGGAGCACTTAATTCTTTTCCATTTGAGGTATTTGTTGATAGATGTAGTTATTACCATTCTTTATTCCTGTTTTTGATACATGTTTTTTCTTCTTAAAGAAGTCCACCCAACATTTCCTGTAACATGGGCTTCGTAATGATAAATTTCTTATTTTTGTCTGGGAGGCTCTTTATCTGTCCTTAACTCTAAATGAGCTCTGTTGGATAAAGTATTCTTGGTTGTAGATCCTGGGTCTTCATTACATCAAATATTTTGCCAAGCCCTTCTGTCCTGCATAGTTTCTTTAGAGAAATCAGTTGCCAGTCTTATGAGTTTTCCCTTATAAGTAACTATCTTTTTCTTTTGCTGCTTTTAATAATCTTCTTTGTACTTAACTTCTGCATTTTAATTATGATGTGTCTTGGTGTTGGGCCTCTTTGGATCCCTGATTTTTGGAATTCTCTGAGCTTCCTGGGGTTTTATGTCCATTCCTTCACCAGGTTAGGGAAGTTTTCTATCATTATTTCTTCAAACAGCTGTTCGACATCTTGATTTTCTTCAGTTACGCCAATCAGACAAATATTTGGAGCCTTAATAGTGTCCCATATGCTCCTTAAATTATTTTTATAGTCTTGGCATCTTTTTTCTTGCTGTTCTGATTGAGTGTCTTCTAGATAGAGCATTTGATCCTCTTCTTTAATTCACTTTGTTTATTCCTTTTTATTCCATTTAATATATTCTCATCTCAATAATGTTTTTTCATTTCTGACTGGTTCCCTTTTATAATTTCCATTTCCACTTTATGTTTTTTATCTCTTCACTGAAGTTCTCACTGAATTTATCTACACTTCCCAAAAGTCCATTGAGCATCTTTATAACCAATGTTTTGAACTCTGCTTGTTAGGTTACTTGACTCCATTATATCTGAATCTCTGTTCTGTCTCTCATATGGTTTCTGCTTGTTTTTCCATGTTGGCTGCCTTTCCATGTCTGTTTCTATGTAGTAAGCAAAGCTTCTAAGTCTGCTGGTCTTATTAGTGTGGATTTGTGAAGCAGGTGTCCAGTGGCACAGTCTTGAGAGGGGTTCAGCTGCAGGCCAAACTTAGCCCAAGCCTCTACGCCTCCAGGGCTACCTGTTAAGACTCAGCCAGCAATCCACAGATTCTGTGCTTATAGTTGCCTCAAAAGGCCACGCCAGAAACCAAGGCAGCTACCTCGAGTATGAGTCTTGCTGCTGCTCAGCAGGGAGCACCTGACTAAGTGAGGACACGCCTGGATGTAGCTGGGGTGGGACTGCGAGTTGGGGGAGGTGAGGTTTCAGGGAATCCTCTGAGCTGAGCGACCTATGTTATCAGTCTGATGTCCTCACGGCAATGGCGGCACTGTGTCCATACACTGTATTGGGGGAGGACTCAACAAGAAATAATGGATACTGCTGGCACTTTTGTACAGAGCGAATCTCGCCTCGGCCCTCACTCCAACAATGTCTCCCTGTTAGTCCCTGGTGCCCCCTATGTGCAGCCGAATTGGCACTGATGCTCAGAGTGAGAAGGTCCTTCACTGCAAAAATCCACTTGCAGATGCGACCCCTTTAAGAGGTGTCTGCTGCTGCACTGCTGCAGCCTCTGTCTCAGCCTTTCAAGACTGGGTCCCCTGCGTCCTTGCCCCGTTCTACCCTCTGCCATTGCAGGGTGCTTTCTTGGATTTCTCCCTAGTTGCATGGCTTGTTCCTGTAGATCCCAGGTGATTTTTCCTTGCTGCTGCTCCTTGTTTCCATCACAACTTTGATTTGGTCAACAGGGATGAACAGAGTCTCTATTATTTACACCATTTTGGTTTCTGAATCCTCAGTGTTTTTAATTTAAGCTGTTGTATCAAGTGTTTTCTGATATCTCATTTTTTTTATTTGGAATTTGCTAATATATGATTTTGAGTATCTTTTCATGAGGTTATTTGCCTTCTGTATATCATTGGTGAAGTGTGTGTTCAGATCTTTGCCCATTTTTAACTGGGTTGTTTGCCCTCTTTTTGTTGAGTTTTAAGAGTTCTTTGGATGTTTTGGATGCCAGTTTTTTTTTTTTAATCATGTAAGTGATTTACAAAGCTTTTCTGCCAGTCTATGGCTTGTGTTTTCATTCTCTTAATACTGTTTTACTGAGGAAGTTTTCCATTTTATTATAGTTAGACTTTTTTTTTCTATCTTGGATCTTGCTTTTTTGCCGTATCTAAAAATTAATGACCAAACTCAAGGTTACTTAGATTTTCTTCAGTGCTGTCTTCTACAGGTTTCATAGTTTTACATTTTATTTGCATTTTATAGTAAATGTATGATCCATTTAGAGTTCATTTATGAAAAAATGTAAAATCCATTTATATTTTCTTTTTTCTTTTTTTTGTTTTGACTAATGAATGTCCTTTACTATTTGTTGTAAAGACCATTTACCCATTGAATTGCCTTTGGTCATTTGTCAAAGATCAGTTCAGTTTGTGTGTGTTGTGTGTGTGTGGTGTGTGTGTGTGTGTGTGTGTTTGTGGAGATCTATAGAAAACAATTGCCTTTTGTATATTAATCTTTTATCCTTTAACCTTCTTCTACTCTCTTATTAGTTCCAGGGGTTTCTTTTGCTATTGTCGATTCTTTGAGAGTTTCTCCTTAGATAATCATGTCATATGCCACAAAGACAGTTTTATTTCTTGCTTCTCAATCTGTATACCTTTTATTTTATTTTCTTATTTAATGGCATTAGTAAAGAATTCCAGTACAATGTTGACTAGGAATGGCGAGAGGGGACACATTTTACCTTCTTCATCATGTTGCTAGAAAGCAAGTAGTCCTTTCAATGTAGACTCTCTCTGTCTTTCTCTCAACATATATTACATAATGTGATGTGTGAGATATAATATATATTATGTATTATAATACAAAATATAACACACACACACACACACACACACACACACACACACACACACACATTTTTCAGGCAGGAACTAGAGCCTCCAAGGCCTTGACTAATATACCGACCAGACAGTAGTCTGTCCTAAGACACTGAGTAGTCATGGAAAGGCTTCAACTAGGAAAGTAAAATGATTGTATTTTGATTTTAGAAAAACCACCCCTTGAAGGAAAGATAGACACTTTTGCAGGGAGCGAGATTATAGGAAGGGGACCAGAAAGTAGCCTTTTGCAATGACAATCTAGAGAGACCGAAAAGGACCTTAGTTAACTCAGCCATCTTGGTGTTTTAAAATTCCCATCCCCCACTCATTCCCCTCTGGCAACCTCCAGCTTGTTCTTTATATCTTATGGGTCTGTTCCTATTTTGTTTATTCTTTTGCATTTTTTTTTAGATTCCACATAAAACTGAATTCATGGTATTTGTCATTTTCTGTCTGACATATTTCACTTAGCATAATCTTTCTGGGTTCATTCATGTTGTCACAAATAGCAAGATTTTATTCTTTTATATTACTGAATAACATTCCATTATATATTATATGTAATATGTGACATTGTCTTTATCCCTTCATATATTGATGGACAGACATCTAGGTTGCTTTCATATCTTAGCTATTACTAGCAATGCTGAAATGAACATAGGAGGTACATATATCTTCTCAAATTAGTGTTTTTTATTTCTTTGAATAAATATCCAGAAGTGGGATTGCTGGGTCATCTGGTAGTTCTAGTTTTAATTTTTTGAGGATCCTCTATACTGTTTTTCCAGCGTGGCTTGCACCAGTTTGCAATGCCACCAACACTACATGAGAGTTCCCCTTTTTTCTTGCTCCATATATTCAAGTTTTCTTGATGTTTGCCATTGCTCTACAATGCCCTCTCTGTCTTTGACCAACTTCTTATATTAAATTGCTGGCCCATGGAAGACACTTTCCTTTTTTTTTTTTTTTTTGGTGTGTTTGTTCTCTCTCTCTGGTAATGGTGTACTGTCTGGAATACTGTAGCTTAAAAACTGTTGATGTATGTTAGGTAGGCCACCACTTTGTGCTTTGGAAGACTGTCCACTTAAGAACGTTCTTAACTAGGTTTGGAGTAGTTTTTGTTGACTACTAAAGAGTCTGTTTGGGTGACTTTACGGAATGTAAAATGATATAACTTGGGACAGGTGACATCTGGGTGACCACTGAATTATTTCTAAGAACATTTTCCATCTTCTCATTCTATTTGATATTACCCAAGAAAAAAATTTCAATTTTCCCACGAGGATCATTAAATATTCTTTATTAGTGTTGTTTGCTACTAAATTAAATTTAGTCTGGAGGAAACCAGGGGCAAGGTTTCAAATGTTGTCTCTTAATATAATCACACAGGATGGGCTCAGTTCTTCAAACAAGAAGTTATGAATTCATGTGTGAATTGCTGTCTACCAGTAATACTCAGTCGAGACTCAATGCCCAGAGTGTTTTCTGCAGGCTAATCATATCAGTACCATCTGATGAACATGTAAATTACAGACTCTCAAAAGGAAAATAGGAGTTTACTATATGCAATATTGTTTACATAAACACCTGAGGAACACTGAGGCACTTATCTTTAAGGGCATTGGGTCACTCTTGAAATGCTAGTTTACTTACATCAGCAAAGGATAAACTTTGTTACCAGTGTTTGTAAAGATACGTAATCTTGGGCTTACTCATTTTCACTCTCTTCTGCACACTAGGTAGTAGGACTTTGTTATGAGCCAGTGTTACAGATCTGCTGTAGAAAGAGTAATTAGGGCTGAGCCAGGCAGCTCATCTTATTCCTAGGGCCCACAACAAGAGAGGTGTTCTTATTTTGCTGTTGCCCTATCAAATGGGTGGAAATCTGTTTCCTGCACATGCATATTACTGGGTTATTTATCTCTTTCAGGGACCAGCATTTAGGTGGGATTGTGCCATTTGGAGTTCCTATTCTTAGAATGGGCAGTCATGTTGCTGTGCCCACATGGGAACCTGAAATTGAGAGAAGTCGGAAGGAGAGCCTCTAGAGTGGCTGACTGGATATCACTTGCTGCTGAAATTCGAGAAAGGGAGTTTTATGGTGTTTTTGTTTTTGTTTTTGTTCGTTTGTTTTGTTTTTGAGGAAAGCACTGTTGAACTCTTTATGTATTTTATAATCATATAAATTATCAATCCATGTGGACTTCCATGAACTCCATTGCAAATTCCATGTCCTAACCTGTTCCTCAAGGTCATCAAGGCCCAGGTTACAGTGTTAGGATTCTGCCAGGAAGAATTCCTCTGATTTTATCATCTCAGTATATGTGCCTATACATCCTAAAATTGGTAGGAAGCAACTCTGAGGCTCATGAGTATAGGGATTTGGGGGGCATCTAAGTTTCATGCCTTCCTCATGTCTGAGCTGTATTTTCCAAATAATTTTCTACCTCCAAGAAATCAGACAGAAAAGAAGGCAAAACTGATTCTGTGATAAATGTTTTACAAACCCATTACAATTTATACTGCTCCACAAGAATATTTGTCATTCAGCCAACTGGTTCTGATTACTTCTAGTGGCCTGGAGTGCTTCAGGACAGTGTGGAAAATCAGATCTTGTTACAAGTTGGATATCACAGGCCTACTAGCCTTTCATATTTGGTGATGAGAATAGAAGAAAAAACTTCTAGTTCTTTACTAGATGTTTTCATTAAAAGCTCATACAGATATAATGCTGTGCTTCATGGAGTGATGCATGATATGGTGGGTAATAAAGGAGATGAGTTTTTCTCACAATGAATTGATGTGCTTAAAATGGAAATATTTTTTCATTTGTATAGCATTTCTCTCATTTCTCCAAGGCACTCTGTATCCTGACATTAGACAACAATGAATACTCATGTGATTGCAAAACATAGCAATAAGTTCCATGTGTTAATGATGCTGTTTAATTTATGATGAAAGGAATGTGGAGAGAACTGTAATGAATAGTTCTGACAACAGAGTCATTTGTGAACTTCTTATGAACTGAGTATAGATTCCTGTGCTGCTCATCTCATCCATTCTTCTTTATACATATTTGGAATGTTTTAGGACTCAGTGGCCTTTGAGGATGTGAGTGTGAAGTTCACCCTAGAGGAGTGGGCTTTACTGAATTCTTCACAGAAAAACTCTACAGAGATGTGATGCGGGAAACCTTCAGGAACTTGGCTTCAATAGGTAAGAATGAAAACATTCTAACTTACTTGCTTAGTTGATTAGAAAAACCAGCATTGCTTGCTCATCAGTGGAGTTCGAGGAAGTGAAATGTGGAAAGGGAATACACTGGTAGATAAACCAGGTATGGTCACAGCTCATTGTGCAACAATTTTTCTATAAAGTTTTATAGTTTATAATGATTTTTTTCTGGTCTGCATTTCAGGAGAAATAACCAAAGACCATGAAATGGAAACTCACTGTGAAATGCCTGGGAAAAATTTAAGGTGAATCTCACTCACATGGGAAAGCAGTGTCCTACCAGGATAACATTGTCCTCATACTATGTCATAAAAATTTTAAAGCAGCACATAAATACAAGTCAGCAAAGTTTCAAATTTATTTAGTCTTGGAATATTTTCATCAAAATTTTTTTCTCAAATATGACTTAGATATTTAGTGTTTCAAAAATAGTGCATTTGGAAACAGTATTTGAAACTCCATTTATGAATACAGTGTTTTGATAATAGCTATGACAAAGCCCTCTTGCAGAGCATTTAGCATATTCACTTTCAGTCAGAAAGCACTGAAAACTTACACTTTCCTTGATTATGGTAAAAAGTGTCATTGTAATACCTATTAATATGAAATCATTAACAAATAAGACATTAATAATATGCGTTTCACTTTTTACAGCAGTCACACAATGGAGAAACTGGATAAACGTAAAGGAAATAGTCAGTGTGGAGAAATCTTCAGCCAGATTCCAAATCATAATCAGAAAAAGAAAACTCCTACTGGAATAAAACTATGTGAATGCAGTTTGTGTGGACAAGTCTTCATGCATCTTTCATCCTTTAATAGGCATATGAGATCTCACACTACATCCAAACCATATGAGTATCAGGAATATGAAGAAAAGCCATATAAATGTAAGGAATGTGGGAAGGCCTTCAAGTATCGACAATCCATTCGAAGGCATGAAAGGATTCATACTGGAGTGAAACCATACATATGTAAGCATTGTGGTAAAGCTTTTAGTTGTCTCAGCTACTGTCGAATTCATGAAATAGCTCACACAGGAGAGAAACCATATGAATGTAAACAATGTGGTAAAGCTTTCAGTTGTCCCAATTACTTTAGAAAACATGAAAGAATTCATACTGGAGAGAAACCTTATGAATGTAAGCAATGTGGTAAAGCCTTCAGCTGTCCCACATCCTTTCGAAGTCATGAAAGGATACATAGCGGAGAAAAGCCCTATGAATGTAAAAAATGTGGCAAAGCCTTCAGTTGTCCAAGTTACTTTCGAAAACAATAAAAGAATTCATACTGAGAGAAACCTATGAATGTAAGCAGTGTGGTAAAGCCTTCAGTTGTCCCAGGTCCTTTCGAAGTCAAAGGAGACACAGTGGAGAAAAGCCCTATGAATGTAAAAAATGTGGTAAAGCCTTCAGCTGTCCAAGTTACTTTAGAAAACATGAACGAAGTCATACTGGAGAGAAACCATATGAATGTAAAGAATGTGGGAAAGCCTTTAGTTGTCCAAGTTACTTTCGAAAACATGAAAGAAATCATACTGGAGAGAAACCCTACGAATGTAAGGAATGTGGGAAAGCCTTGAGTTCTCTTACCAACTTTCGAAGACACATGATGAAGCACACTGGAGATGGGCCTTATAAATGTAAGGAGTGTGGGAAGGTCTTCGATTGTCCCAATTATTTCCAATACCATGAGAGCACACATAGTGGAGAAAAGCCATATGAATGTAAAGAATGTGGTAAAGCCTTCAGTACTCCGAGGTCCCTTCAAAATCATGAAAGAACTCATACTAGAAAAAAACCTCATGAATGTAGGGAATGTGGTAAAGCCTTCAGTTTTCCCTGTTCCCTTCAAAAACATGAAAGAAGTCATACTGGGGAGAAACCCTATGAATGTAAGCAATGTGGGAAAGCCTTCACTTATCTCAGTTCCATTCAAAAACATGAAAAAGCTCATAGTGGAGAGAAACCCTATGAATGTAAGGAATGTGGGAAAGCCTTCATTTCTCTCTCTAATGTTCAAAGACATATGATAAACACACTGGAGATGGACCTTGTAAATGTAAGGAATGTGGGAAAGCCTTTGATTGTCCTAGTTCATTACGAACACATGAAAGAACTCACACTGGAGAGAAACCCTATCAGTGTAAAAATTGTAGTAAAGCCTTCAGTCGTCCCAGTTCCTTACGAAATCATGAAAGAACTCATACTGAAGGGAAAGTCCATGAATATAAGGAATGTGGAGAACCTTTCGTGGACATGTAAGAATGGACACTGGAGAGGTACCGTGTATGTAAAGACTGCGGAAAAGGGTTGAGCTGTCTGGTTTCCTTGGGAAGCCACCCCCCAAAAAATAAATAAATAAAAGTGGGTAAAGTTTTATTGAATGTAAACAATATAGAAAAAATCTTCACTGGTCTCAAAGCCCTACAAAACTTTGTGAGAATGCACACTAGATAGAAATTATGTAACTGAAAATAAGACAGATTTTTAAATTTTAACATTTTCAAAGTAGTGAGAAAACTGCATCGGAAATATATCAGTAAAAGTAATATGGGTGGCCAGTGACAATTAACCAAGTAGGGTATTCTAGAAATGTCAGAACATAAAAGAAATGTCGTAAATGTTATTCATATATAGTCTTTATTACTGACTTATTCTTTAAGTGGTTCTCTGTAGTATGGAGTTCTACTTACTTTTGCAAGTAAATTTTGAAGTGACAATTCTGTAGGTACTGTTTAAGAAACAGTTACTAAATTTAATAAGCTTTTTTCCCATTTAGTCAGTAAAATTTCTGTATTTCTATTTTGAAGTCTGTTAGATCCATGTGTGAATGGAAGTATATTTCTAATGTACAAGTAGGTTTAATTTTCATCTAATTTTGTAATTGACCTACAAGGAAAGGACCATTGAAAAATGACACATTTGGTATTTGTTGGTTTTTTTCCCTACTGGTCTCCTGTGACAAGTACTGGATATGTTTTACCCATTACATATATAAATTTATATATATATTCCACCTAACATAAAACTACCATTTCATTGGTCTGAAAGAGCCTTAGTTTGTTTTCCCTGCCAATAAATATTTGGCATAAATTTGTAAGGATGCAGAGTTCATCATAGAATATAGTTTCATGTGAATTAGTATTTTAATCTATAGTCCCTTACTCTTTATCATTCTTTCTGGTTGGGATTTGAGCCATGGAGTTCGCATTAAGAAGGAGACCTGTGAGGAGAAAAAAAAATGGCATGAATGATAGAGGCTCTGTTCATCCCTCTGGCGACCAAATCAAAGTTGAGATGGAAATGAGGAGCAGCAGCAAGGAAAAATCACCTAGGTTCTAGAGGAACAAACCATATAACTAGGGAGAAATCCAAGGAAAGCACCCTGCATTGGCAGAAGGTAGGACAGGGAGAGGCTGCCAGGCCCCGAGGAGCTGAGTGACACAGAGGCTGCGGCAGCAGCAGATGCCTCTTAAAGGGGCCGCATCCATGAGCAGATTCTCATGGTGACAGACCTGCTTGCAATGCTGATTTGGCTGTTCACAGGGGGCACCAGGGACTAGCAGGGAGACATTGTTGGAGTGAGGGCCGAGGCAAGATCTGCTCTGTACAGAAGTGTCAGCAATATCCATTGTTCCCTGTTGAGCCCTCCCCCACATAGTGCATAGACACAGCGCCGCCATTGCTGTGAGGGCATCAGACTAGATAACAGAGGTCACCCCACCCAGAGGATTCCCTGTAACCTTGCCAACCCCCACTCAGGCCCCACCCAAGCCACAGCCAGGTATATCCTCAGCGAGTCAGGTGCTCCTTGCAGAGACCCACACTGGAGGCAACCTCAGTTTCTGGCGTGGCCTTTTGAGGCAACTACAAGCACAGCATCTGTGGCTTGCTGGCTGAGTCTTAACAGGTAGCCCTGGAGGTGTAGAGGCTTGGGCTAAGTTTGGCCTGCAGCTGAACCCCTCTCAAGACTGTGCCACTGGACACCTGCTTCACAAATCCACACTAATAAGACCAGCAGACTTAGAAGCTTTGCTTACTACATAGAAACAGACATGGAAAGGCAGCCAACATGGAAAAACAAGCAGAAACCATATGAGAGGACAGAACAGAGATTCAGATATAATGGAGTCAAGTAACCTAACAAGCAGAGTTCAAAACATTGGTTATAAAGATGCTCAATGGACTTTTGGGAAGTGTAGATAAATTCAGTGAGAACTTCAGTGAAGAGATAAAAAACATTAAAGTGGAAATGGAAATTATAAAAGGGAACCAGTCAGAAATGAAAAACACATTATTTGAGATGAGAAATATATTAAATGGAATAAATAAAGGAATAAACAAAGTGATTAAAGAAGAGGATCAAATGCTCTATCTAGAAGACACTCAATCAGAACAGCAAGAAAAAAGATGCCAAGACTATAAAAAATTTAAGGAGCATATGGGACACTATTAAGGCTCCAAATATTTGATTGGCATAACTGAAGAAAATTAAGATGTCGAACAGCTGTTTGAAGAAATAATGATGGAAAACTTCCCTAACCTGGTGAAGGGAATGGACATAAAACCCCAGGAAGCTCAGAGAATTCCAAAAATCAGGGATCCAAAGAGGCCCAACACCAAGACACATCATAATTAAAATGTCAGAAGTTAAGTACAAAGAAAGATTATTAAAAGCAGCAAAAGAAAAAACAGATAGTTACTTATAAGGGAAAACTCATAAGACTGGCAACTGATTTCTCTAAAGAAACTATGCAGGACAGAAGGGCTTGACACAAAATGTTCAACAGGATGAAGACCCAGGATTTACGACCAGGATTTACAACTTTACCAGCAAAGCTGTCATTTAGAGTTTAAGGATAGATAAAGAGCTTCCCAGACAAAAGTAAGCTAAAGGAATTTATCAGCACCAAGCCCATGTTACAGGAAATGTTGGGTGGACTTCTTTAAGAAGAAAAAACATGTATCAAAAACAGGAATAAAGAATGGTGACAACTACATTCCTATCAATAAGTACCTTAAATGGAAAAGAATTAAGTGCTCCAACTAAAAGACAGAGTGGATGAATGGAAAGGAAAACAAGACTCCTATATGTTGCCGAAAAGAGATTCACTTCAGATTAGAAGACACAGGCTAAAAGGAAGGGGATGGAAAAACATATTGCTTTGATGGATGTAGAAGGTATTTAAGTCAGAGAAAAATAAACACTATGTGATTTCACATATATGTGGAATTTAAGTAATAAAAGGAAGAAACTAATCGAAAACAGACTCACAAATATAGTGGACAATTTGGTGTCAGAGGGGAGGGAGGTTTGTGGGGGTGGGAGAATGGGGTGAAGGGCTAAAGAAGTACAAATTAGTAGCTGCTGGATGGTCATGGGGATGGGGGCATGGTATAGAGGATGCAGTTTGCATTAATATGTTGGCTCGGTGGAGGTCAGGGAAGGGAGAGTGCAATTGGGGGATCATTTTGTGAACTATATAGATGTCTAACCAATGTACTGTATACTTGAAACTAAACAAAAAAAAATCATGTTGAAAAATAAATACAGTCAAATTGAAACCAATTTTTTAAATGGTTAAAGTGGCAAACTTTTTAATTTTAATTTTTCAATTAAAGTTGACATTCAATATTATTTTATAGTAGTTTCGGGTTATACAGCATAGTGGTCGGACCTTTGTATAATTTACAAAGTGATCCCCTTGATTACTTTAGTACCGGCTGGCACTATACATAGTTATTACAATTATTTAAGTGGTAAATTTTGTTTATATATATACCACAAAAATATGCAAATAAAATGTAATTAATATTTAAAAAAAAAAGAAGAGAGACCTGTGACAGGACAATAAAATCTAGAATTGGAGATGACCCTTCTGAGTGTTATAACAATGTGAGTAATGTGAACTACAGTTTCTAGGATCCGTTGCCTTTTGTGGTTTCATGTGAGAAATCACCAACACCTAACTTACATGAAACTTGGAATGCAGAAGTAAAATAAGATTAGACAGGTTTTGAAGCCACCTGTATAGATAAGGCAGATGTATACTTCCTTGCGAACACTTGCCTCCAGACCATTTTCTTTATTCTTTGCCCCAACAATCAATATCCTTGAAACCACCAGTAACTGATTGAATTCCATTTGATTTCAGCTGTAGGCTTCTACAGTTGTCTCCAAAGTTCAGCATCAAAGGTCCAGCACAGTTTGGATTCTCCTGTAAGCCCGCATGTGTCCACCAGATGACAAATGTAGACTGTCAGCATTGAGGATGTTCTCTGAAGCACTAACTCCATGCTTCTCTAATCATCTTTGTTTAAGGTCTAATTTCTATAGTAAACATCCAGTTCTATTAATACCACTAGCGACTATGTGTTCCTAATGACAGTTACAGTGGTGCTGTCCCAAAGAACCACACTGGAGTTTGTTCCTCTGCTGCACTGGGCAGTGAAGGCTCTGACTCAGTCCTTCCAGTGAGAATCTGCTATCAAGCAGATTCTGTGTGTTTCCTGTTACTCGTAGCTGAGCATAATCACAATGTACTTTCAATTACCTTTGATTGAACATGATTGAAGGTTTGTGCATTTTTGTCTAATAAATGCTTCTGTAGTTGTTTTCGTAGAAACATTTATTAACTTTAAGAAACACTTGTATACTAAGAAAATATTATTGTCTTTTTCATTTCCTGAAAGTAGACATTAAAATATCTCATTGAAATTATGGATATATTGATTGATGTATAATTTCTCCATTTAACCTTATATATTCCGAGTCAATATTATGTGCATACAAACTCAAGTATTTTTCCTCAGGCAATTTTTTATACTTATAATTTTTGTCGTGAGGCTAATTTCTTATTCATTCCTCATACCAAAAATTTAAATCATATACTTTTTCAATTTCTCCTGCCAAAGACCACTAGAGTACATCTGCAGTAGAGGGGTGTATGAATTTTAGTACAGCAGTCCCCGCTTATCTGCTGGGAAGATGTTCCAAGACTCCCAATGGGTACCTGAAACTGGATAATGCTAAAAGATACATATACATTTTTTTTCTGTATATACATACCTTTGATGAGTTTATTCATAAATTAGGCATAGTAAGACATTAACAACTATAAAATAGAACAATTATAGCAACATACTGTAATACAAGTTATGTGAATGCGGTCTCTCACAATATCTTATTGTATTATAGTCACTCTTATGATGATGTGAGATGATTAAATGCCTACATAATGAGATGAAGTGAGTTGAATAATGTAGGCATTGTGACATTGCATTAGGCTACTATAGACCTGACAACATGTAAGAAGGAGGACCACCTGCTTCAGGTGATCCTGATCATCGAGCCATGACAACTCAATGGTTGGATGTCAGAAGCAGAAGATGTTGATGGTCGAGGATCCTCGAAAGTTGAAGGTTTTTTTTTTTTGCCAATATCTTTTGGAAGAACATTGTACTCAGAAGTAGGTTTCTCTAATTCATCAAAGTGTTGCTGCAGAGGTTGTAATTCTCTGGTGATCATACAGGTGACTTTAATGCTGTGTTTTATGTGAGGATCATATTCTGTTAATTGTCTTTTAATGTCTGCACAATTCAAAACATTGGCAAATATCAGTAATGTCCACATCTCTGATTTTGCTTCAGTTCTCTTCCTCTACATCTGTAGATGACTCAACAAGTTCTTCCAGTTCCTCATTTGTTGACACTTCTCAAGGGCCTTCGACATGATCTTGCAACATCTTTGTGAAGCACATTAGCACATACTCCACTAACTTGTCTAGCTGCATAAATAATTTTTCTGACTTCATCAATCCCCAAGAAGCCTTTAAAGTCATTCATGATTTCACTTCATAAGTTCTTCCAGGTGTCATTTACATTTTCTGGGTTTAACTCATACATGAAACTTTTAGAAATGTTATTGCATCAGCAATAGTGAATTTTATTTCCAGTTGTGCATTATGTCCAGATTATGGTATGCATGAATTAATGACCAAATGCGATCAAATACCAGGTGAGTATGTGTGGCCTTGACAAACCAAATGACACCCTGGTCAAGGGGCTGAAGCAGTGAATTGTATTTGAATGTAAAAATGCACCTTCAAGTTTTTATTTCCTAGCAATCAGATTGGCCAGGCGCATTGTGTGTTTTATTAGGACTTTAAATTTCAACACTTCCTCTTCCAATATTTTTTTTAACCATTTCTTTTTAATCTTCCAAGTATTTTTACACTTCTGGAATGAAGCATTGGTGGAACCATTCCATAAACAGAACAGCTGTCACCCTGCGTTCTTACTATGTTGCCAGAAACACAGGCAGATAATTTTTTTTGGGGAGGTTCTCTGCTTTTTACACTGTGCTTTGGCTTTATTGTATGTTCCTGCAGCATTTCCACATAGTACCAGTGTTCATTTGTCCTTCCATGTTTTACACCCTGGTGCCTCCTTTGCGCTTTTATGAATGTAGGTTCTCTTGGGCATTTTCTTCCAGAGAGCCCAGTTTCATTGCAACTGATGACTTGCTTTGGTTGATATCTCTTCTCCTTAACTTCAAACTTTACCAGAATTGTGGCAGCACTTCTCTATCAGCAGATGCAGCCTCTCCAGTAATTTTTATATTTTTCAGTCCAATTCTATTTCTGAAACTGCATAACCATCCTGTACTTGTAGTAAATGGCTTTGTGTCCCTTATTTTAAAGGATCCCTTGAAGTCTTTGTATACGTTTAATGCTTTCATCATCATGGTCAAGTGAAACACATTTTCTGTTCACATCTTCCACCCACATTTTTAAAGCCTTTTCCATATTGACTAAGCAGTTATCATGCACTGCAACCACAACTTTGGCAGTTTGAGGTGTAATAGCAAAACTAGCACAAATTTATTTTTTCTTCTTCACAATTTCATGGATAAAAATTTGATTTACCATAGGTCTTAGCAACCTCAGCATATGATATTTGTTTTCTTAATGTCAAGAACTTCCATCTTTTCACTTAGGTGAAGCACATTACAGCTTCTCTTTGGCATATCCAAATTGCCAGCATCACTACTCATGTTTTGGGGTTATTATCAAGTTTTTAAAAAAGTGTTACTTAAACACAATCACTGGGATAGCATTACAGCTGATATCATAACAGATGGCTATGAATAATTAATAGGCAGGTAGCATATACAGTGTTGATACAATGGGCAAAAGTGGGACAGAGTGGGATGATGCGAGACAGAATGTGAGTTGGAATGGTAAGCAATTTAAAATTTATGGATTTTTCTTTCTGGAATTTTTTATTTAATATTTTTGGACCAGAGTTGATTTCAGATACCTAAATCCATGAAAAGCAAAACCACAAATAAGAGAACTACTGTAATAAGAACAACCACAAAACTATAAATGACTGTGAGAATAACAGTAAAAGCACACTCAAAAGGGCTTCTTATTAGATTTGGCTTTTGTTAGATGACCTGATTGCTATTCAAGGAAGGAAGACATTATTCTGTATTGGATACTAAGAGGAAATGAACTTAATTCTATCTTCGGTAATTGTTATTTTTCATATCTAGCAGAGAGAAAGAATGGCATAATGCTAAACCTAATTTATAAGAAGGACAAGTCATATTAGAGAGAAGTGGGGAATTTTGGTTATTTTTATTCTTTGGAAACCTGTTTTCTTTGATCATTTATACAGACACAACTGCCTTTGATTTTGTCTTGATCCATCATGATAACAAAGTAGCTTTGATGATGATGTGTGTGACATTTCTCTTCAACAGGATATATCTAGGCTTAGCAGGGAGTGCTAGGCCAGCTCACAGTCTTCTGTGTCAGCTTTTGCTTTTATTATTATTAAAATACTGAAATATTTGCAACAGTGTACTGGAATGTACGCTTCTCCACAAAGTATCTCACTTAAAATATAAATATATATTCTATTCATGTACTCATTAGCAAGGTATATAGGACTTATTCTCTCCTGTATGAGTTAACTGAGGCTTATAAATTTAGGTAAATTGTCAGAGGGCACACACCTACCAAGGGACAAAGTCAGGATCCCTCTTCCAATGAAAGCTTTCTTGCTGAAAACAAGATGCTAACTTTTCAACATCCCTCATATATGCCAGGATGTGTAGGCTGAAACATACACAACTTAGCACAAATATTCAAGGCACTCTGGATATACAGGCATGGAATAAAAGTTCTAACACTCTTGGTGCTTATGTTTATGTGGGATAAGAGAGATGGTTAAATGAGAAGTCTTTGGTTTCTAAGTCAAAAATAATGGCATTGAAGGAAGGGAAACGATGACAGATGAGCTAATAGGGAAGCTTGGGGGGTGGACTGCTTATCTTTGTGGAAGGTAGGGGCCTCAGTGAATATAAATGTCATTTTAAAAAATCTTGTAAGTATAGTTGGTATACAATTTTATATTGGTTATATTAGTTTCAGGTATATAATATAGTGATTCCACATTTTTATAACTTACAATGTGATCACTCTACCGATTCTAGTAATAATCTGTCACCGTGTAAACTTATCACAGTATTATTGACTGCATTCCCCTTCCTCTTTTCACCTATCCTCCCACTCCCTCCCTTCTGGTAACCTTCTCTTTGATCTCTGTTTCTATGAGTCTTATTGTGGGTTTTTTGTTTGTTTGTTTGTTTGTTTGGTGGTGTTTGCTTCTTTTAGATTCCACATACAAGTGAAACCATATGGATTTTGTCTTTCTCTGCCTGACTTATTTCACTTAGCATAATACTCTCTAGATCCATCCATGTTGTCGCAAATGGCAAGATTCCATTCTTTATTGCTGTGCTAATATTCACACACACACACACACACACACACACACACACACACACACACCCCACAGGTGTCATTATTGATCATTTTTTCCCACCATCTAATACATCTTAGACACTTTGAGGATCTGGCTGGGTATGGATGTAAAGATGACAGCAATACTGAAATTCCTGCATTCCAGGATTAACAGCAGTTGTTCTCACAAAGATAACATCTTTGCTGTGTAGCCATGGTTATAAGTTTTAGAGCATATGCTATGTGATTATGAGGATGGACATGGGTATGTGGAATGTGAGTCTTCCATTGCTTTGGGCAATCAGTATTTGTGGTATTTATGTTTCTGTTTAACATCAGTTGAAAGATTTTGAGATTACCATTTGATTCTAATTATCATTTTGTCACTTTTCAACGACACACATGAAACCTTTGAGATCGTCCTTGATTAAGGAAGGGTGCTGGTTATCTACATAGTTGTAACTCATCACAGGTCTTTCATGAGTAGAGTGATATCTGCACAAGATCAATGTGATTTCCTGTTTAAAATAACAAGAACAACAACAAAAAAAACTATGGATGTTTAGAGGACAATAATACAAGGAATAATTGAAATGAGCTGCAGATAGAGAGTATCATTTTGAATAATATCCTAATATTGTGGCAAAGGAGGTACATGATATCCTCAAACTGGCGAATTTTCTATGCCTTTTTATAAGAGGGGTAACCGAACGGTTTTTGTTCCAAGGATGCACAAGATCCTTAAAGCCCATTTTAGATCTTTCCAGGGGTCATTGCTATGTGTTTACACTTCAGGGGATGTCATGGAAGATAGGGTAAAAGGTGACAGCATTTGTTTCATTAAACGGCAAAGGAAATGCAAACTTAGTCCCCATTTTTGTGGCTAATTTATGTTTTCTTAGCACTGTAGAGATTATGTGATTTATATAATTATTGATATCTCATTCTGAGTTTCTGTTTACATCACTTCCCATCATGGAAATGAAGACAGTTATACACAGAGTCTTACCCAAATTCACAAAGCTCATAATAGTGGAATCTCTCAGTTTCGAAGGTATAATGTGTGTCTTTCCAGTGCAATGTTAGAAGTTTTAAACCTAGAAGAACATTGTAAGATTTGTATTATGCATTTTTACAAATGCGTCACCAGTTTCCAAACAAGCCTGATAAGGAAACATGGCATTCCACTTATATGACATTATAGAAAAGGCAAAAGGATAGGAACCTAAAATATCATTGGGCATTCAGTATAAAGGGGCAACATGAGAGTGCTCCTTGGGCTGATTGAGTGTTTCCCATCTTGGAGGTATAACTATACATTTGTGAAAACTCACTACTCTTAAAACAGTATGTGTGTGTACTAAAAATTCATCAAAAACAATGAAAATGCTTTCACATGCTGGGAGAATGTTTAGCTCTCCTGACCTTCGACTGCTACATACGCAGCACTTCCTTCTACCACCTCGGGGTCCTTAGAACTGAAAGGTCTGGCAAAGAAGGACACGGGCCACAACAGGACTTTCCTGGTACCGAGTGTGACATTAGGAAACACCCTCTAGGGCTTCACCTGCCCTCATTCACACAACTGATGAGAGTGATAGTGCTCCCAGTGCTCACCTCTGAGATGACACCATATCTGGGAATGCCGTGGTCTGAAACACCGCAGTGCATCTAACAGGTCTCCCCAGACGGGCAGCCTGGGTGTACCCTAACCTACTCCTTGGGCAGCATCTCATCTCCCCAGAGCAGGTCTTGGGGCCGTTTCCAAGACAACATTGTGCCTACTCTCTGAGAAACATGTTTAAATGCCACATGTGTCCCACTCTGAATATTTTTTTCTGTCGATGACTATGAAGTGAAGCAGTGACAGAACCCAGAGCCCAGGTCATGAGAAACAGGTCCCTGGGACATAATCCCTAGTGTCACATAAATATCAGCTCTGGACCAAGAAGCACATTTCACAATAGTCTCAATAATGTCTAAAGGAGACGCCTTGTCTCCTAGCTCTAGGAGTCCCTCAGGAGCCCAGCTGTCCCTAACCCTTCTCTGAGTTCGGTGGCACATCCCACCTTGTGGTTTCAGCAGCGCATGTGCTGACCGCACCTGCTCCCTCTTCTCGGAGCTGCCTCCATAGTACATGTGGAGCCGGCCCATGAAGGCCAGCGCCTGCTTTCTTCTAGAACAGGACTCACCTTGCAGAGTTCTAGTCCCATGGCCTGTGGGAAATAGCACCTCACCTAGGCATCCCGTGGGCTTCCCTCACCTCACACGGTTCCCAGCGTGCAGCGCACCACGCTAAAGGATTTCTGCCTTCCCTGAAATGCGCAGGCGCAGGAGGTATTTCCCCCTTCCATCCGGTGTTGGAGGCCACGCTCACTGTTTTTTGAAGAGAAGAGGCAGAAATGAAGCGAGCCAGGTGAGACCTGCTCTTGCAGCTTCTAGTGCTTTTCTGGGTCCTTAAGATGATCTTTCTGTGGCTGAAAGACCTACAATCTGAGGTTCCGAGGCCGCTCTTACTTCCCATCAAAGAACATTCAATGGGGCGCAGAGATCACGGGCTTGATGAGGGCAGGCTCTCGCGGAGCCGACCCCAGGAGATCTGCGGGCAGGTGAGACCTCATGGAGGTGATGGACATGATACTTGTGGGGACCTCAGTGGAGGACATGGCATCTGGGTGAGGATGCACAAATCTTTGTTGTCCTCCCTGAGCTTCCAGTGGGAAAGCAAAGTGAATAAGGGTCACATGGTGAGGAGCGCCGTTCGGAAAGTGAAAGTAGCAGCATGAAGGGCTGAAACAGTTCAACTTCCACTGTCCCTGGCCCTGACTCACTTCTTAAGCCTCCTGAGTTGTATTTCTTATAGGGATAATGTGCAGGCTCAGGAAGTCCCTTCTCCATCAGGACATGCACATGGACACTAGTTACAAGATGATTTGGGCCAAGAGACTCCTCTGTCACATGGGATGGGGTTGAGAACAGTTTACTCTGTTAAAATCAAGAGCATGTGGACCTGTGATGAGGTTTGTGTAAAACCCCAGTGTATGTGTCTTTAAGGCCAGTTATTCAGTAAATATCAATCTTTCTTTGTATAACAGCCTTTCTGGTAGGTGCTGTAGTGAATAACAAATATCACTGTCTCCTCGAAGCTGTCACTGTATGAGAGGAGACACAGGAGATACAAGTAAGATAGGCAGTGTTTCAGGTGGTGCTTAGTCTAAAGAGGGAGAGAAAGTGAGAGAGGAGTGTGGAGGGCCTTGGCTGTGTGTGTGTCTGGACCATTGTCTCTGAGGGTTTATGAGTCTGTGTGTCTGTTTGGTTGTGTATAGATATATGTCCAGTGACGATCTGTGTGATTTCATATGTCCAGGTGTCTGTCTGTATGTCCTTAAAATCTGGAATGATTGTATTTTATTTGGTGCCTAATTGCCCACATAACACCTCCCTCACCATGTTAAATTGACCTGATCTGATTGTTTTAATCATGTGTTTTATTTTCAGTATCTTAAGATGTTTCGATATCTTGGGGGGTCTCTTATACATAGGGAGACACTGCCCCTCCCTGCAGTACCTAATTCCACATTGGTGGTGGACAGCTTGCCTGGAATATACCCTTTCAGGTGCATACTTTGATATTGTAAAGGCCTAATTACTTTTATTGAAAATAATGATGCTTTAGTAGAGCAGTCTTTTCCCAGCACACTCCAGGAAACAAAACTTTGAACACCACACTCTGCTACCTGGAGATTTTGTTTATTGAAAAAGACACCTACAAAAATCTCCTCCCAGCCTCCTGGAGAGGCCCCTATTAAGTACTGTCGACTAACCCTTGCACTGCCAAACTCCAGAGAGTAGACTCTTGGATTCACGCATCACACCTAAAAAGACACCAAACCCCAACTTGACCTGCACACCATCTAGTGACCTGAAATTAAATATCTCCAGGAGTTGAAACAGATGGCATCTGATGGAGACAGTCTTTCCAAAATGACCAGACCAGGCCTATATAGCCTTTTTGTACTGTTGCTTCTTATTTTAATTTCCCCTCTCTTTCTTAGAAGAGCAATGAATGCCCTCGTCAGCATTTCCCAATCTACCATGAAAGAGAGAAACCTATTTGTTCTATCTGACAATAGAAGCTTCAATCAGTCCAAGAAAGTAATGGCATCTTAGTTCACCCTATAAATAATTTTACTGGAATTTCAATTTTTGAATTCAATGTTTAAATTGTCTGCAAGTCCATTTTATAAAGTTAGGGTACTAAACTGACCTAACCTCATTCCTTGCTTCAACTTAACCCAACCCCGCAATGGGAAAATGACATCTCTCTAATATCTATATAAGAAACTCTGTGGGACTACCTGTGTGAATTTGAGCCATTCTTAAGCTTGTTGACATACCCATATATTTAGGCAGCCTTTAGATACATAATAATGTAACACCTGAACCTTGGTTGAATGATGCTAACACCTCTATACTAATGAATGGGTCCATAAATACTGTCACTTATGTGAGAGTCTTCTGCACACCTCCTGGCTATATCTTTGTATGTGGAGGTTTTGGTAATGGCTTAGTGCTTGGGTAACTCATAGCCTTGATGGCTGGAGAATAAAAAGAGTGTGCTTTGCTGTACTCATTGTCACATTCTCTCTTCAATACAAAACACCAGCCTCCCATTGTTCCCTTCTATCAAACCTCTATAACCACCTTAAACAAGAACTTCCAGGAGGTGTGCATGATTCTGGGTTTGCCTCCACAAGGAGAGTTTTCTTTCTAAGGATCACTGTCAATGAAAAATTATCAGAAATCTCTCTCTAACATGAGGAGAGTTGGCCAATGCCACAGAAAAAGCAGTTTTAGCTCAGCAGTGATTGCTTGAATCACTGGCTAAAATAGCTCCTGTGCTTACTCCAGCCACTCTCAAATAAGCAGTTTTGATTACTTCTAGATAATCCTGTTAGTGTTTCTTTATATAAAAATAAGCTACTGCAAATGCATATTTTTCTTACCCATGTTTATTCTTGTAAGCGTAGTTGGGGGTCCACATATTTGATATTTGACTGTTGAAAACTTAAGCCTCATTCCTGGCTTTCCCCCTAGTGCTTCTTATCTGTCAGGCTGATGAGGACCTAGAGGCCTCCACACTGGAAGCTGCTGCTTGCTGGGGAGCCCTCCTGTGGGCTGTGCTGCCGTGCTGCACTGTTGACCCATTGAGATTGGGGTCTCTATGCAGAAGACTCTGAGCTGACAGGCTGGTTTTGTCTAGACATTAGTGGGGAGTCTTGGAGAGTAAGAGAATGGTTATACCTTGTGAATGAGGTGAACTCATCAGATGGTCACTCCTTAAAGAACAGTTATTTCAAAGAGAAAGTGAAAGCACAGGGAAAGGCAACCAGTAGGTGGTAAGATTCCAGAGGACTTCTCAGGACCACTAACTCTTCTGCTGCTACCCCTTTGTCTAATGCAACGCAGATCCTGACCCTCTGAGTTATTCAGAACAACACCCTTGACCTCACTGTGGCACAGCAAAGGGATTAGTTTAAATCTAGCTTATGCCCCAGTTCCTTAAACTCTATAAAGCAACCAGTTGTCATGGAGGAGGCCTCTAACCCTGTTGGCACTGATTTGAGGCACTATGGATATGAGGAGGTTATTGAAAAGATGTGACTGCTAGTTGACCCCAAAGCTGGACCCAGACCATCAGAGGCCCTCATCCTCTTCCCTGTCTTTGGAACATACTTGTCTTTCTTCTCTAGAAGCTGCCACAAGGACACAGCCTTGAGATAGTAATGTGGTGTTGAGAATTTCTGGATGCTATATGTGGCTAAACCTAGTTATGGCCTCTCTATAAACTTATAAGATTTGAATGAGTGGTTGCTAAGATATACTTGTCTTGCCCAAGATAAGCCTCATAAGTTCCCTTCCTTATTAGAACTGCCACCTACCAATATGTAGTGGTTTTTCTCTTTCTTTGGTCTCTCCTTGCCCTCTGCATGCAGGGCCAGTTTGCAAACCAATAATTGTTGAGCCAGACAGTAGACCAAAGAAATGGGTCTTAGAAAAGAGGCACCTGCAAAGGAAATCCCAAGTTATCCATCAACTTCTTTGTGGAAAGAGGTGCACTGTATGTTAAATGCTTGTGGACCACTGTGTGAGTACAGGGACACTCCCTAAAAGCCAGCTGGTGTAATACACTTGTTTGAAGAACTGCATATAGTGCACTGCAGCAGAGAAGAGAAATGAATTGCTGCTGTAGTGGGCTGGCTCCGCTGTGGGCAGGTCAGCTGGCCACCAATTCCAACTAGGGGCTGAAGCTTGAGCTAGAAAGTTAGAAAAAGAGCTGAGTTTAGAGAAGTATGTGCAGTTGTCCACATCTCAAGATGGAAAGAGGATAGAGGAGGTGGGAGGACAGGTAATAAGTTGGAGAATTTAGCATGCCATTTTGCAAAGCTAGGAGGGCATAGACTGCCACAAATTGAGGTTTGAGCAATTGTAAGAAAGCCTGATTAGAATGAGGCAGAATCACTGGGAAAATGAGGAAAGCAAGGGGGAAGATGTTGCCATAACTGACAGTAAAACAGTCTCATCCTTTTGAGTACAAAGAGAAATTAGTTATTGTTTTATTCTGATGCTTTTCCAAAGTGTTCTGCAAAAGTGCTTCATCTTCAAGGGGATTCATGGACTCTGACAAGTACAAGTTTCTGATAACTAAGATCAATTTGCCTTCATGTAGGGGAGGGCTGACAATGGACATTTCAAGTGCTTCCCTGGGGTCACCTGTGCAGTACCACAGTACCATGGGATGGTAGATTGAGGCCTCCCTTTATTCTCCTTTTCTGCATCAATAAAATGGGCTCATTACATAATCATATAATATTAGCATGTGAAGACATCCCTTTGCTGTAGGACACTTTGAAGCCTCTGCTGGAACATCTGCAAGAAAGAGGATGGGCAGTGACACTGCAGGAAATTCAAGACCCAGTTATTGCTATAAAATTTCTGGAAGTCATATGGGTAGGTAAGACACACGTTGTTTCAGAAGCTGTAATTGATAGGGTACAAGTCTATCCAACCCTTAAGAATCTAAAAGATGTGCAAGTCTTTATAGGGATTTGAGGGTTATAGAGGACTATTATCCCACACCTGGCAAAGTGCTTTTGTCCTTCATATGGGCTGGTAAAGGGAGAGCATATGTGGGACTGGGGGGTCAGAACAGCAAGAGCCATTAAGAAGGGAAAATACTAGCAAAGCAGATTAAAGCTCTGGGTATCTCCTACACAGGGCTACTATTTGATTTAGATGTGTCTGTGAAGCTTTAAGTTGGGCACTGTGGCGAGTAACAGAAGAAGAGAGTACCCCTAGAATCTTAGTCCCAGATTTGGAGGGGGAGAAACCCAATATACCCCCATAGAACAGCTCCTAGCAGTGTACACAGCACTATTCCAGTGCTGTTCCTCTCAGAACAGCGTATCATGGTAAGACTTTCCTTTCTATCAAGGGATGGGTTGACAATATTTTCCATCCACCCACTTCTGCCATGGCTCACACTCCTGCAAAGGAGCACCCTGTCTACCAGCTCACCATCTCTAGAAATGTAAGTGCTATTAGGTCCTGTAGAGTATGTAGATCCTCCACATGCTCCCACTCCTGTTCCTGTAGCAGCCCCTGGGCCCTACAGAGAGGGAGTGGGGGAATTTCCCACTGATCCCTGACATAAGATGCCTTGAAATGGGAACAAATCACGCAGCCAGGGCTGAACTCAGGTGATTTGGCTGGTGATCATTCATAAGCCCTGGCCATTAGCCTTTTGTACTGACCAGTGGCCTTGTTAATATCCCCTCCCCCCCAATACTGAGTCATGAATGCTGTGATTTTCTCAGTGGACCAATGGTTTAATGCATTTACAATAGTCAGGAGTGGAAATTTTAGAGTCTCTGGTAGGACTATGTTGTTATTTCATCTGAACGAGAGCTTTCTCTTATCAACCAGCAATTGTTGGATTTACAATCTTGCTTCCCCGCCCCTCCAAAACTGGTTGTTGACCTCTGGCCAGTTTCTAAATTATCATCTTGGGAAATATCCCTTCAGGCCATGACAGGTTTGACAGCTGCTAATTACAGGGGACCTGGAACAATTTCCTCTGTGGTCTTAACCAATAAGGCAGTAGCAGCGATGGCTCTAGGACAAAGGGGGCATCCATGACTTCAGGGTACAGTTGCTGGCTATAGAATCCTAGGGGTTTATGGTGATCCCCATGATATTGGTGAGTACCCCAAGGCATCCCCCTCCTTTTCATGCATAAGGAAAAGGAGGACCTAGTAATCGGGAGGCCAAGAAGGAGGTGGGGTTATCAGACTTTCTTTTAAGGTGTTAACAGCTCTGTGTTCTATTCTTCCCGTAAAATTGGGTCAGGATTGTGTTTCCGTAGTAAGACAGACAGGTTTTGCCATAAGAGATTTGGGATCCAATTTCAGCAACAGCCAACTAGCCCGAGAAAATCTCACAACTAGCGCTTCGTTTGGATCCTTGGGAAACATAGGACACTGTGAAAACTGCCTGGATCCAGGTGTGGTCCTTATTCTGATATCAGAGATTCCAAATAGCGAACCTGAGTTTGGACAAACTGTAATGTTTCTTTAGAGACTGGATGTCCTTTTAAGGACCAGTGTTCTAATAGGTGGATGCTATCTTCCTGTGAGGAGACCTAAGAAGAACAAAGGAGTAAATCATCCATGCAGTAAGATGGAAACTTTGAAAAAAAATTGTATCGTCCCACTGAGTCCTTAATAATTTGTGAGAAATAAAAAAGGCTTTCAGTAAAATCCTAATGCATTTCTGTTCAGGTAAATTGTTTTCCTTGCCAAGTGAAGGGAAAACAGTATTAGCTAGCTTCAACAACTGGGACACTTAAGAATATACTATGTAAATCAATTACCAGAGAGAATTTACTTCTAGTTGGGATGGAGGCTACCAGTGAACGAGGGGCAGGGACAGCAGAGTGTCGAGGGTAACAATATGCTCTATTGCTCGAAGGTCCTGGACAAGCCTCCACCCTCATTCCTGCAACATTCTCACAGGTAAAACAGGAGTGTTACAAGAACTAGTGTTAAGTGATAATGTGGCCCTGAGTTACATCATCTTTTATTATGGGCTTTGTACATTAAAGGGCTTCTTTAATGATGGGACATTAATTATTTCTAGGAAGAGGTTCTGAAAGATCCATTTGAACCTGAATAGGAGGTACACTGTGGATTTTGCCAATATCAGTCGAAGAGTTTGCCCATAAAGATATCTGTTGATCCAACAAAGACAATTCATCAGTGCTCTTAGACCCAGCTACTATACTGTAATAAACAGAAAAATAAAATATGTTGAAAGGCCATTTAATTCACCTAATCAGCCATTCTGACACTTACCATCAAGCTCTAACATCATTTCTCCCTTTCAGGTAAAGGATACTACAGTATGATGCATCTCTAGGAAGTCTAGGATTAATGAGTGGGTAGGGGTGGAAGACCAAGGAGAAAATAATGTGTATCTCAAGGGTCCTAAGCAAAAAGCATCAGTTTAAAACAAGTTCTATTGAATACCTTTTTCAAAAGCCCCAAATACAAATGTATTGTCAGAAATGAGTTGATAATATAATTTTAGTATCTTGGTGAATCACTGCTTTGTAACTTCAGGAGTGTCCTATATGATTCGTTTATGTGAGTTTCTTTCATAATCTGATCATAGCAAAGAGCCCAGCAGAGGGGAAGAAATGCTCTACAAAGTCCACTGTGTTCATCGTTTACATTATCAGTGTCACATTCTTTTCACATCAGGTACATTCGTCAGTCACTAAGTTACCCATGCCAGAGGATGAAATTCTTTTGAATCTTGCCTAAACCTTTAGGTTCTAAATATTTTTGCATTATGTGAGAATATAGGGGTAAGGTTAGTGACATCAGGTCTGAAATGTCAGTATGTGTCCCACATATTTGAGTCACTTTATTGCTCGGAGCAATGAAATGAGCCTCCCCAGATTGAGATTTAATATCTGCACTGAGGAGCGGCCTTGATTTGTACTTGGCTGTTGTGAGGAAAAAATATACCCAAATGTCTATTCCAAAGGGTGTGACCTTGGACAAAGAGTTGTTGCTCTTAGTGTGAGACAGCTAGATCATTTTCCTAGCAAAAGAATGGTAAAAAATGTATGGATGAGTTTGATTCTTGGCCAGGAAACTCTCTAGTGCTAGCATGATCACCTGGAGTTTGACGAACTGATCTCTGATATTTGGATCCAATCCTCGATCAGCGATAGAGTGTTCACTCTAGGGCCAAAATGCAGCATCTCAGCAGTGGCCTCCATCAGGTGTGGGTGTGGCACACTTGTCCATAAAAGTATAAATCCCCTGGTCATTTGCATGCTCCCAAGTGATTCCCAAAGTGAACAGTGTGTCTAGAAAGATGAGCTCTTTCAAAATGGATTGAATCACAGAACAGAACACACTCCCTGCTGTATATGGAATATGCTAGAGGCACTGCATTGGGCTCTTTGCTTGTACCTGGGTAATAAAATGGGGGAAAGCCTGTGGGGTCCTGCATGCATGACCCAAGATCAAATTGAAAAGCTTGTTTTGGAGGATCAACCACAGAGACTGTTAGTTGCCAGAAGTAGAGGCTCTAATTGTATGCATATCCAACTACATAGTTTCTAATAGAAAAATGCCATGGACAATTATGTCCACCGTGGGTGGTTTAGGAAGTTTTGGATGAACAAAAGGGGGTGTGGGGAAGACAATAAAGTGACTGTTATCTTGACAAATCTTGAGCTATTCGTTTTCTCCAAAGTCAATTATTAAGTGTTGTGTGAATAAGTAAATGAGCAGAGCTGATAAATATGCTACAGCTGGAATTGTTGTGGTTGAAGGAAATGTGCCCATGACATAGTTTCTACATCTACTTCTGTCACCCTCTTCAGACAAAGGACCCTGGTGTTGCCTTAAAGACATTTTTCTAGAGTAGGATACATATAAATTTCTAAAGATGTTTCCAAGTAAGCAGGAACAGAGTGGGCTTGAAGTTGGAACCAAAGACCTGGAAATGATTCTGTAGACGGCAATGGAAAAAAATAACGCTGACGTACATAAATGAGGATGTCCGTCAGAATACACTTCAAATATACTTGTATGTTTCAGAGCCACAGAATATTTGGAGATCTGTCCAACGAATGTGTTTTAAACTCAAAAACTTTGGGAGCCCACTCACTTCACTCCTAGTTCTATGTATGAGATGAGGGCAGGTGCAACCCTAGAGGCTATTTTCTCAATTAAGACAGTGGCAGGAAAGACCAGCTGTGGTCTGTTTCACACTTCTCCAGCCCTGAATACTTCCCAAGGATGGTCCCTCTGTGGTACAAAAGACATAGTTGAACATTAAAAATCAAAGGTCAAGAGTTTGATGTTTTCCTGGCATATGAAAGCAATTCTGTTGTTTCTTAGACATACACATTTACTTATACATATATTGTAAATTATAGATATGTATATTACATATATATCTTAGGCATACCTATGAGTTTTGACAGATGTACGATACTGCCATCAAAAGATAAAGGACATGCCATCACCCCAAAAGAACACTATTGTGGTTCCCAACTGAAAGAAACTTCTCCAATATGAAAGTTAACATTATAAAAAAGACTGAATTCCTTTGCTTTGTAATAACTCATAACTATTGTTTTTCTCACTCTTCTTCATGTGCCGAAAGTCAAGGCACATAGAAATGAAACCTCTGAAAAGCAAAATGGGCTGTGGGGCTTTGCGGATTAACACCATACTTCCAGCCACTTCTGCAACAAAAAGACTGAAAATTTCTCACATATTCTCTTACACTTCAGGATATTTCTCAAAATGATACTCTCTGCAGCTCACCTCAATTATACCTTCAATGGTGCTCTAAGCAGCCATGGCTTTGTGATGTGTTCACTGCGCAATCACAGTAAACTTGCATGGATATCGCCCTACTCAGAAAATAAACTCAAAAAACTCTAGAATGGTGCAGACCTAAATAATGCAGGGATTGCTGCCACTTTTTAAAATTAAAGGCAGAAAACTGTACAATATTGAACTTTTTTCACTCAAGTAGTGGGCAGGTTTAGTTTGCATTCCTGTTGATTTCAAACATGTAACATAAAGATGTAAAACAATAAAAAGTGCAGAGACTACAAGTTCTTTGTAATCTTCAGCTTGTGCACAATTGTTTTAGGGTTTTTTTTTTTTAATGCTATTGTTTGAACTATCCCATCTCCACTAATACCCTTTGGGGTTTTAAAATACAAATTAGTTTGTATCATTTTTATATCTACTTTTTTTCATGTATTTATCTGGCCATCAAAAATTCTGTAAAATTCTTAAATGAAAAAAAATGATGTTCACTTAGATTGAAAACTTTTCTCAGGTGGAGTGATAATCATATTTATCACCTTGTGTTTTATGAGAAGGTGCCTTGACAATTCCCTGTTGATTCTGTTTAATGGATTTTTGTCTTCTGTTTTAAATTTTGTTGTTAACAGTAAATAGAAAACCAAAAGCTTGTTACCCACGCTAACTTCATGTGTCAGTTTCTATATTTACCCATATTTAATCTCATTACTAAAATGTTTTGGCAAAGTTTGTATGCCATTTCCTTCTTACAGGTATCACACAGAGCTGACAGGAGATTTAGGTTTTAAGTCATTCGCATGTGAATATCAAATCACACTTTAGCAGTCTCTAAATGATAATAATTAAAAAAAACCCACCAAAATAATGCTCAAACTCATGACCACATATTCTTTATACAAAATGTTTAACAAAATGAAGATTAACCATAGGTATATTTATCTTTATGGGGAATCTTTCCTGTTAATCACAAGAATGCAGGACTTTCTTGCTGTGCTCTATTTACTTCTACAGGCAAGCAGTTCATGAAACATTGTTTAAATATATTGCATGGTGAAAATTCAAATTATCAACACTGACACTATCACTCACTGAGGCTCCTACCCTGACAGCAAAGATATATACACCCTAGCCTCCCTACTATCTCACATGTCATCATTTACATAATGACTTATTCCAAATAAATTGATATGGAAAATAAAAAATGCTCTTATACTTGCCACACCTCCCTCCCAAAAACTTTATCAGTAAGAAAGTTAGGATGTATACAGGGAACTAGGCATATCTAGGACCTGTCATTAGGCCAGTAGGAAAACCCAAATACCAAAGTGTCCTTTTTAAATGGAGCCTTAAAATGTAATAAATACAGTATTAAAAAATTGAACCTAATTGCATATTACAAATATACTTCAATTTATTCATGGATCCAACAGATTTTAAAGGAGGAAGGGAAAATATTAACTGATTTAAGGAAAATGCAATACCTATTAATCTTATGTATAATAGATGAAAGATGACTCAAAGTTATCTCACCTCAATAATCAGTTCATAAATTAGTAAAAATCCACATCCCAGCGATGCAATTTTATAAAGAAGTTGGATAAAACACATTTAGAAATTTAATAGTAACTCTCGTGAAAAGTTTTCTGGACCATTATACGTGGCTTAATTTCCACCAAGTTTTCTCATGATACTTATATTTTATTTGGTAAGTTTTCTCTTGTAAGGATGTGAATCAATGGAAATCTTTCCCACACTTTACATTCGGGCTTTATCCAGTAACTATTTTCATACCTTCAGAAAAAGCCAGGATGATTAAAGCTTTCCTCACATTGCGAACATTCAAATGATGTATCTACAGTGTGCACTCTCCTGTTTTCAAATGGTTTGTGACAAATAATGGCTTTACCGATGTTTACATTCATCTGGTTCTCTCCAGTGTTGAGTTCTCTCATGTAGTCTGAGATAACTGGAATAATAATGCATTACTGCATTTTGTACACTCAGTTTTTCTCCACTGAGATTTCTTTTATGTATTTGGAAACTTAGATGAGAACTGAAAGCTTTACCACATTGCTCAATTCACAGAGTCTCTTCTATATTTATGTGTGTTGGCAAAAACTGTTAAATCCATAGACTTTACGTTCATAGTGTTTCTGAGCAGTATGAGTTCTTTGGAGTGTTTGTAAGGAAATGTAATCCCTGAAGGCTTTACCACCTTTCTTACATAAACAGAACGTCTTTGCAGTCTGTTTTGTATGTTTTGGAAGATAGCTAAAACACCTGAATGCTTTACTATATTTTTCACATTCTTAGGGTTTCTCTCCAGTGTGATTTATTTTATGTTTCTGTAGAGAACTGTGATAACGGTATACTTTAGTACACTGCTTACATTCGTAGGGTTTCTCTCCAGTGTGACTTCTTTCGTGTTTTTTTAAGAAACGGGACTCTCTGAAGGCTTTACCACACTGCTTACATTCATAGGGTTTCCCTTCAGTGTGTATTCTCTCATGTCTTTTAAGATAACGGAGACAACTGAATGCTTTAGTACATTCCCTACATTTATAAGGTTTCTCTCCAGTATGAGTTCTTTCGTGCGTTTGTAATTGACAGTAATCTATGTAGGCTTTTCCACATTCCTTACATTTATAGAGTTTCTGTTCAGTGTGCATTCTCAAATGTTTGCGAAGAGAACTAGGAAAAGTGAATGCTTTACTACATTGTGTGCATTTATAGGGTTTCTCTCCAGTGTGAATTCTCTCATGTGTTTGTAATTTACAGTAATCTCTGTAGGTTTTTCCACATTCCTTACATTTATAGAGTTTCTGTTCACTGTGCATTCTTTTATGTTTACTAAGAGAACTTGGACAAATGAATGCTTTAGTACACTGCTTACATCCATAGGGTTTCTCTCCTGTGTGAGTTCTCTCATGTGTTTTTAAGTAATGGGACTCTCTGAAGGCTTTACCACATTGCTTACATGCATAGGGTTTCACGCCTGTGTGGACTCTTTTATGTTTGAGAAGAGAACTTGGAAAACTGAATGCTTTATTACACTGCTTACATTCGTAGGGTTTCTCTCCAGTATGAGTTCTCTCATGTTTTTTAAGAAATGGGTCTCTCTGAAGGCTTTACCACACTGTTTACACTCATAGGGTTTCCCTACAGTGTGTATTTTTTCATGTCTTTGAAGGTTACAGAGAAGACTGAATGCTTTAGTACATTGCTTACATTTATAGGGTTTCTCTCCAGTGTAAGTTCTTTCGTGTTTTTGTAATTTACAGTTATCTATGTAGGCTTTTCCACATTCCTTACAGTTATAGAGTTTCTCTCCAGTGTGCATTCTCATATGTTTGCGGAGAGAACTGGGACAACTGAATGCTTTAGTACACTGCTTACATTCATAGGGTTTCTCTCCAGTGTGAGTTCTCTCATGTGTTTTTAATAAATGGGACTCTCTGAAGGCTTTACCACATTGCTTACATTCATACGGTTTTTCTCCGGTGTGTATTCTTTCATGTCTTTGAAGATAACGGAGACAACTAAATACTTTAGTACATTGCTTACATTTATAGGGTTTTTCTTCAGTATGGATTCTTTTGTGTGTTTGTAATTTAAAGTAATCTCTGTAGGCTTTTCCACATTCCTTACAATTATAAAGTTTCTTCTGTTCAATGTGCTTTCTTTCATGTTTGGAAAGAGAACTGGGACAAATGAATGCTTTAGTACACTGCTTACATTTGTAGGGTTTCTGTCCAGTGTGAGTTCTCTCGTGTGTTGTTAAGCAACGGGACTCTCTGAAGGCTTTACCACACTGTTTACATTCATAGGGTTTCCATCCAGTGTGTATTCTTTCATGTCTTTGGAGATAACGGAGAAAACTGAATGCTTTAGTACATTGCTTACATTTATAAGGTTTCTCTTCAGTATGGATTCTTTTGTGTGTTTGTAAGTAAGAGCGATCTCTGTAGAATTTACCACATTGTTTACATTCATAGGGTTTCTCTCCAGTGTGAGTTCTTTCATGTCTTCGAAGACGACTGAGACAACTGAATGCTTTAGTACACAGCTTACATTCATAGGGTTTCTCTACTCCATGGTGATTTCGTTCATGTTTATCAAAAATTTGGAGATAACTGAGAGCTCTCGCACTTGCCTTACATTTACATGGCTTCTCTCCATCTTTCTGATACTCATAGGGATGGTGTCCACTGTGACATCTGATGTGGCTATTACAACATGAATGCTGTATGAAGACTTCTCTATGTACACTGTATTCCCATGGTTTTACTCTTGGCAAAGTTTTCTTCTTCAGACTGAGATTTGAAAATAGGCTGAGGTTTTCCTCCCACTGACCACTCACTTCACTTTCACAGATTCTCTCTTCTATATGACTTCTGTGAAAATTAAGAGATGTATTTCATGATTTCCCATTAATATTTTTTTGTAGAATATTTGAACTACATTTTCATGATTTATGGCAAAAGTACAGGTTTTCTGCTGCCTAAATTGGCTGAATTAAAGATACTAAATTTTCCACAAGAGAAATTTCACCCTTGCAATGATCAAAACTGTGATATTCACATATAGGGTTTATTAATACCATTTCATAGAGAACTGCTTTGCAAATGCAAACCATCTATATCATATATAAGAAAGTAATTTGGCAAAAAAAATTCTGAGAAGATCATAAATATGAAGAGGTTCTTTTGCTTGCTTCTTTTTAGAATTTTGTAGCATACCAGGACACCCACACATAACACTGGCTTAATATTGTGCGTGTGACTCACCTCAGTTTTCTCCCCTGGTTTTTGTACTGATCTTCAATGTCATAATCTTCCATTTTTTTCCCTAAAAGCAGACCCCACAAAAAAATCCAAAGTATTAGAAATTATGGGAAAAAAATTATTAGTTCTGTGGTGAGCTATATCCATCCCATTTATTTATCAATGCCCTGCATTTCTACATTCCATATCTTAGAACGATGCTGATAAGCAACAAACATCATCTCTAATTAACAAGGTTAAGATGAAGTCATGCATACCTACTGAGGCCAGGTTCTTTAAGGTTTCCCGCATCACAGCTCTGTAGAGTTTCCTCTGCGAAGGGTCCAGTAAAGCCCACTCCTCCGGGCTGAAGTTCACAGCCACGTCCTCAAAAGCCACTGAGTCCTATAACATCCCAAATATGTGTACGGTAAAAGTTGTAGTAAGACTGATAGCACTTCACACCTATACTATATGTACAGAAATTTACCTATGATTCTGTCATCACCAAACATGTATTTTATAACTTGATCATCAAAAACTTGCTCTCAGTCCACACGTACTTCCTCATTTTTAACAGCATCACAAAGTATTAATACATTTTTACTGTGATAATACTATGTCTTATTTTTCCCTAATGGCAGGGTCCACAGCCTGTTGGGAAATGACAAAAATGCTATAAATATGAAAAAAACATCATTTTAAGACTATCAATTTCTTATAGAAGAATTCTTTCTTCTCCTTCCTTATTCCTCACCATTTACAGCATTCCGTGAAGCGGTGGGTTACTTCTGCATATGATTTTAATAAAAACGTAATGAAGAACTGGAAGCTTTTATTCTAATTCCATTACCAAACATGCAAGTCCAGGAGGCCTGTGGAAATCCAACTTTTAATAAACCCCAGCTGGCCAAATCATCTTACAGTTGTCTAGACCATTAAAAGTACAGGCATACTATTTACTATTTTTCTTAACTTTATGCATCTTCATCAACATCAAGACAAGAACGTCCACCAGAAAAAAACCTTATGACTTACTAAGAGGCTTGGGTGATGGTTAGCATTTTGTAGGATTAAAGTATTTTAATTAAGGTATGTATCTAGGTTGTTTAGACATACTGCTATTTCACACTTAATAGACTACAGTAAAGTATAAACATACTTTTAATATACACTGGACATCCAAAACATTCATGTGACCTACTTTATTAATATTCATTTTATTGCCAAGGTCTGAAATCACACCTGCAATATCTCCGAGCTATGTCTGTCATGAGATGCAACTGGCTAAATGAAAATATTCTTGTTGGGAAGCATTACTATTACCTTGTGTAATATTTATCACAAACACAGTTTTTCCTCTCTTTCTCTGTAGGATTTTATGGTCTAGACAGTTATTTTGAACTTAGAGCTCAGATATTAGGAAGAAGGCATGACAACTTACACTGGAGAGAAACCCTATAAATGTAAGCACCTTATTCTCAGGTGCCTCAGGGCTGCTTCTAGTCTGTTTTTGGCACACACGGGCACACATGCAAGATAATAATATGGTTTTGCAAAAAAGAGCACACTGACGTAATAGTCGATCCTTAGCCCTGCTGACACTGAGGAACAGGTTAACAGCTGCAGATCACAAGAGAGTTCATTCACATCCACAATGGTTGATGGTGAATTTGCCTTCGGCAGCACATATACTAAACAAGGAACAATACAGAGAAGATTAGCATGACCTCTCAAGTATAACATGCAAATTCGTCCCATATTTTATGAATAGAATAGAAAAGTAAAAATAGGCAAAGGTGCCAGCAGTGCTTTCTTCCAAAAGAATATTTAAATGTCTAGTGTCTAATCAGGAAGAAGTGTTTCCTGACCAGCCACTCTAGAGGCTGGCCTTCCTTTTTCTGTCATTGCCAAGCTCCCCCATGGAGTAAGGAGTATGATCGCTCAACCCCAGAGCATAAGAATCTTCAGCAGAAGAAACCAAACATGACCAATAGGGTATGAAAGGGTTTATTGCTACCATAATTGAGTCTCCAGGGAAAGTAAGGTAGGACTCTCAAAAAGGCATGAAATAGAGAACAAGAAAATGTCCAGAGACTTGTTTTGTATTGTAGTTAGGGGATGGACTAAGGTGAGTATTCACATACAAAGGTGGGAGCTTTCATGGATTTTAATCTCTGCTATCACAAAGGAAGGAATACTAAGGCTTTCTTTTCATCTTGTATTGATGTGGGGCACAAGGCAAAGGAGGAGAGATGAAGCTCTAAAGCTGTCAGCAGTCAGTGCTAAAAAAATGGAGTCGGAGACTTCTGGTTTCTGGTCTGGCGTTTGAGTAACTTAGAAGCTGTCATTCCCTACCTCCCTATAAAAAAAGCAAAGAAATAAATTTATTTTCTTAGGTACATCAGAGTATTTAGATTACGGGATAACCCAGTGTCTCCATAACTAAGAAAGAGAAAACAAACTGGGCATTCTGAAACGTACTCCAGATATTCAATTCTACTTTGGCAGTCTCATGCAAAGACAAAAAAGAATAAAAAAGACACAACACAATACCCATGAGCCATAGGATAACACACTTTATACAAAAGGTTTAAAAGCACATTACAAGACTGTATGAAGGAAAAGACAAAAGAACAAGAAGAAAGTGGTGAAGTAACAATACTGAGATTTTCCTAAATTTAATGACAGACAGCACACTATAGATCCAGGAAGCTCAGAGAACACTCAATATTATAAACTAAAGTGCAGGACCAAGTATGTCACATATAAACTAGACAAAATTCAATACAAAGAGAATATATTGAAATAAGTGAGGTGAAAAAAAGCATCTTAGTCATTAAAAAATAAAGATTAGAATTAAATTAGGCTTCTTTTCAAAAACCATGCAAGCATGAAGAGTAAGAGAAATATTTCAAAGTGTGAAAGAAAAACACCATTCTCCTAAAACTATGTCAAGCAAACTTATCCTTTTAAAAGGAAAAAATCAAAACTTTCTGAGACAAAGATTGCAGAAATTGCTCATTAGTACATCCACCTGGAAAACATTAAAAAATTCATCAGAAAGAAAGAAAATGATAAAGTTGGGCAGTTACAAAAACACGAAGGTTAAGAAGTCTTTTATATTTCTTAAAATTAATATAACAGATGACACTTTGCTGAAAGTAATTTTATCAACAATTTATTTGGCAATTATAAGCTTATGAATAATTGACAACAAGGTGACAAGGACAGAGAGGAGAAAACTGGGAGACACTATGAGGTATTTGCACAACCAGTGCAGTGTTGTACTATAAGTTGACATAGACGGTGACTTAGATGTAAATGTATAATAAAAACTGAAGAGCAACCACCAAAATACTTTTTTTAAAGTATGGGTAATTGATATTCTAAGACAGTAGAAAAAGACAATCAGGTAAAATACTCAATTAAAGCCAAAGAAGGCAGACAGAAAAAGGTAGAAAACAAAAAGTAACAAATAACAAGGCAACATAGACAAGAAGTTAAGGATGTCAGAAGTATAGTGGCATGACAGGCCCCTGTTGAAGAGCTATAATTCAGTGGAAGATTTCTAGTCTAACACATAAACACTTCTGAGATCTCAGCAAAGCATCTGAAGGCAAACTGGGCAAGCAAGGGAGGAGGAAACAGATTGCACACTCTATGTAGCACTGAGCCTTTCTGTCTGAGTGATCAGCATATATTACTGGGGAACCCAGTGATCAGGGAAGAGACATAATACAGAAGTATGACAGCTGTGTTCTAGCAGCCGCTACCGTCAGACAGAAAACGGAGACAAAGAGCCTGGCTGCCTCTCCCCACCTACCAGAGCTCACCTCCCTGAGCTAGCAGCAGGTCACACAGGAAGCTGCAGCAGTGAGTGTCAGGCTACAGACCGGGAAGACTGGAGCCCCAAGAACTGAGGAGACAGGTTCTGAGTGGCAGACACACAATGAGGCTCGTCCCATTGGCAAGGGTAGAGATACAGAGGAGAGGCACCTGAGGCCTGGTGGTCATCATTACTGGGAAAAACCAGAGCCGCAGGCATGCTGGCGGCCTCTCCCAAACCACCTCAAACCAACCAATCAGGTTGATCCTGGCACAGGTACCTGGGACATCTGAGGTAGCACTACACTGCATCTAGCCACCTGGGCAGCACCAAAACTTCAGGGGCTTCGCACAGGCTTGAAACTCCAAGCCCAACACATTCTCCCATGGGGTGGAGCTCTTGGACCCAGGTACAACCAGATCACAGAAGAGATATACATCTCCCCAGGAAATAAAGGCCTTTTTTTTCTTTTGCTACCCAGCAAAGGTCAGGAGGCCTGGGCAGTGTAGAGGCTTGTGTGCCACTGACTGGAAAATGAAGGAAAAACCTTTTCTTATGAATGGGTTAAGGAGGCATTACTATTAATAATAATATAATATTTTTAAAAGCAGAGTTCCTTCCATAACTTTATAGGAGGAGAAACAGTCGATCAAATACCCTGTATAACCATGGTAACAAGGCAGCTCAAAAAGATTCTTTAAAATCTTCTGAACATAAAATTGAAGATATGAAAAGAAATCAAGAAATACATAGTAACGAACGATAATGATAGTACAACATATCAAAACTATGGGACATGACAAAAGTGTCATAAGAGGAAAGTTCATATCATTACAGGCCTATCTCCAAAAAATAATAATGAGCCCAAATAAACAATCTAATGCTCCATCTTAAAAAAACAAGAAAAGGAAGAACAAATGGAGACTAAAGTCAGCAGAAGGAAAGAAATCATCAAAATTAGAGCAGAAATAAATGAAATTGAAAACGAACGATAGAAAAAATAAATGCAACAAAGAGCTGGTTCTTTGAGAAGGTTAATAAAATTGACAAACCTCTGGCTAGACTCACTAAGAATAAAAGAGAAAAGACACAAATAAACAAAATCAAATTCAATAACTTCAAATAAATGGACAAGTCCTTAGAAATATATACAACCTTCCAATACTGAATCATGAAGAACTGGAAAATCTAAATAGACTGATCAACAGTAAGGCAATTAGAACCACCATCAAAAACTTCCCAAAAAGGAAAGGTCCAGGATCAGATGGCTTCACTAGTAAATTCTACCAAACATTCAAAAATTGAAAAAGAGGCAGTACCTCCTAACTCATTTTATGAGGCCAACATCACCTTGATACCACACCCTGGTATAGATAACACAAAAAAAGAAAACCAATATCTTTGATGATTACAGATGTAAAGCTCCTAAACAAAATACTAGAAAATTGAATACAATACATTAAAAAGATTATACATGGCCATCAGGTGGGGTTCATCCAGTGATGCATGGATGGTTCAAAATATGTAAAGCGACCAATGCCACATACCACATAAACAAAATCCAAGATCAAAGTCATGATCATATCCATAGATGCAGAAAAGGCATTTGACAAGATACGGCACCCATTTATGATTAAAGCACTTAATGAGTACAGAAGGAAAGTACCTCAAAATAAAAACACCATATTTATATATGACAAACCTTCAGCTAATATCATACTTCATGGTGAAAAACTGAAAGCTTTTCCTCTAAGATCAGGAACGAGACAAAGCTGCCCACCCTCACCACTCTTATTCAATATAGCCAGAAATATACAATGGAGAAAAGAAACCTCTTCAATAAAAGGTGCTGGGAAAATTGGAAAGCCATATGCAAAAGAATGAAACTAGACTGCTATCTATTACCATACATCAAAGTTAAATCAAAATGAATCAAAGACCTAAATGTAAGAACTGAAACAACACATTGCATAGACGAAACCACAAATACTATATTCACAGACCTTGGATTTAGAGAGAATTTTATGAAAGTGACTTCAAAAGGGAAGTTAAAGCAAAAATAAATGGATGAGACTATATCAAACTAAAAAGCTTCTGCACAGCAAATGGAACCATCAACAAGACAAAGCGGCAACCAACTGGGACAAGATATTTGCAAACAATTCCACCGATAAGGGGCTAATATCCAAAATATGTAAAGAACGCATACAACTCAACAGCAAAAACAAACAAACAACAAACAAACAAACAAACAAAAAACCCCCAGGTAATCAAGTTAAAAAAAATGAGCATAGAAACTGAAAATACACTTCTGCCAAGAAAACATGCAAAATGCCAACAGACACACGAAAAAATGTTCAACTTCACTAGCTATTAGGGAAATGCAAATATAAACTACAATGAGCTACCATCTCACTCATATCTGTTAGAATGGCTATTATCAACAAGACAAGTCCTAACAGGTGTTGGAAAGGCTGTGGGGGGAAAAGGAACCCTTATTCACTGCTGGTGGGACTGTAAATTGGTACAGCCACTATTGAAAACAATATGGAGCTTCCTCAAAAAATTAAATTGAGAGAACTACCATATGACCCAGCAATTCCTCTTCTGGGTATCTTCCCCAAAACATTGAAAATATTTATGCATAAAGACACATAGATCCCAATGTTCATTCAGCATTATTCACGGTGGCCAAGACATGAAAGGAACTGAAGTGCCCTTCAATAGATGATTAGGTAACATGGATGTGGTACATATATACAATGGAATACTACTCAGCCATAAGTAAAGGTGAAATACTGCCATTTGCAACAAAATGGATGATTCTTGAGATTATCATGCTAAGCAAAATAGGTCAGATAGGAAAAGTTGAGGACCATATGATTTCACTTATATGGGGTATAAAATTGAAAGCAACAAAAGAATAAGACAAACAAAAAACTCATAGACACAGACAATAGTTTAGTGGTTACCAGAGGTAAAGGGGAAGAAGGTGGATAAGGGTAAAGAGGGTCAAATAGGTGGTGACGGAAGGAAATTTGACTTTGGGTGGTGAATACATAGTACAATATACATATGACATTATTCAGTGGTACACTTGAAGCCCCAATAAATTCAATTTAAAAAACAATTAAAAGATGTGATAGATATTAATGTAAATGTATCAATCACTACTTTCAAAAGACAACAGTGCACTTGTATTCATTGTGCATGTCAAGGCCAATGAGCACCCTATCAAACAGACTGTGAAGAAATTCTATGACGTTGACCATGATCACTGTCAATACCCTGGTGAAACCTTATGGAGAGAAGGCACATGTTCAACTGGCTCCCAACTACGATGCTTTAAATGTTGCCAACAAAACTGGGATCATCTAAACTGAGTCCAGCTGGCTCATTCTAAATATAATTTTTTTACTGTAAAAAAAATAAAAGGAGAGCAAATTTAACCCAAAACAAAGTAAAAGAAGTCATAAGAATTTGAAAAGAAATCAATGTAATCACAGGAAAGTCAATAGATAAAATTAAAATTTAAAAAGTTGGTTGTTGACGAGATTAATAAAATTGATAAACATCTAGTCAACATAACTGAGAGGGAGACAGAAATTACAACCAAAGGCCATCAGGGGTCACTCCAGGAGGTATGACAGTGGTAATTAACAACTCTGAGGACACTAAAGGTGCCTCTGAGGACACTACCAGGTATGCCCACTGTATGGCAATTTAAACAGCCTAGAGCCTTCTATGGTAGGGGGGCCCATTCAGAGTGGGCCAATTTGCAAGTGACAGCAAAAATGGGCTCAAGTAAAATTTATAAACTTGAACTGTGTTGCCTCCTAAACACCAAAAATATATAGACAATATGGTTGGTGCTGAGAGGGACTTCTAATTCTTCATGGTGCCAAAAAGGAAGTGATCTTCTGTTTTTTTATACAATGTTTTCAAATGCAACCAAGGCATCAGGCCCTCATACTATATCTTAGCAATGGCTCATCCACTTTGTGCAAGGCTCATTTTCCAAAATATGTTATGTCCTGAATGTCAAACTAATGTCCACAAAGAAGAATGTCGTGAATGTCAGGTAACACCTGTGCTCCTGGAGCAAAGTAAATGCAGCTCAGATGTTTCCTGCAGAGACTGTGTTCGTGGCAGTGGTGCTGAGGTTCCCTGCGGGGAGCCAGGTAAGGGTGTGTCATGTCCCTTCAGAGAGGAAGGCCAAGTGCAACTGGGAGACTGTTGACACAGGCACTGTACAGACCAGACTTGACCAAACCTGTGATAGCAGAATGTGTACCAGTTGCTGACTGGATGGGGCCAGTAATTCCCATAATGATAGGGATTAAGGTTAGGGGCTAACTGGGTGGTACCACAGCCTCCAGGTAGTGGACATCCACTGTGAGGTGTCATTCATTCTTTCCAGGGTTAAGAACAGACCAAATTTGGAAAGGACAAGCACTGGGGTAATCACTTCTTCCTCAAAGGTTTCTCATTTTTCAATCCTGGAGGACCCTGTTCAATTGACACTGGGCAATAGTATCTAATTGAATAAGGAGTAGGGACCACGCAGTTGCATTTTTGTGAAGCTAGTGGGGAAGTGCTGGTGAAGACTTAATTTAATTTCATGAACTGTTGGTTCAGAGCTGTCCTACTCACTATGGGTTATTTCAGAATAATCTGAACTAGGAGTGTGAGAAAAGGCAAAGATTTCTGATGCTTTAGGCCAAGTATACCACTTTGTCCTCTATATAGTTTCAGTAACTCACTCACCTGAGATAGTGTGTAACCACACTTCAATGACTGAGAGCCCAGGTATAACTGTAATGTAAGGTAGCATTGAGTTATTGTGTGAGGTTTGTTAATTACTGCATTTCAAGAGATGGCAACATTCATTCAAAACCTGTTTTAGAAGCTCAAAAGCCAAGGAATCTCCATATCTCTTTCTTGTTTTGAAATTCTTAGTATATTTTGGATTTCCAACTGGATCAAATTGTCAATTTTTAAAAAATCTATTTCTCCTTTGTTTCCTTCTCCTTACCTTCCCTGATTTGTATTTTAGGCCACTGGATAAACACGGGGAGACTCAGTGTCCTCCCTACCCTGGAATCAATCTTTTTTTTTCCCACCAGAGGGCCTCAAATCAGTGCTACAGAAATAGTCACTGTGTAGGATTTAAGAACCCAGGGCTGAAATCCTGTTTGAACGAGTCCCTTTGCTGTGCCACAGTGAGGCTGTGGATTGTCCACAACAGCCATAGGGCCAGGATCTGCACTGAGGCAGAGGCATGGGCAGCAGCAGCAGAGGCACATAAGGAACGTGGGGAGCCCTCTGCTATCAGGAGAGAGGACCCAGCCCACCAGCTGTGGGCTGCCTAACCTGTCTTCTCTCTCTCTTTCTGAAATACCTGCTCTTTAAGGAATGACCACCTGATGGGCTTGCCTTACTCACTAATTATCCTTCTTCTTCCTTAGACCCATCCTACTATGGGGAAGAAATCAGCCTAGTCACACCTTCACTGTAAACACACAGAGAGGTTCCACCTAAGACATGGACCCAGGAGCACTGTAAAGAAGGTCCACTTCTGTAACCCTGCTCCCTAAAAACAACAAATTATCAAACTGTCAATATAGGCTCTTTGATATACAGATCCCAGGCTCAGTGGGTCCATGACACAGCACAGGACAGCACAGCATGGGGCAGCACAGCCAACAAGAGGGCTCCCCAGCAAGCAGCAGCTTAGTGGCAGGGGCGGGGTGGGGGTGCGGTTTCCAGGTCCTTATCAGCCTGACAGATAAGAAGCACTAGGGGGAAAGGGAGAGGTAGGGGTTACATGGTCAGGAATCAAACATTAAATACGTGAACCTACTACTTCCAAGAACAAACACAAGTAAGAAAAATGTTCTTGGCACTGGCTAGTCTTTATATAAAGAAACTAACAGGAAGATCAGAAGTGATCGAACTGGTTGCTGGAGTGTGGATGGAGTCCGAGCACAGGAGTGGAACAAAATAACCTTCCAATGCATTATTTTTTGAAAAGAAAAACAAAAGTTTATATGTACCATATTTTCCTATGATGAATCGTAATTTTAATCAGCTTTCGCTTTTAAAAATTGCCTTATTTTAACTTTTCTGCTTCCAAGATGTATTCCTTTAATCACTGGCAGATATAAAACAGCACATTATAGAAATTAACAGATCTCTTTCTAAATGAAAGGACAAAGGGCTTTATGATAGTTATTCCCTCTCCTATAGTTCAAACTGGGGATATTTTCAGAATTAAGTAGAATATTATTATACATTGGGGTTTTTAATTGAGCTCCGAAATAGTCTACAAATTTCAACAATTTCCATAGGCTTTGAGGTATTTTTCTCTTACCAATGAAAACAGAAATTGAATTGCTTTTTCCTTATGGACATCAAATAGGGATTCCTTTGCCTTAAAAATACTATAGCCTTAGTTTATTTTTTTGAACTTTCGTCACTTTATTGTAAACCAATAAATGTTATCCAAAACCACAGATGTAATTATAACTTCATTGTACAACATAAAATTATGCTAATCGTAAAAGCCTGTTGGAATTTACCAAATACTCATTAATATATTTTTACATTGCCACATGACCATGTACTCTCAAGTGCTAATAATAAATGTTATCATTGGTTTCATCATTATAAAAACCCATATTGCAAATAGTTGTTCCTGTTGAGAAAAATTCGCAGTTTTAAAAATGGACTATCCATTTTAATCCTAATAATCTAGGATTATTAACAGCAAGCAAAACTGGTAATTTTTCAACACTGATATCAAACTGATAGTGTACACAATTCAAAATGAAGAAATTAATAAACACCCAATCATAGCGTAAGTGTTCACCTGTTATGACGATTGCTTTAATGCTTTGGAAAAGTGAACACTTAAGCGTTAACACGTGAACAGTAAGGTTTGCCGTCATCTCTGTCTGCTGCAGGTAGAAACACTTTCATCCAATGCTTTGAAGCATGTGTACAATCACCATTCAACAGCCACTTCAAGGTTATTAACCAGTTATCTTTTCTCCTACAAAGTCCAAAAAATACACTCAATACAACCTTTCCCTTTTATAGTCTGCCCGGATTTATTCCTTTAAAGTCAGCAAAACCAAAAAGCACATTAGATATTTTCAGATCCAACATGAGTCTAAAAACAGAAACAAACTCATAGACAAAGAGAACATTTTGAGGGTTGCTAGATGGGAGGGAAGTTGGGGGGTAAAAAAGGAGAAGGGATTAAGAAATACAAATTGGTAGTTACAAAATAGTCATGGGAATGTTAAGCATAACATAAGGAATACAGTCAATATACTATAATAACTATGTACGGTGTCAACGGGTACTAGATTTATTGAGTGATCAATTTGTAAGTTAATAAATGTCTACCACTATGGTGTACACCTGAAACTACTGTAATTTTGTATCTCAGCTAGAGTTGAAAAATAAAAATATTTTTAAAAAACACCTATGGCATCTTTCACAGAATTACAACAAATAATCCAAAAATTTATATGGAACCATAAAAGACCCTGAAGAGCCACAGTAATCTTGAAAAAAAAAGAACGAAGTTGGAGGTGTCATGCTACCTGATATGACACTATACTAAAAGGACATAGTAACCAAAACAGCATGGTACTGGCATAAAAACAGACACGTAGATCAATGGAACAGAATAGCCCAGAAATAAGCTGCATATATACAGTCATTTAATCTATGACAAAAGAGGCAAGAAGAGACAATGGCACACAGACAGTGCATTCAATAAATTGTATAAGGAGTACAAAACTGGACAGATACATGCAAAAAAAATGAAACTGGACTACCATCTTACTCCACATATAAGGATAGACTCGAAATGGACTGAAGACTTAAATGCAAGACCCAAAATTATAAAACTCCTAGAAGAAAGAATAGGTAAGCATAAGAAAGTAAACTCGGACATTGACCTTAGTGATATTTTTTCTTATACATCCCTTCCCTTGGGTATGGGAAAGAAAAGAAAAAAATAAACAAATAGGACTATATCAACATAGAGTTTTTGCAGTGAAGGAAACCATCAACAAAGCAAAGACAACCTACTGAATAGAAGAAGATATTGGCCAATGATATATCTGATAAAGGGTTGACATCTAAAATTTATAAAAAATTCATACAACTCAATGCCAAAAAAAAACCACCCCAAAATATTTAATTATTAAATGAGAAGAGGATCCGAATAGACATTCCTCCAAGAAGGACATGCAGATGGCATTAGACATATGAAAAGATGCTCAACATCACTAATCAACAGAGAAATGTAAATTAAATCCAATGAGATATCACCTCACACCTATCAGATGGCTATGATCAATAAATTAAAAAACAAGTGTTGGCGAAGATGTGGAGAAAAGGGAAACCTCGTTCACTGTTGTTGGGACTGTAAATTAGTGCAGCCACTATGTAAAACAGTATGAAGTTTTCTCAGAAAATTAAAAATAAAACCATCTTACGGCCTAGCAATTCCACTTATGGGTATTTATTCAAAGAAATCCAAAACACAAATTCGAAAAGACATATTCCCTCTTCCTGCAAGCAGCCTGACTTGACCTCTGAAAATTGTTCACTATTTCTTGAAACAGAAAATCCCACAAAATCATGCAAATCAAGAGATTCAAATCTTTGCCTTCACTTTAACAACACTTGTGAAACTGCCCAAGCCATCAAGGGTATGTTTATCTGAAAAGCCACCAATTACCTGAAGAGTCACTTTACAGAAGCAATATGTGCTATTCCATAGTTACAGTGGTGGATTAGGTAGGTATGCCCAGGCTAAGCAATGGGGCTGGACACAGAATCAGTGGCCCCAAAACTGCTTAATTTTTGTTGCAAATGCTTAAAAAATCAGAGAGTAAAATTGAGCTTAAGGATTTAAAGTAGATTCTCTGGTCTTTGAGCACATCCAGATGAACCAACCTGCAAGACCAGTGCAGAACTTACAGACCTCTCCCTGCCACATTGACATAAAACTTACTGAAAAACAGCAGGTTGTTCCTAAATCAGAAGAGGAGGTTGCACAAAAGAAAAAGATATCCCAGAAGAAACTGAAGAAACAAAAACTGATGGCCTGGGAGTAAATTCAGCATCAAATAAATGATAATAAAAGTAAAAAAAGAAAAAGAAAAAAGAAAGAAAAGATATATGCACCCTATGTTCACTGCAGCACTATTTATGACAGCCGAGATACGGAAGCAACCTAAGTGTCCATCAGTAGACAAATGGATCATACAATGGAATTAATACAAAATGAGATCTGGCAACAACATAGATGGACGCATAGACGGTATTATGCTAACTGAAATAAGTCAGAGAAAGGCAAATACCTTATGATCTCACTTATACGTGGAATCTAAAGAACAACAACAAAAAAACCCCAGAAACATATGCATACAGAGAACAATCTGATGGCTATCAGATGGGAGGGGGGTTGAAGAATCTTGGTGAAAAAGGGATTTAGAGTCCAAAATGGAGCTACAAAACAGTCGCAGGGATGTAAAATACAGCATAAGGAATAGCGTATAATATCGTAATAACTATGTCTAGTGTCGGGTGGCAACTAGAATAATGGGGGAATCACTTCATAAATTGTATAAATGTCTAACCATTGTGCTGTACACCTGTAACTAATATAAAATAATACTGAATGTCAACTATAATTGGAAAAAAATAATGTCTAAAAATGTCTAAGCCTGAGAAACCACTATCTGCTCCTTAGGAAGGAAATCGTCATTACCGCCCCCAATCCACCACAGTGCTCCGTACTTTCTCCTCATGAAGGGCGCCTTCTGGTGGGTGTGAGTCCGCAGGGCACCCGCAAGAGGAGTTCTTCCTGGGAAGAACTGGGCTTTCAAGAGCTTGCCTCCCTTTACTTTAGACTCTGCCCTCAGTCCTCTACCCACCTTGGAGTAGCTTTGGACCACTAGGATATTTTTAAAGCCACAGTGCCAGTGTTTGAAAAGCTCATAAATAAACCGAACGTATCACGTATCTTTTAAAGATGACAAACCCAAGGAGGGGTAGTGCTGACAGGACAGAATGCCCAGGAAAGTCTCCCAAGGAAACTCCGCCCAAAGGACTTCCTACAGGACGTCTGTGCTCAGGGGAGGGCCTTGGGGAGAGGAATGGGGGTTTCACGCAACTCAGTGTAAATTATTTAAAAAAAAAAAATAGTGCATGGATCTGGAAATATATATATATATTAATATGGGTGTATTTGAAATGCATCCGGGAGGAAAAAGAGTGAATAACGACTGTGTGAGTTGGAGCGGGGAACAAGGCTTTGGGAATGCAAGCAGTAATCTGGTAATGTCAGGGGCTTGTCAGGCCCAGGAAGAGCTAGGCTGGGAGGTGAGGGTCGTAGACTTGGGACCCTGTTCCCGAAACAACTGGGGGAGGAAGGAGGGGCTGGGAACCAAACACTCCATAACTCCTCCCACGTACGCACCACGGAGGCCGATTCACGAAACCACCCTGACGACCCTCCCGGTGGTCACCGCACAAACTGAGGAGACGCGGGGAAGGAGACACAGAGCCTCCCAGACAGGTTCCAGGTGGAAGTCGCCGGCGCGCATGACGCAACAGGACGCTGGTCTGGGCTGCGGCCCACCATTCACACTGCGAGAAGGAGAATGGGGTCCCATCGGCGCTCTTGACGGACTAGGGCCCACAGACCCGGAAGTTGACCGGGGGAGGCCGGTTCCAACCAGCCGCTCGTCGCCATCGCGGCACCCGCCCGGCACACTCACCATTTCTAAGTTTCCCGGGCCTCCCTGAGTCCTGCCCGCTCTGACGACCAGTGCAGATCACAGCGCGACAGAAGCTGTGGCACAGCCTCCAGGGACTGTTAACAGCTAGCGATCCTACACGCGTCTAAAGAGAAAACGGACGTGTAGGCGGAGTGGCAATTTGATTCGCCCCTACTTGCTTAATTGACAGCCGGGGTGGGGAGGCGTGGCTCAGCTACTTCAGCTTCTGCCATTGGGCAGGAATTTGTCCCTGCCTATAATGTGTGCCTTTAACATTACTGTGTTGGGGCCTGGGGCAGACTCTTTCTTTAGTTTTCTCTCTGTTTCCTTGGAAGACGAAGTGGAGATGTTGCAGAATAATCAGACCAGTGAGAAACCAAGCACCAGTCAGAGAGTTGGAGTACTCAGGTTTATGAGTCCAGTGGTCCCAGAAGAGCTAGCGCTCTGAATAGCTGGGCCCCGACCTCAGGGGTAAACTTATTTTTATAGAATTTATCTGCGCAGTTGCAGTTTTACAGTTGGCATGGGCTGATTGGTTAATTTCTCCTCAAGGGGTTACAGAGCGTGAGAGTTACAATGAGCTACCGGGCGGAGTTGCTATGGGTTATAGGCAGTTACAGGGCATGAGATTTTCAGACAGGAATTTAGGCAATAGTTCTGTTATCTAGACAGAACAAACAAAAGAGGAGGATGAGTCTTTAGCTACTCTCTAAGTCATCCTACCCTTAGGCCTATGCAGCGAGCATATCTACAGAAGCAGAACAAAGAACTATTTACAAAGTTAACCATATGAGTGAAAAATTCCTCTTCATTCCCCACTTTTGATGCCCTTTAAATTCTTATAGGGCATCATCCTCTTGATTTCCTTGACCTAGCGGTTGGTATAAGGGTGATACGGATGTCACAACCATTTGTAACATTATGGATCCTAGGAGTGAGGAGACATACTTGACAAGACAATGTAAGAGTGAGAAATTGTCCAGTAAATTAGTCACTAGGGCAAGACAGGGAGTAGTGGTATCTTCAAGCGCAAGCTCCCAAGAAAGAAAAAAAAGTTAACAACATCACCACCAGGATGCAGATAACAGAACTGGCTACCAGGCCCTGTTTGCTATAAGATTTAAGAGCCCCCCAGAAACAACATTTTTGCACCAGATGATAACAGCCAACTTCTGCTTCTATAATCTCCTTAATATATAACTAGGGTGTAGTTCTAGGAGATGTCCTGTGCAAAGATATACCAATGGCTAACTTCTGCTTCTGTAAACCTGTTTGCTTGTTTGATGTGGTTTTAGGCTTATAAGCTACCTCTTCTAGAAGGTCGGGGCTAATTCTCTAGTGGGGAGAGACAGTCGCTGGCTGGCTAATAAAGGCTCATAATTAATCTCAATTGGCTCCGTGGGTTTCAAATTTGAACACACCATACAGTTCAGGATACAGGGACCAAATAAGAGAGCTATGAAGAGCATGAAGAGAGGGTCTACAAGTGGGAGAAGCCAGGATCCCCAATGCCATATTCTGAACCAGCACCCCCGTGACTTGTTCATTTGTTGGCAGATTTCTGAGACTCTGTCTGTAAGCCTCTTGGCTGCATCTCTAACTATACCAGATTGATTAACATAAATACAACATTCTTCTTCTAAAAATAAGCATAACCCTTGTTTTTCTACTATTAGAAGATCAAGTCCCTTCCGGTTTTGTAAAACTACTCCTGCTAAGGAATGTAATTGGCTTTGTAAAGTGGCAATGCTTTTGGATATGTCTTCTAAACCGTCAAATAGGTCCTTAGAAAAGCTTTGGTAATGAGACAGGGAGGAGGCTAGGCCGGCTGTGCCAGTGCCTAACCCTGTGGGAAAGAATTGTATCGCTTGTTTAGTTCTTGTGTGTGTTAGAGGGATTGACATAGACCGGTTGGTGACAGCGATGTTTATTTCAGGGGCCAAGTAAACCAGGGTACAGATTCCTGTCCACTTAGCCAGCAGACAGAGATAGGAATTGGTTCCACAAAGAAAGAATATAACTGGGGTTCCAAGGCAAAAACACATCTCCATAGTGAAAAGGTGATCATTCGGCCTTCTGTTGTTTGCAGATTCCCGGGTCAAAAGTGTCCCTGCTAGAACTGGCCCCGTGAGGTGTTGGAGGGGTCCATAGGAAGTATCCTGAGATGTTCCAGAGGTTTTATTTTCCCATGTAAAACCTTTATCTTAGTATCAATAAAGACCCATTCGGTGAGGTTTTCATATGCTGGAAAGAGGAGGCGTTCTTCTTGGCAAGATTTGGAGCAGGATTCCCAAGAAAAGATACTTAAGTAGCCATTTGCCTCTCCTGACAGTAACCTGAATTTTTGTTTAGCAATCCTGTAGTCTTTATGTTGGCGTCCATGAGAATCATATTGGTTTCTTAAATGAAGCAGCCTGTGCTACTTGGAAACTAGACCAGTCTTTTGAGAGTTCTATTTCCATAGTATAATTGCAACGACAATCTTTGAGGGAGCCTACATTTGGGCTCTGGCTCTGGTCTTGACTTCTCTTGATACAAAGGGGTACCTGAAACTTAAGATTTGTACGAGTCGATATTGGTCCCCAAATTGGAGGTTCAGGAGAGGCTGCCTGAGTGAAGTTGGTTTTGTAGGGCATTGAGAGGTTACCTGCTCATCCCGTCAATGTACCTTAGTCATGTCAGTAGTTTGGGAATCAAATAAAATTTCTATAATCAGGCGGCCTCCCTGATACTGGGGGTGCAGGGTCCTATTTCTTATTGCCCAATACTGGATGGGGATGGGGACAGCCAAGTAGCAGGCAGAAGATGGAGATAGGCAGAGCCAACAATCTTTAGCCAAGTCACTGTTGGAAGAGTTTAAGAGACAATAAGCTAAATTAGGAGTCTTATATAAGTACCCCGTGTCCATAATTTTGTTGTAGGGTGAGTTAAGAGACACCATTGCTTGGATCACCTGAGTATAAAGTCCTATTAGAATTAACAAAGGAAGGATTTTCCTCATGATCATAAGAAGTTGAAACAACCAATAGCAATTAGACAAAGCCTCTAGAAATGTACTGAAGAGGGGCTTAGCCTGAACATGCAAGAATCGTGAGGATCCCAACCTAGGCTAAATAGGTCAGGGCTAAAGTGACTCTTGACTCAAGGTGCAATCAGCAGGTGGTAGTGAGGCCAATCCTGAAGCAATCAGCAGGAAAAGTATACAAAAGAGAGTTAGGACTAAGGGATGAGGACAATACATCTGGACAGTTAAGATGGTTGGTCCTCAAGCTTCTGCTGTAAGTAGACTTGCCCGCTTCTGGGGGTGGCCAAAGATCTCAGGTGGATCTCTGCTGCCTCTGGATTATGACTTGAAGCGGCTGATCAGAAAGAAGCTCTGCAGTCCAAGTCTCCTGTTTTTCTGGCTGTGTCGCTCTCTGTATTCAGGTATGGTGGAACCACATGGTGATACCTGCAACCTTAACAGCAGTAGGAGTTGCTAATATAACAGTGTGAGGGCCAGTTTAGTTCGGCTGGAGTGGCTCCTTCTTCCAATCTTTAACCCATACTTCATCTCCTGGCTGATAGGGGTGGACCCAATTTCATAAGGGGATAGAGGCTCTTTCTAGGGTTTCCTGAATGATGTGACAGAGGAATCCTCCTACGACGTTAAGGTGTCAGGAGATTTCTAGGTCACCAGTCAGTCAAGGGTTTCCTTTTAGCTTCCCTATCACTGAGGGAGGTCTCCCGTAAAGGATTCCAAAAGGGGAATATCCTGAAGGTCTTGGGGTGCCCCGTACTTGGGGTAGAGCCAAAGGCAGCAAGTCAATCCAAAGCTTGACAAAGCTTAGCTTGAGTGGTCTTGAGGGTCCAATTCATGCACTCAACTTTCCCTGAACTTTGTGGCCTGTAGGCTGTGTGGAGCTTCCATGTGATTCCCAGAGCTTTGGACTGAGTCTGGACTATCTCAGACACACAGGCAGGTTCATTGTCAGATCTTAGAGAGGGGCAGGCCATATCTTGGAACAATTTTCCTCAACAAGGCTCTAGCTACTTCTCATGCCCATTCAGTGTGTGTAGGGAAAGCTTTAGCCCATCTGGAGTACATGCAAACCAACACAAGCAAGTATTGGTGTCCCCAGCAGAGCTTGACCTCGAAAGTCCACTTCTAGGTCTTCAAAGGTCATAGTTCCAATTGTTTGCACCCCTGGATTGGATTTGGGCCTTTGCCCAGCATTGTTTCACGCGCAAGTTACACATCTAGCGCTGATCTTGGCACATTGGGTTGGAAGCTTGGGTATGAAAATGGTAGCAGCCTAACAGACTTTCTAAAGTGGTCTTCCCTAGTGAGGCAACTTATGGTGTTGTGTTACCAGCTGAGGTGACACCACAGTGGGAAGATAGTCTTTGATCTGGTAGCTCCCACCAGCCCTCCTTTCTCTCGGCTGCCCCTTCACTTAAGGCCCATTGTTCTTCTTCCTATGTGTATGTCAGGGACAGAGGCAATTCTGGTAATAGGAGGATCTTGGAGACTGGCTCAGGACCCATACTGGCACTTGATTGGTAGGCAGCGTCCTTAGGTGCTTGGCCTGCCAGTTGGTTTCCCCGACTGTCAGGGTCGTTTTCTGTCTGGTGGCCTTTGCAGTGAATGAATGCCACCTGAGAAGGCTTCCAGACTGCCTCTAACAGTTGAAGGACTTCTCCTTTGTTCTTGGCTTCTTTTCCTCCTGCCGATAGTAGTCCCCTCTCTTTATAAATGGCTCCATGTACATGCAAAGTAGCAAAGGCGTACCTCGAGTCGGTAGAGATGTCGGTCCACTTCCCTTCAGCCTGCCGCAGCACCTGGAAGAGTGCTCAAAGCTCAGCCCGCTGTGCCGACCAGGCCTGTTGCAGAGCCTCAGCTCTGAACAACTCATCTGTGGTTGTTATTATGTAGCTGACATTGTGCTGTCCTTCATGGATGAAGCTGCTCCCATTGCTGAACAATACCAGTTCTGGGTTCTGAAGAGAAACATCAGTTAGGTCCGGCCTGCTTGAGTACATTTTATCCCTGAACTCTTTCACAATCATGATCGGGAGGTCCTTCCTCACAAGGCAAACACATGGGTTTACGCAAAGCAGTCCCTGATAATGAGTTATCCTGGCCTTGATCAGCCTCTTGTGTCCCTGATTATTCATTAATGCAGTAACAGCATGAGGGACCTCTACATTTATATTTTGTCCCAGTTGAGCTTGTCCACATCTCTGACCAGGACTACCATGGCAATTAAGGCCCAGAGGCACGGCGGCCATTCAGCGGCCCCCAGATCTAGCCATTTGGACAGATATGCAATTGGGTGCTGTCATGGCATGACTGCTTGTGTGAGGACCCCCAGTGCAGTATGATTCTTCTCAGGTACGAGGAGGTTAAATTCTCATGTGACATCCAGTAGCCTTAATGCTGGGGCAATGGTCAAAAGTCTCTTTATTTCTCTGAAGGCTTTTTCTTGTTTGGAGCCCCATTCCAGGGGGTCTTTACTGGACCCAGCTGTGGCCTTGTACAGTGGCTTGTCAAGTTCAGAGAAACCTGGTATCCAAACCTGGCAGAATCCGGCAGCCCCTAGGAAGTCATTGACCCCTTTCTTGGTGTTTGGCTGAAACATCGAACAGATGGCCAGTTTCCTTTAGTGTCCAAGTGCCCTATGACCTTCTGAGATGATGAACCCAAAGTATCTGAATTCCTGTTCGCAGATATGTGCCTTCTTCCATGACACCTTGTATCCCATGGTAGAGAGCAGGGCCAACAAGGCTCTGGTACCTTTCCAGCAGTCTTCTTGGGTGGGGCTAGCCAGCAACAGGTCATCTACATACTGGAGTAGAGTGCAGTTCAAAGTCTCTCTGGGGAAGGCAGCAAGATCTGAGGCCAGTGCTTCACCAAACAAGGTGGGTGTGTTCTTTAAGCCCTTCAGCAATTGAGTCCAAGTCAGTTGTGTCTTTCTCCTAGTGTGTAAGTATTTCCACTCAACGGCAATCAAAGTCAGGCTGGCCGGTGATAACTGGAGGCAAAGGAAGGCATCTTTGATATAGAGGCAGGCGAATCAGTTTTCTTGGGCAGGTACGAGACTCAGGAGGGTGTACGGGTTCGGGACAACAACCACTGGGTGGCTGGTGACTACTACATTGTGGTCGGCGTGGAGATCCTGGACGGGGCAGTACTCGTTCCCCCTAGGCTTCTTGACCGGTAGGAGTGGAGTGTTCCAAGGTGACTGACTCAGCTACAATTCCAGTATCACGTAAACACTGGATGTGGTCCCGAATTCCCAAGCGTGCTTCTCGTGGCACTGGATATTGCCTTTGTGTGACAGGAGTGGCTCCTTGCCTCAGGTCCACCACAATGGGTGTATGATTTTTGGCTAGACCTGAGGGCTTCTTTTCTATACAGAAAGCAGGGAACTTTTCTAGCAGATTGGTTGAATTTGTTTATTTTCTTTCTGGAGAAAAGAGGCGCCATTCACAGTCACAGCCATCATTAGAGTAGGTTGGCTCCCCAGTGAGACCTGGCTGGGCTTCCTGGGGCAAAGGTAATCTGTGCTCCAAACCTTGTTAGTAAGCCTCTATCAAAAGTGGGACGAGGCACTCTTGTAGGTACAGAAACTCATGAGTCACTAGGTGGCCACCTAATAGACCACGAGTGGGCTTTCCAGAACAAGCGGGTAGCCAGATCCCCCGTGGACCTGACAATAGTTGTTGTTCGGTCTGTGAGGGGAGCCAGCGTGACGGGCACGTGGCACCATCACTCTGCTAAAAACCAGAATGACCACAGGCCCATCGGTGGGAGGACGGTGCATCCTCACAACGGAATGTCACGCAGTTTAAAAGGGTGAGGTAGGCCTGTGTGGACAGGGTGTTCAGCCCCAGTGTCTACCATAAACTTCGTTGATTGGCCCCCTACCTCTATTGTGACCATAGCCTGCGGGGGCCTAGAATCAGGAAGCCCAGTCACCTCTAGTCTGATGCTTCTCTGGTGAGGCCTATAATGCTTTGGAAGACTGGCTCAGGTTGGTATTTTTCTTCACAGGGTTGATTGAACTTCTTTGACCCTTCAGATGTCCTTCCATGGTAGTGGCACTTATTTTTCCAATGACTAGTCTCTTTGTAGTAGGTGCAGTGGTCATGGTGTAGTGATGGTCTCCTCTTGGTCTTTCCCTTCCATGGGAGAGCAGTCTGTTGTACAGGGGCCTGGGTTTCCTAACGTGGCAGCCAGCAGAAACACCATTTGTTTCATGTGCTTATCAGCTATCTTTTGGGCCTCCTGGTCATGGTTCACAAACACCTTGTTAGTGACCTCCAGCAGGTGGGTGGAGTTCATCCCAGCAAAGCCCTATAATTTCTGAAGCTTGCAGCATTATCAATGTAAGATTGAGCCAGGAATATCCAGTTGAAGATGTGTTGGTTTTCTCGTGCTTTGGGGTCAAAAGTGGTATACACCGGGAAGGCCTCACATAGTCTCTCATAGAACTCATCTGGCTTTGGGAGTCCTTCTGCCATTTTGGACATGTTTGTCACCTTTCTGGCCCCAGCTTTCACCCCCTGCAGTATAGCCTGCTGGTACCTGTCGAGAGACACTCTTCCATTTGGGATGGTGCAGTCCAATTGGGCCTGGTGTCAGGCACAGCCACCGAGGCCCATGCTGCAGGGTGTCGTGTCCTGTCCATTGCTTGTCCTTAGAGCCATCCTTATGCTTCTGAAAGAATTTGGCATGCTTCTTAGATGTTGAAGGAAGTTATGAGGAGTTGATGACAGTCATCACGGGTAGGGCAATGAGTTTTGAAGATGGACTCAAGCAGGTCAATCATCGCCTAGGGTTTTTCTGAATAAGACGAGGTGTGCTGCTTCCAGTTGAGTAGGTCGGTTGTGGTGAAAGACTGATAGTAGAGGACAGGGTGGTCCGGCTGAAGTGTGCCCTCTTCGCTAATCTCAAAAGGGTCTCGAACCTCTCGAAGAGTCATCTAGAGGGCTGCAGGCAGTTGGGCTGGCTGTGTGGCTGAGTGAAAATGCCGTGAATTCGGGCTTGGTGGCTGGTCAGGCTGTTGGGGAGTGAAGACAATGATAATGGAGGGCTGTTCTGTAATTGGGGGTAGAGTGGCATTGCAGAAACTGGCAGAGATGTTGGGATTTAAGGTTCTTCCTCAGATTCCCCTGGGCAGAAGATTTTTGCTCTTTCTTGTTCTTTCCCTGGGTCCATCGGGCCATAAGTAGCTTACTCTGTCCCAGCCTCTTTGCACAAAACCAGAATCAAGGGAGCACCACAGTAGTGATTTGCAACCATGAGTCTATGGAAACTGCTCTGGATGTCCAGGGGTTCCTGTCACTACCCGGCACACAGCTCTAACAGTGAGGAGGTCCAGGGATTCTTCCGAAGTCCATTCTACTCCAAAGGCAGGCCACTCAAGCTCACAGAGAATATGGAGTTTTCCTTGAGCCAACTTGACCCCATATCCCCTGGGAAATCTTTCTTAATATTTTTCAGCATATAATTTAAGACAGTTGGCTTAGAGGAAACTCTACTCATATTGCCTTGGGGATCTTCGTAATGGAGGGGAAAATAGACCTTAAAATTTCCAGAAAGTAATTTGACATAGGGCCCATATGTCAAAAGGGCCCTTTGGAGACAGACAATTCTGAATCTGAATCAGTAATTAATTGCCCGCCCCCGCCCCCACCCCGTGTATTCCACCCTATGTCGGCAGTGCAAAGACAGGCAAAGGTGAGTGCTTCTTCCAATGAGGAGACCACTCAGGAGCTCATCTGGCCGTGTCCCGTAGGATCTTAGGTGATGCTTGGCCATAGTAGACTCAGCTTTGTGACTTACAATTGGACACTAGTCCGATGCTGCTTTGGACTGTATGCCTTGCACTACAGAATCGCAGATGAGTCCTCTCAGACTCCATAGCCTATAGAGGACTTTATGGGTGCCCAGCCATGGAGCCACAAATTTGTACCTGCCCAAGTCAAGCTGGCTAGGTTGCTCATTCACTCACATTCACATACCAGAAGTTAAAACATTGCCTACTCCCTTTTTGGAAGGCCCTGAACTTTGTCTTTCACCCTGGGAAGACCCTGATGTCTTCCCCCTGGAGGGAAGACCCTGACCTGTGTCTTAACTGAAGACTAGGAAGTGATCGATCTCCTCTTCCGTCCAAAGATAGGACTGTGCTAGCTGGGAAATTACTGCTTGGAAATTACTGCTTGGCTATTGCCCATGGGAACATAGGCTATCACCCATGGGAACATAACATTTTAACAATAAGCTTTCTGCTTCTGTACTCCTGCTTGCACAACCAACGTATGGGTTGACAGGAAATGGAAGAAAAACAGACTTTTGTGTTCAGACAGGATAAAGAATGGGGTTTAGGGCACAGATTTCACTGACGCTGTGTGTTCCTTGCAGCCAGACCTCAAAGACTCCCCTCTTCCTGAAGCCGATGAAGTTCTGTTCATGGATGGGTGCAGGTTCAGGCAAGGAGGACGGAGTTATGCTGGGGCAGGGGTCATAACTCTAACTGGCACCATCTAGTCACAGGCTCTTCCTCATGAGACTTCTGCTCAAAAAGCAGAACTCATCGCCCTCACTGAGGCACTAAGATGGGAAACGGATGAGACAGTCACAATATACACTAACATCCCGATCAGTTTCCCAATATCAATCAATAGTTAAACCTTGTTCAGATATCCCCTCCTTGGCTCCACCAGTATGTCCTTTCTCTAGGGGCACAAGTCTTAGTTGTGGGTACCCCGAAACATGCAGCAACTGAATCTCCAGACAGCCCAGTCCCTCAGTCCTCCAATCTCCACCGGAGGACAATGACCTTCCCCCACCATATAATCCAGGAGGCCAAATAGCACCGCTTCACCTCCTCAGACGGCCAGCAGGTAACTTGTATGAGCACCAGCTAATACCATGACCCCAGCCATTCTCCCCTTTTGAGAAGCACGACCCCAGGAGCATCATGCAGACAGGCCCTTTATGGTTTATGTCACTTTCTCAACTAGTGCCCTGTACAACTGGAAGGCACAGAGTACACCTTTCTCTGAGAAACCCCAGGCATTAATGGGACTCCTAGAAAGTATCTTTCAGACAGACTCACTGCCCCACCTGGGACAATTGCCAACAGCCTTTACTTAACCCCTTCACCGTGGAGGTACGCAGACTCATTCCGACTGAAAGACAAAATAACTGTGGGAGGAAGGAGAGTTGAGGAAGCAGGGGAAAAGACCGAGGAGGAATTTCCCTCCACCCGCCCAGACTGAGGACGCAATTCTCAGGCAGGGAGAATGGCATTAGATCAGTACCACCAGATTCTAATTACGGGAATTAGGGTGGCAGCTCGCCAGCCAACTAAACGTTCTAAGGTAACTAAAGTTATACAGGGAGGGACCTCAGGAATCCCCTGGAGCGTTTCTTGAATGAGGCGTACCGGGTATACACCCCTATTGATCCTGAGGTCCCCGAGAACCAGCAGGCAATTCATATAGCATTTGCTACTCAGGCAGCCCCTGATATCCAGTATAAATTGCAAAAATTAGAAGGTTTTGCAGGGATGAACCAGTCCCAATTGTTGAGATAGCCCAGAAGGTGTTCAACAACAAGGAAGCACTGGATAACCCCAAACATATGGCTAAAATCCAAAGCCACTGTCATCATCACCCAGCCAATCTGTTCCCAGACTCAGACACCAAGCCCCCTGTTCATGATGGCATGGGCCAAAATTTAACAAGAAGAGGAAGAAGATTAAAGGTCTAGCTCCAGCAGATAGGAGGGTTGTTAGCCATGGTGACCAATTGAACATCCTATGAAACCAGTTATTTGATTCTTGTCTCTGTCTTTCTCTGGCATCAAATTTCTCTGTACTAGTCATAAGCTCTCTCTAATTACTCTAGAGTTATTGGCATAGAAGCAACAGGTTTCACCTAGAGTCATACATAATCCATCTTGTTCTAAGAATAATAGATTTAAACCTCTTCTATTCTGAAGGACTACTTCTGCTAGTGAATTGACTTGGGGTTCTAGCCTGCTGACAGTGTCTTTTAAGGTCTTGATATCCTTATCTATCTGTGTTCCAATCTCACATAATTCATTTTCTCCCTTGATGAGGGCAGTAGTGCCTACAGCCACCGAGCCTGCTATTTTGAGTACCACAAGAAGGGGTACTAAGCCTGGTACAACCTGTTTCTGCAACCTGTCCTGGTGGAAGAAATGGAGTCTGCCTTTCAGCCCATTGTAAAGGGACACTTGGGGAAGTACAAAGACTAGGATACAAATATTAGCCTCATCTGTGTTAAAAAGAACAGGTGCAGCACAGTGAGTGAGCCCGCTACCACATGCTAGCCAAGTATTATTTGGAGCCTTATAGTATTTATTCCCTGAAGTTGGTACTTCAATAGTACAATTACAGTTATTGAAGTAAGGTAACTGTGCCAACATCTTGGAACAGTTCTTTGCAATTAGGCAGGTTCCTTTTCCTTGTATGTCTCCTAAGGTGAGTCAAGGAGTTTCCCATTCACAGCCTTGTGTGCTGCTGAGCTCAGTTAGGTTTAGGGGAGTTTCTACCCGACATAGTAAGGGGGTTTGGGGTTTAGACACAACCAGCAATCTTGTCCTATGTCTGGGGCAGTCTTATTTAAGACCTTGTGTATTGTCATTAACATAGTTATTAATGCCCCTTCTGGTTCTGGTTGTGGCTGGTCGAATGCCTGGGCTAAAGAGGAAAAAAGGAAGAAACAGAGGATTATACTCATGTACGCTTGAGTCTTAGTCTCAAGGGCCCGTCTTCCTGAGCTGTCCACTCTCATGCTGTCTTCACATGGGAATGATGATCCATGATGGGATGCCGTCTGCTTTAACTGCAGTGAGCGTCATCAGGTAGACAGTGAAGGGTCCTTTTTATTTGAGTTCTAGTCCCTTGGAAGTGAACTTCCAGATCCACACAGAGTCCGCAGGCTAAATCTGATGGGGAAGTCTGTCCCCAGAGCTGAGTGGGCAGCACGAACCCGGGACCAAATCTTCTTCTGTACACTTTGAAGGGCCTGTAAAGACTTAGGTAAGACAAGGTTACGTGCAGTTCTGCCTTTTTCTCATGTTCTATTCTAGGTACTAAAGGCAGGGGTTTTCCAAAGAAAATTTCAAATGGGGCGGATCCATTAATATACAGAGTACACCTGGCTCGGAGAAGAGCAAAGGGGAGAAGTTCAACCCGGGTCCCACCAGTTTCTAATCCTAACTTGACTAATGTCTCTTTTAGGGTCCGATTCATTTGCCTTACTAGGCCCGAACTTTGGGGCCGGTAGGCACAGTAGAGTTTCCATGGGAAATTTAGGTACCTAGCCAATTGCTGTGATACCTTTGCTATGAAGGCTGGCCCATCATTCGACCCTGAAGTTCCGGAGAGACCAAATCGAGGAAGGATTTCTTGTAGTAGTTTCTTAGTAACTACTAAGGCAGTTTCTTTCCTGGTGGGGAAGGCCTCTACCCATCCTGAAAAGGTGTCTATAAAAACAAGTAAATATTTGTAGCCCCCCACAGTCGGGGTTACCTCAGTGAAATCAACTTCCCAGTGGTCTCCTGGATAAGTTCCTCTCTCCCTATGCCTAGGTTCTTCTATCTTCCTCTTTTTTGGATTAACTTGGGCACAAGCCGGGCATCGTGAGGTAATCTCCTCTGCAGTTCTTCTCCCTTCTAACAAATGAAAGTAGGGGTCTAAAGCTTGGAGAATCTTAGTCCACCCTAGGTGCATGGTCTGGTGTAGTTGGTGGAGGAGAGTCCTTCCAAGGGCCCATGAGAGCCCGATTTTTCTATCTGGGGTCATCCACCATCCCTGTTGGTTCCTAGTGGCTCTCCTGTCTTGAAAACATATGTCTTCCGCCGTATAGGTTGGAGACGGAGCCAGTTCTGGGTAAAGTACAACAGTCAGTAGATGTGGTGGGGGCCCCACTGGCCTTGTGGCCCTGTTCTTGCCTCTGCATCAGCTTATAGGTTTCCCTCAGCCTCAGGACTATTCCCTTTTGATGCCCTTTACAATGAACAATAGCCAGAGCCTTAGGCATCCATATGGCTTCAAATAAGGCTAAGATCTCCTTCTTGTTCTTAACGTCCTTCCCAGCTGAAGTCAGAAGCCCTCTTTCCTTGTAGATGGCTTCGTGTACATGTGCAGTGGCAAAGACGTATCGGTTGTTAGTGTATATTGTGACTGTCTCATCCGTTTCCCATCTTAGTGCCTCAGTGAGGGCGATGAGTTCTGCTTTTTGAGCAGAAGTCTCATGAGGAAGAGCCTGTGACTAGATGGTGCCAGTTAGAGTTATGACCCCTGCCCCAGCATAACTCCGTCCTCCTTGCCTGAACCTGCACCCATCCATGAACAGAACTTCATCGGCTTCAGGAAGAGGGGAGTCTTTGAGGTCTGGCTGCAAGGAACACACAGCGTCAGTGAAATCTGTGCCCTAAACCCCATTCTTTATCCTGTCTGAACACAAAAGTCTGTTTTTCTTCCATTTCCTGTCAACCCATACGTTGGTTGTGCAAGCAGGAGTACAGAAGCAGAAAGCTTATTGTTAAAATGTTATGTTCCCATGGGTGATAGCCTATGTTCCCATGGGCAATAGCCAAGCAGTAATTTCCAAGCAGTAATTTCCCAGCTAGCACAGTCCTATCTTTGGACGGAAGAGGAGATCGATCACTTCCTAGTCTTCAGTTAAGACACAGGTCAGGGTCTTCCCTCCAGGGGGAAGACATCAGGGTCTTCCCAGGGTGAAAGACAAAGTTCAGGGCCTTCCAAAAAGGGAGTAGGCAATGTTTTAACTTCTGGTATGTGAATGTGAGTGAATGAGCAACCTAGCCAGCTTGACTTGGGCAGGTACAAATTTGTGGCTCCATGGCTGGGCACCCATAAAGTCCTCTATAGGCTATGGAGTCTGAGAGGACTCATCTGCGATTCTGTAGTGCAAGGCATACAGTCCAAAGCAGCATCGGACTAGTGTCCAATTGTAAGTCACAAAGCTGAGTCTACTATGGCCAAGCATCACCTAAGATCCTACGGGACACGGCCAGATGAGCTCCTGAGTGGTCTCCTCATTGGAAGAAGCACTCACCTTTGCCTGTCTTTGCACTGCCGACATAGGGTGGAATACACGGGGTGGGGGGCGGGGCGGGCAATTAATTACTGATTCAGATTCAGAATTGTCTGTCTCCAAAGGGCCCTTTTGACATATGGGCCCTATGTCAAATTACTTTCTGGAAATTTTAAGGTCTATTTTTCCCCTCCATTACGAAGATCCCCAAGGCAATATGAGTAGAGTTTCCTCTAAGCCAACTGTCTTAAATTATATGCTGAAAAATATTAAGAAAGATTTCCCAGGGGATATGGGGTCAAGTTGGCTCAAGGAAAACTCCATATTCTCTGTGAGCTTGAGTGGCCTGCCTTTGGAGTAGAATGGACTTCGGAAGAATCCCTGGACCTCCTCACTGTTAGAGCTGTGTGCCGGGTAGTGACAGGAACCCCTGGACATCCAGAGCAGTTTCCATAGACTCATGGTTGCAAATCACTACTGTGGTGCTCCCTTGATTCTGGTTTTGTGCAAAGAGGCTGGGACAGAGTAAGCTACTTATGGCCCGATGGACCCAGGGAAAGAACAAGAAAGAGCAAAAATCTTCTGCCCAGGGGAATCTGAGGAAGAACCTTAAATCCCAACATCTCTGCCAGTTTCTGCAATGCCACTCTACCCCCAATTACAGAACAGCCCTCCATTATCATTGTCTTCACTCCCCAACAGCCTGACCAGCCACCAAGCCCGAATTCACGGCATTTTCACTCAGCCACACAGCCAGCCCAACTGCCTGCAGCCCTCTAGATGACTCTTCGAGAGGTTCGAGACCCTTTTGAGATTAGCGAAGAGGGCACACTTCAGCCGGACCACCCTGTCCTCTACTATCAGTCTTTCACCACAACCGACCTACTCAACTGGAAGCAGCACACCTCGTCTTATTCAGAAAAACCCTAGGCGATGATTGACCTGCTTGAGTCCATCTTCAAAACTCATTGCCCTACCCGTGATGACTGTCATCAACTCCTCATAACTTCCTTCAACATCTAAGAAGCATGCCAAATTCTTTCAGAAGCATAAGGATGGCTCTAAGGACAAGCAATGGACAGGACACGACACCCTGCAGCATGGGCCTCGGTGGCTGTGCCTGACACCAGGCCCAATTGGACTGCACCATCCCAAATGGAAGAGTGTCTCTCGACAGGTACCAGCAGGCTATACTGCAGGGGGTGAAAGCTGGGGCCAGAAAGGTGACAAACATGTCCAAAATGGCAGAAGGACTCCCAAAGCCAGATGAGTTCTATGAGAGACTATGTGAGGCCTTCCCGGTGTATACCACTTTTGACCCCAAAGCACGAGAAAACCAACACATCTTCAACTGGATATTCCTGGCTCAATCTTACATTGATAATGCTGCAAGCTTCAGAAATTATAGGGCTTTGCTGGGATGAACTCCACCCACCTGCTGGAGGTCACTAACAAGGTGTTTGTGAACCATGACCAGGAGGCCCAAAAGATAGCTGATAAGCACATGAAACAAATGGTGTTTCTGCTGGCTGCCACGTTAGGAAACCCAGGCCCCTGTACAACAGACTGCTCTCCCATGGAAGGGAAAGACCAAGAGGAGACCATCACTACACCATGACCACTGCACCTACTACAAAGAGACTAGTCATTGGAAAAATAAGTGCCACTACCATGGAAGGACATCTGAAGGGTCAAAGAAGTTCAATCAACCCTGTGAAGAAAAATACCAACCTGAGCCAGTCTTCCAAAGCATTATAGGCCTCACCAGAGAAGCATCAGACTAGAGGTGACTGGGCTTCCTGATTCTAGGCCCCCGCAGGCTATGGTCACAATAGAGGTAGGGGGCCAATCAACGAAGTTTATGGTAGACACTGGGGCTGAACACCCTGTCCACACAGGCCTACCTCACCCTTTTAAACTGCGTGACATTCCGTTGTGAGGATGCACCGTCCTCCCACCGATGGGCCTGTGGTCATTCTGGTTTTTAGCAGAGTGATGGTGCCACGTGCCCGTCACGCTGGCTCCCCTCACAGACCGAACAACAACTATTGTCAGGTCCACGGGGGATCTGGCTACCCGCTTGTTCTGGAAAGCCCACTCGTGGTCTATTAGGTGGCCACCTAGTGACTCATGAGTTTCTGTACCTACAAGAGTGCCTCGTCCCACTTTTGATAGAGGCTTACTAACAAGGTTTGGAGCACAGATTACCTTTGCCCCCAGGAAGCCCACCAGTCTCACCCTGGGGAGCCAACCTACTCTAATGATGGCTGTGACTGTGAATGGCGCCTCTTTTCTCCAGAAAGAAAATAAACAAATTCAACCAATCTGCTAGAAAAGTTCCCTGCTTTCTGTATAGAAAAGAAGCCCTCAGGTCTAGCCAAAAATCATACACCCATTGTGGTGGACCTGAGGCAAGGAGCCACTCCTGTCACACAAAGGCAATATCCAGTGCCACGAGAAGCACGCTTGGGAATTCGGGACCACATCCAGTGTTTACGTGATACTGGAATTGTAGCTGAGTCAGTCACCTTGGAACACTCCACTCCTACCGGTCAAGAAGCCTAGGGGAACGAGTACTGCCCCGTCCAGGATCTCCACGCCGACCACAATGTAGTAGTCACCAGCCACCCAGTGGTTGTTGTCCCGAACCCGTACACCCTCCTGAGTCTCGTACCTGCCCAAGAAAACTGATTCGCCTGCCTCTATATCAAAGATGCCTTCCTTTGCCTCCAGTTATCACCGGCCAGCCTGACTTTGATTGCCGTTGAGTGGAAATACTTACACACTAGGAGAAAGACACAACTGACTTGGACTCAATTGCTGAAGGGCTTAAAGAACACACCCACCTTGTTTGGTGAAGCACTGGCCTCAGATCTTGCTGCCTTCCCCAGAGAGACTTTGAACTGCACTCTACTCCAGTATGTAGATGACCTGTTGCTGGCTAGCCCCACCCAAGAAGACTGCTGGAAAGGTACCAGAGCCTTGTTGGCCCTGCTCTCTACCATGGGATACAAGGTGTCATGGAAGAAGGCACATATCTGCGAACAGGAATTCAGATACTTTGGGTTCATCATCTCAGAAGGTCATAGGGCACTTGGACACTAAAGGAAACTGGCCATCTGTTCGATGTTTCAGCCAAACACCAAGAAAGGGGTCAATGACTTCCTAGGGGCTGCCGGATTCTGCCAGGTTTGGATACCAGGTTTCTCTGAACTTGACAAGCCACTGTACAAGGCCACAGCTGGGTCCAGTAAAGACCCCCTGGAATGGGGCTCCAAACAAGAAAAAGCCTTCAGAGAAATAAAGAGACTTTTGACCATTGCCCCAGCATTAAGGCTACTGGATGTCACATGAGAATTTAACCTCCTCGTACCTGAGAAGAATCATACTGCACTGGGGGTCCTCACACAAGCAGTCATGCCATGACAGCACCCAATTGCATATCTGTCCAAATGGCTAGATCTGGGGGCCGCTGAATGGCCGCCGTGCCTCTGGGCCTTAATTGCCATGGTAGTCCTGGTCAGAGATGTGGACAAGCTCAACTGGGACAAAATATAAATGTAGAGGTCCCTCATGCTGTTACTGCATTAATGAATAATCAGGGACACAAGAGGCTGATCAAGGCCAGGATAACTCATTATCAGGGACTGCTTTGCGTAAACCCATGTGTTTGCCTTGTGAGGAAGGACCTCCCGATCATGATTGTGAAAGAGTTCAGGGATAAAATGTACTCAAGCAGGCCGGACCTAACTGATGTTTCTCTTCAGAACCCAGAACTGGTATTGTTCAGCAATGGGAGCAGCTTCATCCATGAAGGACAGCACAATGTCAGCTACATAATAACAACCACAGATGAGTTGTTCAGAGCTGAGGCTCTGCAACAGGCCTGGTCGGCACAGCGGGCTGAGCTTTGAGCACTCTTCCAGGTGCTGCGGCAGGCTGAAGGGAAGTGGACCGACATCTCTACCGACTCGAGGTACGCCTTTGCTACTTTGCATGTACATGGAGCCATTTATAAAGAGAGGGGACTACTATCGGCAGGAGGAAAAGAAGCCAAGAACAAAGGAGAAGTCCTTCAACTGTTAGAGGCAGTCTGGAAGCCTTCTCAGGTGGCATTCATTCACTGCAAAGGCCACCAGACAGAAAACGACCCTGACAGTCGGGGAAACCAACTGGCAGGCCAAGCACCTAAGGACGCTGCCTACCAATCAAGTGCCAGTATGGGTCCTGAGCCAGTCTCCAAGATCCTCCTATTACCAGAATTGCCTCTGTCCCTGACATACACATAGGAAGAAGAACAATGGGCCTTAAGTGAAGGGGCAGCCGAGAGAAAGGAGGGCTGGTGGGAGCTACCAGATCAAAGACTATCTTCCCACTGTGGTGTCACCTCAGCTGGTAACACAACACCATAAGTTGCCTCACTAGGGAAGACCACTTTAGAAAGTCTGTTAGGCTGCTACCATTTTCATACCCAAGCTTCCAACCCAATGTGCCAAGATCAGCGCTAGATGTGTAACTTGCGCGTGAAACAATGCTGGGCAAAGGCCCAAATCCAATCCAGGGGTGCAAACAATTGGAACTATGACCTTTGAAGACCTAGAAGTGGACTTTCGAGGTCAAGCTCTGCTGGGGACACCAATACTTGCTTGTGTTGGTTTGCATGTACTCCAGATGGGCTAAAGCTTTCCCTACACACACTGAATGGGCATGAGAAGTAGCTAGAGCCTTGTTGAGGAAAATTGTTCCAAGATATGGCCTGCCCTCTCTCTAAGATCTGACAATGAACCTGCCTGTGTGTCTGAGATAGTCCAGACTCAGTCCAAAGCTCTGGGAATCACATGGAAGCTCCACACAGCCTACAGGCCACAAAGTTCAGGGAAAGTTGAGTGCATGAATTGGACCCTCAAGACCACTCAAGCTAAGCTTTGTCAAGCTTTGGATTGACTTGCTGCCTTTGGCTCTACCCCAAGTACGGGGCACCCCAAGACCTTCAGGATATTCCCCTTTTGGAATCCTTTACGGGAGACCTCCCTCAGTGATAGGGAAGCTAAAAGGAAACCCTTGACTGACTGGTGACCTAGAAATCTCCTGACACCTTAACGTCGTAGGGAGGATCCTCTGTCACATCATTCAGGAAACCCTAGAAAGAGCCTCTATCCCCTTATGAAATTGGGTCCACCCCTATCAGCCAGGAGATGAAGTATGGGTTAAAGATTGGAAGAAGGAGCCACTCCAGCCGAACTAAACTGGCCCTCACACTGTTATATTAGCAACTCCTACTGCTGTTAAGGTTGCAGGTATCACCATGTGGTTCCACCATACCTGAATACAGAGAGCGACACAGCCAGAAAAACAGGAGACTTGGACTGCAGAGCTTCTTTCTGATCAGCCGCTTCAAGTCATAATCCAGAGGCAGCAGAGATCCACCTGAGATCTTTGGCCACCCCCAGAAGCGGGCAAGTCTACTTACAGCAGAAGCTTGAGGACCAACCATCTTAACTGTCCAGATGTATTGTCCTCATCCCTTAGTCCTAACTCTCTTTTGTATACTTTTCCTGCTGATTGCTTCAGGATTGGCCTCACTACCACCTGCTGATTGCACCTTGAGTCAAGAGTCACTTTAGCCCTGACCTATTTAGCCTAGGTTGGGATCCTCACGATTCTTGCATGTTCAGGCTAAGCCCCTCTTCAGTACATTTCTAGAGGCTTTGTCTAATTGCTATTGGTTGTTTCAACTTCTTATGATCATGAGGAAAATCCTTCCTTTGTTAATTCTAATAGGACTTTATACTCAGGTGATCCAAGCAATGGTGTCTCTTAACTCACCCTACAACAAAATTATGGACACGGGGTACTTATATAAGACTCCTAATTTAGCTTATTGTCTCTTAAACTCTTCCAACAGTGACTTGGCTAAAGATTGTTGGCTCTGCCTATCTCCATCTTCTGCCTGCTACTTGGCTGTCCCCATCCCCATCCAGTATTGGGCAATAAGAAATAGGACCCTGCACCCCAGTATCAGGGAGGCCGCCTGATTATAGAAATTTTATTTGATTCCCAAACTACTGACATGACTAAGGTACATTGACGGGATGAGCAGGTAACCTCTCAATGCCCTACAAAACCAACTTCACTCAGGCAGCCTCTCCTGAACCTCCAATTTGGGGACCAATATCGACTCGTACAAATCTTAAGTTTCAGGTACCCCTTTGTATCAAGAGAAGTCAAGACCAGAGCCAGAGCCCAAATGTAGGCTCCCTCAAAGATTGTCGTTGCAATTATACTATGGAAATAGAACTCTCAAAAGACTGGTCTAGTTTCCAAGTAGCACAGGCTGCTTCATTTAAGAAACCAATATGATTCTCATGGACGCCAACATAAAGACTACAGGATTGCTAAACAAAAATTCAGGTTACTGTCAGGAGAGGCAAATGGCTACTTAAGTATCTTTTCTTGGGAATCCTGCTCCAAATCTTGCCAAGAAGAACGCCTCCTCTTTCCAGCATATGAAAACCTCACCGAATGGGTCTTTATTGATACTAAGATAAAGGTTTTACATGGGAAAATAAAACCTCTGGAACATCTCAGGATACTTCCTATGGACCCCTCCAACACCTCACGGGGCCAGTTCTAGCAGGGACACTTTTGACCCGGGAATCTGCAAACAACAGAAGGCCGAATGATCACCTTTTCACTATGGAGATGTGTTTTTGCCTTGGAACCCCAGTTATATTCTTTCTTTGTGGAACCAATTCCTATCTCTGTCTGCTGGCTAAGTGGACAGGAATCTGTACCCTGGTTTACTTGGCCCCTGAAATAAACATCGCTGTCACCAACCGGTCTATGTCAATCCCTCTAACACACACAAGAACTAAACAAGCGATACAATTCTTTCCCACAGGGTTAGGCACTGGCACAGCCGGCCTAGCCTCCTCCCTGTCTCATTACCAAAGCTTTTCTAAGGACCTATTTGACGGTTTAGAAGACATATCCAAAAGCATTGCCACTTTACAAAGCCAATTACATTCCTTAGCAGGAGTAGTTTTACAAAACCGGAAGGGACTTGATCTTCTAATAGTAGAAAAACAAGGGTTATGCTTATTTTTAGAAGAAGAATGTTGTATTTATGTTAATCAATCTGGTATAGTTAGAGATGCAGCCAAGAGGCTTACAGACAGAGTCTCAGAAATCTGCCAACAAATGAACAAGTCATGGGGGTGCTGGTTCAGAATATGGCATTGGGGATCCTGGCTTCTCCCACTTGTAGACCCCTCTCTTCATGCTCTTCATAGCTCTCTTATTTGGTCCCTGTATCCTGAACTGTATGGTGTGTTCAAATTTGAAACCCACGGAGCCAATTGAGATTAATTATGAGCCTTTATTAGCCAGCCAGCGACTGTCTCTCCCCACTAGAGAATTAGCCCCGACCTTCTAGAAGAGGTAGCTTATAAGCCTAAAACCACATCAAACAAGCAAACAGGTTTACAGAAGCAGAAGTTAGCCATTGGTATATCTTTGCACAGGACATCTCCTAGAACTACACCCTAGTTATATATTAAGGAGATTATAGAAGCAGAAGTTGGCTGTTATCATCTGGTGCAAAAATGTTGTTTCTGGGGGGCTCTTAAATCTTATAGCAAACAGGGCCTGGTAGCCAGTTCTGTTATCTGCATCCTGGTGGTGATGTTGTTAACTTTTTTTTCTTTCTTGGGAGCTTGCGCTTGAAGATACCACTACTCCCTGTCTTGCCCTAGTGACTAATTTACTGGACAATTTCTCACTCTTACATTGTCTTGTCAAGTATGTCTCCTCACTCCTAGGATCCATAATGTTACAAATGGTTGTGACATCCGTATCACCCTTATACCAACCGCTAGGTCAAGGAAATCAAGAGGATGATGCCCTATAAGAATTTAAAGGGCATCAAAAGTGGGGAATGAAGAGGAATTTTTCACTCATATGGTTAACTTTGTAAATAGTTCTTTGTTCTGCTTCTGTAGATATGCTCGCTGCATAGGCCTAAGGGTAGGATGACTTAGAGAGTAGCTAAAGACTCATCCTCCTCTTTTGTTTGTTCTGTCTAGATAACAGAACTATTGCCTAAATTCCTGTCTGAAAATCTCATGCCCTGTAACTGCCTATAACCCATAGCAACTCCGCCCGGTAGCTCATTGTAACTCTCACGCTCTGTAACCCCTTGAGGAGAAATTAACCAATCAGCCCATGCCAACTGTAAAACTGCAACTGCGCAGATAAATTCTATAAAAATAAGTTTACCCCTGAGGTCGGGGCCCAGCTATTCAGAGCGCTAGCTCTTCTGGGACCACTGGACTCATAAACCTGAGTACTCCAACTCTCTGACTGGTGCTTGGTTTCTCACTGGTCTGATTATTCTGCAACATCTCCACTTCGTCTTCCAAGGAAACAGAGAGAAAACTAAAGAAAGAGTCTGCCCCAGGCCCCAACACAGTAATGTTAAAGGCACACATTATAGGCAGGGACAAATTCCTGCCCAATGGCAGAAGCTGAAGTAGCTGAGCCACGCCTCCCCACCCCGGCTGTCAATTAAGCAAGTAGGGGCGAATCAAATTGCCACTCCGCCTACACGTCCGTTTTCTCTTTAGACGCGTGTAGGATCGCTAGCTGTTAACAGTCCCTGGAGGCTGTGCCACAGCTTCTGTCGCGCTGTGATCTGCACTGGTCGTCAGAGCGGGCAGGACTCAGGGAGGCCCGGGAAACTTAGAAATGGTGAGTGTGCCGGGCGGGTGCCGCGATGGCGACGAGCGGCTGGTTGGAACCGGCCTCCCCCGGTCAACTTCCGGGTCTGTGGGCCCTAGTCCGTCAAGAGCGCCGATGGGACCCCATTCTCCTTCTCGCAGTGTGAATGGTGGGCCGCAGCCCAGACCAGCGTCCTGTTGCGTCATGCGCGCCGGCGACTTCCACCTGGAACCTGTCTGGGAGGCTCTGTGTCTCCTTCCCCGCGTCTCCTCAGTTTGTGCGGTGACCACCGGGAGGGTCGTCAGGGTGGTTTCGTGAATCGGCCTCCGTGGTGCGTACGTGGGAGGAGTTATGGAGTGTTTGGTTCCCAGCCCCTCCTTCCTCCCCCAGTTGTTTCGGGAACAGGGTCCCAAGTCTACGACCCTCACCTCCCAGCCTAGCTCTTCCTGGGCCTGACAAGCCCCTGACATTACCAGATTACTGCTTGCATTCCCAAAGCCTTGTTCCCCGCTCCAACTCACACAGTCGTTATTCACTCTTTTTCCTCCCGGATGCATTTCAAATACACCCAGTATTATATATATATATATTATTTCCAGATCCATGCACTATTTTTTTTTAAAAAAAAAATGATTTACACTGAGTTGCGTGAAACCCCCATTCCTCTCCCCAAGGCCCTCCCCTGAGCACAGACGTCCTGTAGGAAGTCCTTTGGGCGGAGTTTCCTTGGGAGACTTTCCTGGGCATTCTGTCCTGTCAGCACTACCCCTCCTTGGGTTTGTCATCTTTAAAAGATACGTGATACGTTCGCTTTATTTAGGAATCGTTCAACTAATGGCATTGCATTATGTCTTTAAAAATATCTGTTGTGGTCCAAAGCTACTCCAATATGGGTAGAGGCCTGAGAGCTCAAGGGCCCTTTGACTCGCAAAGGCAGGCAAGCTCTTGAAAGCCCAGTTCTTCCTGGGGAGCCTCCCCCTGCGGGTGTCCTGCGGGCTCACACCCACCAGAGGGCGCATTTTACACGGAGAAGTACAGAGCCCTGCTGGGGATTGCAGGGCAGTGATGACGATTGCTATCCTGGAGAGCGGATGGTGCTTTCTCAGGCCTAGACATTTTTAGGCATTATTTTTTTCCAATTATAGTTGACATTCAATATTATTTTATATTAGTTACAGGTGTACACATAGTGGTTAGACATTTATACAATTTATGAAGTGATCCCCCATTAGTCAGTACCCGCCTGGCCCTATGCATAGTTACTGCAATATTATGAACCATTCCTTATACTGTATTTTACATCCTCGTGACTATTTTGTAACTGCCATTTTGCACTTCTAAATCCATTCACATTTTTCACCAAGATCCCTCAACACCCCCTTCCATCTAGTAATCATCAGATCGTTTTCTGTATCTATGCCTTTGTTTCTGTTTTTTGTGGTTATTGTTGTTGTTCTTTAGATTCCACATGTAAGTGAGGTCATATGATATTTGCCTTTCTCTGACTTATTTCAGTTAGCATAATACCGTCTATGGGTCCATTTATGTTGCTGCAATGGTGAGATTTCAGTTTCTATTAATTCCGTTGTATGTACATGTACCACATCTCGATCCATTTGTCTACTGATGGACACTTAGGTTGCTTCCGTATCTCGGCTGTCATAAATAGTGCTGCAGTGAACATAGGGGTGCATATATCTTTTCTCTTTCTCTCTTTTCTTTTTCTTTTTTTACTTTTATTAGCATTTATTTGATGCTGAATTTGCTCCTGGGCCATCAGTTTTTGCTGCTTCAGTTTCTTCTGGGATATCTTTTTCTTCTATGCAACCTCCTCTTCTGGGTTAGGCACAGTCTGCTCTTTGTCAGTAAGGATCACGACAATGTGGCAGGGAGAGCTCTAAGTTCCGGGCTGGGTCTTAGCAGCTTGATTCACCTGGATGTGCTCAATGACCAGAAAATCTGCATCTAAATAACTAAGCTCAGTGTTACTCTCTGATTTTGTAAGCATGTCCAACAAAAATTAAGCACTTTTGGGGCCACTGATCCTGTGTCCAGCCCCATTGTTTAGCCTGGGCTCACCTACCTAGTCCACCACGGTAACTACAGAATGGCACACATTGCTCCTGTAAAGTGGCATCCTTCATGTATTTGGTGGCTTTTCAGGTAGACATACACTTGATGGCCTGGGTAGTTTCACAAGTGTTGTTAAAGTGAAGGCAAAGATGTGAATCTCTTGATTTGCATGATTTTGTGGGGTTTTCTGGTTCAAGTGAATAGTGAACCATTTTCAGAGGTCAAGTCAGGCCACTCACGGGAAGAGGGAATATATCTTTTCGAATTTGTGTTTTGGATTTCTTTGAATAAAAACCCATAAGTGGAATTGCTAGGCCGTAAGATGGTTCTATTTTTAATATTTTGAGAGAACTTTGTACTGTTTTACATAATGGCTGCACTCATTTCCAGTCCCAACAACAATGAACGAGGGTCCCTTTTCTTCACATCCTCATCCTTGCCAACCACTTGTTTTTTGATTTATTGATAATAGCCTTTCTGATAGGTGTGAGGTGATGTCTCACTGTGGTTTTAATTTGCACCTCTCTGTTGATTAGTGATGTTAAGCACCTTTTCATATGTCTGTTGGCCATCTGCATGTCCTCTTTGAGGAAATGTCTATTCAGATCCTCTTCCCATTTATTAATTAAATATTTTGGGGGTGTTTTTTTGACATTGATTTGTATGAGTTTTTATAAATTTTGGATCTTAACCCTTTATCAGATGTATCATTGGCCAGTATCTTCTTCCATTTGTTAGGTTGTCTTTATTTCGTCGATGGTTTCCTTCACTGTTCAAAAATGCTTTAGTTTGATATAGCCCTATTTGTTTATTTTTTTCTTTTGTTTCCCATGGCCAAGGGGAGGGATGTATCATTAAAAATATTATTAAGACTAATGTCAGAGTTTACTGCCTATGCTTTCTTCTAGGAGTTTTATAATTTTGGGTCTTGCATTTAAGTCTTCAATCCATTTTGAGTCTATTCTTGTATGTGGAGTAAGATGGTGGACCAGTTTCATTTTTTTGCATGTATCTGTCCAGTTTTGTATGTCTTATACCATTTATTGAAGAGACCGTCTTTACACCATTGTCTCTTCTTGCCTCTTTTGTAATAGATTAAATGGCTGTATAGATGTGGCTTATTTCTGGGCTTTCTATTCTATTCCATTGATCTACGTGTCTGTTTTTATGCCAGTACCATGCTGTTTTGGTTACTATGTCCTTTTAGTATAGTGTCATATCAGGTAGCATGACACCTCCAACTTTGTTCTTTTTTTTCAAGATTACTGTGGCTCTTCAGGGCCTTCATCCCTTCCCCTTTTTCATCCCCCAACTCCTCTCCCAAATAGCAGCCCTCAAAATATTCTCTATATCTATGGGTTTGTTTCGTTTTTAGACTCAAGTTGCATCTGAAAATATCTCTTGTGCTTTTTTGGTTTTGCTGACTTTAAAGGAATGAATCTGGGCAGACATTATGAAAAGGAAAGGTTGCATTGAGTGAATTTTTTGGACTTTGTAGGAGAAAAGATAATTGGTTAATAACCTTGAAGTGGCTGTTGAATGGTGGTTGTGCACATGCTTCAAAACACTGGATGAAAATGATTCTACCTCAGTAGCACAAAGAAGATGGCGAACCTTACTGTTCATGTGTTAAAGCTTAAGTGTTCACTTTTCCAAAACATTAAAGCAATCGCCGTAACTGGGAAAAACTTGCGCTGCGATTGGTTTTTATCAATTTTCTTCATTTTGAATTGTGTGCATTGATTGCTGCATCAGTTTGATATCAGTGTTGAAAAATTACTAGTTATACTTGCTGTAGATCAGGATTTAAAATGGATTTAGTCCATTTTTAAAGCTGTGCGATTTTGCTACACAGGAACAACTGTTTGCAATGTAGGCTTCTATAATGATTAAACCAATGATAACTTTTATTATTACTAGCATTTGAGAGTACATGGTCATGTGGCCATGTAAAAATATATTAGTGAGTATTTGGTAAATTTCAACAGGCTTTTACTATTAGCATAATTTTGTGCTGTACGATGAAGTTACAATTACATCTGTTATTTTGGATAACATTTATTGGTTAACAATAAAGTGACCAAAGCTAAAAAAAAAAATAAAATAAGGCTGTACTATTTTTAAGGCAAATGAATTCGTATTTGATGGCCATAAGGAAAAGCAATTCAGTTTCTGTTTACATTGGTAAGAGAAAAGCACCTCAAAACCTATGGAAATCTTTGAAATTTATAGTGTATGTTGGAGCTTAATTAAAAACTCCAGTGCATGTATTGTAATATTCTACTTAATTCTGAAAACCTCCCCAGTTTAAACTATAGGAAAGAGAATAACGATCATAAAACCCTTTGTCCTTTCAGATAGAAAGAGACTTGTTAATTTTTATGGTCTGCAGTTTTCTATCTGTCAGTGATTAAAGGAATACATCTTGGAAGCAGAAAAGTTAAAATAAGGCAATTTTTAAAAGCAGAAGTTGATTAAAATTACGATTCACCATAGGAAAATATGGTATACATCATCTTTTGTTTTTATTTTCAATAAATAATGCGTGGGTAGGTTATTTTGTTCCGCTCCTGTGCTCTGACTCCATCCACACTCCAGCAACAATTTTGATCACTTCCTGATCATCCTGTTAGTTTCTTTATATAAAAACTAGCCAGTGCCAAGAACATTTTTCTTACTCGTGTTTGTTCTTGGAATGAGTAGTCCAGGTTCGACTACTTGATGTTTGACCCCTGACGAAGTAACCCCCACCCCTCCCTTTCCCCTAGTGCTTCTTATCTGTCAGGCTGATGAGGACCTGGAAACCCCTACACTAAGCTGCTGCTTGATGAGGAGACTTCCTGTGGGCTGTGCTGCCCCCTGCTGTGCTGCGCGGTCCTGTGCTGTGTTGTGGATCCACTGAGACTGGGGTTTGTATACTGAGGACTCTAGGTTGACAGTTTGGTAATTTGTTGTCTTTAGGGAGCAGGGTATGGGAGTGGGGCCTTCCTTACAGTGCTCCTGGATCCATGTCTTGAGTGGAACCTCTCTGCTTATTTAGAGTGAAGGTGTGACTAGGCTGATTTCTTCCTAACAGTAGGATAAGTCTAAGGAGGAAGAAGGATGATTAGTGAGTGAGTGAGGTGAGCCCATCAGACGGTCACTCCTTAAAGAGCAGGTATTTCAGACAGAGAGCGAGAAGACAGGTTAGGCAGCCCACAGCTAGTGGGCTGGGTCCTCTCTCCTGATAGCAGAGGACTCTCCATGTTCCTCATGTGCCTCTGCTGCTGCTGCCCCTGCCTCTGCCTCAGTGCCGATCCCAGCCCTGGGGCTGTTGGGGACAACCCACAACCTCACTGTGGCACAGCAAAGGGACTAGTTCAAACAGGATTTCAGCCCTGGGTCCTTTAATCCTCCACAGAGACCCTTTCTGTGGGAGAAGCCTCTGGCCCTGATGACACTGATTTGAGGCCTTCAGGGGGAAACAAAAGAAGGACACCAGAGTAGAGAGGACAGCCAGTCTCCCCAGTGGCCTAAAATACAAATCGGGTAAGAAAACAAAGGAGAAATATATGTTAACAAGTCCGCAGTTTGATCCAGTTGGAAATCCACAATATTCTAAGAGAATTTCAAAACAAAAAAGATAAATGGAGACTCCTTGGCTTTTGAGCCTCTAAAACATAGGCTTTGAATGAACGTTGCCATCTCTTGAAATGCAGTAATTGACAAACCCTCACACAATAACTCAGTGCTACCTTACATTGCAGTTATACCTGGGCTTTCAGTCATTGAAGTGAGGTTGCACACGATCTCAGCGGCGTTACTGAAACAATATAGAGGACAAAGTGGAGTTCTTGGCCTGAAGCATCAGAAATCTTTGCCTTTTCTCACACTCCTAGCTCCGATTATCCTAAAATAACTCATAGTGAGTAAGACAGCTCTGAACCAGCAGTTCATGAATTTAAATTAAGTCTTTGCCAGCTCTTCCCCACTAGCTTCACAAAAATGCAACTGCATGGCCCCTATCCCTTATTAAATTAGTTAGTATTGCCCAGTGTCAATTGAACAGGGCCCTCCAGGACTGAAAAATGTTATCAGAAACCTTTGAGGAAGAAGTGATCATCCCCAGTGCTTGTCCTTTCCAAATTTGGACTGTTCTTAACCCTGGAAAGAATGAATGACACCTCACAGTGGATGACCACTACCTGGAGGCTGTGGTCCCACCCAATCAGCCCCTAGTCCCAGTCCCTACCATTATGGGAACGACTGACCCTATCCACTCAGCAACTGGTATACATTCTGCTATCACAGGTTTGGCCAAGTCTGGTCTGTTCAGTGCCTGTGTCAACAGCCTTCTAGCTGCACTTGACCTTCATCTCTGAAGGAACATGACACACCCTTACCGGTTCCCCTCAGGAAACCCCAGCACCACTGCCACCACACACAGTCTCTGCAGGAAAGATCGGAGCTGTGTTTACCTTGCTCCAGGAGCACAGACGTGACATGACGTTCTCCTTTGTGGACTTACATTCAGGACATACATATAATATATTGAAAAATGGGCCTTGCACAAAGTGGACGGGCCATTGCGAAGACATAGTATGAGGGCCTGTTGCCTTGGTTATATTTTAAAACATTGTTTAATAAACAGAAGATCACTTCCTTTTTGACACCATGAAGAATTGGTAGTCCCTCTCAGCACCTACCACATTGTCTAGATTTTTTGGTGTTTGGGAGGCAACTCAGTCCCTGTTTACAAATTTTACTCGAGCCCATTTTTGCTGTCACTTGCAAATTGACCCACCTTGAATGGGCACCCCTACCATAGAAGGCTCTAGGCTGTTTAAATTGCCATACAACGGGCACACCTATTAGTGTCCTAAGAGACACCTTTACCGTAAAGGTGTCAGTTACCACTGTCATACCTCCTGGAGTGACCCATGATGGCCTTTGTTTGTAATTTCTGCCTCCCTCTCAGTTATGTTGACTAGATGTTTATCAATTTTTTTAATCTTGTCAACAGCCAACTTTTTTTATTTTAATTTTATCCATTGACTTCCTGTGATTACATTGATTTCTTTTCAAGTTCTTATGGCTTCTTTTACTGTTTTGGGTTAAATTTACTCTCCTTTTCTTTTATAGAAAAATAATTATATTTAGAATGAGCCAGCTGGACTCAGTTTAGATGATCCCAATTTTGTTGGCAACATTCACATCATCATAGTCGGGAGCCAGTAGAACATGTGCCTTCTTCTCACTATCAGGCCTGACCAGGGTGTTGACAGTGACTATGGTCAACGTCATAGACCTTTCTCACAGCCTGTTTGATAGGGTGCTCGTTGGCCTTGACACGTACAATGAACACAAGTGCACTGTTGTCTTCTAGCTGCTTCATGGCTGACTCGGGAGTTAGGGGGAACTAGGTGGTGGCATAGTGGTCACTCGTTTCTCCTGGAGGTGCCCTTCTGAGGGGGTATTTGGGCTGCCTTTATGGTCACAGCATATTGGGCATTCAGGAGGTGGGTAATGTGTGTATCCTGTATTTTGTAGCTATGGATGCCTTTCAGCACTGCTTTCTTTGTCTTCAAAGACTTTGCTTTGGCTTCGGTTTTTGGGAGGGACAGGGGTTTCCTTCTTTGCTTTTAGCACCATCTTCAGGAAGTGCTACTCTCCTTTTTAAGGTTTCCTAAAATAGATGACTTTGTTATTGATTTAGATGTTTCTTTGACTTTTCTAATGTAATACATTCGATGGCATAAATTTACCTTAGGCATTGCTTTTGCTGCCTCCCACAACCTTGATAAGTTGAATTTTTATTTCATGTAGTTCAAATGATTTTCCTTTCTCTTGGACTTCTTCGATCCCATGTGTTATTTAGAGGTGTGTTGTTGAGTTCTTAGACTTTTTTTTTTTTCAATTATCTTCCTGTTATTGATTTCTGGACTAGTGGTGTGAAACCATATTTTAGATGATTTCTGTCCTTTCAAATTTGTTAAGGTGTGTTTTATATCCTATTATGTATTCTGCATTGGTGAATGTGAATTTGAGAAGACGCGTATTCTGTTCTTGTTGCGTAAACTATTTCATAGATTACAATAAAATCCAGTTGTTCTAGGGCATTGTTGATTTTGTCTCTGTCTTTGATGATTTGTTGCCTGCTTGGATTTATAATTCATGAGGTGGTGTTGAAGTCTACAGCGATAGTATTGGATTCATCTATTTCTTTTTGCATTCTGTCCGTTTTATCTCATGTGTTTTGCCTCTCTGTTTCTATGCACATGCACATTAAGGATGCTGTGCCTTTTTGAAGAATGGTCCCTTTTATCACTATGTAATGTCCCTTTCTTTTTTCTCTGAGTTTTTCTTGGTCTGAAATCTGCATCTGAATTTCATCTACCTATGGCCTCTTATTATTTCATTCGTGTTGTCCTGATATATTTTCTCCTTATCTTTATCTATCATCTATCTCTGTGTTTATATTTCAAGTGCCTTGTAGACAACATGGAGTTGTTTTTTGAAATCTGATATTACTTATCTCTCAGTTGTATTGAGACCATTGATAATAAAGTGGTGATTGATACACCTGGATTAATGTCTATCACATCTTTTAATTTTTTTTTACATTAAACTTATTGGGGTTTCAAGTGTAAATTTAATAATGTCATATGTATGTTGCATTGTGTGTTCACCACCCAAAGTCAAATTTTCTTCCGTCACCACATATTTGACCTCCTTTACCCTTATCCACCTCCTCCCTCACCACTAGACTGTTGTCTGTGTCTATGAGTTTTTTGTTTGCCTTATCCTTTTGTTGCTTTCAATTTTATATCTCACATATAAGTGAAATCATATGGTCCTCAACTTTTTCTGTCTGACTTATTTTGCTTAGCATAATCTCAAGATCCATCCATTTTGTTGCAAAAGCAGTACGTCATCTTTTCTTGTGTCTGGGTAGTATTCCATTGTATATATGTACCACATCCTTTTTACTCAATCATCCATTAAAGGGCACTTCAGTTCCTTTCATGTCTTGGCCACCGTGAATAATACTGAATGAACATTGGGATGCATGTGTCTTTATGCATAAATGGTTTCAAAACTTGGGGGTAGATACCCAGAAGAGAGATTGCTGGGTCATATCATAGTTCTCTCTTAATTAATTTTTTGAGGAAGCTCCATATTATTTTCCATAGTGGCTGTCCCAATTTACATTCCCACCAGTAGTGAATGAGGGTTCCTCTTCCCCCACAGCCTCTCCAACACTTGTTAGGACTTGTCAATAATAGCCATTCTAACAGATGTGAGGTGGTATCTCACTGTGGTTTTGATTTGCATTTCCCTAATAGCTAGTGAAATTGAGCATCTTTTCATGTGTCTGTCGAACATTTGTATTTCTTCTCGGGAGAAGTGTCTGTTCAGTTTCTCTGCCTATTTTTTTTAACTTGATTGTCTTTTCGTTGTCGAATTGTATGCGTTCTTGACATAATTTGGATATCAGCCCTTTATCGGAGGGTTTTTTTGCAAATATCTTGTCCCATTCAGTTGGTTGCCTCTTTCTCCTGTGATGGTTTCATTTGCTGTGCAGAAGCTTTTTAGTCTGATATAGTCTCATTCATTTATTTTTGTTTTTCCTTCCCTTGCCTTCGAGACAAGTTCTTAAAATTATCTCTAAATCCAAGGTCTGTGAATAAAGTATCGATGGTTTCTTCTATGCGGGGTATTGTTTCAGGTCTTACATTTAGGTCTTTGATCCATTTTGATCTTATTTTGATGTGTGGTGATAGATAGCAGTCTAGTTTCATTCTTTTGCTTGTGGCTTTCCAATTTTCCCAGCACCTTTTATTGAAGAGGGTTTCTTTTCTCCATTGTATATTTCTGGCTATATTGAATAAGAGTGGTGAGGGTGGGCAGCTTTGTCTCGTTCTGATCTTAGAGGGAAAGCTTTCAGTTTTTCACCATGAAGTATGATATTAGCTGAAGGTTTGTCATATATAAATATGGTGTTTTTATATTGCGGTACTTTCCTTCTGTACTCATTAAGTGCTTTAATCATAAATGGGTGCCGTATCTTGTCAAATGCTTTTTCTGCATCTAATGGGATGTGAGTGATCATGACTCTGATTCTGGATTTTTGTTTATGTGGTATGTGACATTGGTCGCTTTACATATGTTGAACCGTCAGTGCATCACTGGATGAACGCCACCTGATTGCCATGCATGATAGTTTTAATGTATTGTTGCATTCGCTTTGCTAGTATTTTGTTTAGGAGTTTTACATCTGTAATCATCAGAGATATCGGTTTTCTGTTTTTGTGTTATCAATACCAGAGTGTGGTATCAGGGTGATGTTGGCCTCATAAAATGAGTTAGGAGGTATTACCTCTTTTTCAATTTTTGAATGGAATTTGAGAATGATCGGTATTAAATCATCTTTGAATAGTTGGTAGAATTTACTAGTGAAGTCATCTGATTCTGGACCTTTCCTTTTGGGGAAGCTTTTGTTGGCGGTTTCAATCTCCTTACTGTTGATTGGTCTATTTATATTTTCCAGTTCTTCATGATTCAATGTAGGAAGGTTTTATATATTTCTAAGAACTTGTCCATTTATTCTAAGTTATTGAATTCGATTTTGTTTATGTGTGTCTTTTCTCTTTTTTCCTTAGTGAGTCTAGCCAAGGGTTTATCAGTTTTACTGACCATTTCAAAGAACCAGTTCTTGGTTGCATTAATTTTTTTCTATTGTCTCTTCGTTCTCATCTTCACTTAATCCTGCTGTAATTTGTATCATTTCTTTCTTTCTGCTGACTTTGGGCTTCATTTGTTCTTTTTTTTTTTCCTACTTCTTTAAGATATAGTGTGGGGTTCTTCATTTGGGATTTTTCTCATTTCTGGAGATCGCTTATAATAATAAGCGATAATTCCTCTTATACCTACTTTGGCTGTATTCCTAAAGTTTTGATACATTGTATTTTAATTCTCATTTGTGTCTATGTACCTCTTGCTCTCTCTTTTCCTTCTCAGACCCAATCATTCTTTAGTGGCACTTTGTTTAATCTCCACGTATTTGTGGTTTTCCCCACTCTCTTTTTACAGTTGATCTCCAGTTTCAAAGCATTGTGGTTGGAGAATATACTTGGTATGATTTCAGTCTCCTTGTGTTCGTTGAGGCTAGTTTTGTGTTCCAACATATGGTCCATCCTTGAGAATGTTTTCTGTGCACTAGAGAAGAATGTATAATATGATGTTTTAGGACGAAAGGCTCTGTAAATGTCTGTTATGTCCCACTGTTCTAACCTGTCATTTAAGGCTGATATGTCCTTATTCATTTTCTGTTTGGGTGATCTATCCATCGTTGTCAGTTGGGTATTTGGATACTCTACTGTAATTGTATTTTTGGTCAGTTTCTCTCTTTAGTTCTGTTAGTTGTTGCCTTATATATTTTGGGCTCTCTGATTGGGGGCATAAATATTGATAAGTGTGATGTCTTCTTGATGTGTAGTTTCCTTTATTCTTATGAAGTGTCTTTGTTTGTCTTGATAACTCTTTTATCTTGAAGGCTACTTCATCCGACATAAGAATGGCTACATTTGCTTTTCTCTGGATGCCATTTGCCTGGAGTATCATTTTCTACCCTTCGCGTCTGCATTTGTCTTTACTTCTGAGATGTGTCTGAAAGGCAGCATTTGGTTGTGTTTTGTTTTTCCATCCAGTCTGCTACACTGCTTTTTTATTGCTGAGTTCAGTCCTTTTACATTTAGGGTATTGATTGATATATAAGTTTTCCTATACCATTTTATATTGTTTTCTGTTAGCTCTATGTCTCCATTGTCTCTTTGCCCTTGAATTTCTGTCTTGTTATTTTAGTTTGGTGGTATTCTATATAGTTCTGTATTTCTTTATCTTTTTGTTTCAGGTAGAATGACCCCCTTCAGTATTTCCCATAATGCAGGTCTTGTGTTGGAAAATTCCCACAGCTACTGTTTTTCTGGAACGGGCTTTATTTCTCCTTCATATCCAAAGGCGAACTTTGCTGGATATATTATTCTTGGCTGGTAGTTTTTCTCTTTCAATAGTTTGACTATTTAATTCCATTCCCTCCTAGCTTTTGGAACTTCTGCTGAAAAATCTGATGATAATCTAAGGTGTTTTCCTTTATAATAGGTTACTATCTTCTTTTCCCTGGCTGCCTTGAGAATTCTTTCTTTCTGATTAATTTTTGACAGTTTTAATATAATGTGTCATGGAGAAGGCCTTTTTGGATTGAGGTGAGATATTCATTTTGCTTCTTAGATTTGAGGATCCACTTCTTTTCATAGGCTTGGGAAGTTCTCGTTGGCCGTTGGTTGAATAGGCTCTCTGTTTTGTTCTCCCATCTTCTCTTTCTCGTATACCCATTGTTCTTATATTGCTCTTTCTGATGGAATCAGATAGTTCTTGTAGAGTTCTTCCTTTTCTTTCCTCTGAAGTCTCTCTCTTCTATCTGTGTCATTTCCAGATTTCTGCCTTCAATATCACTAATTCTTTTCTCTATCTTGTTAGCTATATCTCCTTAGCTTGCTAGTTCATTTGTTATCTCTTTTTTTATTGAGTTTTTGAGCTCTAGAATTTCTATTTGGTTCTTTTAAAAGTTTCAAGCTCTTTGATAAAGCATTTGTTTTGTTCCTCGATCTTTATTTCTGAGTTCATTAACCTGCCTAATTTTAGTTTTCTTGCATCTCGTTGAGTTTTTTTCAAAACTGCAAACTTGAATTCTACATGATTTAAATCACCTATTTCCGTATCTTTAAGTTTATTTTCTGGAGCTTTTAAAGATTCTTTTTGAGCTGCTTTGTTACCTTTGTATACATGGTATGTGATTCACTATGCATTTATGGGAATGCACTCTGCTTTTAAAAATATTATTATTAATAATAATGACTCTAGAGCCCGTTGATAAGAAGAGGTTTTTTCCAGTCATTGGCACACAAACCACCTGTACTGCCCAGACCTCCTGAGCGCTGCTGGGGAGCAAAAGAAAAAATGTCCTTTATTTCCCGGGGAAATGTATGTCTCCTCACTGGTTGCCGGGGTCCCAGGGCTCCACACCTTGGGAGGGTGTGGTAGGCTTGGAGTTTCAAGCCTGTGAAGAGTCCCTGAAGTCCTAGTGCTGCCCAGGTGGCTAGATGCAGTGTAGTGCTACCTCCGGTGTCCCAGGTACCTGTGCCAGGATCAGCCTGTACAGGTGGGTGTGGGGTGGGTTGGGAGAGGCCAGCAGTGTGCGTGTGGCTCTGTTTCTTCCCAGTAATGTTGACAGCCAGGCCTCAGCTGCCTCCACCCTGTATCTCCACCCTTGCCAATGGGACGAGCCTCAGTGTGTGTCTGCCACGCAGAACCTGTCTCCTTAGTCCTTGGGGCTCCAGTCTTCCTGGTCTGTAGCCTGACACTCACTCCTGCAGCTTCCTCTGGGCCTGCTGCTAGCTCTGGGAGGGTGCAGGAGGTGACCTCTGGGAGGGTGGGGAGAGGCACACAGGTTCTTTGTCTTCATTTTCTGCCTGGCAGTAGTGGCTGCAGGAACACAGCTGCCATACCTCTGTATTCTGTCTTTTCCCTGATCACTGGGTTCCCCAGTAGTACATGCTGATCACTCAGGCAGGAATGCTCAGTGCTACATAGAGTGCATGCTGCAATCTGTTTCCTCCTCCCTTGCTTGCCCAGTTTGCCTTCAGATGCTTTGATGAGCAGATCTCAGAAGTGTTTGTGTGTTCATCTGGAAATCTTCCATTGGATTATAACTGTTCAACTTGTAGTGTCAAGGAGAGAGATCAAGGGGCCCGTCAGGCCACCATGCTTCTGACATCTTTACTTCTTCTCTGTGTTGGCCTTGTTAGTTGTTACTTTTTGTTTTCTACATTTTTTCTGTCTTCTTTGGCTTTAATTGAACATTTTACCTGATTCTTTTCTTCTACCGTCTTAGGATATCAATTACACATATTTGGAAAACTATTTTGGTGCTTCCTCTTGAAGTTTCATTATACATTTACATCTAAGTCATCTCTTATGTTAAGTCATAATATACCACTGCACTGGTTGTGCAAGTACCTCATAGTGTCTCCCAGTTTTCTCCTCTCTGTTTCTTTAACCGTGTCGTCATTTATCTCAACTATCCATAAGCTTATAATTGCCAAATAAATTGACAATATTACTTTCAGTAAAGTGTCATCTGTTATATTAGGTTTAAGAAATACAAAAGACTTGTTAACCTTCGTGTTTTTGTAACTCCATATTACCTTTATCATGTACATTCTTTCTAATCAATTTTTGAATGTTTTCCAGGTGGATGTACTAATGAACAATTCCTGCAATCTTTGTCTCAGAAGGTTTTTATTTCTTCATTTTTGAAGGATAATTCTGCTTGTCACAATTATAGTTAGGTGGTCTTTTTCTTTCAGACCTTGAAATGTTTCTCTTCACTCTTCTAGCTTGCATGGTTTTTGAAAAGAAGCCTGTTTTAATTCTAATTTTTGTTTTTTTAATGACTAAGGTGCATTTCTCCCACTTATTTTAGGTTGGCATTTCTTCGTCTTGACTTTTGTCTAGTTTGTATGAAATGTACTTATCCTGCACTTTAGTTTATAATGTTGAGTGTTCTCTGAGCTTCCTGGATCTATAGTGTGCTTCCTATCCTTACATTTAGGAAAATCTCAGTATTGTTACTTCACTGCTTTCTTCTATTCTTTTCTGTGTTTTCTTTCATATAGTACCATAATGTATTTTAAAACTTTTATTGTATGAAGTGTGTTATCCTAGGGCTCATGGGTATTGTGTTCTCTCTTTTTTAGTTCCTTTTTTGTCTTTGCATGAGACCGCTGAAGTATATTTTTTGTTGAGTACAGGCCACATTAAGAATTGAATTTCTGGGGTATATTTCAGAATGCCTTGTTTGTTTTTTCTCTCTTAGTGATGGAGGCACTCGTTTATCCTGTGATCTAAATTCTGTGATGGATCTAAAAAAAGAAGTTTATTTCTTTGCTTTTTTTATAAGGAGGCAGGAAATGACAGCTTCTAAGTTACTTAAATGCCAGACCAGAAACTAGAAGTCTCTGACTCCATTTTTTTTTTTTTTAGCACTGACTGCTTACAGCTTTAGAGCTTCAACCCTCCTCTTCCTTGTGCCTCACATCTGTAGAAGGTGATAAGAAAGCCTTCATATTCCCTCCTTTGTGGTAGCAAAGATTAAAATCCATGAAAGCTCCCACCTTTGTGTGTGAATACTCACCTTAGTCCACCCCCTAACCGCAATACAAAACAAGTCTCTGTACATTTTCTTGTTCTCTATTTCATGCCTGTTTGAGAGTCCTACCTTACTTTCCCTAGAGACTCAATTATGGTAGCAATAAGCCCTTTCATGCCCTAGTGGTCATGTTTGATGTCTTCTGCTGAGGAATTCTTATGCTCTGGGGTTGAGCGATCATGCTCCTTACTCCATGGGGGAGCTTGGCAACAGCCTCTAGAGCAGCTGGTCAGGAAACGCTTCTTCCTGATTAAAAAGTGTACATTGAAATGTTCTTTTGGAAAAAAGCACTGCTGACATCTTTACCTATTTTTACTATTCTATTTTATTCTTAAAACATGGGATGAATTTGCATGTCATCCTTGAGCAGAGGCCATGCTTATCTTCTCTGTACTGTTCCTACTTTAGTGTATGTGCTGCCAAAGCGAGTACACGTTTACATATGCTACAATCAAAGGCAAATTCACCATTGCAGATGTGAATGAACCCTTTTGCTATCTGCAGCTATTAACCTGTTCCTCAGTGTCAGCAGGACTAAGGATCAACTGTTATCCCAGAAGCACTTTTTCTTGCAAAACCATATTATATCTCCATGTGTGCTTGTGTATGCCAAAAAATAGGCTGGAAGTAGCCCTGAGGCACCTGAGTATAGGGATTTTTGGTCTAATTGTCTTCTTCCTAATAGCAGTGCTCTAAGTTCCAAATAACTGTCTAGACCATAAAATCCTACATCAAGAGAAAGGAAGAACTGAGTCTGTGATAAATATTACACAAGGTGAAAGCAATGCTTCCCAACAAGAATATTTTCCATTAGCCAGTTGTATCTCATTACAGACATAGCTCAGAGATATTGCAGGTGTGATTTCAGACCACAGCAATAAAGTGAATATTAATAAAGTAGGTCACATGAATGTTGCGGATGTCCCGTATATATCAAAGTTATGTTTATACTCTAGTCTATTAAGTGTGAAATAGCAGTATGTCTAAACAACCAATGTACATACCTTAATTAAAATACTTTAATGCTACAAAATACTAACCATCACCTGAGCCTCTTAGTAAGTCATAAGGTTTTATTCTGGTGGAAGTTCTTGTTTTGATGTTGATGAAAACACAATAAAGTTAAGGAAAATAGTACAAAAAATGCCTGTACTTTTAATGGACCGGACAACTAGAAGACGATATAGCCAGCTGGAGTTTATTAAAAGTTGGATTTCCACAGGCCTCCTGGACTCGCATGTTTGGAAATAGGGATAGAAGAGAAAGCTTCCAGTTTTTCACTGTGTTTTTATTAAAATCACATGCAGAAGTGACTCACTGCTTTCATGGAGTGCTGTAAATGATGGGGACTAAGGAAGGAGAAGGAAGACTTTTTCTCATAAGAAATTAATGGTCTTAAAATGATAATGGTTTTTTTCCCCCATATTTATAGCATTTCTGTCATTTCCCAACATGCTGTGGACCTTGCCATTACAGAAAAATAAGATGTAATGTGATCACAGTAAAACTGTATTATAATTTGTGATGCTGTTAAAATAATGAGGAAGTAAGCGTGGACTGAGCACAAGTTTTTGATGATCAAGTTATAAAATAAATGTTTGGAGATGATGGTATCATAGGTAACTTGTCTATACATGGAGTACAGGTGTCAAGTGCTATGAGTCTTAAAACTTTTATTGTACATATATTTGGGATGTTATAGGACTCAGTGACCTTTGAGGATGTGGCTGTGAACTTCACCCCGGAGGAGTGGGCTTTACTGGACCCTTCGCAGAAGAAACTCTACAGAGATGTGATGCGGGAAATCTTCAAGAACCTGGCCTCAGTAGGTATGTGTGACTTCATCTTCACCTTGTTAATTAGAGGTCAGGTGTTTGTTGCTTATCAGCATTGTTCTAAGACATGGAATGTGGAAATACATAAATAAACTGGGGATGGTCACAGCTCACCACAGAACTAAAATCTAATACTTGTTCTATAATTTCTAATACTTTGGAATTATTTTTTGTGGTCTGCTTTTAGGAAAAGGAATGGAAGATTATGACACTGAAGATCAGTACAAAAACCAGGGAAGAAAACTAAGGTGAGTCACACTCACAATGTTAAACCAGTGTTATCTGTGGGCATCCTGGTGTTACAGAATTTTAAAAAGACGCAAACGAAAGAACCCCTTCTTCAAATTTATGATTTCTCAAAAAAAATTTTTTAGCAGATTACTCTCATATATGATACACATGGTTTGCGTTTGCAAAATAGTTCACTAGGAAATGCTATTAATAAACTCTATGTGTGAATATCACTGTTTTGATAATTGCAAGGGTGAAGTTCTCTTGTGGAGAATTTAGTATCTTTAATAGAGCCCATTTAGTCAGCAGAAAACTTACACTTTTGCTATAAATCATAAAAATGTAGTTCAAATATTCTACAAAATGCTAAAATATTAATGAGAAATCATGAACAATGTTTATCTTGATTTTTACAGAAGTCATATTGAAGAGAGAATCTGTGAAAGTGAAGCGAGTAGCAAGTTTGAGAAAAACCTCAGCCTTATTTCAAATCTCAGTCTAAACAAGAGAACTTTTCCTAGAGTAAAACCATGGGAATACAGTGTGTGTAGAGAAGTCTTCATACAGCATTCGTCTTGTAATAGGCACATCATATGTCACACTGGACAAAATCTGTATGAGTATCAGAAACATGGAGAGAAGCCACGTAAATGTAAGGCAAGTGTGAGAGCTTTCAGTTATCTCCAAGTTTTTGAAAAACATGAAAACATCACAGTGAAGGAGAAAAACCCAATGAATGTAAGCAGTGTACTAAAGCATTCAGTCGTCGCAGTCATCTTCGAAGACATGAAAAAATTCACACTGGAGAAAACCTATGAATGTAAACAGTGTCTAAAGCATTCAGTTGTCGCAGTATCTTCGAAGACATGAAAGAACTCACACTGGAGAGAAACCCTATGAATGTAAACAGTGTGGTAAATTCTACAGAGATCACTCTTACTTGCAAACACACAAAAGAATCCATACTGAAGAGAAACCCTATAAATGTAAGCAATGTAGTAAAACATTCAGGTATCTCAGTAACCTTCGAAGTCATGAAAGAATACACACTGGAGGGAAACCCTTTGAATGTAAGCAGTGTGGTAAGAGCCTTCAGAGAGTCCTATTCCTTAAAAACACATGAGAAAACTCACACTGGAGAGAAACCCTATGAATGTAAGCAGTGTACTAAAGCATTCAGTTGTCTCAGTCGTCTTCAAACACATAAAAGAACTCACATGGGAGAGAAACTCTATAAATGTAAGGAATGTGGTAAAGCCTTTAGAGAGTCACATTTCTTAAAAAACACGAGAGAACTCACACGGAGAGAAACCCTACAAATGTAAGCAGTGTACTAAAACATTCAGTTTCTCAGTTCTCTTAGTAAACATAAAAGATGCACACTGAACAAAACTCTATAAATGTAAGGTATGTGGAAAATCCTACATAGATTACTGTAAATTACAAATACACGAGAGAACTCACACTGGAGAGAAACCCTATGAATGTAAGCTATGTAGTAAAGCATTCAGTTGTGTCAGTTATCTTCAAACACATGAAAAAATTCACACTAGAGGGAAACCCTATGAATGTAAACAGTGTGGTAAAGCCTTCAGAGAGTCTCGTTTCTTAAAAACACACGAGAGAACTCACACAGGAGAGAAACCCTACAAATGTAAGTAATGTACAAAAGCATACCGTCACTGCAGTTCTCTTCATAAACATAAAATGAATCACACTGGAGAAACCATAAGAATGTGAAAAATGGATAAAACATTCAGGTGTTATGGCTATCTGGAAAAACATGCAAAATCTTGCTGCAGAGATGTTCTGTGAACGTAAAAATGGTGGTAAAGCCTGCAGGGATTACATTTCCTTAGAAACACCCAGAAGAAATCATACAGAAACACCATGAACATAAAGCCTGTGGATTTTAGTTTTTTATCAGCAGACATAAAGACAAGAGACCCTGTGAATTGAGCAATGTGGTAAAGCTTTCAGTTCTCATCTATGTTTTCATATATTTGAAAGAAATCTCAGTGGAGAAAAACTGTTGAGTGTACAACATGCTGTAATGCATGGTGATTTCAGTTATCTTGGTCTGCATGAGAGAACACTGGAGAGAACCACATGGATATAAATATTGGTAAAGCCATTATTTGTCACAAACCATTTGAAGACAGGAGAGTGCACATGGAGACACACCATTTGAATGTTTGCAATGTGCAGAAAGTTTTAAGCCCAGTTTTCTCTGAAGGTATGAAAGTGGTCCTTGGTTAAGATCCGAATGTAAACTGTGGGAAAGACTTCAGTTGATTCACATCTTACAAGAGAAAACTTACCAAATAAAATATAAGTATCATGAAAAATCTTGATGGAAATTAAGCCACATATAATGTTCCAGGAAACTTTTCACATGAGAGTTGTTGTTAAATGTCTAAATGTGTTTTATCCACTTTTTTACAAAAGTGCAACCCTGGGATGTGGATTTTTACTAATTTGTGAACTGATTATTGAGGTGAGATAATTCTGAATCATCTTTCAGCCATGATACATAAGATTAATAGACACTGCATTTTCCTTAAATCAGTTAATATTTTCCTTCTCCTTTGAAATCTGTTGGATCTATGAATAAATTGAAGTGTGTTTGTAATATGCAATTAAGTTCAATTTTTATAATTCTGTATTCATTACATTTTAAGGCGACATTTAAAAAGTGCAGTTTGATATTTGGGGTTTCCTACTGACCCTAGTGACAGTACCCGGATATGCCTGATTCCCTGTATACATACTAACTTTGTTACTGCAAAAGAGCATTTTTTATTTTCCATATAAATTCATTTGGAATAAGTTATGTATGATAAGTTTATGAAAGAATATAAATTTTTTCTTGTTTCCGCCTCTCCTCTTTGTTCTCCTTTTGACTGTATGTGGTGGATAGACTTTAACAAAAGAGACCTGTCATAGAATAAAACTAGAAATGTAGGCATCCCCCTCATGGGTAACATTGCAAATTAGGTTTTTCGGAATCCATTTTCTTTATGGTTTCATGTTAGAATTCACCAAGGTAAAAAGACAACTATCTGAATGGGAAAGCATATTTGCAAGCAACGCCTCCAATAAGGGCCGAATATCCAAAATATACAAAGAACTCATGACTCAATAACAACAACAAAAAAAACACCAAACGATCCAAGCAAAAAATGGGCAGAGGACCTGAACAGACACTTCTCTCCAGAGGACATACAAATGGCCAACAAATATATGAAAAGACGCCCAACATCACTAGCTATTAGAGAAATGCAAATCAAAACCACAATGAGATTCCATCTCCCACCTGTTGGAATAGCTGTTATCAATAGGACAAGCTGTAATAAATGTTGGAGAGAATGCAGAGAAAAAGGAACCTTCATAAACTGCTGGTGGGACTGCAAATTGGTACAGCCACTATGGAAAACAGTATGGAGGTTTCTCAAAAGACTAAGAATTGATCTAATATATGATCCAGCATCTCTCTACTGGTTATTTA